>CM048751.1:306480648-307680648 GCA_026315105.1 Locusta migratoria
TAGTAGCGATTTCAATTAATTACACTGTCAATAGCAATTAAAGAATTTATGAACTATATTAACGTAAAGCAATAAAAAGTCTCTAATACCACAGTTTTGTAGATATATACGTAAATTTATTGAACATGGATTGGCATCAATTGTCATTGCTAATGTAATTAGTTTGTTAACTAAATATAGTGAACATTGTTACCGTCAATATAAGAATGAACTTTACAAAGAAAATAAAAGATACTAATTCTGATTTAGTAATCTTACACCGTTAATTATGCAATGTCATTTGATAATAGTATTTTTTATTAAAACTCTAACTTTTGATTGTAAATCTAATACATCAATCGTTACTAATAATGGACAAATAATATGTATTGTTTGCTACAGTATAAATACGTGTGAGTCGCTGGAACCGGCAGTCTAGAGTCTTGTGTTTGGTGAGTCTTGAGTTTTGTTGTCTCTATCATAGTACTATGTTATCTTGGTACTGAGATGTTAGTCATTGTAACACAGTATTTTGTTATTTGGTGTTGCTGAAAGCTACAGTCCACGAAATGACACGAAGAAGTGCAAAGTTACATATTCAATTATTTAATTGATTGATCAATTTTTCTAGATCTGTCTGCAACAGTATAACTGGTACAAATATGTATTTTCGTTAAAATTTGCTTTTGCAGATGATGATGTACTATGGGGTAATACAAAGTAAGAGGTTCAGGAGTGGCTGACCACCTGCAATGAGCATCTCAAAGCACATGGATTAACAATAAAGAAATTAAAAACGGCTGCAATGTCAATCAACAGACAGTATAAGAAAGGAAAAGTAAAACTGGATGATACACATCTGGAAATAGTGGACCAGTACAAATATCTTGGATGCATCATTTCAACCAATAAAAGGATACACCATGAGATCAATAACTGAATAAAAAGTTAGCTCAGTTCTGCAATTATATTCGGACTCTGCTCTGGAATGAACAAGTTCCTTTAACATCTAAACAGATTCTCTTTCGATCATACTTTACCTCCATAATAACGTATGGCCTGAAACATACACAACCACCAAACAGGTCGTCATTAAACTACAAGCTGCAGAAATGAAGTTCCTGCGAACTATGGTCCAGAAAACTAGGAGGGATATGATACGAATAGATGTTGGAAATATTGCAAAACAGTGGCTCCACACGCATTGATTGGTAGAAGATCAGTAAGAGTATCAAGGAACAGATGACTGGACCAAGTGAAGGAGGACACAGGAACAAAAGGAGTCAGCTGGGATTTAGTCGTGGGATAAGAATGGTACATGGACAGACGGACACCCGGGCAAGTAGACTGGGAAATCCATGACCATTATGATGTTCCACGAAGACCCGACGGAGAATCAGTCAAAAAATTATATTTCTTTAATCTAGTCCTGTATTTGACAAAATTTTTTCCTTTAAACAATGCTGGCGATCTAAAATGCAACATCTGGAAGAACAGAGACATCAAAACCAAATTTATTTGGCACATAACAATGTTCAAAAGCATTACATGATTGAAAATACAACCCCATGTAAAGTGAGAAACATCATGAAGTTGTTGGTTTTGTGTTTTAGGAGCACAAAACTGTAGAAGTCATCCGTCCCCCATTCCATCACAGGGTGACAAATGAAAAGTGTTAATCCAGAAAGGTTAAGCCCAGAGTTAAAATAGTAATGGGGGAACATTGAAATCCACAGTGAAATTAAAAAGAGGAAGGGTCAACCACACGGCAACAAAAAAAGTCCCCAATCAAAGGACACGTGGCAGGGGGAACACGCCTGATGGAATGAAGCAAAGCTTCACAGAGAGAAATAAAAAAATCCCGGCACGAATAAAACGTAATACTGAATCTGCCATTGTGGCATCGTCACATAAAACATCTGTTAATACAGTAGTAAGATCAAAACCCTGCCGCAAGGCGGCTCAAATAGGGCAGTCCGGCAGTATGTGGGCCACTTTCAAGCGGGAGCCACAGCGACATTGGGGTCGGTCCTCAGCATGGAGGAGATGGCCTTGAGACACCCAAGTGTGGTCAATGCTGAGTCGGCACAGGGCTACTGAGTCCCGGTGGGAAGACGATATGGAAGAATGCCACACAGACGTAGTCTCCTTTATAGACCTGAATTTGTTGGGCGTGGTCAGGCTACGCCACTCATCAGCCCAAATCTCACTAAATCTACGCCACACAGATCAGAAGCCGTAAGGTCCATTTCTAAAATGGATGTATCGACAGCCTGTTTGGCCAACCTATCGGCGTGTTCGTTGCCCCGGATGCGAGCGCGATCAGATGACCAAAGAAATATCGCAGATCGACCAAAACGATCAAGGGCAAAAAGAGTCTCTTGGATAGTCATCACCAAGAAGAACGCAGGTAACACTTGTCCAGAGAGCGAACAGTACTCAGGGAGTCGCTACAGAGAAGGAAAGACTCTCCAGACCAGGAGTGCATATGCTCGAGAACACGGAAAATGGCTACCAGATCTGCAGTATAAACACAGCAGCCATCTGGCAAGGAGTGCTATGCACTGTGGTCGCCATAAACATACGCAAAGCCAACACGACCATTAAACAATGAACCGTCTGTAATAACTAGGTCATAGCTGGGGAGCTCAGGAACGACAGCAAAAATCTGTTGACGGAGAGCCTCAGGGAGAACTGGGTCCTTGGACCCATGGGCCAAGTCTAGACAAAGACATGGTCGCGGCAGGCACCATTGAGGTGTACGTGCATGGGCCAAATTGGAGGTGGAAGGGAATAGAACTCAAGTTCCCACAGGAGGAACAGGATGTGGACAGCTATCGTGTGTCCTGACCTGGGTCGCCATTGTTGGTGATGGACGGTCACATCAGAAAAAAGAAGGCGGTAGCCTGAGTGGCCAGGCGAACTATACACTTGGACTGTATATGCTGCTAACAGATGTTGGCGACGAACCCAGAAAGGTGGGACTCCAGCTTCTACAAGTAAACTGTCATGAGGCAGGTATGGAAGGCTCCTGTCGTGATGTGAACCGTACAGTGGTAGATGGGGTCCAGCAAATCCAATGCAGAAAGGCGACGCTTAGCCATAAACCAGGCACAGGGTGGAGCACTCAGTATCCCAAATAGTATGACCTAACAGCGAAGAGCGTTGAGGTGGTGCCAGCACTTCCGTTTCAGCTGCTGAATATGAGGGAGCCAAGTAGCTGGTCATAAAAGAGGTCCCAGGAACTGGTGAGTTTCCACTACAGGTAGTAGTTGGCCAAGATATAGGTCTGGGTGGGGGTCTGTTCGACGCCAGTAGAAATGCATCACACGGACTTTGGCAGTGGAAAACTGGAAACCTCTGTGCAGGGCCCATACCTGCGCCTTGCGGATGGCTGCTTGGAGTCTGCGTTCAGCAACACTCATTGTGGTGGAACAGAAAGAAATGCAGAAATCATCGGCATATAGAGAAGGAGATACCAACGACCCCACAGCCGCAACCAGGCCGTTAATGGTCACTAAAATCAGGGAGACACTCAGGACAGAGCCCTCTGTGACATTATTTTTCTGGACATGGGGGGTTTATGGGCAACACCGACTCGGACCTGAATGGAACGGAGTTGGGGAAAGTTGTGAATAAAAATGCGGAGTGACCCCTGAAGGGCCCACTCATACATTGTGGCTAGGATGTGGTGCCGCCTCGTGATATCACAGGCCTTCTGAAGGTCAAAGAAGACCGCAATGAGGTGCTGACGACGGGAAAAGGCTGTGCGGACTGCAGACTCCAGGCACACCAGATTATCAGTGGTAGAACTGCCCTGACTAAATCCACCCTTTGATGGTGCCACAAAGCCCCATGACTCGAGCACACAATTCAAGCGACGCGCGATCATACATTCGAGGAACTTGCACAGAATTTGGTCAGGCAGATGGGGCGTTAGCTGTAGACCTCCAGTCGGTCCCTGCCAAGCTTCAGCGCCGGTATGACGACGCCTTCCCGCCGCTGGGACGGAAACGGTTGAAGATGGTAAGCACATGGCGCTGGGAATCTCGCGAGAGATGTTTCATCATCTGCGCACGGATACGGTCAGGGCCTGGAGTTGTATCAGGGCAATGGGTCAATGCACTAAGGAGCTCCCTTTCAATGAATGAGACGTTGTAAGACACCTGGCGGCGCGTTGGGAAGGAGAGGCGCTGTCGCTCCACACGCTACATACGTTAGCTAAATGCTGCGCAGCAGTTTGCGGGTGCAGAGCTCCGAGCAAAGTGACCAGCAAGATGTTCAGCGATCACACTGGAGTCCGTACAGACAGCCCCATTTAAGAAAACACCAGGGACTCCAACAGGAGGCTAGTGGTTATAAAGGCGCCCGATCTTGGTCCATACCTGAGATGGAGAGACACGAGAAGCTAAAGTAGAAACGTATCTCTCCCATCATTCCTGCATCATGAAGTGAGTACAGAGTGGAGCCGCCACTGCTGGTCATATCCGCTGCTACATGCTCTATAACTGACGCAGAGAGGCTGTGGATACTTCGTTGTGGTACAACAGTGCATGCTGCTTCCACACAGTGCCAAAGTTTACCTGCTAAAGCAGCACGTGGCATATCCTGGGCCAGCGATCATGTAATCGTCGTTAGGCGAGGGATCGCCCGGGCAGGGAGACCGAGGCAGCAGTGCAATTGTATGGCCGAAGCAGGAGCCTTAGGCGTCATCAAACTGGTCCAGCACCCGATAAATGGTTTCAGCTGTCTAACGATTTTTCTACCTAATAGTACTTATATGCGAAATTTTGCGATTGCATGACTCAACATTTCAAAAGATATAAGGTCATGTAAGTTACTAAGGCTGTACTAGGTGTCGTCAGCTCTTTATCTACTGGTATTTTACATGTTTCGTTCCGCCAATAGGTGTAATTAGCATCTATATTTTCCTGCAGAAAATTTTCCGGATTGTTAAATAAGTAACTGGGAGATGTGCCACAGGGGAGTGTCGTGGGTCCGTTGCTGTTCACGATATATATAAATGACCTTGCGGATAACATCGGAAGTTCACTGATGCTTTTTGCGGATGATGCGGTAGTATATAGAGAGCTTGTAACAATGGAAAATAGTATTGAGATGCAGGAGGATCTGCTTCGAATTGACGCATGGTGCAGGGAATGGCAATTAAAGCTTAATGTAGACAAAAGTAATGTGCTGCGAATGCACAGAAAGAAAGATCCTTTATCATTTAGCTACACCATAGCAGGTCAGCAACTGGAAGCAGTTAATTCCATAAATTATCTGGGAGTAGTCATTAAGAGGGATTTAAAATGGAACGACCATGTAAAATCAATCGTCGGTAAAGCAGATGCCAGACTTAGATTCATTGGGAGAATTCTAAGGAAATGCAGTCCGAAAACAAAGGAAGTAGGTTACAGTACACTTGTTCGCCCACAGCTTGAATACTGCTCACCGGTGTGGGATCCGTACCAGGTGGGATTGGTATAGGAAGTGGAGAAGATCCAACGGAGAGCAGCGCGCTTCGTTACAGGATCATTTAGTAATCGTGAAAGCGTTACGGAGATGATCGCTAAACTCTAGTGGAAGACTCTGCAGGAGAGACGCTCTGTCACTCGGTACGGGCTTTTGTCGAAGTTTCGAGAACTTATCTTTACTGAGGAGTCTAGCAGTATATTGCTCCCTCCTACGTATATCTCGCGAAGAGATCGTGAGGATAAAATCAGAGGGATTAGAGCCCATACAGAGGCATAGCGAGAATCCTTCTTTCCTCGAACAATACGTGACTGGAATAGGAGGGAAAATCGATAGTGGTACTCAAGGTACCCTCTGCCACACACCGTCGGGTGGCTTGCGGAGTATGGTTGTAGATGTAGATGTGAAATTAGCAGTCATCGATACAGATTCCATTTGACATTTGTTCAGCCAAAGTACACGATACCAAGTTCCAAAGCACTGGCTGACAGAACAACTTCTCTGATAATCACTGCTCATAACCAACTATAATTCATAACCTCACTGGCTGATTAGTTATATCTTGTAAATGGATGATTTTGTTTGACAATTATTAATGTGAACAATTCAAAATGTTCAAATGTTTGTATAGCTTATGGGAGTTAACTACGGGGTCATCAGTCCCTAAACTTACAAACTACTTCTGAACTAGCTAACACTAAAGACGGCACAAATATCCACGCCCGAGGGGGGATTCGAACCCCCGACCGTAGTGGCCGTGCAGACCGTGACTGGCGCACCGCAGTCCCCTCGGCCACCGCGGCCGGCGTGAACAATTCGTATTGCAAGTTACAATAAAAGTTGATGAGAGAAATAATTTTACAGTTGCAAATTAATGATAAAGGAGAGGAAGGAAGAAAGAGTAGGAAGGAAAGGATTGACAGTGGCTGCTGTAGGGCATTGAAACGAAACAATGGCGACAAGTGAAAATGAGAGCCGAACCGGGAATCGAACCCGAGTCTCCCGCTTTTGGTCAGAGGTCGCCTTAACCACTTGGCCACCCGTGCTCGCCCCCTGGCCGTCTCAAATTCCTACAAATCGCACGCAATAGCTGTAGCGCCCCTATCGTTCATGCCCTCTTACACTACAGACACCACATCAAAATAATAAATTTTACAATTGAAATGTTAAACATACTTGACTGTACATAATTTACAGATCAAGAAGGTGTAGAGATTTACAATAAAAATTCTGAACATACGAGAATGATTGTATCTGCTGTATGATTTTGACTAACGTTTTAATGAGTGAACGACGCAAGATACTAACATTATCGCAGAATTATAATGAAGATCAAAAATGTTCAAATGTTTGTTAAGCTTATGGGACTTAACTACGGGGTCATCAGTCCCTAAACTTACAAACTACTTATGAACTAATTACGAACTAGGACGGCACAAATATCCATGCCCGAGGGAGGATTCGAACCCCCGACCGTAGTGGCCGTGCTGACCGTGACTGGAGCGCCTCAGTCACCTCGGCCACCGCGGCCGGCTATAATGAAGAAAACTGTATTTTAATGATAAGCATGTTTCACGAAAATTACTTGTTCATCCAAATACGAAAATGTAGGACGTTGTTTTGTTGTAAAAACTTGTAATATTTTCATATTAATTTGTGAATCTTGCTGTTTAAAGTGTTTTCGGGTGATTTCTTATTTCGACAATTGTGATTGCCGGTGGGCAGCAGAGCGGGCCGGGCGCCGCGGGCCAGAAGCGGTTCGAGTGCGCGGAGTGCGGGCGCGCCTTCAGCCAGCGGCGCAACCTGCAGTACCACCTATCGCTGCACTCGGGGTCGCGCGAGTTCGCGGCGCAGTGCCCGCAGTGCGGCAAGACGGTGAGCAACCGCAGCTACCTGCGCTCGCACATGAAGATCCACCGCAACCAGCGCGAGTACGCGTGCGGCCAGTGCGGCCGGCGCTTCAACCAGCGCGTGGCGCACCGCAACCACGAGCGGCTGCACGCCGGCCACCGGCCGCACCGCTGCGCGCTCTGCGGCCGCGCCTTCTCGCGCCGCTCGCTGCTGCGCCTGCACGAGCGCACCCACACCGGCGAAAAGCCCTTCTCCTGCCAGGTACTTCTATAAGTTTTTGCAAACATTTTGGACCAAAATGACAATCTAAATAATAATCAATAACACTGTCTGAAACCCTTTTAGGGGAAAAAAAAATTAAATAAATAAATAAAAAAAATTGGTAGTGCTGGGTTTCCAACCACTGACCTTCAGCGTCACAATCCAACACATTTCCTACTACGCTATGGACAAGAGTTAGAAGTTGCATTCTTTAATTTCATACTATTGATGGCCATTGTTAACTGATGCTAATATGGAATTTGTACACACTAGATTATCATTTATCGTACGAAGAACGACATGTTTTTGTTAATTCTTCAGTGCGGCATTGCTTTTGAAAAGACAGCGTGTAAGTTACAATAAGAAAATCATCGCCGCGGTGGAGTAGCCGAGCGGTCTAAAGCGTCTCGCTGCGGAGCGCGCGGTTGCTCGCCGTGGAGGTTCGAGTCCTCCGTGGGGCATGGGTGTGTGTGTTTGTCCTTAGGTTAGTTTAACTAGCTTTAAGTAGTTTGTAAGCTACGGACTAATGACCACGCAGTTTGGTCCGGTAGATTTAAAAATATTTGAACATTTTGAAGAAAATCATCAACTACGCAACACAAAATAGCGTATGCCAGGGACAGTTCTGTGAGAGGAATGTCACGTGACATCTGCGAACGGCTGATTTTCGTTAATTCAATGGAGGGTGGCAAAACTCCGTTATTTTTGCAAATATCTCTCAAACGATACGAGATAAGAAAAAAAACCGTAAGGGAACAAAGTTGTAGAGAATCTTCTCCTCTACAAATTCGTTTATTCAATTTTCGCGTCAGATGAACAGTTTATTTACAATTAAAATTACATTACAGACGGCTTTTTTGGCATTACTAACGTATTTCTTGTCCGAAATATTTCAAAACGCGAGGTTCTGGTCTCTGGTAGCCAACAATTATGTCTGTAAAATTTGGTGCCGCTCAGTTGAACGGTTCGACCTAAAAAGTGGGAACACGTTACAGCCAGACAGACATCGTCAAATCACCGTTATTTTTGCAAATATCTCTTCAACGATGCAAGATATAAAAAAATAATAGAACGAAGTTGTAGAGAATTTTCCCCTCTACCAATTAGGTTATCCAATTTTCTTGTCCGATGAACGGTTCGCTTGCAATTACAATTATATTACAAACGGATTTTTTTGGTATTACTACCGTATTTTTTGACCGAAAATTTTGAAAAGGGGAGGTTCTGGTCTCTGACGGCCTACAATTATGTCTGTAAAATTTGGTGCTGATCGGCTGAACGGTTCGTCTTAAAAACAGGGAACACATTACGGACAGACAGACAGACGGACAGACATACCAAAATCGCCGTTATTTTTGCAAATATATTTGAAACGATACGAGATATGAAAAAACTTCAGAGAGCAAAGTTGTAGAGAATCTTCTCCTCTACAAACTCGGTTATTCAATTTTCGTGTCAGATGAATGGTTAAGCTGTTATTTTCATTTAAATTTCGCGCTGTCAAAAGACGATCGCAAAGGCCCACTTTTAGTGTTACTACCGTAACCGAAAGTGGGCCAATAACGGTAAGACACACCCGTGCCCGAGCAAGGACTCCAACCTCAGTACGGAGCACCGACTCAATCCGCGACATAGCGTATCACACTGAGCGGCTATCCCCACTTCACTCTATCTCCTTACATTTGTACATCTTTGTAGATACTACTATTGTAAATAACTCAATCTAAGAATACGATGCACAGGGACGATTCTGATCTCAATCTGCAGTGGAAATGCAATCCGCGACATGGCACATCAGATTGAGCGGTTATCCCCACTCGACTCCATCTCCTTACACTTGTACATCTTTGAAGTTACTACTATTGTAAATAACTCATTCTAAAAATACGACACACGGGACGATTCTGATCTCCATCGGGAGTGGCAATGCAATCCGCGACTTGGCACATCAGATTGAGCGGTTATCCCCACTCAACTCCATCTCCCTACTTTTGTACATTTTTGAAGATACTACTATTGTAAATAATTCAGTCTAAGAATACGACACACAGGGACGATTCTGATCTCCATCTGGAGTGGCGATGCAATCTACGACATGGCACATCAGATTGAGCAGCTATCCCCACTCAACTCCATCTCCCTACTTTTGTGCATCTTTGAAGATACTAATATCGTAAATAACTCATTCTAAGAATACAATAATGGAAAGTCCAGGTTGAAATTAATAATATGGTAAGGACAGTTTACAGAAAATAGAACACTCACGCAATCACACAGGCACGCAACACAGTCATACAACCATCACCTCCGGCTGCCGCACTTCGAATCCATCGACTCCTATCCTTACTTTTTTACATCTTGGGTTATATTCCACAGTTCATAACCAATAACTTATGGCCTGACTAAGTATCTCCACTGGCCAAAACAATTCGGAAATCAGTTGAGATATATAGGATCTGAAGTTTTCTCATCCGCAGAATGAAGTGAAATAGTTAGACTACTTTATGTCGGTTCTACGGAGTGGAGACAACAACATTATGGCAACCTAGATAGTCATAAGAACAGAACATTGCTACACAGGGGACTGGCGTTGACTTGCGTTTACCCTAGCACACGAATTATAGAAGCAGCTGGGTTCAGACACTGTAGTCAGTAGGTAGTGCGACGCAACAACAACGTGACTTACCTGAAGCTATGGCATATAGTTCCATTGGAAGCGGTACAGACACAGAGGGGGATGGCTACAACTATTGGAGTGGCCCACAGTGTAATTTCCAGCAACTGGACTCAATTTCAGACGACAGGAACCGTTACAAGAAACCTAGGCCAAGGTCGTCCTTTGGTCAGATGACCGATACAGCCGGTCGAAACATGAGACTGGATACAACTCAGCTGCAACGTACCCTCCAGGCAGTAGCACGATGCGAAATATCAACACAATCGGTCCGAAATCGCATACGGCAATGTGGCCTCTACGCTCGGAGGCGTATGGTGCACTCCCATTAAAACCACGACATCATCTAGACCGCAGAAGTTACAGAATTGCAGTTGCAACGAATGCCGCCGCGTTCTGTCCTCAGATGACTCAAGATTTTGTATTCAGCCTGACAATCGTCGTTCCCTGATCTGGAGAGAACGTGGAACTCGGAACAGTCCTGATCATGTGCAGAAAACATCACTATATCACGATGGTGCACGAATGGTGTGGGTAGGAATCAATATTGGCGGGCGCACGAACCTATGTGGCATTCAAAATGGGCATTTGACTGCTGATAGGTATGCAAACGAGATCATTCGACGTTTTTTGAGGCCTCTGCTGGTTCCGTAGGAGATGCATTCCTTCTGGTGGACGATAACGATCGTAAGACAGAGCTTCACTGGTGGACAACATGTTTGAAGTCGAGGGAATTGAACGAACGGAATGGCCAGCTTGTTCACCGGAATTAAATCCGATTGATCATGTCTGGGATGCACTTGGCAGACGTATTTCAGCCAGACCAGCACCTCTCACAACGGTTGGCGAGCTGGATATTGCACTCGTGGAAGAATGGCCAGGTATCCCTCGAGAGCCGATTGATAACCTCATACTGTCCATGCCACGCAGGTGTGAAACTGTACTAGCCATACGACATAATCACACAACATATTAGAGGCCAACGAGAATGGCTTTTTCATTATTACGGTAGCCACGTGGTAAGTCGCCCCAACTAAAAGCCATGTGAAACTCAACAAAAGAGTTGTCAAAGAAAAATATCGTGCTGTAACAGACACAAATTACACTTCTAACTAAAATCTGAATAAAATACATTATCATGTGTATCTCCTAGCCATTAAAATTGCTGCATCATCAAGATGACGTGCTACAGACGCGAAATTTAACCGACAGGAAGAAGATGCTGTGATATATAAATGATTAGCTTTTCAGAGCATTCACACAAGGTTGGCGCCGATGGCGACACATACAACGTGCTGACTTGAGGAAAGTTTCCAACCGATTTCTCATACATAAACAGTAGTTGACCGGCGTTGCCTGATGAAACGTTGTTGTGATGCCTCGTGTAAGGAGGGGAAATGCGTACCATCACGTTTCCGACTTTGATAAAGGGCGGATTGTAGCCTATCGCGATTGCGATTTATCGTATCGCGACATTGTTGCTCGCGTTGGTCGCGATCCAATGACTGTTAGCAAAATATGGAATCGGTGGGTTCAGGAGAACAATACGGAACGCCGTGGTGGATGCCAACTGTCTCGTATCACTAGCAATCGAGATGACAGGCATCTTATCCGCATGGATGTAACGAATCGTGCAGCCCCATATCGATTCCCTAGTCAACAGATGGAGACGTTTGCAAGACAATAACAATTTGCACAAACAGTTCGACGACGTTTGCAGCAGCATGCACTATCAGCTCGGAGACCATGGCTGCAGTTACCCTTGACGCTGCATCACAGACAGAAACGCCTGCGATGGTGTACGCAACGACGAACCTGGGTGCACGAATGGCAAAACATAATTTCTTCGGATGAATCCAGGCTATGTTTACAGCATCATGATGGTCGCTTCCGTGTTTGGCGACATCGCGGTGAACGCACATTGGAAGCGTCTATTCGTCATCGCTATTCTGGCGTATCACCCGGCGTGATGGTATGGGGTGCCACTGGTTACATGTCTCGGTCACCTCTCGTTCGCATCGACGGCACTTTGAACAGTGGCCGTTACATTTCAGATGTGTTAGGACCCGTGGCTCTACCCTCCATTTGATCCCTGATAAACACTACATTTCAGCAGGATAATGCACGACCGCAAGTTGCAGATCCTGTACGGGCATTTTTGCATACTGAAAATGTTCGACTGCTGCCCTGGTCAGCACATTCTCCATATGTCTCACCAATTGAAAACGTCTGGTCAATGGTGGACGAACAACTGGCTCGTCATAATACGCCAGTCACTACTCTTGATGAACTGTGGTATCGTTTTGAAGGTGCATAGGCATCTGTACCTGTACACGCCATCCAAGCTCTGTTTGACTCAGTGCCCAGGCGTATCAAGGCCGTTATTACGGCCAGAGGTGGTTTTTCTGGGTACTGATTTCTCCGGATCTATGCACCAAAATTGCGTGAAAATGTAATCACATGTCAGTTCTAGAATAGTACATTTGTCCAATGAATTCCCGTTTATCTTCTGCATTTCTTATTGGTGTAGCAATTGTAATGGCAATTTTTGTGTATGATGTTTCACTGGATCCCCTAGTTGTTTTGAGCAGCGTACAATATGACAGTATAAACCAAACTTCCCAAGTCTGTCAGAGTAAAGTACACTGTGCCAAGTAGGAACCTACACAAAGAAAGAACACACCACATATAGTAGTAAGTTTAGGGACTAATGACCACCTTAGTTAAGTCCCTTAGATTTATAAACATTTGAACTGATTATTTACGTGACTGCATTGGTGGAACCAGTGCTCTAAACGGTGGCCGTGTGTCTTTTTGGCAACAGGTGTGCGGCAAGCAGTTCTCGGACCGCAGCAACATGGTGGTGCACGCGCGGTCGCACTCGGGCGTGAAGCCGTACAGCTGCGACGTGTGCGGCCGCTCCTACTCGCGCAGGGCCGGCCTCGTCTCGCACATGGTGAGCGCGCACCTCAAGGACGGCGCTGCAGGCCAGCCCAGCGGCGCCAGAGGGCAGCCCAGCGGCGCTAGAGGGCAGCCCAGCGGCGCTAGAGGGCAGCCCAGCAGCGCTAGAGGGCAGCCCAGCGGCGCTAGAGGGCAGCCCAGCGGCGCCAGAGGGCAGCCCAGCGGCGCCAGAGGGCAGCCCAGCGGCGCTAGAGGGCAGCCCAGCGGCGCCAGGGGCCAGCGCTGCAGCGTCATCACCAGCACCGCCCTCTGACATTCAGGCTGGCCGGCTGCTCAAGTACTGGACTAAACGTCTGATCTCTTGCAGTTTAAAGACGCTCTTTTCATGACTGGTGATCTCACGGTTTTCTTCTGTGCCGTCTCATGGGCAACATACACCCATTTGCTACCACTCTGAATTACCTTTGGAAAGTAGTAGTAAATGCGTGTTTATTTATTTATTTAGCTTATAGGAAGAAACTACATTTGCAACAGTCAAAAACAGAATAAACATTGTTAAAATATAAGATACAAACATAAGAAAATAATGTAAAATGAGAACTGATATCTACACACAACAGTAAATGTATAAGTACCATTAAAACAATAATTTTGTACATTGTTTAAATTTGGGTATTTTCATCCCTCACAGTTCGACGCTCGAGATTCCGCACCCATTCTACAGCTTGTGGTGTTGCCCTCAACAGGTCGTCATAAGTACCGATAAATGGGGCACCATAGAAGTGTGCAAAAGCCTAATGGAGCCATAATTTAATCTGAAGGAAGTCCCTCTCCCCCTGCTTTCACTTTGAGTGGTCTCGATGCAGCTGTGCCGACATCGATCAATCACTGTCACGCCTACAAAGGAGCCTACAATTGAATAATCAATCAATGACCTCCTTCCCATCCCCTCACCCCAGCAGCTATGGGACCTGATGGTCCAAAAGGGGCGTAACCATCGATCAATCGAATTACACTTGTAGCCGGTCGGAGCCCTACAATAGAAGCCGATACTAGACCAAACTATTGATCAAACTGCCCTTCCACCACATATGTCGGTGGGCGTAACTATCAATAAATCAAACAACTCCCTGCGCCATGGTGGAGCTCTACAAAGAAGCCGACAAATTGGATTATCAATCACCTGATGCGCGTAATTCTTTGGTTGCTCTCTTGGCGACAATTACAAAGGACTGTTAAAGCTGCTTCATTTAGGTTCGCAAAGAGACTGACAATTAGAAAGGAGTGATTTATCTAAGGCAGTACAAAGGTCTGGACCGATATATTCTTTGTACCACCAGCTACAGAGGGGGTAATTTGATTGGTCAATGGATACGCCCGCCAACGCATGTGCGTGGCCTCTGGATCAACCCTACGTGAGGCGAGGGACAATTTGATCGATACTTCAGTCACGTGTCGGCTACAGAGATAATTTGATTGATCGATGGATATACCACCTGTGGACCATCAAGTCCCGCAGCTGCTGGTGTTACAGGGGTGGGGGATGAGGTCATTGATTGATTACTCGATTATAGGCTCCTTTGTGGGTGGGATAGTGATTGATGGTGGCACACCTGCATCAAGACCACCAAAACTGGAGGAAGAAGGAAGAGGGACCTCCCCCACCCCTTATGATTAAATTATAGCTCCGCCCGTCTTTTGCACACTATTCACTACAGTCGCAGCCGGCCGCGGTGGCCGAGGAGACTGAGGCGCTTCAGTCACGGTCTGCACGGCCGCTGCGGTCGGGGGTTCGAATCCCTCCTCGGGCATGGATATTTGTGCCGTCCTTAGTTGTAGGTAGTTCATAAGTAGTTTGTAAGTTTATGGACTGATGACCCCGTAGTTAAGTCCCTTAAGCTTAACAAACATTTGAACATTTTGAACTACAGTCGCAATCAGGGTCAGGTCTCATGTTCCTCTGTACTTCGGATATCGACATCACCCGTGACCTGTCCATATTCTGTTTAGTGTCACACATGTTTTCCGTGGGAGGTGAAGCCCGCTGGTTGGTTGGGAATCTCGAGTAAAATATGCCATTTGGATTGGCTCTATCTCTCCAGAACATTCGCCAGATGGCAACATCGTCATAGTTTTGATTCAGAAGTTGTTGTGCTGTCTTCACAGTGGGATTTATGAATTCGAGTCTTCTAAATACAGTAAGGTCCTGGTGGATTGACAGAGCTGGTATACTAGACATCTTCTTAAACTCTTTTATAAGTGTTTGGACGCGGAAAGGAAAGCAAGAGAATACACAAGAGTGGTATTCGAGTGGCTATTATGTAGCATCTTGTTGTCGAGGTGATGAATATAGCCGACGGCGGCATGAAGAAGAAGAAGCCGAGGAAGAAGAAGCAGCGGCCTATGCAGTGTCTCGGCGAAGTGGTGTGCATGCGTTGCGCACAACGTCTGGACGCACGCGACTGCGATAAGGCGAGCGGTGGGCCCCCATCGTGCAATAATTGCGGCGGCGCCCATATCTCTAATAGCCGCAAATGTAGCTACCTAGTTAAGTGGAGGGTAGTGGGCGTCGCCAAGAAAGAGAAAAAGAAATTGGGTGCGAAACACAAAGGTCGCCTGCCGCCGCGCTTCCTTAGGGGCCGTTTATGCTGCCTGCTCCCTGCTCGCCGACATGGCACGGCGATGATTAATCAAACCCACAGAGCTTACCGGCCCATTTAGCGTGCACCATCGCAGCTCGCCCAGCTCGCTGCTCGCTACGATCCTCGCCAGGCGATGATATCAAACTTGCTTGTGTTTCGCGCTACGACCATCGCCGCCCGGTCTCAAACTTGCACTGTGATTGGTTGCTCCAAGGTCACTCTAATAAAGTGGTGTTTGACTGTTTCGCGCGTGGAACTCCAGCGCCCATCGCGGACAATATTGATTGTCAGAGGTAGTTTCAGTACAGATCAACAATCAGGGAATATCTGAAGCAGATGATTATCATGTCTGAAAAAGCTATTTGGGTGGTTTTTGAGCTGTTGATAGTACTTGTGAAAGTATCCATAGTGAGAACGTTCAGCATTCAAAGGTTGCACTCCATACCTCCTCTTCATTCTCCTTTCCAATAACATAATTTTTGTAGCGAACGAATTACTGTCACTGTCGTCAGACGATGTGGAGAACATGTTTCGCGCTTCTCGCCACTGCGGTTGTGCACTCAGCTGTAATGTAACAGCTGCAGGAGAATACACACGGCGAGCAGCGAGGTGACACAGATGCGACACAGCTTTGCGCACCGACACGCCGACTGCCTCAGACGACGCTGTGGCTGCCCCGCAGGCCGCCTTGGCGGCTGCAAGGGAGGCTACGAGCTGGCTGCACTGCACGATCAGCTCAAATTGTTTGTATAGCTTATGGTACTTAACTACTGAGTCATCAGTCCCTAAACTTACAAACTGCTTATGAACTAACTAATTCTAAGGACGGCACAAATATCCATGCCCGAGGGGGGATTCGAACCCAAGACGATAGTGGCTGTGCAGACCGTGACTGGAGCGCCTCTGTCCCCACGGCCACCGTGGTCGGCTGCACGATCAGATCCAGCTCCTGAAGGAGGAACTGAGTCTGGTCGAGACCGGGGAAGGGAAAAACCGACCGGTTAAAACCAACACCGGTATTTTAGTTTTGTATAACCGGTTTTTTCGGTATTTATTTGGTGTCGGTTGTAACCGTTTTTTTAGTTATTGCCAAGACCCGGGTAAAAAAACCGGTATGACTAATTCCTGTAGTAGTGGTTCAAAATGTGTTTTTTTGTAAATAATTTAAAAAAATTAAAACTAGTAGACCCTAATATTTAGGGCTATTCCTAAAATTTCCACTGCTGTGAAATATTAGGTCATCGCAGTAACTAAGAAAAGCGATCAGTGATTTAAGAACAATCCCGGCAGTCAGAAACGCGCAACAAACTCGTGGCATAATAACATAAGAACTGGTGCAGCTATTGAGGCATCGATGCACCTGTTGCCGTGTGGCGTGGCATATTAGACGACGCGTGTGCACCGGCAGTGTACGAGACTTGCCTCCGTCTGGTCATGCGGCAGTTCCTTGCTGTCGTCGCCAGACATCGGTTGTGTCTTAAATGGCACCATCCCGAGTGTGGAAGTACTTCGCGAAGTACGGCAGCAGTGAGATACAATGCTCCATTTTCTTCAAAAAGCTGAAAATGGGTTGATGTACTACAAACATGCAATGTCATTTAACGAGAAAGCATCAAAAATGTTCCTTGGAAGAGAAGGTAAATTCGATTCATATAGCTATTATTAAAGTGATGCACTCTTAAGCTTGGAATAATAATTTTTAATGTATTATCGTATTGTTATGCTAACAAATTTTGTTAATGTGATTCCTTGAAAGCGAGGTTTTTTTTTAATGATCAATATGGGTTTAGGTAACATTGATATGTGGTGCCTTGCGAGGTAGCCGTGCGGTCTGAGGCTCCATGTCACGGACTGCGCGGTTGCTCCAGTCGGAGGTTCGAGTCCTCCTTCCTCCCTCGGTCATGGGTGTATATGTTGTCCTTAGCGTAAGTTAGTTTCAGTTACATTAAGTAGTTTGTAATTTTAGGGACCGATGACCTAAGCATTTAGGTCTCATAAGAACTCACACCCATTTGAACATTCTTTGATCATGCGATACAGAGCTTTCCAAGTTCAATTTGCGTAAATTTACAATGACAACAATCATACTGTTAGTCGTAACTGTGATTTTATTTTTCTAAATACTTCTGCAGCACTGATTGGAGTTTATTTACTGACTGTAACTTATACATATTGTGTATATAACGAGATATTCGTATGCGCTGGCTCACAAGTCCAACTTACGGAGTGGTTGGCTCAATATTCGCAACTGCTGTATGGAAATACTAGGCCAGTAAATCTGTATGCTTCGTATATCGTCTTCTACGGACTCCTGGCTAGGCTTACACACACTCAAAGAGACATAGTATTAGGAGGGGAGCTTGCAAAATATGGAAAGACTAGTGATTTGTCGTATAACGTAAATTTACCTAAATATTGACTAAATTTCGTATGTTTCGATTTCGGCCGAAACTAGAAGAACCGAAAATTTGATTACGGTTTCTGTTTCGGCCGATTATCTTTAGCAATTTTTACGGTGCGGTTAAACTGGAGATGAAAAGAACCGGTATAACCGAAAACCGGTTGTTTCAGCGATAACCGCCATTCCTAGTCGAGACCCAGCCGGCGCCAGCTACTCCCATCCTGTGTAACGCGGCTACACAGATGGACATCAGCGTGGACCTGAGAGAGTGCAGGAAACTACGGAGAAACCAGAAGATGCCGCTGACTGTTTCTGCAGCCTCTTTAGAGATGCAGAGGGTTGTGGAAGAGGCCAAAGAAGAACGCAACAGGCAGCGCAAACAGTCGACCTACCCCAGGAGCCGAGGTCGATGCCAGCGGCCGCACAAGGCTTGGCCAGCGAAGACGCAGGGACAAGAGGAAAAGACTAGCGACGCGGGGGAACATGTGGTCTTCAGGACACACTTTAGCAATGAGCAGATAGAACTGCTGCTCACTGCTATAGAGACGAAGGATATGGTAGACTGCTATTCCAAGCACTCCCCTCCGGAGTGGAACATCTACATTGCTCAACTGGAAGCCCAAAGAAAGCTGCTAAGTGGGATGCGCACGTCGCCCATGTCGCAGAAGCTACAGAGAAGCAGAAGAAAGGTGGCAAGAATGATAGATCGCTGGAACCCTACAGGAACTCCAAGACAGCAGTACGCTGTCATCGAGACGAGGTAACTATATCAGCGAAATACTAACCTGCTCCATCATCATCTTCATCATCACCGAACTCATCTTCCGCTAGCCCAGTAGCTAACACTTCTAGAAACCTAACATGCTCACTGTACCCAGAAATTACTTTAAAAGTCCCAAGCTATTCCCACCCGTCCTATTTGGAGTAAATGTCTAATGACAAAAACATCCACCTGAGTCATTCTCAAAGAGAGGAAACCTATTGAGCCTAGGGAGACAGACGAAACCAAGGAGACGACTAGCAGCAGGAGCCATTCATACGCCAGTCATCACATAAATCCCGCAACAAGACGTCGGGGGAGAGGGGGGCATGGACATTAGTATATATCCTATCAACTACGTGAGTCACACTCACAGAAACAATATATACATTGCTAAAAACGTGCAAAATAGAATAATGAAAATAGAGAACATTAATAATAATATGTAGATAGGGAACAACTCATCGTAAAGACTGTTTGGGCGGTCACAGATGGCTGTCGTGTGTGGATGAGTGTGCCTGAGTGATTGTGTGGATGAGTGTTCTATTTGTGAGGAAGGTCGCTGCCGAAAATTTATAATTGTGTGTGTGTTTGTGTGTCTTTTATTTGTGACTGTCGGCGGCTAAACCTTCGTCTTTACGGTGACTTGTTCCCTATCTACACATTATTATTAACATTCCTTACTGCACCTTCCATTGTTGTTAAAAATAGAGAACACAATGATAAACCATTTAAATAAAATAGTGCTTATCATGCCTATGATAAGCACTATTAGCGAAGTGTCTTATTAACAGTTGTCATCTGAAGGACGACACACAATCTTAGAACCACAATTATAATGCAACACGCCGATTTTAATGGAACGCTTCCGAAACTCAGGCAATAATTATAGGATGAATTATCCGCACCTTCCGGCTCTGTGACTTTTACCTAACAATGTATGCCTGCTCTATCCAACTAATTAACACCTCGGATTAACCGTCGACCAGCAATTATTACCTACTAAGCATCCTAAAAAAAGGCAACACTAGACTAAAAGTGCCGCGGCGGAGCGGCCGAGCGCACTGAGGCGCTATGCTACGATGCGCGAGGCCGTTCCCCGTCGGGTGTTCGAATCCCCCCTTAGGCATGGATGTTTGTGTCATCTTTAGTATTAGGTAGTTCAAAAGTTGTTTGTAAGTTTAGGGACTGATGACCCCGGAGTTCAGTCTCTTAAGCCAGACAAACATTTGAGAATTTCTAGACTAAAATTACTAACTGCCCGAACGAAAAAATTACACCCCTCCGCTATCCTTCACACTTTCAGAAACCTCATTTGACCCTTCCTCTGCTATGTAAATGTCGCGTAGATATCACCCCCCCCCCCCAACCCCCGCAAGTAAAAAAAAAAAAAAAAAAAAAAAAAAAAAAAAAAAAAAAAAAAAAAAAAAAATATCTAGAAGTCCCTCCAAATTCTTGAAAGTCGTATGTTCCATGTCACTTTTCATATCCCCTCAGTGTCTCTCACATGGATCCTCTACCACCTTGATAGTTACAATAATCCCACTGTGTCCCCTCTGATCACCAACCCCAGTATGCTGCATTTACACCCACATCTACCGTCCCTCCACCTGCACATACTCCATAACCTATACCAGCACAACTTAACCAATTTCCCCTTATAGATAATGAAATCCATACCGATATTTATCCATTTACCAAGTGTAATTCCTTCGCACCTGACTCACCCAACTCGAGGACTCGACCCTCCATCTCATCTTCTATCCTTACTCTTCTCTATTTATGTCTCTCCATTACCCAACCTACACACACCCAACCCCGTTCCAGCAGTGCAAGTATCAAACAAGGGTTTTTACGTCATAGTATCTGCGCATGCGTAGTAGCACCTGTTTCTTATCGCTTGAAAGTAGCCGTCTGGCAGCTGCTGGAACGAACCTAAGATCGATTTGTTAAGGCCAGAGGGAGCAGAGGAGCCGCACTCTCTGGCCAATCCGCACGCTTTGTTTTGGCTGTTGCGCGGCGCGGTCGTATGGGTCCTGTGTCCGCCGCTGCAGGCAGAGTTCCCAAGCTGGCTGCGTCTGGGGGAGACGCTATTCTGCGTGTTGTAGTAAGGTAGTGTCAACTGGGCTTTCTAATTGATAACACTACGCGCGATCACGCTTTCGTCGCATAGTTTGACCCAACTGACTTTTAATGCAATAGGTATTTGTCATTTTTTGGGTGTAAATTGATTTATTACTTGGTGTCTACGGCACAGTATGTTGGCCCTTAGTATCTTGATATCAGTAGTACTCGTACAGGCTTTCAGCTAGGTCGACTTATTTTGTAATATTTTTTAAATAAATATAATTCTTATGTCGTCTTACCGTGAATTTGTCATTTCAACTTTGAGCGGGAAACTCGCTTTTTTGTAGATGGTGGGCGACAATGCAGAGCAATAACACGGGCATGGCCACCCGTACCATTGCTCACCCCTCTATTGAAGCGAAATACTGTTTGTGTAAATGTTAATTTGTGTAATTTTCAATTTTTTGTGGGTTTCCATTGCGTAAAAAGTGTAAATTTTAACGGTCAACCATATGCCAGCAGTGATGAGTTCTCACGTATGTAGTCACCGCTACGTAAAAATTGTTCAATACAAATTTCGTGTTAAAGCAATATGGAAAAATTTAAATATTTTGGATCTCTGTTGTCTTGGCTAGGTGTGTGTGTGTGTGTGTGTGTGTGTGTGTGTGTGTGTGTGTGTGTGTGTGTGTTGCTTTGGCGGCCACGGCACTGTAATATCCGCGACACATTACTAACTTTTAATTAACAGTAACTTTTTGTAATTTCTCTGAGATGGGGACAAAACCTGTGTTCAACGACAAAATAACCATCAAACCACACCTGCCTCGCGTGTTTAAGTCAGTCAGTAGATTATCATGTTAGGAAATTATAATTCTTGCTTTCTCTGCGAATTTATGGCCATTCTTGTGAAGGCAGATAATTTTCTTTGCCTTCCCTGTGTGTGAATGAAGTGGGTTCCCGCTCCTCATTCCTCTGAGTAACGTAATCACGCTACCAGACCCGTTTTCTTCAACTGATTTTCAGTGAGCACAAAATTTCACACGTCACCTTAAACAACTGATTTCGATTCATATTCGCAATTGCGAGTACATCTCTTGTTTTTCTCTTCAAGTTTTTCAAAATTATCCCATCTCTCCAAATACGCCGCGATTACCGGGAGAATTGTTAGACAGAAACCAAAGAGAAAGGTTTACATTGGTGCCAGTGAAAATGGTAGCCATGGCATTTATACTAAATTATTCTGAGTATAAGGCAGCATTGTCAAACTTAAGAACTGACACATTTCGGCCACTGTTGCAAGTGGCCTTCTGGTATGGCTCGTATTTTTTAAACAATGGCAATGCCGTCTCATGCAGAAGTTTAACTGATTGTGGCAACGGTCTACATCTACATCCATACTCCGCAAGACGGTGTGTGGTGGAGGGACCTTGAGTACCACTATCGGTAGCGTACAGACATTTATACTGTTTGCTTGTCAAAAATTTTTCCAGCTTATTTCCGAATATCCCATGATTTCGTAGAGTGGTTGCGTAGATATTCCCTGTTTGGCATCTGTATTTGGCAGTTTATTTCTGAACTTCGCGATTGTGGAGGGCATGGTTAGCCAAGATCGTAAAAGGACAACTTTAATTTCTTTGGATATAGCATACTCGAAACAGCACTGCATGTACGGTTTAGATTTTTACCCAATAACAGCTACTATCTCTGGCTAGAATTATTTCTTTGTTGCAGAATGAAGCGCAAGTTGCCAATGTGACGTTTTCTACAATGGCCGCGTTCTTTGTCTGCAAAAGAGGCATGTCCTTGTCGGTACGTCGTCGACATTGATTTCCATTTGACCATGCACATCCGTCCAACGATGGTCGGCAGTAATCAACCGCCAAAAACACGATCACTATGTCGAATGGCGTAAAATGCGACTTACAGATGCATCTCACCTGTACCAGAAAAAAATGTTTTCAAATGTTTGTAGAGCTTATGGGACTTAACAACGGGGTCATCAGTCCCTAAACTTACAAACTACTTACGAACTAGCTAACACTAAGGACAGCACAAATATCCATGCACGAGGGGGGATTCGAACCCCCGACCGTAGTGGCCGTGCAGACCGTGACTGGCGCGCCTCAGTCCCCTCGGCCACCGCGGCCGGCTGTACCAGAATAAAACTATCAAACAGCCGTCTGTCGTCTGAACACACTTGTCTTCTATACTACTTAATTTCCATACGGTTTTGACAGGAAGCTTAAACCATGTTACGTACAGCATAATCAAGTCATCAAAATCAAATCACGGGGAAAGAAAATATGGTGATTAAAATTATTTGTAATAGTCATATCTGAAGACACTAATCTAAACTACAAGATAAATTTGAAAGAGATCGACAGATAGCTTCAGCATATCTTGGGGAAACAGTCATATTTTGATAAAATAGAGCCTGCATGAGTAAAAAATATCGTATTTTAAGGTTATTAAATCTAAAAGAATCGGGTCTGAAGACGCCAATCTGCAAATCCAATAGACGAATTTTCACTGGGTTCTCGTAAATAACTTGAGCGTATCTTGGAGTAACATACAGGCTCTATCGGACGAGGAAATAATTTGAAGTTTTAGGAGAGCCCTCTTTGCTTTGCAGTGTGATATAGTATGTCCAAGAAACAAGATAGTGCTGTTACTTTCGTATTAAATCAGACAACTAAGACTGTTAGTTTTCAATCAGTGGCAGAGGTATACTGGAAAGTTTGCATTAGCGTCAGAATTAAGCATTGGAATCTTGACCAATTAATATTGAATTTGTGCCTAGGATGTGTGCATGTCTGTATTAAAAACGTGATAAAATTTAGTGCATCTTTGAAATATGTGTTTGAAGTGACTTCTCTGCGTGAAAAACGAATACACACACTAATTATTTCCATTGCGATGCGATCATAATGGTATCATATAAAAATAGTTAACGATCAGTATCTCACGCTTTTTATATCAAAACTCCGAAACGATCCCCATTTAGTCTGAGTTGCTGACATTATTATTACTATTGTTGTAAATTAACATGGGTGGTACCAAGATATGAAATAAAATGAAAGTTTGCTACCATTGGCAGCCAAGAGACATTCTGCGGTACTGATGTTTAGACTCCATAATCTTTATGTATCTTCAAGAAGGGATCTTTCTAACGTCTAATGTATTATAATCATCTCTGCATGAATGTGTTCTGTTAACTCTTTGACACAGGCGGATATCACATAGACTTACTAAATAAAAACGGATATCACGGCGCATTAATTATAGAATTTCTGAATTCAACCGTTTCTTTTCTATTCTCTTTGACTTTAATAGAAGTTTTGTTGTTGATGTGCGTGGTTCGTTACTGATTTTAGAGCTCCAAAGCATATTTTGCTGTCGATTTCCGAAAGAAAAGGATAAATGCATCCGACAAGTTAATTACTGGAACACTTCCGCCTTCATTGGAAAGAAGAAATCACATTAAGGTACGATGAGCACATCACGTTGTAGTATCACGTTTGGGGGAAGACTGTTCCATGGGTGTTACATAACTTATTTCGATTTGCTCTGCTCTCTGGTTAAAAGAAGTCCTTTAATATCCTGTCATCATAACGAAATTTGGTACTTTGGTAGAATCCGTGTACATCAAAGGAAACGGCATTGTCATCGATATATATCGAATGTTCGATATAGTGTTTATGAACCGGAGATTCGGGCGCTACGCGCCCTCACGTACTAAAAATAAAAAAACTTCTTGTTTAACCTATACCTAACCTAACTTTGACTTAAAACAAGTGATCTGTAGCGTAGCCTTAAGAAGGTTAGGTGTAGGTTAAACAAGAATTTTTTTTTTTTTTAGTATGTGAGGGCGCGTAGCGCCCGAATCTCCGGTTCAGAAACACCTTATCGACCATTCGATATATATCGATGGCAATGCCGTTTCCTTCGATGTACACGGATTCTACCAAATTACCCGAAATTTTTGCGGCGATTTTTATATATTGCATTCGACGTAGCGATTGTTTGCTTAAATTCGGAACTGCTTTTCACTATTCAGCCTTCATCGCACCCAAGTTCACACGATATTTCCTCAACGTGACATAGGGCTGACGTAAATAACCTTATACCAACTATATGAGCAGGTGTATAGGACAATGTAGTCGTTCCGCTAACCTCAAAGATAAATCTAAACACATAGACATTGTGTATTTCATAAACGTAACATAAATGTGAGGGAAACAACCACAACAAAAGTAAAAGGATAATTTCCTAGGACCCGTATACATCGAAGGAAAGGGCATTGCGATCGATATATATCGAACGTTCGATTCTTGCTCCACATTCGAAATGACAAACGCGAAGCGGTTGATTTATATGTATTTTTGATTGCGTTGAATTTGTAATATTTTCTTGTATTATGTGGTTGCCATTTGAAATACCGAAAGAAACAGCGGTAATTTCTAAGAATAGTTTATATCCACCGTACAACTGTAGATAGATTTAGTGTTTCTGATCCGGAGATACGGGCGGTAAAAAAAAAAAAAAAAAAAAAAAAAAAAAACCTTCTTGTTCGACCTGAAAAAAAAACCTTCTTGTTCGACCTTTATCTAACATTAAGGCTATGCTACAGATAGCATAGCGCCCGAATTTCTGGTTAAGAAACACTAAATCGTGAATGGTAGCGAAGCGAGAGTCGGAAATGCCACGAAGCAATAAGTGGTTGTTATTAGAGATGGTAAACTGAAACATCGGTTTCGGAACAAATGACACCGTACAGTGTAAACAGTCTAACATACAGTGGTGTCATTTATTGCTGTGAAAGTTGTTACGGTGGTTTTCAAGAATGCTTGCAATCGAAGTAGCTCGGCCTGAAACGATATATATCGAACGTGCAACTCTATTGCTATTCACGCGCGAGTTACGAAGTATGTTTTGTTCGTCGTCATGGGAACGTAAGTTATTGTTTCTCTATGGTATTGAGTGACGATTAAGCTTTTTCTTACTTATGATTTAAAAGACTTAATAGTCAATGCTTCCCAAAAGAAAATTAAAACTGTCACACATTTTTTGACTCGTATTATACCATGAACGTCGTATCTATAATTGACATTTATTTATACAAATAAAATTGTTGACCTAACGCGTTGCCACATTAGATTACAAAGTATATCACTGAACAAATTTCTACGAAGATTCCTATGAATGTGTCTCGATTCTGCTGTAAAAATATTCACGCGAGAGCTGCTTTACATTACCACTCGTTAAAATAATTAGTACGGTATGTAAACATTCGTATGTTGTCATCTGGCGCATCAATTTTCGCGTAATCGATTTATATTTGCACGTTCGATATTTACATCGTTTCAGGCCGAAATACTTCGATTGCAAGCATTCTTGGAAATTACCTTTGTTACTGGGTTGTAACGACACTAGCGCTTTCGTGGGAGGCAAGCCGCCGAAGGAGTGATTTTTATAAACATTTTTAAAGTAATTCACAAAATAGTTTAATGTTTGCTTTACAAGCATTAGTAAAATATCATGGGACATACATAATACAGAAATTAATGCAAGACAGTCGAATTCAACTGCTTAAGTAGTATAAAGAAAAACTTCGTCATGAAAAAATACTTACGAATATGTCTATATTCTGCTGATAGTATGTAAACGTAAGAGAAACATAAACTGCAATTAGTCTGTTCTTAAAATGACACGTATTCAGTGTGGAGTCCAGTGATTCGCACGTTTTTACACCTCGTCTTTCTTATGCGCGAATATTCTTGACTGTAATTAGTTTTGTTTAAAAACAATGTTTTGAAGATTCTTACCATTTGTCGTTCAGCTGTAGCAACAATTGTCGCAATGAGTTCTTTAGAGGAAAAGTTTGCTTTTGGCATTTTATTGTTCCGCCTGTGACGTTTTTCCTTCAGCTACAGCTGTGGTGGCTGATTTGATACGTTACGTACTGTAGTTATTGCATTCTATGTTTCCTACCTTCCACCATTACTGGTTTTACTGGAGCCGTAGTGCCTTAATTTTCCTGAGTAGGCGACGTCTTTCTGCCAAACGGTAGGTCTTCCGGTGTTTCCTAGCCATGTTTTATTTTTAATACAAAGAAATTATTCAGTAAAAGCTTTAGATTACAAGATAATTGTAGATGTGTACATGTGGCGTCTATTCCGAAAGACCAGACGTCACTTCTGATCCTGCTGTTTTCATAGTCACAGAATGACAACTGCGAATGGGAAAAGCTGGAAATGTGTACCCAGCCAAGTGAATATAACTATAAATGAACTATCGTGTAATGTACCGTTTCGTACCTTCTCAGAACCGAAGAGAAATTTGGAATTATTTTATTGTACCTATTTTAAAGGCACTGTGTACCTCCCCTAATGTAAAAAGTATGTTAAGAAATATCGTATTAAGAAATGTAGCTTTCCGACAGCTTGGAGCACTGCTGTCGCAGTGTATAACAAAATTATGTAAAAACTGAATTTTATGCGTCAGTAGGGATCGGCGATTAATTGCAATTAGTACATTAATCGAGATTATTTCGATAAACAATTATGGAAAAATCAATACTTCTTTAACGTCAATTTTACGAAATCGATTATCCTTGCGATTTCAGAGGTACTGAAGTAATTAATCGAGACATGTGGAACTGCCGCATCAGCTCGACTTGTACACACCGATCAACAATGATTGAGCGTGATGTCACTTCCTTTGGCCATTCGGCTGGAAACATGTAACCTTTCGTCTAAGTGGCTAGAGTCTTATTGTTTTGTCCATTTTCCGATCTATCTTGTAGAGACAAGGGCTAAGTTAAAATCATGGCAACAAAGAAACCAAGTGTAGTGTGAAAGTATTTTTAGAAAGGACTAAACTGTTGGCATTGTGCACAATTACTGATCTTCGTTTCAAAGACTAAACAACTTAGTGTTTCTTGGTTCACTTCCTGAAAAATTTTGGTGCTTGTACACAAATTTTCTGCAGCAAATATGTGTAAAGCAATGGTATTAATTAGGCTTCGTAATAATTGCGAAATAGGTATGTAGTTCTGATAAAAAAATAAACTAATTTTACATTTCATAAAACTGAGCAACTACAGTTAATTATTTGTAATTATTTAAATATGTGAGATAGCATCGCTTTATTTTCTGTGTATCAGACCTCTTTACCATAAACAATAAATCTTGGGAATATTTATAAACTCAAATATATAGCGTAACAATTAATCGAATAATCAATTATTAGCATACAAATAATCGGTATAATTGATCGATCCATTTGTATAATTGAAAATATTGATTAATCGACTCATTCGCCCATCCCTATGCGTCAGCGGCTAGCGCTCGTGTCTGCTATGTTACGAACGGCAGAGCAGCCAACCAGGAGTCGCGTTGCCGCGGCCAATAAGAAAGAGCCTTACAATTATACTGCGTAAACAAATCGAAGCGGTGTATTATTATCCCCCTTTTACCTGAACCCTGAGCAGAGACTGGTGGGAGCGGATGTTTCCATTCAGCCCGTAGCGCATTGGCTTATAGTACAACCAGCTCATACCGTATCGCTTTTGAATGGAAGTGTAATGGCTTAGTGTCGCAGAAAGGACACGAAATTAAGCATCACTTTAATGTAAGACTAATCGAAAATATAAACTTACGCTACTAATTATGAACACTGTAAGTAAAAACTTAACCGAA
The DNA here is from genome assembly GCA_026315105.1 of Locusta migratoria. NCBI lineage: Eukaryota > Metazoa > Arthropoda > Insecta > Orthoptera > Acrididae > Locusta > Locusta migratoria. The sequence continues at coordinate 306,509,360 of CM048751.1, forward strand.
ATTGAGAGATGGCAGTCCATCTTTCATCTTTATTAAGTGTGTTTATCGATCGTGTAATGATGTAAAGTGACCAGTACATGCATTCTTTTATTGCTGTCGGGACTTTGAGACTTTTTTTTATTATTTATTTACAATTTACAATTACAATTACCGCTTAAGATCGTAGGCACTCTGTACCGCCGAGCACACAGAGGCTGATAGGACGGAGTACAGCTTCCGAGTAACGGAGCGTGTTTCTGGCCCACTTTAGGTTACGGCAGTAACACTAAAAGTGGACCTTTGCGATCGTCTTTTGACAGCTGGAAATTTAAATGAAAATAACGGCTTAACCATTCATATGTCCGAATTAGTAGAGGAGAAAATTCCCTAAAACTTTGCTCTCTTATGTCTTTTCATATCTCGTCTCGTTTCAGAGACATTTGCAAAAATAACGCGGATTTTGGGATGTCTGTCTGTCTGTCTGTCTGTCTGTAGCGTGTTCCCACTTGTTAGGTCGAACCGTTCAACCAATCAGCACCAAATTTTACAGACATAATTGTTGGCTACCAGAGACCAGAACCTCGCTTTTTCAAATATTTAGGACAAGAAATACGATAGTAATACAAAAAAAATCTGTTTGTAATGTAATTTTAATTGCAAGGAAACCGTTCATCTGACGCGAAAATTGAATAACCAAATTTGTAGAGGATGAAATTCATTACAATTTTGTTCCCTTATGTTTTTATCATATCTTGTATCGTTTGGGAGATATTTGCAGAATTAACGGAGATTTGACACCCTCCATTGAATTAACGAAAACCAGCCGTTCGGAGATGTCACGTAACATTCCTTGCCCAAGACTCTTGACATACGCCATCTTGCGCTGCGTATTTGATGATTTTCTTATTGTAACTTACAGGTTGTCATTTCAGAGCAATGGCGCACTGAAGAATTGACAAAAAGACTTCTTCGTACGATATATGATAATCTGGTATCTAAAAATACCGTATTACCATCAGTTAACAACGGCCAAGAATTTTTTTTTCCTACAAGGGGTTCAGACACTCTTATTAATTGAATAGAGCTATGTTCTTCAATGTTTAGAGTTGTGCATATGTACGAATGCTCCCTCTAAAATGCGTATTTGTTCTATTTCGTGAACATGCCGTGCAATACGTAACGGATTGAACAACGGTCTTCTGAAGCATATGCACATAAACTGGGAGGATACTATAAGGTGGCCGAGGAGACTGAGGCGCTCCAGTCACGGTCTGCACGGCCACTACGGTCGGGGGTTCGAATCCCCCCTCGGGCATGGATATTTGTGCTGTCATTAGTATAAGGTAGTTGATAAGTAGTTTGTAAGTTTAGGGGCTGATGACCCCGTAGTTAAGTCCCATAAGCTTAACAAACATTTGAATTTTCATTTGGATACTATAATAATGAATATTCAGAACAACGTAGTGATACTGGTAGTTTCATATATAAAGAAAGTCCAATATTTCTTTGGCAAATGTCATTCCTTAATGTAACCGAAGGGAAGTGTATGTTCAAATGTTTGTAAATCTCTCGGATCTAACTGCGTGGCCATCAGTCCGTAGCTTACAAACTACTTAAACCTAGGTAAACTAACCTAAGGACAACACACACACACACACACACACACACACACACACACACACACACACACACACACACACCCATGCCCCGGGGAGGACTCGAACCTCCACGGCGGGGAAGTGTATACATTGCAACAAATTACCTTGTTTATTTATTTTATAAGCAATTATTCACTATTTATGGCATATATTGAAAGTCATTAATTAAAATAAATGCGTCTACTAAAATGTTTGACATGGTTGCTATGGATGCTTTTAACGTATACGGTATTACCTTTCCTGTAGTTCAGATATGACTTCGGTCATGTTACACTGTTTTGCGCTAAAATAGCCGGCCGCGGTGGCCAAGCGGTCTGCGGCGCGTCAGTCAGTATGCACGGCCACTACGGTCGGGGGTTCGAATGCCCCCTCGGGCATGGATATTTGTGCCGTACTTAGTATTAGCTAGTTCATAAGTAGTTTGTAAGTTTAGGGACTGATGACCCCGTAGTTAAGTCCCATAAGCCATACAAACATTTGAAACATTTGATTGATTACACGCTGTTTTTGTATTGAGATCGTCGCCGTTTTACGTATTAAGTCGTCTCTCCGTTGCCTATATATTTATATCTTCCCTACAGTTTTAAAACACATCCACGTTTCTATCAGTAGTCCCTTAATAAAAAAATATCGGAGGTGTCACAACCTGAATGCACCTCACGTTTCACAGTGACTGTATGACGACGTCATATTCGTTAATGTTGCTAATAAACTGATGCTACATAGAACCAAAGAGCGAAACTTTTGTTAATTTCCTAGACAGCGCTAATGTAAAACCAGTAATTTTGCTGGTGTGGCCAATTTTTGTGATTTTTTTAAACATTTCATGTAGTGTCCAATCTTTAATTTTACATATCAAAAGGGAATTATTGGGTTTTTTTCTTGTGTGCCTTCGGCGCAAACGTAATTTTTCACGTGATAAGCAGTTTAAAACTGTATCCAGTGCAACTAGGACCTGAAGTTTCTAAATGAGAAACAGGCATTTCAGTTTTAAAGAATATTCGCATAATTTGAATTTAAACTGGAAAGATCTTAAAATACAAGTGCGTCTAAAAGTTCGGTGAATTGTCGCATTTTTTACAAACCGCGCTGACGAGGATTAGGGACATTTCAAGAAGCGCTCCCTCTCGTGCAAAGCACTGCATGAAGCGGTGGTACAGGGTGTGTGTGAGGCCTCGTGTATTTGCAATACGGATCGCAAAATGGGGCAACGAAGCAACGCGTCAACATGAAATTTTGTTTCAAATTAGGCAAGACGGCGACGGAGACTCGTGGGATGTTAGTACAAGGGTATGCTGTTGAAGCAGTGGGTAAAAAATGTGAGTGGTTGCGGAGATCCAACTGAGCGTCACTTCAGTGCTCCAAACGCTTCCACAAGAAGCGTTAGCTGACAGTTTCCAACAGCAGTAAAAGTTGTCTTTAGATAGCATCTCACCGTATACTTATTAGTTATAATTGTTGAATGATAGAGATGCACAAAATGTAAATTTCCATTTCCTTTCAGCTGAATTGTACAGGGCGGTGGAATTGGAAGTTTTCCAGTAGCAACAATCTTTGGATTTACAGTATATCCTTAACCATAAAAAGCGGGAACAGGAGGAACGCTGTGATGCTTATAGCGGAGTGAGTCATTTTAAACTGTTTTTCGGAATATATGGAAACACACAAATTGGAATAAAAAAAATTCTGTATGAGTTACCCACCTCAAATACGGACATCGTGAATGTAAAGCTTGATCGCCATGCACCATCCCAGGCGGGAGGAGGGGGCTTTGAAATGTAAATAGGAACCCCTAATAGACATCCGACTCCAGCTCTAGGTTTAACACTTAGTGTCAGTAAACAGTTGCACAATCCTGCGAAAAGTCGTTGCAGAAGGGACATTATCAGGGAGCAGATTAGCACACCTTTGACGGGCGTCATCAACTTTTGTATGAACCTCAAAGTACGAAGAAATATCTACTCGATCTCAAACAGTTAACATCGTGGAGCAATCTGTAGAGGTTTCTGCATCCGATCATTGAATTGCAGTGAAATGTTCAAATCTTTGTATAGTCTATGGGACTTAACTGCGGGGTCATCAGTCCCTAAACTTACAAACTACTTATGAACTAACTAAGACTAAGGACGGCACAAATATCCATGCCCGAGGGGGGATTCGAGCCCCCGACCGTATTGGCCGTGCAGACCGTGACTGAAGCGCCTTAGTCCCCTCGGCCACCGCGGCCGGCGAAGTGCAGTGAACAGTCTGACCGTAGACTGACAGCGTGATCAGTCTATGCCCATTCGATTGTGGGAGGGGTCACGTGATAGCGTTATCGAAGTATAAAGAGTGTTTGCTTGTGTGGACATCTGCCGCAGCTGCTGTTAATGTTATCTATGAGGTTTTCCGTCTTGCGCTGACTCCAATAAGACTTTTACACTAGATGCGTTTCGCATTTTTATTTTAAATGCATCTTCTGTAAATTGTACATAGATTTTTCGTATAGAAAATTTTTAACTTTTCTGCACGTTAGGCCTGTCTGTAATGTCTGTAAATCTATCGGACCAAACTGCGTGGTCATCAGTCCGTCGCTTACAAACTACTTAAACCTAGGTAAACTAGCCTACGGACAAACACACACACCCATGCCCCAGGGAGGACTCGAACCTCCACGGGGAGCAACCGCGGCACGTTAGGCCTGATGTTTTTAAATTGATGTACAGTCTATTTAAGGTGTTCCTGTCTCTTCTTTACATCCCACTGCTGGTTTTCCTTGTTGTTGATTGGTTCCTGACGATCACGTTTTGGTTGTATACAGCACTTTTCGTCTATTTTTGTATTTTTTGCGTTCCAGTTGGAAAACTGACATCCTGTTCTGTAACTATAAACTTAACATGCACACCCACTTACATAAAAACCTAGCGTGCACAGTGTTACTGTTTTTGGTCTTTATATACGAAACAAATAGTGCAAACCTGTGTCATTGACAGACTACAGAAGATACTTTTATAATAAAAATTGAAACGCATCTGGTGTAAAATGTCTTAAATGCAATTAGCACAAGACGGGAAACCTCTTACAGTTAAAATAGCTGCTGCAGATAGATGGATATTTTCGATAACACTGTCATGTGAAAATTCTGGAAAACTTTCTCTGGAAAATTATTACATACACATGAATTCTCAAGCAATCACTCTACGCAGTCACTATATACATCAATTTGCAGGCCAATACAAATCAATATTCTGCAGCTGTAGCATTTGTTTGCCTGATATCCGGTGCACAATTCTTACACATATTTTTCTGTCTAACTTCATATGTAACTGGTGTCAGAATTTGAAACAGTATTTTAAAAAAACCCTCGCTTTCCTGAAAAATACCAGTTTTACCAAGAGTGTGGCTCAAAAAGTAATGACCCACATTTTAAAGCCATTAATATACATACACTACTGCCCATTAAAATTGCTACACCGAGAAGAAATGCAGATGATAAACGGCTATTCATTGGACAAATATATTATACTAGAACTGACATGTGATTATATTTTCACGCAATTTGGGTGCATAGATCCTGAGAAATCAGTACCCAGAAGAACCACCTCTGGCCGTAATAACGGCCTTGATACGCCTGGGCATTCAGTCAAACAGAGCTTGGATGGCATGTACAGGTACAAATGCCCAAGCAGCTTCAACACGATACCACTGTTCATCAAGAGTAGTGACTGGCGTATTGTGACGAGCCAGTTACTCGGCCAACATTGACCAGACGTTTTCAATTGGTGAGAGATTTGGAGAAAGTACTGGCCAGGGCAGCAGTCGAACATTTTCCGTATCCAGAAAGGCCCGTACGGGACGTGCAACGTGCGGTCGTGAATTATCCTGTGCTGAAATGTAGGTTTTCACAGGGATCGAATGAAGAATAGAGCCACGGGTCGTCACATATCTTAAATGTCACGGCGACTGTTCAAGGTTCCGTCGATGCGAACAAGAGGTGACAGAGACGTGTAACCAATGGCACCCCATACCGTCACGCCGGGTGACACGCCAGTATGGCGATGACGAAAATACACGGTTCCAATGTGCGTTCACCGCGATGTCGCCAAACACGGATGCGACCATCATGATGCTGTAAACAGAAACTGGATTCATCCGAAAAAATTACGTTTTGCCATTCGTGCCCCCAGGTTCGTCGTTACGTACACCATCGCAGGCGCTCCTGTCTGTAATGCAGCGTCAAGGGTAACCGAAGTCGTGGTCTCCGAGCTGATAGTCCATGCTGCTGCAAACGTTGTCGAACTGTTCGTGCAGATGGTTGTTGTCTTGCAATCTTCCCCATCTGTTGACTTTACGATCGAGATGTGGCTACACGATCCGTTACAGCCATGCGGATAAGATGCCTGTCATCTCGACTGCTAGTGATACGAGGCCGTTGGGATCCAGCACGGCGTTCCGTATTGCTCTCCTGAACCCACCGATTCCATATTCTGCTAACAGTCATTGGTTCGCGACTAGCGCGAGCGTCAATGTCGCGATACGATAAACAGCAATCGCGATAGTCGTAAATGTGATGATACGCATTTCTTCTCCTTACACGAGGCATCACTACAACCTTTCACCAGGCAACAGCGGTCAACTTCTGTTTTTTTTTTATGAGAAATTGGTTGGAAACTTTCTTCATGTCAGCACGTTGTAGGTGTCGCTACCGGCGTCAACCTTGTGTGGAAGCTCTGAAAAGCTAATCATTTCCACATCACAGCATCTTCTCCCTGTCGGTTAAATTTCGCGTCTGTAGCCGGTCATCTTCGTGGTGCAGCAATGTTAATGGCCAGGAGTGTAGATAAACGACCTTGGGGGTGCTTCACATTTGATTACTCTGTGCACTGAAATGCGGAAGAGTTTCGGCAGATGGCAGAGCCAAAGTGACGTCTATATACGACTCAGGTTTCAAGCAGCGTGCCGTTATTTATTTCTTGTGTGCAGAAAATGAAACAGGTTGACATCAATAAACGTTTGTTTGCAGGGTGCGGCGATGGTGCAGTTGACAGTAGAGTTGGGTGATAGGTAAGGCAAGTCAGAGAGTCAGGAAATGCAGAAACAGAGGTCCGTGATCAGCCACGCTCGGAACGCCAACGCGCCAGACGTGCTGATTCGGCGGATGCCATTATTCGTGCCGTCCGGTGCATCGCAACTCGACAGTTGGCTCCACAGTCGTCGCTCAGCACTGGAAGTGTCTGTAACGATAAGCTGGAATATTCAAAGAGGTGCCACGATGGGGTCCACGAATGCTCACAAGGGACCACAATATTCAAAGAATGCCATTCCTCGTCAATTGTTGGAGCGTTTTCAGACTCCTGGGAGCCTTTCTGACGGATCGTTACGGGGGACTTAAGTAGTCTGCACCACTTTGCCCCGGAAACAAGAAGGTGGCATCATCCTCGTTGACCATGAAAGAATAACCCCCTCTCTTCCGGGTTAATCATCGTAAATGTTCCGGGATTGTGATGGCGTCATTCACATGGATTCGATGCCAAGAGGGTCAATCATAAATTGATAGGCATACGCGAAGACACTTAATAAACTCAAGAACCGCTTCTGACCTGTTGGACCGGACAAGAGTGAAGCAACAGGCCTGCTCCAACTCGATAACGCACGCCCACTCAAGTCTGAGGACCCGGGAAGACACCGCCGAATTGGGTTCGACGTCATTGCCTCATCCACCATAAAGTCCAGACATGGCATTCTAGGACTACCATCTCTTCGGGTCACTTAAAGTCTATGGGGAACAGACTTTGAAGGTGACTAGTGTCATGCAGTGGAAACACACCTACGCCCACCCAGGACAACAGCTCTGAATACATGCTCTACCACAACGATGGGGTACGGCCGTCGAATGTGATGGAGACTACGTAGAAAAAATAGGACATTGACAAGACTTTTGGTGTATGTCACCAAATTCTGACTCATAAAAATCAGTACGTACTGTGGTGAGAAAATGTGGGACATTATTTACTGAACGAACTTCGTATTTGAGTCCCACAAGTATCCAATTAGGTGCCACACTCCAATGAAATGGAAACGAGAAAATCACAAAACCTTTGAAACTGGAGCAATTTAGTAAGAAATACAAGAAAAAGGAGCACAAACTCGCATTGTTTTGATAAGTGGAAGTAAATGGGCCACGCTCTTTGAAAGTAACCACTCCAGCGTTTACCTGGAGGAATTTCCGGAAATAATGGAAAACCTAAATCTGAAGGGCCGCAGGCGGGCTCAAACCGCCGCCCTCCAGAATGTTCCACCTCTGCACTAACCTCGCTCCGGTTCTCTATTCGTGATATTTTCAGTTGACCACGTAAGAGGACCAAGTAGAGGAAGATGGCATAGATCACATACTCCGCGAAGAATCTGACAGAGCACCAAATAATTTGAGTAGACAGAAGGTCTCTGGAGTAGATGATGTTCCGTCTGAGCTGCTATTACCGTTAGGAGACCGTCGTGAAGAAATTGTTCCACCTGGTATGCAAGATGTGGGACAAGGTAAATACCCTCAGATTTCAAGAACAATATAGTGATTCCAATTCCTAAGAAAGCAAGGGAAGACAAATGTGAACGTTACAGAACTATCAGTTTAATAAGTAATGATAGAAAAATACTAACACGAATTATTTACAGACCAATGGAAAAACTGGTGGAATCCCACCTTCGTGAAGATCAGTTTGGATTTAGTAGAAAAGTAGGAACACGCAAGGCAATACATCACGACTTACTTACAAAATAGGTTAAAGAAAGGCAAACCTACGTTCTTAGCATTTGTTGATCTGGAGAAATCTCTTGACAATATTAACTGGAATACACTCGTTTAAATTCTGAAGGTAGCAGGGCTAAAATATAGGGAGCGAAGAGCTATATTCAACTGGTACATAAACCAGACCGCAAGTATTAGAGTCGAAGGGCATGAAAGAGTCGCAGTGGTTGGGAAGGGAGTAAGACAGGGTTGTAGCCATTCCCTAATGTTGGTCAATCTGTACACTGAACAAGCAATGAAGGACTAAAAGGAGAAATTTAGAGGGGGAATGAAAGTCCAGGGAGAGGGAGTAAAAACCTTGCGGTTTGCTGATGACATAGTAATTTCGTAAGAGACAGGAAATGACCTGGAAGAGCAATTATACGAAACAGACAGTGTCTTGAAAGGAAGATATAAGATGAACATCAACAAGAGTAAAACGAGTGTAAAGGAATGTAGTATCAGAAAATTTGGCGATGCTAAAGGAATTAAATTATGTAACGAGACAGTAAAAGTAGTAGATGAGTTTTGTTATTTGAGTAGCAAGATAACTTCTGATGGCCGAAGTAAAGGAGATATAAAATGCAGAATGGCTACGGGAAGAAAAGCGTTTCTGAAGTAGAGAAATTTGTTGACATCCAATTTTAGTTTAAGTGTAAGGAAGTCCTTTCTGAAAGCGTTTGTCTGGGGTGTAGCATTGTATGGGAGTGAAATGTGAATATAAGGAGTTCAGACAAAAATATAATTGAAGCTTTCGAAATGTGGTGCTACAGACGAATAATTAAAATTAAATGGGTAGATCACGTAACTGAGTTGCTTGCTTAACCGAATTGGGGAGAAAAGGAGTTTATGGTATATCCTGACTGACAGAAGGGATAGATTGGTGGGACACATTCTGAGTTATCAAGGAATCGTCAACTTGGCGTTAGAGGGAAATGTGTGTGTTAAAAATCGTAGAGGGAGGCCGAGGGACGAATGCAGTAAGCAGATTCATAAGGATGTAGGTTACCGAACGGATTCTCAGATGAAGAGACTTGCAGAGAACAGGGTAGCGTGGAGAGCTGCATCTAACCAGTATGCGGACTGAAGACCACATAAGAGGAAGTCTGAGCTGAGCAGCAGAGATCCAATTACAGAGCGGCACATCATTACGGAAGAATGTTTACATTTTGTTACTAGTATGATGTTTGTAGAAGTGAGAACGAGCATTGAATGTCAGGCAGTGCGTTACATGTGCCGCACTAACTGGGAAACAAGTCCGCCAGCAAAGGACTGCACAGTCAGTGCCAGTAGGCAGGCAGTGTGGCAAACCGGCTCCACGGAAAAATGCGCCTAGCATGCGGTGAGCGAGTCAGCCAGCTGGTGGCTATACGTGTGCCACCACTGCAGGCTGCTTCTCGCCCAGCTGCCCAGGCCGGTCTCTGGTGCTGGTGCAAGGCGCCTGCACACTCAATTCATCTTGTCGCCAGCTGCTTCATCAAATAAGAGTAAGAGATACATCTGCCTTCCCTATTCGTCGACTTCAAACAAGCACCTGACGGCATAAACCGACAAGAAATATACGAATTACACAAGCACTCGAATTCATAGGGAGTATTGAGCAGGTAGTGCAATGCAACAACGTGACTTACCCAAAGAGCTAAAAAAGGTTGAAAGTGGGACACAGAGGGAGGTGGCTGCAGCTATTGGACTGTGTGATTTCCAGGACCTGGACGCGATTTCAGACAGCAGGAAGCGTTAAAAGAAGGCAAGGCCAAGATTGTCCACGGGTAACATCAGCAAGAGATGACCTTTATCTACAGCCTGTCAAGACAGGATGCTGACTGCAACTCATCTGCATCATCCCATCCAGACAGCAACCGGACGCCAATATCAAAACACAGACAGAAATCTAGAATGTGACCTCAACGCACTGATGCCTATGGTGTGTCCCATCATGCTTATGCCCAGGAAACTTCACCATATTATGGTGGTGGACGAAAAGTGTGGACAGGAGTCTGTATTCGCCAACGGACGGATCCCTTTGTCGTTCCGAATGACGCTTTGACTGCTCCAAGTTATAGAGACGAGATCCTTCGACCTTACGTTGTGCTTTAAGCTGATGCCATAGGAGATAGTTTCTTCCTGGTGGACGATAACGCTCGTCCCCACAGAGCTGCACTGGTGGACAACATACTTGAAGGTGAGGGAATCCAACGAATGAAGTGGCCAGCTTGTTCACCGGACGTGAATCAGATCGAGCATGTCTGGGAGGCATTTGTCGGACGCATTGAAGCCAGACTAGCACCTTACACGACGATTGCAAAGCTGGATATTCCACTCTTAGAAGAATGGCCAAACATCCCTCGAGATCTGATTGGTATCATATCGTCCACGCCACGCAGGTGTGCAAATCCACTGGCAGTCAGAGGTGATAACACACCATATTAGAGGGCAATGTGTATGACTTTTAACATTATGGTAGCCCCATTGTCGCTCTAAATAAACGCCTTGTAAACGTCACTTAGTGTTGAGACAGCAAAGTATCGTACTGCATCACGCAAAAATAACAATTGTAACTAATTTCTGAATAAAATACGTTGCCGTAAGTATAATGTATCTCACCTGATCCCCTAATTCTTCAGTGTAGTGTATCAGGACACGCCAAGAGAAATATCAGGCAATGGAAGCAGAACCACTGAGAGTCGGCCGCATAGTAAATGGAAAAATACGTGGTAATGTCATAATATGAGGCCAGAACAACGCCTAAAGACCTAATCAACGGTAAATATATTTTAAGGGAGTGTTCTCTGCTTGCGAGCCCTAATAACAAATAACAGTATTGGTGAGCCCATAATAATACGACCAGGATGTAGAGGTTACTTAGCAAATATACAACTTTTCAGAAACAGTTTTTTTTACAAGAAAAACTGCTAATACAAAATTCCCTAGCAGGCCTACGCCTAGGTATATCACATGGGTCAACAGATGTATGGACATGAGCGGAGAACATTACTCAAAATCTAAGGTACGATAAGGGAGGAAAAAGTGTGGAGAGTACACTAAAACACCAAATCACATTTATTAATAAAGAGTAAGGGCATCGTACAGTTTCTGAAATCACAGCGAATACCATGGCTAGGACACAGAGAGAAAATGGCAAAAGATAAAATTGCGAAAAAAATGGAAAAGGTCTGATTCATTTGGCTAGACCTATGTGTATTGACCATGTCATAGAGGATCTCACCAGTATGAGAACCCAGGGTTGTAAAAGAGCAATAAACAATCAAGAAATAAGGAGGAAAATCAGTGAAGAAGCCAAGCGCTACCAACTAAGACCTAGCCTGTAAGTGACTCGTTTTGCTTCTAAAACCACATGTTATTATAAGGGAGGGTGCTACCACGAAGAAAAACGATCATAAGGAACCCCGATGGCTGTGACTGGGCGACTGCACTATTTCGCTCTGCCGGCCCAACATCTGGTGAGCAAAGCACACAGGCGAATCTTCGATGGAAAAGTGACCGGAGAAACGTCTGTAAACAGCACTCGTGAAGACCTGCTGCGCCGCACTGCTACACCCCACACAATCACTAGCACCGCCGGTGCCTGTGTTGTGGCGCCTTCAGTTTATCAACTTCTCCCCATCTTACTCTCCTTGTAGGTTACCTCAAGGATTCTGTGGAACGCACAACCTCCTACCACACTCAAGAGCCAAAGAAAAGCGTGCAAGAGTGAAGATCGGGGTGAGAGTTTAAAATAGAGAAAGTATAATTTTTAAAACTCACAACCACCAACTGCGAACCAAATTCCTAAACATGCAAAGACACTGGATCTGTGATTGCTACTGTTTGACTCGTTTTCTAGGGGATGATATCACACGTTCGCAGCTTTCCTTCCCTGCAAATGATTAACAAAAAAATTCATAATAAAATCAAGTTCATGAGAGAAAAGGGTCTACTAACTACTATTTTTGAAAACATGTGAAAGTTCACTTTATGTTGTTTATTTCACAATATTAGAACCCTGTGGCTGATACGTCTGTACGTCGACACATTTATCAAATAAAGTTATAGCTCGTGAGCCCCCAGACAAAATCAATATTTGTCGCAAATTGTTTTCACACCATGTGGCTGTCTCATACACCGTTTATGTTCGTGCCTATGCTACGACACCTGTTACATTAACAAATCAGTCACTTTAATTCAATCCGATGCACACCTTGTTCCACCGGCTAAATATTCACAACACACAGTAGCACTCGATTCAACTTGGTGCAGTCTACGTCATCAACTTCCCCATGTGAGCTGTTCTAACCGATTTGCCAACGTACAGTGCTCAGCCAATGCATTTCTAAAACTTTACTTAAAATCAAAATAATTACACTACACATTAAATAAATGTCTTTTAGGTTTTTATATTGGTATAAAAATCCTTTGTACTATTTATCATAATCGTGCAATTTCTTATATCACAGATAAGTGATTTAACTGAATACTTCAAGATAAAATACACAAGATTAATTAAAAATAAAATGACAAATAGTTAATATATTATTTTTATAAACAAACATTGCCATGCTGGTTGTGTAACTGTCTTGTATTCATTGGTAATTTATTACTTTTCATTGTCAATTAAACATATTACGTCAGATGTGACTACATCAGCTAATGTATTGTTTATTTGTCAACAGGCTATTTTGTAATGGGGGCCTTAAAGGTTCCTAACTGCATCGTATTACTTCAAATGCAAGTAGTATTAGAATATTTTATTTCACGCTGTGCACTGCACTGCACCTGGCACTCGCCATTGTCCCTCTCTCCCCTCACCGGAAACGAAAACTGGAAAATCCTAAGCTGGAACAAGCCACCAACGTCGGCCTGCTCACTGGCCTCCCGTCAGCTACAAGCACACAGCAAATCTCAACGTGGAGAATTTCTACCTATGGCCTAACTATAAATGTTGTCGCCCAACTGTGTACATACATTGCTACCATAATTAATAAGATTAAAAATGTGTAACTTTCAGTGTATTGGCATGGTCAATGTTTGCAGTGAACTTCATACTGTTTAATTATCAAATGCTATTAATTACCAGTATTTCTATTGGGCGGTAATCTTACAAGGGTTCACCTACCTAATACTGTTTACTGTGTGTGGCCCCGCGAGCAGCAGAAGTGCCGCCACACGCCTGCACGTGGACTCGACTGATGTCAGGAGTACTGCCGGAGTAGAGGGAACTGAATAGCATGTTGCTCAATAAAGTTCATGTCTGCGGACATGGGTGGCCAGCAAAGGTGTTTAAATTCAGAAGTGTTTCTGTAGCCACCTATAACAATTACGGGCGTGTGAAGTGTCGCATTGTACTGTTGGAAGTGTCCACATCCGTTGGAATATACAACGCGCGTGAATGGATGCACATGTTCAGACGGGATGTGTACGTGTCACCTGTGAGTGTCATCTAGACGTGCCCGGAGTCCCATATCACTCCAACCACACCCGACCCACACCATTAGTCTCCAGCAGCTTGAGCAGCCCCTGCTGACATATAGCGTCCATGGATTCATGAGGTTGTCTCCATACCTGTACACGTCCATACACTGGATACAATTGGAAACGAGACCTGTCAGACTAGGCAAAACGTTTCCTGTTAACTGTCCAATGCTGCTATTGATGGACCTAGCCGAGGCGTAAAGCTATGACTCATGCACTCATCAATGCACACGAATGGGCCTTCGGTATGGTGACTACCGAACGGACGGGAAAGGTGTTGGGAGATGATTTCATCCCAGTCATCCAAAGTTACTTTAATTTCGACTGGATGTAGTTCATAAGACAGAGCTCGGCCTCATCGAAGTAGCAGGATATCTGATGTCAAGAAAATTCTGGACACAGCGTTCTGGATCTGGGGGGGGGGGGGGGGGGTCTCTGGAGGCTACTGGATGGGCCTTGATTGGCCGTTATATTATGCAGATATGTACAAATACGATTGCGTTTGTGGATATATATTAAAGACAAGTTGTACAGCAATCATCCCAAAACCATTTCTGAGCTGAAGACAGTATAAGAAAGTGATCAACAGCATCGATGTTCGCCACATCAGAGAGTTCATGCAGAATTTCGCTATTCGTCTGCGCTACATCATAGCCACGGAAGACAAGCATGTCGAATATGTCATACTCGAAACCCGAACGTCGGTAGTGAAGATTACAGTTGTTATTAATTTACGATTTATTTCTTATGGTTCAATGATAATTAGTGAGGCCTTTTTGGCCGATAGACCCCAAGTGGGATCGTATTCGGCCCACCTGTTGCAAGTCTTGAGGTGACGCCACATTAGCGACTTCATTGTGAATACTACACACCACCCAATCCCCGAATGGAAAAAATCTCCAACCCGCCCGGGAATCGAACCCGGGCCGCCAGCGTGCAGTCTACCACGCTGTCCACTGGACTACGGAAGTGGACATATAATTCAATAATCGTCACCCTGTAGTAAGTTCATTACTGGAGGAAAACATGCCGAGAAGTAGGCAGTTACAGGTATTGCTACCCAACAAAAACTATAGCTATGCTGTGGTTTTCATATAGTCTAAGTATCATAGGTCGTCTTGGCATGAAGACAACGAATTCATTTTGGTGGACATATACGTCGAGAATGGGGAATTTTGAGCCACGAAAGCTTTGCAGGAAAGTCACATACCTGCATAGAATGCGGACCAAATTTTCTGGACAAAATCCAGCAAAGGTTAACAAAGTATTTAACGCAACTTACAAAAAGAGTATTTGCTTGTATGCAAGTGTATATTATAAATATGCGGAAAACATTCATCGACAATGAAACTTACTGGCAGATTAAAATCGTGTGCCCGAAGCGGGACCCGAACCTGGAACGTTTGTGGGCAAGCGCTCTACCGACTGAGCTATCTCTGCACGCTTTTCGGTCCGTCCTCACAACTTTACTTTTCAGTAGTGTGCCAGGATAACTCAGTCGGTAGAGCGCTTGCCCGGAAACGTCCCAGGTTCGAATCTCGTTTCCGGCACAGTTTACATCCTCCAGAAAGTTTCAGTTGTTAAGTTTTTCCATAAATCGTATGACATTCTACTTAACTATTTTTACTAAACACGTGTAGAAGTGTGTAAAATATTACCAACATAAATAAATATGCTTTGTTAGAGGGCTAACATGAAAACCAAACTATCCAAAGCTCGGATTTTACTAGGCACGGTCTGCACCTCAAGAGGTATTGCAAGGGGAGGTTGGCAAAGCTCATAGGTGGCAGTGTATTAGGGGGTGGGGGTGTCACGCATGGAAAAATTCTTGTAGTAGTTGGGGTTAGGGCTGCATCCTCTTTAGACTGAAGACAGATGATAGGTATTACTGCTTAAAGGATATCCCTCTAACAAAGGAACCACTTTTAACAAAGGTTACAAATCTCAGTAATAAGGGAATTACTATATTTCATAAAAATATACAAGGAATCGGAGATGAAGTTACTGAACTGCTTATTGGTGTTGATTCTGACATTATTGGTATTTCAGAGCACTTCCCAAGTGATATGACAATTCAGACTCCCTTTGCCAGGATACAGGTTAGCTGCTTCTTCTCTAAGAATTCTTTGCAGTGTGGGGGCGTGGTCATACCTGTTAAACGCGATTTTTCATCGGAGTTAATAGATTTTTCTAAACACTACCCAGAAAAGATATTTAAATATTTTGCAGGACTTGTTAATGTTAATGGAACTAAATTAGTAATTGTTATTTATAAGTCCCCGCTCAGATTTTAAAATGTTTCTACCCAACCTAGAATTAGTTCTGGGTTCACTTTATAGGAGGTATACAATTTCAGTTGTGTATGGAGATTTCAACACTGTGTGATAGCTCAAGAAACCACCCCCATGAACCACAGACATTGCCGAGGTGGGGTGGCTTGCGTGCCTCAACGATACAAATAGCCGTACCGTGGTACAACCAGAACGGAGGGACAATGTCACGTTGAAATGGAAGCAGGCTTGACTTCGAAGGTAGGGATCTCAACTGAGCACAGCACTTATACTGAAATCAGGTGTATTGCGAACTGAAACATACACGCAGCACTGACTGCCTATCCGGCAGAGTGCTCTGCTCTTTATACACAGACAGAATGTAACAGAAATTAGAATAATAGTTAACATAAGAAACATGTAAAAATTACAAGAGAACATAAGAAACATGTAGAACATTTAGGAAATGACAATTACAAATAAATAAATTTTTGCCGCTGGACGGGATTGAACCGACGACCTTCGGCACAGCTTTTTTTTTGTCATATGATAGATCTATAGTTTGCGGTCGTTCGTTCAGTTCGTTCGTGATTGTTTGTTGAATGGTTGGCTCAGCTTTTTCATTACAGAGGGCGTTCAGCCCCGTGAGCGGGCGCGCTGAGCTACGGCGCCCGGCTCAATCGGCTATGCTATCCATTGCGCCACGCCGGCAGTTGGTTAGCTTGGCATCTCGCGGCAATACCTGTGGAGAGGCTAGACAGGGGCAGCAATCTGGATGACTGACTGATCTGGTCTTGCAACATCAGCTAATGTGGCTTTGCTATACAGTTACTGTGAACGGCTGGAAGTAAGGGGAAACTACAGCCGTTACTTTTCTCTGTGTGAAAATGATGGCAACTCTCGAGTAAATAGGGAGCACTGCATACAGAATAACTATATTGTCCCAGTGCAACACTCCAACATACTACTACTTCAGCATACACTTCTGTGAAAGATAAACAGTTTAATACTACACCATAGAACCAATATATGATGCTGTTATTATTACTATTTCTCATCTCAACGATATAAATGTTTTCAGAATTTTACGCCAAACAGACAATCACACTCTTAACTTTATGAACACAACATAATATTGAATTTTCGTTGTTCCAGAGTACGTACTTCGATTAGCTTCACTTTTTGTATGAAATACTTTATGAACATTCATAACAACAAGCCGTCTTCTCCCGGTCAGCTTCGTCAACCTCGATTTGCCAGTAACCTGTCTGCATGTCCATAGTTGAGAAGTATGTAGCTCCTTTCAAGCAGTCTAAGGTGTCGTCAATACGCGGCAGGGGTAGACATCTTTCTTTGTGATTCTGTTCAGCCGCCGATAGTCGACACAGAATCGCCACGTGCCATCCTCCTTCTTTACGAGGACCACCGGAGACGACCAAGGACTCTCCGAAGGTTGAATAATGTCATCTCGCAACATCTTCTCCACTTCCTGCCGAATTATCCGTCGTTCAGCTGGCGACACTCTATACGAACGCTGGCTAATTGGCAGATGATCCCCAGTATTGATACGGTGCTTTATCGTGGGCCGTTTCGTCTGACTTTTCCCCTGCTGAGGTGTGAATGCACCCGAAAATTGGCGTAGTATACCTAACACCCGCTGACGTTGTTCCTTGGTCAGTCCAGGCCCTATTGGCAGTTCCACGTTTGTTTCCTCCAGCGTGTTGTCTGTACTAACAGCAGGGCATGGGTCTTCATTGATGACATTGAGCTCACCGTCCTGGATTGGTTCAGCTGTCCCGATACACATTCCCTTGGGGATAAGTTGTGACTGCTCGTGACAATTTGTGATCCAAATCTCTCCTTGACCACCGGTAATGCTTATGATAGCCGCTGGTATGTAAATTTCTTTTGTGAGCCTGATAAACTTTTTACTATCAACAAGAACTTCACAGTTTAACCAGTCATCTGTGTTTGTGGCTGCAACTCTTCTCATTGTCAACGGCGGTATCGTCACATTGTCAACGACGAATAGCTTCCCAGAAAATTCTGTATTACGTGTTTCCGGCGGAACAACTTCTTCAATTTGCAGCTCAGATATTCCACAGTCAATGATAGCTTGGGATGCCTGAAGGAAGTCGCATCCGAGGATGACATTGTGACTAGATTCTGTTAACACGACAAATTCAAACGGCTGCGTCCTGTTGTTGATGGTTATTCTTGCGACACAAGTTCCTGCTGGATGGACGTACTTTCCATTCGCGACCTTCAGCACAGTTGCTCCCGTATCACAGAACATTGTCTTCTTTAGTGTGCGGCGGTAATTATCCGATAATACAGAAAAAGAGGCTCCTGAATCAACAAGTGCCCGGACAGGTTGGCCGTCGATTATGACATCTATGAGATTTCCCGACATCTTGGCGACTGTCGTCCATGGAGGATTTTCATCTGCGGCGGCCTCACCTCCGTAGATGGTCGCCTCGCTTAGTTTTCCTGGGTGCGGCGGCTAGGGGAGCGGCTGTTACCTCTGTACGGCGACGGTGAACGGCTGCGGCGCGTTGGGGAGCGACCTCGTCTAGGGTACGGCGATGGGCTTCTTCCCATAGGCCTACTGAACTCATCAGCAGGTGACTGCCTTGGATAGAACTGCTCCGACGGCTGACGTCTTGCGGCAAAATACTCATCGAATACTCGCCTTCTCTCTCTGCAGTAGCGTACGACATGTCCAGGGCGTCCACAGTGGAAACACAGTGGTGTGTTGTCTTCTGTCCTCCAGATGTCTGTGATTTGCGTGATTTAGTCCGCCTCAGTCATGTTCGGATTCACTATGTTACACAGGGCCAAAACACTCTGTATGTACGATTGTGTCGGCTCACCATGTTGTCGGGCCCGGTTCTTCAATTGTTCTTCCGCCGAGCGGATTTGACGCTGGCGGTCTCCAAACGTCTTCTTCAGTTCCTCCTGGAACGTCTCCCAGTCATTCAACTTGTCTTCGTTGTTCTCGAACCATTGCTGGGCTGTTCCATCCAGATAGAAGTAAACGTTGGCCAAGCACATCGTATGATCCCACCTGTTGTACTTGGCGACTCGGTCGAACCCTTTTAGCCATTTGTTTGGGTCCTGTCCAGCGTCTCCAGAGAACACCGACGGGTGCCTGATGTGTAGCTGGCTTACTGCTGGTTTCGTTTCCATAGTTCGTCTGATGATACGGACTCTTGGAAGGACGTACTCGGTGTATCCCTTGTATTCCGGTTCCAGTCCGTGTAAGCGACGGCTTTTACGTTGCCTAATCGGAGCCACGGTGATGCAGCTGTTGCACAGTGTACCCGGCGCCTCCACCAAACAATGTCGCGTTGCAATGTAAGCAGGCTTGACTTCGAAGGCAACTAAACACGGCACTTATACTGAAAGCACGTTTATTACGAACTCAACATACACGCAGCACTGACTGACTCTCAGGCAGAGTGCTCTGCTATTTATACACAGACAGAATTTACCAGAAATTAGAAGAACAGTTAACATAAGAAACAAGTAGAATTTACAAGTGAACATAAGAAAGATGTAGAACCTTCTGGAATTGTAAATTACAAAGAAATAAATTTTTGCCGGTGGGCGGGATTGAACCAGCGACCTTCTGCTCCGCAGACGCTACCCCCTGCGCCACGCCGGCAGTTGGTGTTCGTCGTCTCTCGCGGCAATATACACAGGGTCCTCTTTAACAGCCGTTGCGAAGCACGCGCATATAAGCTAGAGGTCAATATAGATACCAAACCAACACTGACCAAAGAAGTACAGGTTTATATGCCCAATAACTCTACCGATGATGAGGAGATCGAAGAAATGTATGAGGTAAAGGAAATTGTTTGTATAGTCTATGGGACTTAACTACGGGGTTATCAGTCCCTAAACTTACAAACTACTTATGAACTAACTAAGACTAAGGACGGCACAAATATCCATGCCCGAGGGGGGATTCGAACCCCCGACCGTAGTGGCCGTGCAGACCGTGACTAGAGCGCCTCAGTCCCCTCGGCCACCGCAGCCGGCGGTAAAGGAAATTATTCAGCTAATTAAGGGACAGGAAAACTTAATTGTGATGGGAGACTGGAATTCGGTAGTAGGCAAAGGAAGGGAAGGAAAAATAGTAGGTGAATATGGACTGGGCAAAACGAATGAAAGAGGAGATCCCCTGGTAGAATTTTGCACAGAACATAATTTAATCATAACAAACACTTTATTTACGAATCATGAAAGAAGGTTGTATATGTGGTAGAGACCAGGAGACACTGGAAGGTACCAGATAGATTTGTAATGGTAAGACATAGATTTCTGAACCAGGTTTAAAAATGAGACACACCCGGGGGCAGACATATACTCTGACCATAACTTATTGGTCGTGAACTGTAGGTTGAAACTGAAAAAATAGCAAAAACGTAAGAAAATGAGATGGGACCAGGATAAATTTAAGGAACCTGAAGTTCTTGAGAATTTCAGAGGCAGCTCTAAACAACTATTGACAAACTGGGGGAAATTAAACAGTAGAGGAGGAATGGGTAGCAATGAGAGCTGAAATTGTGAAGGTAGCCGAGTACAAATTATGTAGGAAGGCAAGACCTACAAAAAATCCTTGGATATAACAGGACATACTAAATTTAATCGATGAAAGGAGAAAATATAAAAATGCAGTAAATGAAACAGGCAAAATGCAGTACATACGACTAAGAAATGAGATTGACAGGAAGTGTAAAATAGCTAAGCAGGAGCGGCTAGAAGGCAAATGCAAGGATGCAGAAGAATGTATAAATAGGGAAAAATAGATACAGCCTACAGAAAAATAAGAGACATTTGGAGACGAGAAAAGCAGCTGTATGAATATAAAGAACTCAGATGGAAAACCAGTTCTCAGCAAAGAAGGGAAAGCTGAAAGGTGGAAAGAGTATATAGAGAGGCTCTACGAAGGAAATGACCTTATAGGCAATATCGTAGGAAGGGGAGAAGAAGTAGATGAGGTTGAAATAGCCGGCCATGGTGGCCGAGGGGACTGCGGCGCACCAGTCACAGTCTGCATGGCCACTACGGTCGGAGGGTCAAATCCCCCCTCGGGTATGGTTATTTGTGCCGTCCTTAGTATTAGCTAGTTCATAAGTAGTTTTTACGTTTAGGGACTAATAACCAAGTAGTTAAGTCCCGTAAGCTCTACAAACATTTGAACATTTTGAGGTTGAAATAGGAGATACTACACTGAGAGATGAATTTGACAGAGCACTGATATGACCTAAGTCGAAACAAGGCCCCTGGAGTGGACGTTCTCTCAGAACTATTGAAATCTCTGTGAGAGCCAGCCATTACAAAACTATTTCACCATGTGAGTAAGATGTATGAGACTGGCGAAATATCCTCAGACTTTAAGAAAAACGTAATAATCCCCATTCCAAAGAAAGCAGGTGCAGACTGGTGTGAAAATTACAGAACCATCAGTTTAGTAAGTCATGGTTGCAAAATTTTAAACGAATTATCTATAGAAGGATAGAAAAGATGGTAGCTTGGGGAAGATCAGTTTGGATTCGGGAGAAATGTAGGAAGTCGGGAGGCAAACCTCACTTTACGGCTTATCTTAGAAGATGGATTAAGGAAAGGTAAACCTACATTTCTAGCTTTTGTAGATTTGGAGAAAGCCCTTGACAATGTTGATTGGAATAAACTGTTTTAAATTCTGTAATCAGCAGGAGTAAAACACAGGGAACAGAAGGCAATTTACATCTTGTAAAAAAAAAAAAAAAAAAAAAAAAAAAAAAAAAAAAAAAAAAAACAGATTGCAGTTGTCAGAGTTTAAGGGCATGAAAGGGATGCAGAGGTTGGGAAGGGAGTAAGACAGGGCTGTAGCCTTATCCAAATGCTATTCAATTTGTACATTGAGCAAGCTATAAAGGAAAGCAAGTAGAAATTAGAGAAGGAACTAAAGTTCAGGGTGAAAAATAAAAACATTGCGTTTTGCTGATGACATTGTAATTCTGAGACAGCAAATGACCTTGAGGAACAATAGAATGGAATGGACAGTGTGACGAAAGGAGCATATAAGACGAACATTAACAAGAGCAAAACAAGGGTAACGGAATGCAGTTTTACAAAATCAGGCGATGCTGAAGGAATTAAATTGGGTAACGAATCAAAGGTGGTAAATGAGTTTTGTTATTTGGACAGTAAAGTAACATATGATGGTCGCAGTACAGAGGACATAGAACGCAGAATGGCAATGTGAAGGAGAGCATTTTCGAAAAAGAGAAATTTGTTGACATCGAATATTGATTTAAGCCTAAGAAAGTCCTTTCAGAAGTCATTTGTGTGGAGTGTTGCCTTGTATGGGAGTGAAACATGGACGATAAACAGTGCGGACAGGAGGAGAAGATTAGGTGGTGGATCGCGTAACTAATGAGGTACCGAACAGAATTGGGGAGAAAAGAAATTTCCGGCACACCTTGACTAAAAGAAGGGAGCTATTGATAGGACACATTCTAAGACATCAAGGAATTGTGAATTTAGTGTCGGAGGGAAGTGTGTGGCGTAAAAACCGCAGAGGAAGACCAAGAGTTGGATGTAGTAAGCAAATTCAAATGGATGAAGTGTGCCGTTCTTATGAGGAGATGGGGATGCTTGCTCAGGATAGAGTAGGGTGGAGAGCTGCCTCAAACTGAAGAGCACAACAGCAGCAGCTCAAGAAGAGGTTAGCTGATATATCTATTTAATTCTTATAATCTGATGGCAACAGTATTAGTTCCAACGAGAGTGTAATGCAGTAGCAGTTTCACCATTGACAGTATATTTGTTCATTCTTAATTATTAGAGGAGCACTTTGTCAGCAGAATAGTAAATGGCCTATCAGATCACGATCCACAAATTTTAATTCTGAAAAGTACAAATATTAAACATAATTATCAACTACTTAGAAAAGTTAATCTAGTTGCAATTGAGACCCTTTTAAGTCTAATTAAGGAAAAAGAATGGTAGGATGTTTCTAGTGCTGATAAATATAATGCTTTTCTGAACACATTTATTACGCTGTTTAAAAGCTGCTTTCCGCCGGAACGCTTAAAACCGGGTACTTACAGTATCAGGCATCCAGGGTGGCTGACAAAGGAGATAAGAGTATTATGTAGAACAAAGTAGGAATTGTATCAAAAGTTAGAAGCAGTCAGAATGAAGATGCAGTAGCTCATTAGAAACAGTACTGTAAGGTTCTGAAAAATGTAATTAAGAAGGCCAAAAGTACGTGGTATGCAAAAAGAATAGCAAATTCTCGGGTAAAATTAAGCCCATCTGCTCAGTCGTGAAGGAAGTGTCTGGTCAGCAGTAGCAGGTAGAGGATATGATATCAGTGCGTAGTAGAAAGGTTTCTGTTACTGATAAGTTAGATATATGTGCAGTATTCAATGATCACTTTCTGAATAAAGCAGGTAAACTAAACAGAACCCTAGTTTCTACAGGTAATCATGTAACATTGTCAGAAAATGGCTTTCCGAGGCTATTATCTGAAATGCACCTCCTTGATACTTCCAAATGGGAGTTGAGTCAGTAATTAAATCACTAAAGACTGACTCCTGTGGATATGGTGGGCTATCTAACAATTATAAAGTACTGTTCTCCAGGTTAGCCCAGTACTAAGCCATATTTGTAATTTTCCCTTTCAGAAAGGTCAGATTCCTGGCAAATTGAAGTACTCGGTAATAAAACCACTATAGACATATTTCTATACCATCGGTATTTTTTTGTTTTTGTTTTGTTTTTTGTTTTGTTTTTGTTTTTGTTTAAGTTATTGAAAAGATTGATCACTTCAACTCACATAATTTGTTAAACGTACAGTTTGGTTTTAGAAGTTGTTTAACGACCGAAAATGCTATACTTTCGTTTCTCTTTAAGGCACTTTATGGTTAAATGAAAAGCTACAGACATAAGGCGTCTTCTTTGATTTAACAAAGGCGTTTGATTGTGTTGATAAAATAGTGTTATGGAATACGAGGAGTAGCTCACAACTAGTTCACCTCTTACTTTAATAGGACAGAAGAGGAGGCACGACCGCCTTCTTTTGCGTCTCCCAAACGTGAAAATTACAATGCCACCTTCACCATGCAGGAGCTAGAACATGCCCTTGCCCTGTCCTATGCCCCGGGGCCCGATGCCATTCATATTCAGATGCTGAAGAACCTACCTTGCAGGTAAGTGCTTTCTTCTTCGCACTTATAATCGCGTCTCGACTGAATGCAGAATGTGGGTTTCGAAGGCATCGCTCTGCTATTGGTCACCTTGTCGATCTTCATTATAACATTTTGCGAAAGCGTCAGACGGTGGCTGTGTCCTTCGATATGGAGAAGGCTTACGACACTTGTTGGCGGGCGTGCATTCTCCGCACCATGCATACATGGTCTTCGCGGCCGCCTCCCCCTCTTTATTCGTGCCATTTTATAAGATAGAACGTTCAGAGTACGAGTGGGCTCTGTTTTGTCGGACACCTTTCGCTAGGAGAATGGGGTGCCACAGGGCTCCGTCTTCAGCGTATGGATTGCCTCCCAGCTGATGTTCCAGGAAGACTTCACGATCTATTGCAGCGCTCGGAGAACGTGTCTCCTGGAGCGTCGTCTTCAGCATTGCCTTGACAGTCTCTATTCCTGGAGTGTCACAAACGGATTCCGTTTCTCCCATGAGAAAACGGTCTGTATCAACTTCTGGAGATACAGAGAGTTTCTTCGACCATCCCTGTCTCGGACCCGTCGCTCTCCCATTTGTGGAGACGACGACAGTATCAGGGCTAACGTTGGATAGGAAACGTAGCTGGTCTCCACATGTCTTCTCTGGCTTGCCGCTGTACTCGTTCCCTTAACCTTCTCCGTGTTCTTAGTGGTAAATCATGGGGCGCGGATCACACCGTCCTTCTTCGTCTTTATCGCTCCACTGTCAGATCAAAGCTGAATTACGGGAGCTTCGTATACTCTTCTGCACGGCCGTCAATTTTACGCTGTCTTAACTCGATCCACCAGCGGGAGTTACGCCTGGCGATAGGAGCCTTTTACACTAGTCCTGTTGAAAGCCTCTACACCGAAGCTACCGAATTGGCTCCTAGACCAGTGAAGGAGTCGGATGTGCGTTTGTCGTCGGGGGTGACAGTTTTCAGTGCAGGCTTCATGACCACTGCTCGAATTTCACGGATGAGCTTTTTGCCCTCTATCAGGCTGTAGTATAAAACCGCCGACACCGTTATCCTTCCTATGTCATCTTCTCTGACTCCCTTAGCGCCATTCACTCTGAGAGGCCCCTATTCGGCCCATCCTGTTGTGCACCGAATCAACCGCTTTGTTAGTTGCTGACGGCCCTCTCGTTCACCTCCTGTGGGTACCTGGCTACGCAGGCGTGCCTGGTAACGAGGCTGCTGATGCTGCGGCCAAGACTGCAACTCTCCTACCTTGGACAACTACGTTCTGCGCCCCATCGCATGATATTCGAGGGGCTCTTTCCTGTCGCATTTTATCGTCGTAGTATAATGTGTGGTACTCGCTTACAAATAATATGCTTCGAACCATTAAACCACTCCCGGTGGCTCGGAAGACCCATCACGCCGCTCGCGACGAGAAGAGGTCATCTTGGCCCGGTTGCGGATCTGACTTTGCCGGTTCAGCCACCGCCACTTGCTCAGTGGTGACCCCACACCGTTATGTTCCTGTGGTCACCCGCTGACCGTGCGCCTTGTTTTATTGTCTTGTCGAAATTCTACTCCTGTTCTTACTGCACTGAATCTACCGAATACCCCGGAAGAAATTTTAGCTGATGACGCACGAGCTGCTGCTCGAGTCTTGAATTTTATCAACTTGACCAATTTATCAAAGGACGTTTAGTTCTTCCTTTTCTTGTATTTTACCCTATGTTGTTAGCTGTTTTCATATAGGCTTATTAACCTTCGGTATATCTGTTTTGATTCGGGCTTTAATAACCTTAGCAGTTGTGCGCCCTAAAACCACAAAAACTGAAGATAGCAGCTTGGTAATGAAGGATACTGTTCGTAATATTGACACAGTATCAAATAATGCAGTTTAAGAGACGTTCATGGCTTGTAGAAAATAAAATGATCTTAAATCACAGTAAAACTCAGTTTTTAGAATTTCTAACACACAATTTGACGAAAGCTGATATTTTGATTACACATAATGGGCATGAACAGTTTTCTTGGTGTTCAGATAGACAGTAAGCTATCGTGGATAGCCCATGTTCAGGATCTTGTTTCAGAAATAAATGTTGCTTTATTTGACATTAGAACAAGATCTGAAATAAGTAGCCTAATTTTTCAACACGAAAAGTAGTCTACTATGCTTACTTTCACTCACTCACGCTGTAAGGCGTTACTTTTTGGGGCAACTCGACTGATACAAAAGGGGTATATTTAGCTCAGAAACGGGCGGTTCGATCAATATGTGATATAAGTTAACGAAGGTCATGTCGACCCCTTTACAGTAGTCTGGGAATTGTGACACTGGCGTCACAATATGTATTTTCTTTAATGTCGTTTGTTGTTAATAATATCAGCTAATTCCCACGAGTTAGTAGCTTTCACTCGGTGAATACTAGACAGAAGTCGAATCTAAATTTACATCACACCACCTTGACACTTAGGGAGAAAGGAGTGCAGTATTCTGCAGCATCCATTTTCAATAAGCTGCCACAAGAACTGTCTTAGTACTAACCCACGCGCTTTCAAACCTAAACTGAAGAGTTACCTCATGGCTCACTCCTTTTATCTTGTCGAGGAACTCCTAGAAAAAGCATTTAAGCTAGTATCTTTTTTCGTTATTCTTTTCACTTGTCGTAAGACTGTCATGTGCATACGGCTTCTTAAAATTTTTATGTTATCATTCTAGTGTCAAACTTCATATACTGACTTGTTCCATGACCATGGAGCCTTGCACCTCATTTAGGTCCTGCGGAACAGAAATCGTTATTATTTTATTATTATTATTATTAAACCTTGATATTCACATCGTAGAACTTAAACATTAATCATAACAATAGATATAATACTATTGTAGAGGATTGTCCTGTTACTCACCTAATCGCGATGTTCAACATTTGTATCTGCAGCTACTGTACTTGCCGTGTCTGCATTTAAAATTATGCGCACTGTGTAAACTTTATGATTAGAGATTTACAAACCCTGAGACTCTTTTGCGTCTCGAAAATGACAGACCTTAAATATAAAGGTGAAGCATTGAATTGAAATTAAATGACTGAAATTTTCGAGACGCGATAGTCTGTGATGTCACTCTCTAATTATAATGATATTTACATAATCTAAGCCTAAGGTTAAAGACAGGAATGTTCTGATATATCCATTGCCATGCTGTTTCGTTGCATGGAGAGCCTCGGCAGTTGTGGCAATATTTCATGAAAGACACAAGCTGAATTAGAGTTTGTGACGTGGAGGGAAGTCGTACATAGGCTATTCCGAGGCGACTTAATCACTGGTGGTGCGGTGGTCTAGTGGTTAAGACATCTGCCTAGTGAGCATGGAGGTCCGGGTTCGATTCCCGGCCGGATCACAAAGTTTAATTCAGTGCTTCATCTTTATCTTTGTCTGTGTCAAATTTGTTAGGAAATCGCCGCCAATCCAGTCACATAACTGAGACGATATTCCATGAGGTAAGAACGAAAACTGATTAAAAGCCGTTCGTGAAATAGTGTTAAGCCTTCTGGATATCTGAGTTAATTTGAGTTTCCTCAGTTCGTCTAAGTACAGCTCGGTCATCCGAAACAATCGGGCCGCGGCGATGTTAATTACCTGGAATGACGGGTAACAAGGAAAGTAAGAACATCGTAAATGGTTGTTCGAGTCCTGATAGGATTAATATAATAATTGCTTTCACTACGCAATACAATAAAAAAGCATAAAGTTATGTATTCAGTATTGTATAAAATAGTTTGTAATAGACTTCAGCTGTCGAGTACCTCCTCTTTGCCGCCATGTCATGCATTCTCCGTATAACGCTTCGTATGTCCCTCTATATGAACACCTTCTTTCTATTTCCACTCTGTTTCACTAGCATTGATGTGACATATTGGATCAGAAAAGGGAGAGTATCAAATGCTTGTAATTATCTATGAAGGAATTAATTCGAATCATAGATACTTAGGTATGCGTGCATTTTCTATTATATTATTTATATTTATGTTTTTATAACTGAGAAACCAAAAAGATTTACGTTGAAAAATTAGAAGCTTCAGTCTAGATATGGAAACTATCGTTGTCCGCAAGACTTAACAATTTCACAAACCTCGCTAAGCTTACGATTTAAATTTCATAATGTAAATTTCTTATGGGGACAAATATCGCTCCTTTTCTTTCACATGAATTTTCTTCACGGTTTTCAACATAGATACTCAGAAGGATCTGCACATAGAATAAGTTTTCGTGTCAGATATTGGGTTGCGAACATTTTTCCACACAAATTGTGGTTATCACAACAAGAAATACTGGTAACAACTGTCTCACTGAATGAAACTTTTCACTCTGCAGCGGAGTGTGCGCTGATATGAAACTTCCTGGCAGATAAAAATTGTGTGCCGGAAACGGGACTCGAGCCTGGGACCTTTGCTTTTCGCGGGCAAGCGCTCTAGCGACTGAGCTATACCGACACGACTCACGATGCCGCCTCACAACTTTACTGGCCGGAAGTAAAGTTGTGAGGCGTCATCGTGAGTCGTGTCGGGATAGCTCAGTCGCTAGAGCGCTTGCCCGCGAAAGGCAAAGATCCCAGGTTCGAGTCCCGGTTCCGACACACAATTTTCATCTGCCAGGAAGTTTCACTGTCTCACTGGTTTCTACAGACCACTCTCACCACCTTTTGATTTCAACACTTACAGTATTCCCTCAACAGTTATCCCGCCACTAAAAATTTCACATGGAAAACCTTCCGCACAGTTTGTACTTTATCACCACCGACACAAGTTTCAGCATCGACTACGAAATCAGTTAACGTGGAAACCTTTTTCCCCTCCTCTCAAACCCAAGTCGTAGATAATGCAGAACATAAAACAGTTGCTTTTCCTCTGATTCTACATCGTTCAGGGTACTACAAAATGTATAGGTAGCATTTCTGGGGAAATTTCAAAACTTTTCAGTGTGCTTTGTTACCTGATAGAACACTAAACTGCAAGAAATAATGAAAAAATCTGAACTTCCCTTGTTAAGGGGCCCCACACACACGTACATTTTACAACTTTTCACATGTGTTTATCTCTTTCGACCTTTTATCTATTGTTTTACAGATACTGTTTCGATGATTTCCCAGGTATATTAGATCATAAAAATTGAGGCTTTTCCTGGCACTTGTAAACTATTTCTCGTGAGGGACACATGCCCCCACTGAAATACCCGTGGACGTCCCCGTCGAGTGCTAAGGCATTGTTCACTTAGGAATCAATCTGATTATCACAACTCGGAGACTGAATTCATACAAATTTCGGAAGATTCTGAAGTAGTATTTGAGGTCATTTGTCCATATGGATGCAAACTGGAGCGTATAGCCGTTGCCTCTAACGTCCACTTTTATCATATACACTAATTCAAACAATTAGGGGATCATGAGAGATACATACGTTCTGAAGTATTGTCATCGGCAGAATGAACTAAAATGGTTAGACGTCTATCGGTTCTACGGAGTGGAGACAACTGCTACGGGAGCTGAGATAGTGATAACAGATTTGCTGCAGAGAGGGTTGGTATTTACTTGTTCACTCTACCAAACGAATCATATGAACAGTTTGGTTCGGATACTGTAGTTAACATGTAGCGCAAAGCAGCAATGTGATGTACCTGAAGCCATGGCCCGAAGAGCCATCCGAAAGTTGGAAGTGGGACAGATACAGAGGGGCTGTTAAAATGTCCCAAAGTGCAATTTCTAGGACCTGGACGCTATTTCAAAACACGAACCCTTGAAAGAAGGCAAGGCCAAGGTCGTTCACGGGTAACATCAGCAGGAGATGACCGTCATCTCCGGTTAACAGCCCGCCGAAACAAAAGGCAATTAAGATGCAATGCACCCCCCAGGCAGTAATATGAGGAGCATTAAAACAGAGACACCGTTTAGCCCGTAGAAACTGAGCGGAGGAACATCAGGATTGGAGTCGTAACGAATGGCGCCGGGTTCTGTTCTCAGATTATTCAAGATTTTGTGTTCAGCCCTACAATCGTCGTTCCCTAAAATGGGGCGAACGTGGAACTCGGAACAATTCAGCTTATGTGCACGAAACATCGCCATATCATGGTGGTAGACGTCTGGTGTGGGCAGCAGTCAGCATTGGAAGACGTATGGAGCTCTGTCAGAATGTTCAGAATGTCGCTTTGACTGCTCAGAGGTAAAGAGTTCCTTCGAGCTTTTGTTGGGCACTGCTCTGGTGGGATAGGAGATTGCTTCTGGTGGTCGATAACACTCGTCCCCCATAGACTTGCACTGGTGGAGAAAATGCTTGAAGCAGAGGGAATTGAACGAATGGAATGGTCAGCTTGTTCACCGGATTGAGCATGTCTGGGATGCACTTGGCAGACGTATTGCAGCCAGACCAGCAACTCCCAAAACTGTTGAAGGTGACTACTGCACTCGTGGAAGAATAGCCAAATATCCCTCAAGAGCTAATTGATAGCCTCATACTGTCCATGCGAATCAGGTGTTAATTTGTACAGGTCGTCAAAAGATCACCATATTAGAGGGCAACGAGAATGACTTTTTCACTATTATGGTAGCCCCACTGTGCCTCGTTCGACGTAAACGCCATGTGAACATCAAGAGTTGAGGCAACAAAATATCATAGTGTATCACACAAATTAAAATTGTAACAAACATTTGGATCAAAGACGTCGCTATATGTATATTGTTTTGAACCACGCATATAAAATAAAAATTACACTTGAATTACATTCCTTCACATAGTGTACCATTTTTCGTAATAACGCCTTCTGTATCATATTCAATACATTTCACAAAAGAACATTCACCTGGTCGTGGTTCTCAGTGACTTCTAAGTATCAGGAGAAGTCAGTAATTCAACAGAGATTAGTATTGTTAATGTATCATTTCCTTGTTCGTAAACGAACACTAAAATTTCGTTCCGACTACAATTCTATCAAAGAACGTCAAGTCACGGACAATTTTTCCTTCCAAAATACCATATTGTATTAGATGTATCATATATGTCAAGTGTCTGTGAGGAGGAAAGTGAAGAAAGGGAGGGGAACATCAGTAGTGTGGTGTTGCACAAGTATAAAGTGCGCGCCACCTACTTTCGCCGCGCGCCGCCATGCACGCACGGCGCGGCGTTCTTACGACGTCAGCCACGAGCGCCCTCTGCTACAACTCCGCTCGTGGCCACCACTGAACGACATCGTTCATTTGGGACTGAGATAGGTACCAGTTAACACTTCGGAATCAGATAGGCACTAGGCAGGCCTCTAGCTCAACTATGTATCAGCATTCTGCACTACTGAGCTATGTAAAAGTTAAGTATTACTAAGTCTCTAAGAAATATAGATCTCGTTCTAATTTACTCTAGTGTTTCTAGTTTCTGCTGTCCCACTGGCTGGTCACCTCCTACCTGCACAAGCGTGCATCCTTTATTCTTGTGTCGGTCTTTCTACTCGGCCACCGACACCTACGACGGAAACGAGACACAAAAGCGGCGACGACGCAGGGACACAAAAGTGGCGACGAGGATGGGATACAGAAAGTAGTCCACTCAATACCTCCAATGGCTAAAAGATTATAAATGTGCTTTGGCCATGCCATAAATAACTATGTAAGAAACATACGTAAAGCTGCATGGGAATAGGTTGTTCAAACCTAATAAATGTTATTGTTTCGAATATGATTCTTGTCCTACATCATAATTTGATTGAAATACTGTATGTTCTAACTTTTTAAGAATAGCCTCTAATATTTATCACTATTTGTTAGTTTTTCTTTTTTAAGAATTGCCGACAAGTAGCAATAAGAGAATTTGCAGTTACTTTGTGCATATTATGGCATTAAGAATTTGTCTTGTTATTGAGCAATAAGAAAATACCAATTACATAAGATACATGGCCCGCAACTATGTATAATTTTTTCAAAATATTTGGCATCGAGAGACCAACCGAGGTAAATGACCCTTTTCACATTATATGATAATTAAGGTCAAAGTTTAGAGGTTATAATTAATTGTGCATAAATGTATCACGCTTCGACTTTGTATTTCTATCACAATATGGTTTTGTTCGTTTCCAAAAATATCAGTATATTGCCTCAGTTTCCCTCTAAAGGGAAATGTTGAATTAAAGAACAAACAGTAAACTAATAAATACATTTTTATCAATTCTTACAAAATTTATAGAATAATAAAATGAACTGAAAACATTACCACCTCAATGTAGTTTATTAGATAATTAAAATAATGATACGATGAACCACAAGGTTTGTCTTTCTCCTAATCGGAATGCACTTTATTCTTGATCAGTATCAGCAAAATAAATTTGATCTAATTCCCTACATTTTATCTTCCCTTCCCTTGGTTGCCTTTTGTTGCTTGCTTCCCTGGCTTGGCAGCACATTTTACTATTTTGTAGAATTGGTGGCGAATGCAAGGGAGATTGATTAAAAACGTAAGCTTTTGAAGATTGCTTTACTTGGCTAATTTGATAGGATTTGCTGCAGTTTTTCGTTCAAGCTTTGACTACGTATGAAGCTGTCTGCCCAGTAATTAAGACCTCCTTCGGAAAAAAAGTAGGTGCACTGAAAGTGTCTTCGGAATGTGAAGTAAAATCTTTCAAGTCTAAACCATGTCATCGTTTGTTTCCCGGTAACATTTGTAGAAGGTATTTGACTAAAACAGCTCCCAAGTTAAAGAAGGAATGCTGCTTATCAACTATAATTCTGCGGCTGACTTTTGCTTCATCGATACCTTTTGGCTTCCAAAGATATGTTCTTCTTTCCCTCATACTACAACCTTCTGCGGCTAGATATCAGCACCTGTTGAATTCTCACATTATACCCTTCGGGCATAACACTTTAATGTACTTTAACGACATTTTTCTGCACTTAGATTATTTTCAATGCGTTATACATTCTTGAATATTTGACCACTATTGGTGCCAAACAAACATTAAAATTTCTGCAATAATTTCCCTTATAAATGTGACTCCACGTAACTAGGTGCTACAGAGAGACCTGGGCAACGCGGGCTAATTTTTCATACGTTAGGGGGATGGTTGTCTTCAACGTCTCAAAATACAGTTACCACATATGTGTTTTTTTTCTTTTTTCTTTTTTTTAATCGAGCTCATTAATTTGAGATAGCAGAATGTCTGCTTAATTCACTGAATCGTGTCAGCCAGTTCATATGATTTAAACTAGAGTGTTGCTGAACAAATTCATAATCAAATGCTTTCTTAATAGGGAATGTGGTTCATGGTGTGGGTTCCTGCACTCACGCCCCGATGCGAGAACCATGGGCAACGTATGAGAGGCGAAGTAAGTGGTCCTCACAGTCTAAATAAGTTACTTCGGAATAAGGTTGGCCAACTTGGACATATTCTGACAAGGAAAGTATTTGGGCTCGAACAAATACAAATACACCAGTATGGTGTGAGAGATACCATTTGGTCGAGGGTAGTAGAAACGCGGCGTCCTCCAAATGTCGTGCTCGATGAAAGGGTGGCTGGGAAGATGACGAAACAACATATAGACGATTTAGTCAGTTTTGAATCCACATTTGTCGAGGAAGCCATTACTTTGTGACTCCAGGTACGGACATCAGGATTGAGTACTACTCGAAGCATGTAGCGGAAAACACGGAGATTAAAAAATCATTTCGCCTATAACTGAAAAATATGCACACCCTCTAGATACGTATTTCCGCAGATAATATAAATGACAAGAGAATAACAGACGTTATTGAACTACGTTCCAGTAATACGCAGCCAAAATTTCATGACGGATTCTTTGTCACGAATATGCCTTCCGTCATTTGCAATCAGTTACCTGCGGGAGTATATAGACCAAGATTAGTTACGCGTGGCAGAACGATATTAATGAACCACTGGACAACTTCAATAGTGCAATTGACGTGGCGTCTCTGATATTACAGAATGTGCAAATATGACACGCTAATTTGGCAAAAAGATACCTGAAGTGGAAAAACTAACACCTAATTTGGCAAAGGCAAAACGTAATTTGGTAAAAAATAGTACTGTTTTCAGCAAAACATTTCACCAATTTTGAGGCGGGGGGAAAATCAGTGACAAACAATAACGATGCTGGCAAAGAATATAAACATTTGGGTTTGAATTAAATCTTTTTCCTGTCTTGGCTATTTGTCAATCACCCCGTTTACATGCAATCCCAAAACCGGATTTCGTAAACCGATTTACCAATTCCGCTTTTGGTTGGTCATGTAAACACTCCAAAATCGATTCTGTAAATCCGCTTCTCTAAATCGGTTTTCCAGTTCCACAAACGATTTTCGTGCCCATGTAAACGCAACCGTTTTTGAAGCGTTCTTGGCTTGTCAGATTGTGTTTTCTTGTTAAGAATTTTCGGCACATATGGAAAGAGTTATATTTTCTAATGTGAAATAAAAGTGTAAAAATTAGAGTGAACAGAAATACGTGTATTTTAATAAAGAAAAATAGCGATTGTACTAACTAAATCAGGAACTGAATCAGCTGTTTTTCAGCCTCCATATTAAGTGGGCTAGGAAATCCGATTTAGGCTATGCCATGTAAACACGTCAGCGATAAACGGTTTACGAAAATCGGTTTACGTCTGCCGGAAGATATGTTGCATGCAAAGGTAGTGACTGATTTTGGTGAGCCCGTAGAGCCAATTGAAACCTTATTAAATAATTTTTTCATCCACTCCATATGGGCATCAACGAGAAGATACTGACAAAGCAATGTTAAATACTTTGCTGTGCACTTCATTCTCATGTAGGGTTTGAATGTAGACGCAGAAAGGTGGCTGAATAAATTGAATTTAAATTTCAAACGTAAATGAGGGTGGAAGACGGCTAGGGTTGCAGGGCTCGGGACAGGGCTAGTGGCGCGCAGCGCGCATGAGCGGGACTCGCGCGCCCCTAGCGGCGCCGATCGGAACTGCGGCGGCGGGCCGCGGGGCCCGGCAGTCTCGCGCCGGCCCTCCTGCTGAGCGGACGTGGCCGCCGGCGCGCCGCGCTGCCCCTGGCCTGGCCTGGCTATTTACAATGGCGGGCCCCCGCCCCCGCCACGGCTCTTATTTTGGCGCCGCGTGAGATCGCCTTGGCATCGCGCGGCAGCGCGTGACCGCGGCGCCGCTGCCGCCAGCCCTCGCGGAATGAGTGTCCGCGCCGGCGACGTGTGACGCTCGGGTCGTGGGTCGCGTCTGTGACAGCCGGTTGGCGCGCCCCCAGCCGGCGACATGCCGGGCATCGTGGTCTTCCGCAGGCGCTGGAGCGTCGGCAGCGACGACCTCGTCGTGCCGGGCGTCTTCCTCTTCATCGTGCACTTCATATGGTGAGCCTCGCGCTTGACTGCACGACCGTGTGTAACCGGTAGCTTTTGCAATTTGGCCGTGATGTAAATCCCGGATTGCTTCGTTTGAAAGAGCACGGCTCATTTCAATCCGCATCCCTTCCGAAAAATAGCGCGAGTTCCGTCTCTAAAGAGCATGATGTTGACAACACGTTACACCTAATATTCCTCCATTCCTTCTGCAATTTAAAATGTTCAAATGTTTGTTAAGCTTAAGGGACTTAACTACGGGGTCATCAGTCCCTAAACTTACAAACAACTTATGAACTACCTACCACTAAAGACGGCACAAATATCCATGCCCGAGGGGGGATTCGAACCCCCGACCGTAGTGGCCGTGAAGACCGTGACTGAAGCGCCTCAGTCCCCTCGGCCACCGCGGCCGGCTTCTGCAATTTAACCCTACGACAAGCGCGTGATCGTTTCCTCTAAAGTACTGCCAGTCGTAGAAATGAGATCAATTTTGTTTATAAATGAACGAAATTAAATGAACCCTGGAACTCCATACAATAATCGATGTAGGAAGTCGTAACTTTTAAAAGTGAAATAATTAAAAATCACGGGCTTACTTGAATTCTCTGCCAGCAGCAGGGGCGCCGACTCCGTGGGTGCTCCGGGGCTCGTGCACGCCCCTAGAATTTTTTGGGGTTGCTGAGCACCCACAAAAAACTGAGGTGGAAAATAAAATTCTATAAATTAAAAAAGAAAAAAAAATCGGAAAAATCAAAACCTTCATTGACTCAAGAGGCACTGCAAAACATGACCACAGCGAGAGACGATATTTCATACCTGAAAGAAATGATGAGTTTTGTACGCGGGTCCCCAAGCTAGTAGTAATGAGTGTCCGTGTTTTACCCACAGTGCTAGCTTTATTCATCCTGAAGCACGTCGGTCCTTTTGACCTGTCAGGTGTACGTATTTATGAACATTCAATTGTGTTCTTTCAGAAATTTAACTTGAAGAATCTGATGCAGATGCCAAAGTTAATCGTTTTTCATTTATCTTTGTCACTCCACTTGTTATTAAAATTATAGATTCAGATGAAATTTGTAACGCTTTTCTCTCAGGCTTAAAAAAATCCCTGAACTATATTAATACTGTCACAGATGTCATGAAGTTATCTCAAAGTGAAGAAAGTTTCGGTGAAGTATACAGCTCTTGCTTGGAACTGTACTAAATCTCAAAATGTTTCAAAGTTTTTTTTTTTTAACATCGGTGACGGCGTTCTACCAAACGTTTTTGTCAGAAAGAATAGCTTCGCACAAAAAGTGTTCGATTAGTGTAGAGTGAAAAATTGTCATTGGTCGTGTAGAAGTTTTGGGGTGTTATTTATAATGCAGCCATGCTTTCCTTTTCTTTCTCCTGCTCCTTCTATCATTAAAAGGCCAGACAACTGCCTATTTACGTTTATGAGGTATTGATCATTCAAAAATGCATGAACATGATTTTTAGGAGGGTTGGTTTCGAACTTTTGTGAACCGTGATATAGAGCACCCACACTTATTTTCAGTAGTCGGCGCCTCCGGCCAGCAGCAGCAGCAACAGCAGATGACCACAAAGTTAATACGCTAAATAGCGGCGCCAATACATAACATTATTCCCACAACTGACAACATGTTCTACCTCATAGTTGCACCCATTCCACCGCTAGATGGCTGCCGCGCTGCACGTGTACCGATTCAGCAAATCGTCTTGTAATGCCCCCATTACAAAGGCTGCGTAACTATATTTGTTATGTCACATCTATAAATTATATATGCTTCATTGGCCTCCTTGTATAATTAGTATTAAAATCGGTACTTCAGTTTTTTGCGTATTTGATTTGCACACGTTCGGACTGTAAGCCTTCTCTATTATAACACTCGGATGAAAACTTAAGTGACGCACTGACTTGACATTTTGTGTCTGAGCATCAATACATTAAATCAGTGGTTTCCAATCTTTTTTGTAGTGCGACCCACTATCATTCTAGAAAAAAAATTTCCCGACCCAAAGTATATATGTATTTAAAATCAACACGCCCATAGTGAAATAAATACAAAGCAGAAACATAGTGTAAAATAAAAACTGCCTCTACAAAGAAGCAAATAAGGTAGGATCTTGCAGACAGAGAATGGATGACTGGAAGGTTAGTCATTTGACGGTAATCGCCACTGTAAGAGGACAAAGCGTTGTCATATCACAATTACAAATACATTCATTATTCTCGTATCGCCCGAGTATGTTGTTAGCCACATTAGTTTCTTGATTAGCACGGGTTTTGTTCATAACTTTTAAAATTATGAAACTTTGCTCGTGAAATAAGCAGGATATATCAGTCGCTCGACGACCGACCTGAATAGACCCACAGTTTGGGAACTTCTGGTGTAAATGAATAGCAACATTTGGCGCCTTTGGATTCGCTCTCAGAAATCGCTTAACAGTATTATGTTGAGCATTCCTTACTTCATTTGATACCATGTTTTCTACCATAGAATTAAAATTCGTCAACAGCACCACTTTTCCGCAATAGTTACCCACTTTCAGAACTGTGAACACTTTCGAAGATTGCTTTTGAAGACTGTATTGCTGTAAAGTCAACTCCTCGTCTAACCATTTAAACAGCTGCTAATGATCGGCAGATTTGCCTAAAAGAATAAAAAATTATTTCGTCAATGAAAATTGGTTAATGAAAAAGTTAACAATCACATGACTATTAGATACATAAATTTTCTAAGTATAGGTATAAATGAACTACTTTATAAATGGTGTTATCAATATTTTATAACATACAAGGACAAACTGTCTTCGCTGCAGTACATTATAAATGAACGGGTGATAAAACTGCGACACAAGAATGCAAGCGCACTTCACCAGTTAGCTGCTTTAGGTAATAATGTTTTAATTGCCAGTGTTCGTTAAGAATATATGGATAGGTAGAAAAAGGCGCTAACATAAATGTTGAATTTAATTAATTGTTGACGGAAAGGTAGATTTGGCGTCGTGCGCTCCTCGGAGCATGTAACGGAGCGTTGATAAAAAACTTAGACCTGAAACAGTGACGTCCCTAACCTATCTGCCCCTCCTTCCTCATCCTTAAACATAACATGTGATGAGCCTCGTTTCAGCGTCTCGCGTATGCCTTTAAGAAGATAGCGTACACACATCATAGTACGGATTGTATGGGTGTGGTGCGTTGCACATCTCGTCCAGACCAGGTGCTAGCCGGGATATTGTCAAAGGGGGGGAGGAGATCAGATTTGTGAAAGAGGTTTGTGTTTTTCATTGAATATGAAAACATATTTTATACACAGGGTCATTTTTTTTTTCTTCTACTGTGTAGACAAGGGATTGATCGAGGAGAGAATAATGGCCTTATGTCCAATAATGCACGGTTTCCATGCTAGTGACCATTTATTCAGTCACACTATATTACAGAGACTGCTGTAACACGCGCTGTAGCATGAGCCACTCACAGTAGGTGCTGCAAATGGTTTGCACGAGCCGCAACGCATGCATACTCGTGCTGCCTTTGACACACGGGCGCTAAAGTCGCAGTGGTGACAACGCTACACGGATACGCTGCTCCTGTCTATCCACATCTGGAATGGGCTCCGTACACATTAGAAATAGCGCGGGTGAATGGACAAGCCATGTAACTGGACCACATCGACAAGGAAAGTCGCGTCTGAGACACACAACCGTCGGAAGTCAACAAAGGCACACGCATGCGCCAAGCTACACGGAAACAATTCTCTGTACGTTCTCTCAACTCTGGCTGCGTGGTACAATGCGTATTAGACCAAGGTATGACTGAATAAATGCTCTCCAGCGTGGAGACCGTGCATTTCGGGCACAGGTTGTTTTGACATTTTTATTCTATATCTTCTCGATCAATCGCCAGACTTTGTACATGGTGGAAAAAATTACAATGTAAATATTATGTACGTAATTTCCTTTGATGAGTGAAACTTTCACACCAAAGATTTTCTTTAAAAAAGTATAACTTAAATAACACACAACTTCTTGAATTTCTCTGAAATTCAGCCGGGTGTCGTCGTGCAAGAGTGACATTGCGGGCCGGCCGCGGTGGCCGAGGGGACTAAGGCGCTCCAGTCACGGTCTGCACGGCCACTACGGTCGGGGGTTCGAATCCCCCCTCGGGCATGGATATTTGTGCCGTTCTAGTTCGTAAGTAGTTCATAAGTAGTTTGAAAGTTTACGGACTGATGACCCCGTAGTTAAGTCCCATAGACTATACAAACATTTGAACATACATTTGACATTGCGGCAGGCAGGCTGGACGGACGTGCAATGTTCCGGAGTTGGAGTCACGCAAATGGCAATACACCATACTCGTATGGGCGCCGC
Organism: Locusta migratoria; assembly: GCA_026315105.1. Lineage (NCBI taxonomy): Eukaryota > Metazoa > Arthropoda > Insecta > Orthoptera > Acrididae > Locusta > Locusta migratoria. The sequence continues at coordinate 306,549,416 of CM048751.1, forward strand.
AATTGGAAGAGCTCAATCAGGAACATGGCCAGAAGGCTGCCTACCGAAATATTGCATCTTTTGGACGACGCCAAGCGGCTGAATTCCCGAGAAATTTTAAATAGTTCCATGCGGTGGGAAAACCTAAAATAACATCCCACAACTTCGTTGTTGCTAGCTACTAGTCTTGTGTAGGTCGCGAACGAAATAGTTCGGAAGAGCGCTCCCACAGGCGAACTACGCGAACTAGTTCGCAGATCTCTCGCCTCTTTGTTCGACCGCTCTTTTTCCGAAGACGGGCGGAGAACAGCGAGAGGACGCGAGAGTGCGCAGAATCGCGTGATTCTATTCTGCCAGTTACCGTCATTTCGAGCTGAGATGCAGCTCAGCTGTAGTTTCATAGTTCACTGCCACAAGAAATCCATTTTAAAAATAAAGTACTACGAGTACTCTGTATGCTATAAAGTTGAATACCATTGTATCACCCATTCGTGTAATTAACTGGTTTATTTGCTTAAGTATTTGATGTCTAATTGACCAAAAATACGGGTAACAGCACACACTTTGGCAACACTGATTCATTATATAAAACAGTTGTCATAACAAAAGAAAGGGCTCTTTTAGTAGCGGTAGCTAAGGCCAAAAAGAGCGGCCGAACTAAAAAGAGCGACCTACTTCGCAGCCGAGCTGCGAACTAAAAGGAGGGCTAACGGCCGCGAACTGAAATATGCGCGATCGGTCGCGAACCATTATGTGAAACGTATCTCGCTTCTTAGTTCGTTGGATTCTTTTCCGAAGGCCGACGGTCAATAGCGAGAGGGCGCGTAGCAGAATTAAAAATCCCGTGTTTGCCTTCTGCTGCTAAGTCATTTCGAGATGAGCAAGCGCATGAAGCAGCTAGGTGGGGGAAGTTCTTCCTCCACCTGCATGCGCAGACCACGCCGCTCAGTCGGGAGCGGACGAACTAAAAGAACGAACTAGTTCGCGCTCCCGATCGCGAACTGTTATGCGCAAGTCAACTAGCTACAGTAAAAGTCTGTTTCTCTTCCCTTGACATTACATTTGACATCTGTTGCAAGAGGACTAAGGTGATGTACTGACATTAACGCGAGGCCTGTCGACCTTTCATTACACTCGCTTTGTGGAAAATCGCGTCTCAGCTTCGCATGTTGATACCTATAGAAGGGCAAGTAGGCACGAAATTCGTATACAAAAGGTTTTATAAAATAGGCACCCACCTTTTAAAGAAAGTCTTCATTTTGTAATCTAATATACCGTCTTTTACTTCAATATTGATTAGTATAGGGAGACCAATCTTCCCGTAAAAGCAGGATTGTCCCAGTTTCTCACGGTGATATACGGTGTCCCGAAAAATTGTTTCTGGAAACTCATAAGTCTCGGAAATCTGCTTATAAATATAGGCCTATTGTATGAAATACTGAAAGTTTTTAGGGATTTCGTTCCATTAAAAGGAATACTACACGATAAAATAATAGTCTTATTTCTGAAACACCCACAGTCGGGAAGTACTCACAGTATAAATACTGAACCACTGAAATAATTTTGAACAGTAATGTGGCTGGAGAGTAGTGCTTTGGCTGTAGCAGTACCATGAACTGCAACTTTAGAAGAGTTGTGAAAACTGACGTTTAGTCACTTACCACCGTCAAATGTTTAAATGTTTGAAAAGCTATGGGACCAAATTTTAGTGGTCATAAGTCCCTAGACTTGGAGACTGCTTTAACTCACGCTAAGGACCAAATACACACACACACACACACACACACACACACACACACACACACACACACACACACACGCCCGAGAGCGGTTTCGAGCCTCCGGCGGAGAGCAGACGCGCACTCCGCAGCAGGGAGCATTGGCGGAATAGAGCAGTGTTTGGTTACGTCAAGGCAAGCTGTATTAGACGTATTGCTGCCAGTGACATGCAAAACAAAAGGATTTTTTTTTCAAAATATTCATGTTGCATTCGAACTGCAGATGTAGTGTAAATTGACGGTTCAAACATCCATAAAAATAAACCTCCAATTTTGTTTTTATCCTTTTTCAAATAGTAAATAGTCTCTCATTGTGGTTACAAAATATATTAACACTGATATATATATATATATATATATATAAAGTTTTGACGACGGGGGAGGGTTGTGGGGATCTGGGGTGCTTCATTTGAGGGCGGCCAGTTGTGTTTTTCTTCTGAAAATGCTTTGGCCACTCTACTGAGATTATCGCTCGCGAAAGTAGTTCCGTTTGGTGACATAACGCCATCAGCCCCAGTTCGTATCATTATTTCCATACGCCAAGAGGGCCTACAGTTTTCATTCCTAACGATGTCCAATTATCATAACGCGTGCCATTTTTCTACAATTGGGCACTGGCGTCACGGCACCATGTTACCAAGCTTGCTACCTTGTTATGGCCTGTAGCTCAATCACTCGCTGCTTCACAAAATGTGTTGTAAGTTGATATAAGCCTAAATACTTCGGATATTGCTGTACCCAAGAGAAGGCTATTATCACTTAATTACCTTTCATTTTCATGATTATCGGTTCTTTTATTATTGCTACTCTTGTAACCTATCCAGCCTCTTGATGGACTTGTACTCTCGAACATACCTTCCAAAGATAGTATCCGTAATAGCTGAGGTGCCTTGTGAATAACTTGAACTATTGCCAACTCAAAGCTCTACCAGTCTCCAAATACCAGTGCTCACATACTTTTATCACGCTAGTGTACGAAAGAAACAAACTTATCCATAATTGGAATCTATCGCTACAGCACACAAACTCAGCAGTCATATTAGTAATAACCCAACTAATTATCAAAGCAACAATGGAGCTCAAGTACTAGCAACAATGTAAAGCATTAGGTCTTAACTAAAGCAGGATGGTCGAGATTCAACAGTTTTATCGATGTAGCAATAGTTCAAAATTGTAAATGTTGGTGAGTATCGATAACGGGTATCCCTTATTCGTCGTGTAATTTAAAATTGAAATGTTATTCAGTTTAACTACATGGGAAGTATTACGTGTAATTTCATTTAGGTTAAAGAGGTAAAGAGGGTCGGAACTCCACAGCCCCCTTACCCTCCATTTGACTATGTCAATACTTCAGGAAGAACCATCCATGACTTATACTTCAGGGGAGTTAACGTCATGAACAGAGCTGCGCAAAAAGCAGCCATACCATGCCACAATGCAAGGTATGTAGAGGCAATGTTACTACTGCACAGATTTCAGCCATACTTAGTACACATGTTCCTTACCATCAGGCCTACAGTTTCTGAGGTAGTAAGAATCGCTTAAGACGCGTTTTTCGGGGGATATAACGTCCTAAACTATGAAATACGCGAGTAACGGCCGTATCATGCAGCGCTTTAATAAAGAAACTTTATACATTATTTCAGAATGAGAGTACTTACCGACTTGCTTCCTTTGCAGATGATTTAAACGGTTAAGAAACTTTTTCTCGCCGACAATTCCAACAAAATGAAGAAACGCGTTTGTCTGTTACCACTCTACTGATTATGAAAGAAAGAAAGAAAGAAAAAAAAAAAAAAAAGACCTGGGGCATGGCGATACAATTTATTATTTCTACACAAATGCGTGCGCACAACATTTTGTGCATAACATGTACGTCTACCATTGAATGTACCTTCAAAATTATATCGCAATAAGACACAGTTCACGAAATATGCGAAAACAGCCCCATCATGCGTAATGTGTTTAATTTAAAGCGCCTTCTAACTGTAAAATATCAAGGTAGGCGCTTTAGACCGCTCAGCTAACACAGCGTTAAGTAGGTCCCGTGTTCGAATCCCGGCCACAGCAGAAATTTTAATTCAATGCGTCTTCCTGTTCTTAATATCTTCTAACTCTATTTGCAATCCATTTCGCAGAACAGTTTTCTAATATTACAATGTAAGTGCCTGGAAAATTGCAGCGCACATAGTAAGAACTGAGGTGCGTGAAAACAAAATTACTGGCCGAAATTCGCTAGATAGGCTGGTAGGGACAGTAAACTGGTCAGAGGGGAAGGAGGATATGGGCCAATACAAGAATGGAACAAACAAGAAAAACAGGGTATTGGGCCTAATGTGTGACCTAGTAACATACTGGTAGTGCAAGACTGATTCCAAAGGCCGCGGGTTCGATGCTCGCTAAGTCGTAGGACTTCCATCCATCACTTCCTACTTCTTTCACTGCTGGCAATGTTGCTGATGTGAAAAATGTCGACGAGCTTTTATCACCTCCTAACAGGACTAAGCTTAGTAAAGCACTGCGGTGTTCAAATCAATCTTCGGATCGCTGACTGCTTTACCTTATTCCATACTAATATTACAAATGCGAAATAAGCTCTTTATGTTACGCTTTCACGACTCAACCGCTTCACTGATTTCTATGAACAACATAGGCTGCTTTAGAAAGCATGCTAAATACTTGCTCACAATTATTCTTTGTGGTCTAGACTAATTTACAGTTGCAAAAGACGGTCACCTAACCTATACAAACTGTACATTTGTTCATTTGGTTACATTTTACTTACTCCTGAAGGGCAGCCGTGATAATGTTGGCAATCGTGTGACGTAGGAATTAGGAAATCGTGTGACAACGCAAGTTTTCTGCCATAAAACGTTAGTGGTACAAGGGCAATTACTTTGCAGAGCGTACGGCGAGCGGTACAGAAAAGAACCTGTCAGCCATGGAGCACGAACAGCAGCACTGGGATGCATTATTTACGTCATGGCCAGTACGAAATACTAATAAAGTCATACTATGTAGATTTATAAGAATATTAACATCTTGACCGCCGGGGTGCCAGGTATAATTTTACCGTTGATTTTAAGTATATAAATCGAAATAGGAAACATCTGATTTCAGCGTTTATCTTGTAGCTTCCGAGACGCTTAAACACTCTAGAAAAGCTATTTATTCTTTGACGTTTGAAATTTCACATTCAGTACTTTTAATAGTTGATACGTTGAACGTACTAAGCTTCAACATAATGAATACATTGTTTACTTAAGACGTCAACGTCTTGAAACGTTTTTCGATGACATTACTTATACGTTGTATGAGGTATAGCGTCTTCAGTTAGCCGTTTAGTCACGTTGTAACAGTTGCTTTTCATATTTAATATCTCCTTATTTTCATCTTGATAACGAACCGTATTTACCGTATTTCTACGCATGGTTTATACTTAAACCAGAAATTGGAGACATTTCTATTATCCTGATGATAAAGGTCATAACGTAAGGACAAATTTGGGAAATTATTGTACTTTCGATGGTCATGGCACGTATGGAAGGATATAATCGCGATCGAGACCGCGGGTAAAAGCTAGTAGTATAATACATGGTGTTAAATTTATCTTGACCACCTCAAGTAACTTAATGCACAGAAGCAACATAAAAACTACCGTTTAATGAACAAATGTTAATCAGGGTTTTCTTGTAATTTGTCTGGGAGGAAGATAGGAACATAAAGTTTTTAAATCTCATCCTATACTTCTTAATAGGCATCACGCTACATTTTCTCTTTTCAAAGATCAGTTCAAAACATATCGTAGTATGCCAGTCTTATGACGGTATTAACAACAAAACACAAACCTGACTGGCACACAGTAACCTATGAGCATTGTAGCTCTACAGAAGGTTGAAGACGTGACTAACAGTTGAGCTAATGAAGCCCAGAATATATATGTGGTGTCTGTTCTTTCCGACACGCCATTTTTGATCCTGCAGTTATTATCTATTCATATTCACGGAATGTACGGTATTAACTGCGAATGGATAAACTAGAAAATATGTACCCAGCCGGGATTCGAATCCGGGTCTCCTCCTTTCTAGGCAGTTGCGCTGATCCCTACATCGCTGGGGACACAGTGATCCTCACACCTGCACGGAATTACTCAAGTACGCCTCTCGTCAGACACAAATTTGCAACTTCACCCTGCCCACTAGAACTCAAACTCTTAGTCACTTACAAGGAAAGTACTTGGGCTCGAACAAGCACATATACACCAAACTCATGGGAGGGATAATGTAACGATCCCTTATTGCACTAGTGATACTCCCGCATCTGCAAAACTCTGCAGTCGTCCGTTAGAGGCCTCTGCGTATGCCATGCCGCATTGCACTTTGACCTGTCGGTTCGCCAGTAGGGACGGTGCAGTGTGCCTCCGAAGTTGGGTTTTGTGATGTTATTTGTGTGGTGAAGCGTAAGATGGGGCGGCGATTGCTAATCAATCCTGTTAATGTATTGTCATTAGTTAGATGAAATTACGAAGAACCCTTCTTCGTGAAGATGGTATTAGTGTAGAAGATGAATCATTTGCATGCTTTCTCGTATCTGTACAGAAATATGAGCATAAGTTAGATACTGTTGTTACAAACTCATAATAATAATAATAGGGACGAAGAACTCATTGCAAGTGGTAGTGTTACGGTAAATGCGGGAAGAGGCGATGGAAGCAGTGGCGGTGAATACCAACAGTCTTTCGGGAAGAACGTTAAAGTTGCAACTATCATCATAGCTTTTGACGACAATTCGCTAGACAACATGTACGATGATGATTACGTAAGTTATAGTTAAGATATCTGCATTACGTATGGCGTCTACAATTACATTTACAGTGCTATCTAGAGCTTGGTTGCAGAGCTTTGCAGAAAAACGACACCCACCAGCACATTGAGGTGTACGTAGAGATCCTGTAACCAAACGTTCATACATATATGTTTGTTCGAGCCCATGCACTTTCCTTGTTAGTACTGATTCCCGTAAGAGTAATGGCCTAGGAATGCCTCCGCACTGGAGAAAGGGAATCACCAATAAGTGACAGAGTTTGAGTTCTGGTGGGCAGGATAAAGTTGCAAATTTGTGTCTGACGAGAGGCGTACTGGAGTAATTCCGTGCAGGTGTGAGGATCACTGTGTCCCCAGTGGTGTAGGGGTCAGCGCAACTACCTAGAAAGCAGGAGACCTGGGTTCGAATCCCGGCTGGGTACACATTTTCTAGTTTACCCATTCGCAGTTAGTCATACATTCCGTGAGTATGGACTTCTCACTTATTCATTAAAAATAGTAAAATTTCAAATCTTAAGACAGACTGCAGACATTTTAAATTACCAACGAGTAGATCTGTCGCTGCTTCGAAAATTCCGATGCAGGTATCACCCGTTCACATTACAATTGCCAACGACAGAATACCGACCCAAAGTTTGTTTACGCCGCGGTGGAATAGCCAAGCGGTCTAAGGCGCCTCGCTGCGGAGCGCGCGGTTGCTCGCCGTCGGAGGTTCGAGTCCTCCCTGGGGCATGTGAATGTGTGTGTGTGTGTGTGTGTGTGTGTGTGTGTGTGGTCTTTAGGTTAGTTTACCTTAGTGTACGTAGTTTGTAAGATACGGACTAAAGACATTTTTTGAAACTTTGTTTACGGCCATATGCCGTCGAACTCGTCAGACGCACGTGCCTCTGCATTGTACAAACCCGTTATTGTCAAAGTGCGGCTGCTTGGTCTAAGGATTCATGCTACAGACTGGGAGGCCCATACCTCAGTCAGTATATCGTATATCAAAATTTCCATTTAATTTTAATTTCTTATAATAATGTAATAACAACAAATGTATTTTTATCAGCTGCACACCTATGGCAACTTACTAAATCTCAAAACAGTTACAATTCTATGACTTTCCATAGAGAAATGTACTAATAGCAAATATATTACGCATTTACCTCAGTTACTCGATAGTAACGCTACAATTTTTATTTCATACGTTTTCCTACGCGAAGGTAAACGAGTTTCTGCATTCTTTTACCATAAAACGACAGTTTAATATTATTGTGCAATTCCATAGTTAACAGGATGTACATTTGTTTTATTTATCCGCCGCACTTACACAAAGTTCACTTCAGGAGGCGTGTTACATTTTAATTGAGCGTAGTTACATTGCTCCCATGTCATTCGAAACAAACAGCAAAATACGTCAGAAGTTTCCAGCACCCTCAGCTAAGACGCCAACTGTAAAGTGAACTGGTAATAAAAGTAGAAAATACTTGAGACGACAAGGCTATCGGATTTTAGAATTTTTTATACCTATGGTACGTAAAGTTCAAAACTAACATAACAATCAGCCAGAGCCATGAGACGCAAATCGACTTTCAAATTTTGAAAATAAGCGTAAGTACCAGTCAACCGACAGATGCTGCAACTGTTTTTATTATTGGTGCTTATGTGTACTTAGAAGTTTTGCAAATTCGATTTTCTCGAATTTTTGAGAGCTGGGTCGAATGGCTTGGGCTGACTCTTATTTTAAGTTCAGAACAATACGAACCATAAATATAAAGAAATGCGATACCCATATGGTCTTTTTACCAGTGCTCTTTTTGACCAGTTACGCAATTGTTACCTAGAACAGGTACACTCTTGTGTGGGAAATCATGTCAATGGTAGGCAATGAAAACTTCGTAACTCAATTTGTCAGTGCCAACCTTTTAATTACAGTAACATGTTAGAATGTGAGGATGCATTTGGGCCCTCTGAATGCTTACTCATATAGTTACACATGCAACCACTTTGTTACTACCATTTTGTCTGTTGTAAAATGTAAGAAAATGGAGTTAGAGATTTTAACTGTCCAGCATTGATACATCACGTACAAAGTACTTGTTTAAAGTAAATACTTCCTAGGTACCTCAGTGATGAAGAATTTTAAATAACCAGTATGTATCTGGACAAGAGTATGCACCACGGGACATCTTTGAAAAGCCCGGGAATTTTTATTGATTTTAATAAAGTTAAATTTGTGTAATTTTTCTCAGTAATTATTACTCTACCAAACAAGTCTACTTTAGCCTTTTACTGCAGAATGATAATGCCGCAGTAGGACGAGAGAATAAAAATGAAGCTTTAGTTGCAAAGAATACGCCCCATTAACAGCAGCAAGAAAAAAGGCAGACACTTTCGCCGGCAGTAGAATCTGTAAAAGTACTTTAAGACGAAGACAGTGCAGTACTTCGTTAACTAAATGCATTAAATGAGCGTGACATCACAATTGTATACATTTCTAAAAAGTTGCCTGAAAAATTGGGAACGATGGGTTAAGTATCGCTTTCAAAGCAATTTGCTTGCCTTTTATGTAAGATGAATTACGTTACACGTGAGAAACTCCCGATGAATTTCTTAAATCAGGGAGCGTTTGATTACCAATCCGAAGTGAACTTTGAGAATAAGCCACTTACAAGAAATTTCTAGGTCAGAAAACCAGCGTCTTATGCCGTTACTTAAAATTTTACTGGCTCAAATCTGGTATATCTTAAAGGTTCATCATACGCTAAAAAGAGCAATCCCTTCTGTGAGTGCACTAGTCACATCTTGAGTCTGGAGTGGACATGGTGAAGCCGCCGCACAGCGCATTGAAGCGGCGAGCTACGATCCGCGTCGCCGTCCGCTGTCGGGGGTTCGAATCCCTCCTTGGGCATGGACGTTTCTGCTGCCTTTAGTATAAGGTAGTTCGTATGTAGTTTGTAAGTTTAGGGACTGATAACCCCGCAGTTAAGTCCAATAAGCTCTACAAACATTTGAACACTTTTGATTTGGAGATAGTGGAAACTCGGAGGAGGGCAAGAGTTGGAAAAGTTTGATGTACAAGATATTTACTGACATGAAGAATAACACGCAAAATGTCGGAAAGTATTTAATCCGTGACAAAAGTATTTACTCCTTGACTTTTACAATTTAACGCATTTGTTAAAACACTTTATTTTTGATATACCGCGGCGGATTAGCCGGGGGTACTGGAGCGCCGTGTTGCGGTGCGGGCGGCCGTCAGCCGTCGGGGGTTCGAATCCCCCCTCGCGCATGGATGTTTGTGTAATTTTTAGTGTAAGGCAGTTCATAAGTAGTTTGTAAGTTTAGGGACTGATGACCCCGTAGTTAAGTCCCTTAAGCTTAACAAACATTTGAAAATTTTGAATTAATACTGTTCAGCGTAGTGAATACAAGTCTCACTATTTCAGTGACAAGTTAAAAAATTCCTGAAGCAATACTTTCGGACATGTGAATAACAACTTATTACGCTGAAAGCGTTAGAATGTTTCGACGATATTTCATGCATAAGCATTTCTGCTACCGTCTCTTCTCATTGTTACCATTTTGACACGTGACAGTATAATCGTTCGCCCCTTTATTACACTTCATGACTTTTAATACATGAATATTTTACCAAGCATAATGTATTTTTCTTCAAAGACACTTGTTACTGCTCTTAACATGCTTGCGTTTGTGTCTCATAGACAGTAGCAACTGCAGAATTGATTTTCTAGAAGTTGGGAAAGTTTTCTCATTGCTTTTTCTGGTTTATCAGATCTGTGTATTTACCTTTCAGCTACAGCTGTGGTGACGCGATACATAATATGTATATTGCATTCTGTAAAAGTATCTACGTTCCACATTGACGGATTTGGCTGAAAGCGTACCGAACAAAATTGTTGAGTGGATGTGCGGTGTCTTCATGTAAAAGATTAGATTTTTGCTCGTGGCTAGCCTTTCATTCTTAAAGGAAAGAGACGTTTTTCAGTAAATGTGTATGCGTTACAACAATGTTAAAGTTTCATATACTATTGCATTTATGCCTATCAGGATCCTTAAATTACAGTCAGTGTCGTTTTTCAGTTATTGCCGACGTTTCTGAAACTACAAAGAGCTCGTTATCGTGAATACAGTTGTAAATCAATAGAAAAAATACTACTCTGTCACGCAGTACCGTAATAAAAACTGTAACTTACTCTGCTTGAATGATTGTCATCGCACTGTATACAAAACTGAGCAAGAGTGTCGCAATTATTTCTGTTACACTGCGCTAATGTTATTATATGCGAAAAGAAACGTTTTCCCTACGAAACCGATGAACTAAGTTAGATGACATTTCACTTCTGCATAATGTACACGTTGTTAACATATAGCTATTTTAATTGGATGTTTAGACGTGAAAACGTAAGTCAGAGTTTCTTTTCGAAATTAATTTCTTTTTCATGTCGATGGACAGTGTTTACTGACATTCTACACAAGGTGTATGTACAACCTACAAAATTAGTAATTTTGCTTTATATTTAACTTTCTGGTCAGCACTTAAGGACAGTGTTATTTTGACACGTAAGGGCATCGACGCGAACGAAGCTGCTGGTAGAATGGATAGAATGCCCATAAAATAGAAAAGTACTCGCAGTTGCGAATATGATTATACACCAGCTCTACAAATAACTGGCATGTGTAAATTTATGCCGGACCGGGACTCGAACCCGCATAAAAACATGAATGTCTGAAGAAATTGCAACACATTGATAATAACAGACACTGCAAATCGTACAATAATTCCAGTAAGGCCACGACGGTAGTACTTAAAAGTCGCATCGCAGAAAGCATTTCCAGCGGCGCGGAAAAAAAAAAATGTTCAAATGTCTGTAAATCTATGGGACCAAACTGCGTGGTCATCAGTCCGTAGCTTACAAACTACTTAAACCTAGGTAAACTAACCTACGGACAAACACACACACCCATGCCCCAGGGACGACTCGAACCTCCACGGCGAGCAACCGCCCGCTCCGCAGCGAGATGCTTTAGACCGCTCGGCTATCCCATCGCGGCGGCGCGGAATTGCCGTACGGTTCTAGGCGCCATCTCAGTAACTACGCCATCTCTCCCACCGAAGCTATGGACGTATGTGTTTCTTCTTGGGTAGGTTTAAGTAGTTTTTCAATCTAGGTACCGATCGTATAAGTAGCCTGGTCCTATAGCTGAACAAAATGTTTTATATTTATGAAAGCTACGAAGAAATAAGCAGATTTTCCATTATGATACCTGTAAATACGTTTGTATTACACAGAATACAGTTTTTCGCAAATTATAAAATGCATATTACTGGTGATGGACGCTAAACAGAATATGAGAAGAACCAGCAGTCTAGTTCAGTAAGAGTCTGAAACACAATGGCCGGCCGCGGTGGCCGAGCGTTCTGCGGCGCGCCAGTCACGGTCTGCACGGCCACTACGGTCGGGGGTTCGAATCTCCCCTCGGGCATGGATATTTGTGCCGTCCTTAGTGTTAGCTAGTTCATAAGTAGTTTGTAAGTTTAGGGACTGATGACCCCGAAGTTAAGTCCCATAAGCTCTACAAACATTTTTGAAACACGATGAGGATGGGCGAGCACAATGAAGAAAGCGGATTACAGCTCGGTACCAAGCAGTCAGGGACCTGAACAGGATGAACCGCGCTGCCTGTCTGGAACGGGAACGCCACCTGGCAGTTGCTGCACCTTATGGACTGGGGCCAGCTAGGAAAACTTAAGTGAACGGATAACAGCCGTTTCTCGTATGTAGTTCCTCGTTCCTTCAGTTCACTTTAGTGTGCAAGGAGCAACACACACACGTCCATAGTTGATGGAGGACTTGAACCTTCGGTGGGAGAGATGGCGTAGTTAATGAGATGGCCCCTAGAACCGCACGGCCATTCCGCGCCGATGTAAGGTGCTGACAGCGTATAATTACGTGAGAGGCTGTTTTGGAGACGGTAAGCGGAAGTTTACGACGACACCCCGTACGACGGGCGCTGCGCTTTCGTCGGCTATCTAGTTTGCTGGCGCACTGCGGAACTGAAAGCACGTGGCGGGGGAAGCCGCTAACGCTGCTGCCACAGTGGCTCCGATGTCGGTGGGTTACAACGGCGGAAAGCGGCCCATCTCATTGCCCGAACGTACAGAATTCGGAGACGGTCGGTGAAATTCAAATCAGTTTGTTTTCTTGGGTCAAATCTGCCGACGTTCTCTCTCAGTAGATAAGGACTCCTTTTACTGATACGTGCAGTGAAAGAAAGAAAGATTGTGGCACCAAGAAGACGAAAAATGTCACAATTGGGATATAATTCGTAATCCGTGGACTGATATTACAGTTTATTGGAAACCTCAAGTTCGTTAAATGCTTTATTAGTAATTTTAGGCTTAATTTATGACCTACAAAAGTGGTGAATTCGGGGTTGTGGCGTACCTTAATATTATTGTAGTGGCTCTCTTACGTTGTTTTGCACTGTAATAATCGGGTATTAGCTGTCCACAAATTATTCGTACTGGTTCTGGCGTTCTTTAACAAGGTGGCGAGTCTGTTCTATGAAGTGACCTGCAAATGTGGTGGTCTACTTGTGCTTCCGCTTTTCAGTGATTTCTGTGTTCAACATTATTCTTAACTTCACACTTGTTTTTTCACAAGTATATTGAATGACAGCCATTGAAGATCAATGTAACGTCATTTCGTTTATCATCGGATGTTTCTTGGTGGCCTATAACTGTGTTCTTCATGGATTTAAGTACTAAAAAAACTGCTCCCATTATGTATTTTTATGCTTAGAACAACGCATTTCTAGAACCTTCCTCGCTTCCTTGTTTACATAAATACATCGTGATGTTTCCACGTGTGATTTTGTGCAGCTCTTGCACAGATGTAGGCTTTTTCAGGTTACTGTAATGAAGGAAATCCTAGCATACATAATAAACTCTTGGCAACGTTTTACATACTAAATAGGTAGTATTTCTGTCTGTACTTGAAGGTATTGGCTGATCCATTGAATTGGATGTCACAACACAAAAATGGTCAATTTATACACAGTTAAGCCCAAGTCAAGATTATTATGTTTCATATTGCAAGTAATGGAAGAGACACAGTACCTTTAAGCAGAAAGAAAAGTTAGGTTTTTACCATTAGGATAAAACAAACGCCTCAATATTTGTCTGAACTTCAGTAACGTAAAAGACAACTGCAGTTCAAGAGTGACAGAAAAGCAGATATTGAAACTATGTAAACAAATCACTAAAATATGCGAATAAATCATCGAAACTCGTAGTGATAAGCAATAAAGCTCCATAATTTGTGTAGTTGTTCATTGTTTAAAGCATGGAGGTTAACTAGTTTATGTCTGCACAACTTCACATAAATTCAGCAGAACTGTAATATTGCTTGTCATTGGCACCACGAGATATATTACAGGTATGTAATATAAATTTCTCTTTTTACAGGTACGTCAGATATTCGTGAAGACTGTCTGGGAGTAGCAGTAACTGAGAACAGTACATAATCCACGTCACTTTCTTCTTTCCAGGCAGATGTAGTTCATTCGTATGCATTCATTGTTTTTATTAACAAAAGCCGCATTATAGCACTAATTTCGAAGCATAAAAATGTCGGTGGAATCCATTACACCCCCAGGAATTGATATCTAATATACTTCAGACACAGAATAGATACTAACCTAACCTAACTTTCTCTTTTAACCGGACCAAGTGACGAACTATATGGGATGCAGTGTGACCACGCCGTCGGTCGATTTTTCAGTCGAACTCGGTCGACGGCCTGTCGGTGCCACTGTGAACACAGCCTAACGCCCCCTGCCCAACAAGAAGGCGGCCTCAGCTTGGCGGCACGGCTTTTACAGCTCCATTAGGACAAGAGAGTACTATTAAGTAAACTGAAGACACTTTAGTCGCACACAGTAAGCCGCTTCGGAGGAAAATAGAAACATGACGCGATTCATATACCTGTACTGTCGTACGCTGAAGAGTAGGAGAAACTGGTACAAAGTGTACGGCCCCAGCAGCACGTGACATGGCTGACATGGCCTGCACTGTCTTTTGTAGAGCTGAAGAGAACGGGGTAAGAGTACGAGAGGGGGTGAGATCTGTCTTGGACAGCACATTGCAAGGCGCCACAGATCTGCTCAATAATGTTGTTGGGGGAGTTTGGTGGCCAGCGGAGGTATTCAAACTCGGAAGAGGGTTCCGGTAGCAATTCTCGACGTGTGGGGAGTCGCATTGTCCTGCTGGAATGCCCTAGTCCGTCTGAATTAGTCTTGTGTAGTTCGCGAACGAACTAGTTCGGAAAAGCGCTCCCACAGGCGAACTATGCGAACTAGTTCGCAGATCCCTCGCCTCTTAGTTCGTCCGCTCCTTTTCCGTAGACTGACGGGGAACAGCGAGAGGACGCGAGAGCGCGCAGAATCGCGTGATTCCCTTCTGCCAGTTACCTTCATTTCGAGCTGAGATGCAGCTCAGCTGTAATTTCATAATTCACTGCCACAAGAAATCTGTTTTAAAAATGAAGTACTACGAGTACTCTGTATGCAAAGTATTTAATACCATTGTATCACCCATTCGTGTATATAACTGGTTTATTTGCCTAAGTATTTGATGTCTAATTGCCCAAAAATACGGGTAATAGCACACGCTTTGGCAACACTGATTCATTATATAAAAAAGCTGTCATAAACAAGAGCTCTTTTAGTAGTAGTAGCAAAAGCCAAAAAGAGCGGACGAACTAGGAGCAGCGGACGAACTAGGAGCAGCGGACGATTATGCCAAACGTATCTCGCTTCATAGTTCGTTGGATTCTTTTCCGAAGACTGACGGGCAATAGCGACAGGGCGCATAGCAGAATTAAAAATCACGTGTTTGCCTTCTGCTGATGAGTCATTTCGAGGTGAGCGTCTGCCTGCTGGCTTACCTAGTTCAGTGCTACAAAATTTCTGTTTGATGTGTTCTGCACTCTGCATTATCTGACTAATAAATTCCATAATGCCAAGATATAGAGATAACTCTAAACTTAAACGCGAGAAATTATCCACAAACTGTTTCTTTTGGTTTGCGTGATATCGTTAGCGGCTCAAGCAGCAAGCGCATGAAGCGCTAGGTGGGGAAACTTCCCCCTCCACCTGCACGCGCAGACCACGCCGCTCAGCCGCCACTGGGAGTGGACAAGTGAGCGCTCCCGATCGCGAACTATTATGTGCAATTCTAGTCTGAATGGGCAATGGACATGTGTGCAGGTGATTAGCCAGGATGCGTATGTATGCGTCACCTGTCTGTGGTATCCATACGTATCGAGGATCCCATATCACTTTAACTGTAGACGCCCCACACCGTTACACAGCCTTAACCAGCTTCGACAGACCCTTCTTGCAGGATCTTTCCGGGCCGCAACGGTGTAATACATTTTATGTTCTACCGGATTCCCATTATTCACGGTGCACTCGTGAAAATCCGCACCCAATGTTTCTCTTAGACGCTGTGTCGCATTATTGGACTATACAACCACGTGCAGTCACTTAAATCATGATCAGCTGCCTTTGCATCAGCAATAACATACACGACTGCGACAGATACCTGTTGTCATACATAAACGTTACCGACCGCAGCGCCGTCCTCTGTGTTTGCATACGCACGTCTGTACCAGTTCCTTCGGCTCCTCAGAGTATAAGCAATCTCAAGGGCCACGTGCCTCTGAGGATGAGCACCCGTGCGGTCCCTGTTAGATTTCCGGACCGGACCTTTTTCTTTCTTCTGAGCCGCGCAGTCCAAAGGTGCCTTGCCACCGACTGCGCGGTAGCTTCCCGTCGAAGGTTCGAGTCCTCACAAGAGCATGGGTATGTGAGTTGTTCTTAGCTAAAATTAATTTCAGCAGTTCGTAAGCCTAGTTATCGATGACCCCAACGAACTGCTTGGTTTACAAACATATGAATATTTTTTGCTCGTACCTGAAGACATAGTATTCGTTCTTCCACCATTATCTCGATTAATCTGTGAATTTGAACGTAATTAATCCTCACTATTTGATACTATTTATTGTACAGTTTTACAAAAATGGAAAACATTTTGGACCACAGCCTCAACATTCATACGCATGCTACTTGTCGTAGGAGCACACGAAAAATACATTGTGCTTACACCATATGCATGTTACACGTGAAATGTCCTCTCAGTGGCAACGAGGCTTTGTGACCGTCACAGAAAAGTATACTTCGTTGACATTTAAAAATGTTGGTCTGTTCCGTGCCGGCCGCGGTGGCCGAGGGGACTAAGGCGCTCCAGTCACGGTCTGCACGGTCACTACGGTCGGGGGTTCGAATCCCCCCTCGGGCATGGATATTTGTGCCGTCTTTAGTCTTAGATAGTTCGTAAGTAGTTTGTAAGTTTAGGGACTGATGACCCCGTAGTTAAGTCCCAGAAGCTATACAAACATTTGAACATTTTTGAGGAATCGAACCCGAGACCTCTCGGGTAAGAGTCCGAGCCCTAACCATCTAGGCCAGATGGCTGCTCGGCAATGGACTAACATTTTATACTCATAAGGCACTTAAGAAACTTCGGATCGATTTTTCTCGGGATTTTCCGAGTAATGCGCCCTAATATTTTGACCACGTGACATGTCAGGGGTCCTATTTAACCACACAAAATTTCCGTCAAATCCTCGACCCCACGGTCGTGCCGTCTCCTTGTTAGTAAATAGGTTCAAAGTATTGTACAGTAAAATTGTTCAGCGAATTTTAACAGTGAGACAGTGATAGCCAAACAACAGTTTCCAGAGTGGCTGTGGTCGAGAGCCTCCGTAGTTCAGTGCCAGGGTCGTTGACTACCACGCAGGAGGCCCTGGTTCGATTCCCGGCAGGGGACTGGGTGTTGTGTGTTGTCCTAATCATCATCATACCATCTTCATTGGCACGTAAGTCGCCCACGCGGCGTCAACTAAAAGACTTACACTAAGGCGGCCGAACAATACCGCAAGGGATGACCCGGCCAAGAAAGCTATACGCTCATTTCCATTGTGGTCGAGTGTGTGCTAGCGACAGCGTGTGATGGGCCGCACGCGTGTGGCTGGTTTTCGGTACGGACAGGCGTTGCGCCCGCATGAGGCAGACTTGTTGGCCGCTGCCGCAGTCGATGCCGGCGACACCTGCCTCACACGCCTCCTGCTGGCGTGTAGACGCGCCGCCAAATTTCCTGACGCCCCAAACAATGTCTGACTTTGACGCGGGATATATACCAGTAACAGCAGCCGGCACACACAATAGGTGTAGGTCTCTTTGTCGCTCCCCATACTTTTCCCATCAGTTGTCTCAGGATGAATGTGGCATCCGTCGTTCCTCTGTCTGTCATAAACCCAAACTGCTTATCCGAAATTTGTTTTTCCTCTGGATAAAAGGATCAGGGTTGTTCTTGTTGGTCAGTCCGCAGACTGGTTAGATGCAGCTCTCCACACTGCTCTGTCCTGTGCAAGTCTCTTCATCTAAGAATAAGTTCGTCAACCTACATCCTTTGAATTTTCTTGCTGTATTCGTCACTCGGGTTCCCTCTACGATTTTTATCTCACACACTTCTCTCTAATGCAAAGTTAACGATTCCTTGATGTCTCAGAATGTGTAAACAGAAATCTCGGATAAGCAGTTTGGGTTTGACAGGCAGAGGAATGATGGAAGCAACCTTTATCCTGAGACAAGTGATGGAAAAATATGGTGAGCGACAAAGATACCTACACCTAGTGTTTATAGACCTGGAGAAGGCGTTTGATACAGTACCGAGATATGTGCTGTGGAGAAGTCTGAAAGCAAGGGGTGTGCCAGAAAAGTGTGTTCGACTAGTCAAAGACAAATAATGGCGCCTGCTCTAAAGTAAGATCTGGTGTCGGAGTGACTAAGTAGTTCTTTATCATGGTTGTTCTGCGTCAAGGGTCAGCACTAAGTCCATACCTATTCAGTATAGTGACGGATGTGCTGACAGAAGGAGTGCAGGACCTGGCTTTATAGTCGGGTAGTTTTGCTGATAATGCGGTGATGTGTAAAAATTATGTTGGAAAATGAGCAGCTGGAGAGGAAGGGAGGGGGATTAGGAAGGAAATGATTGACAGTGGCAACATTACGACTTTGAAAGTAAACAATGGCGACAAGTGAAAATGAGAGCAGGGCCGCAAATCGAACATGTCTCCCGGTTCGGATCAGCGAAGCCTTAACCACTTGGCTACCCGTGATCGCCTTCCGAACGTCTCAAACGTCCTCACTCGTCATTACGGATTCTCGTGAAAGGTCGAATGTATGACCGCATCCGCGATGTAAGCGAAGCTAACGCCGTCTTTGCATGTAAATACTTACTACATTGGTGTTGTGCCTGTTCTTTCCGATATGTCCCAATGAACTCACACCACACCAATGTAATAAGAGGTTCCTGAGCTCCGTGGCGGCCGTGGACGTGCAGAGCATCTTGTCGTAAACGTTGCGTGCTGCTGTGCCTTGGCCGCGGTGGAGTAGCCGAGCGGTCCAAGGCACCTCGCTGCGGAGCGCGCGGTTGCTCGCCGTCGGAGGTTCGAGTCCTTCCTGGGGCATGGGTGTGTGTGCTGGCCTTAGGTTAATTTACCTAGGTGTAAGTAGTTTGTAAGCTACGGTCTGATGACCACGAAGTTTGGTCCGATAGATTTACAAACATTTGAACATTTTGAGCTGCGCCTTGTAAACTCTCATTCTGGTGTTGCTGTACTGGTCGGTGAGCAGTCCATACAAAAAGACTGAACAAGTTGCATTGTGTGTGTGTGTCTGTGTGTGTGTGTGTGTGTGTGTGTGTGTGTGTGTGTGTGTGTAAAACGAGTGCCCAACGGATAGACATTTCATGCGGTATTTGCTTCGCCTGCAGCGTCATTTCATGAGATTGGACACAGTTGTTGGCTGCTATGAACTACGTTCGCGTAATGATGTACGAGGTGCAGTATCTCTTTATGCAGCGCAGACCGCTGCGAGACCAGCAGGAAGAAAATTTATTCTCTACGTTTACTTTTCCGGAACACGAAAACAGAATTTCGTAAACAGTTTTTCACTGTTGTGCTTACATGTTACAGCTTGAAGCGTATGTCCTTGTTTACTCAGTAAGGGGACTGATAACGAGCTGTTCCTGTTCCTG
Organism: Locusta migratoria; assembly: GCA_026315105.1. Taxonomy (NCBI): domain Eukaryota; kingdom Metazoa; phylum Arthropoda; class Insecta; order Orthoptera; family Acrididae; genus Locusta; species Locusta migratoria. Next base: position 306,569,167 of record CM048751.1, read on the forward strand.
AAGTAATCAGCAAAATTACTATTTTTCTTTATTGAAATACAGATTCACGATGACTCTAATATTTATACTTCCTTTTCACTGCTCAAAACGTCACTCTGTTCATATTGGTCGAGGATATTTAACCAGAAGACGCATTATGACAAGCCAAAAACAGTTGCGTTTACATGGTCAGGAAAGTCGATTACGGAATTACAAAATACTTTACTGAGCCCGATTTTCGGAATCGGTTTTGGAGTATTTACATGAGCAACCAAAAGCGAAATTGGGTAATCGATTTATGAAATCCGGTTTGGGAGCCCTTGTAGACGGGGTAATTGAGGTTCTGGAAGGTAGACTTGCGCACAATAGTTGGCGATCGGGGGCGCTGACAGGTGGAGGGAGAAGTTCCCCCACTTAGCTGCTTCATGTGCTTACTGCTTGAGCCTCTAACGATATCTCGCAAACCAAAAGAAACAGTTTGTAGATAATTTCTCGCGTTTAAGTTTAGAGTTATCTCTATATCTTGGCATTATGGAATTTATTAGTCAGATATTGCAGAGGGCAGACGCTCACCTCGAAATGACTTATCAGCAGAAGGCAAACACGTGATTTTTAATTCTGCTACGCGCCCTCTCGCTATTGGCCGTCGGTCTTCGGAAAAGAATCCAACGAACTATGAAGCGAGATATGTTTGACATAATCGTCCGCTGCTCCTAGTTCGTCCGCTGCTCCTAGTTCGTCCGCTGCTCCTTCTAGTTCGCCCGCTGCTCCTTCTAGTTCGTCCGCTGCTCTTTCTAGTTCGTCCGCTGCTCTTTCTAGTTCGTCCGCTGCTCTTTCTAGTTCGTCCGCTCCTTTTAGTTCGTCCGCTCCTTTTAGTTCGTCCGCTCCTTCTATTTCGTCCGCTCTTTTTGGCTTTTGCTACCGCTACTAAAAGAGCTCTTTTTTATGACAGCTTTTTTATATAATGAATCAGTGTTGCCAAAGCATGTGCTATTACCCGTATTTTTTGGGCAATTTGACATCAAATATTTAGGCAAATGAACCAGTTATTTATATGAATGGGTGATACAATGGTATTAAATACTTTGAATACAGAGTACTCGTAGTACTTTATTTTTAAAATGGATTTCTTGTGGCAGTGAACTATGAAACTACAGCTGAGCTGCATCTCAGCTCGAAATGAAGGTAACTGGCAGAATGGAATCACGCGATTCTGCGCGCTCTCGCGACCTCTCGCTGTTCCCCCTCAGTCTTCGGGAAAGGAGCGGACGAACTAAGAGGCGAGGGATCTGCGAACTAGTTCGCGTAGTTCGCCTGTGGGAGCGCTCTTCCGAACTAGTTCGTTCGCGAACTACACAAGACTACTGGAAGGTACCGACAGTGATAACATTTTCCCATTCCAATCGCTGACGCATTCTACAAAATACCCGAACCAGGTCAGTGCTTTTTGTTTTAAATAGCTCGACATCACAGATTGAAAACAGTGCACCTGTATTAAATCAGGATGTAGCTGTAATCTGCCGCTGCGACCGGCTTTGACGCTGCCCTGTTGTTACTGCTGTGCTGAAGTTAGATGCGGGCTGTTGATACGGGGCGACCCGCTGCTTGCCCGCTGAGCAGTCATGGGTGTCATGTCAAGGCTGCCGAAGTTACAAACACATAAATAATCAGTTTTGTACTTCACTTTTTACTTCGAATGACGAGACATTGTCCTTTGAGTGAAGACTTCGACTAGTATGTAAAAATCATTTATTTCCATATCCTTTTCTTAAAATAGAATAAGTATTTTATAACGGCCGCGAAGTGTGAATATTACATGGGCACGCTTGCCAGATATAAATAGTAATACCTGGAGAACATGAAATATCGTTTCGGTCTCAATTTGAAACATAATTTTGATAGCTGCGCTATGTGTGAGCAAATCAACAATATGGCAAGTCTACCCGATGTTTTTATTTCTGCAGCACGTATAAATTCGTGCAATGCTTTCCTTAATTTCATGCTGTACACTAACCGTAAAAAATATCCGCCCCCCCCCCCCGTAGTTCAGACGGTAGCGTCTCCGACTACCATGCAGGGGCCCCAGGTTCGATCCCCGGCAGGGGGCTCGGTGTTCTGTGTTGTCCTCATTTACATCATCAACATGCAAGTCGCCGAACTGGCATCAATTAAAAAGACTTGCACTAGGCGGCCGAACAATCCTACAGGGTATTTAAATTATCCACCACGGATATTTCAGAACCCGTGACTGTTAATTTAAATATGATTTAAGAAAAATGCAACCAGTCACATTTACTTGAAATGATGTTCATTCCATTAACCGGTTTTCGAACCTTTTCAGGTTCATCTTCAGTTGATGAACGTTACAGGATCATTTTAAACGCTTAAAATGATCCTATAACATGCACCATGTGAAGATGTAGCTGAAAAGTTTCGAAAACTGGTTAATGGAATAAACAGCATCATTTCAAGTGTAAGTGACTGGTTGCATTTTTCTTAAATCATATTGAATCCTACACGGGATCGCCTATCAAAAACGCCATTTGATTATTTCATTACCGTGAAAATCGGAACGCCGTCTATCAGCATAAGTGCAACGAAAACAAAGTCGAGGTGAAACGGAATGCAGAGATTGCACGATAGACGGGCCGTACTTGTTCCCTCGTCGATGTCGATTCAGTCGTATCTGTATTCACATCAGTACTCTGCAAGTGTGTCGGAGGGTACTTGTTTCTCTGCCCCAGTAGCGTTTCGTTCTCAGGAAAAAAAGACTGCAGATACGTCTCCGTATCCTTGCGGTCTTCTCCAGAGACGTACGTATTATGAAGCAATATATCGGATGAGTCTGCGAGACACTGGCTGTCGGATCTTCGATGGAAGGCCATACAGTGCTGCAGAGCTTCTCTCTTCCCTCGTATGGCACAGTAGTTAGCAGATCACGATCGTGACGCTTTGTGCTTACTAAATGAATCTGTAACAAAGCATGTTGCCATCACTTGGATGTCCTCTCTCCTTTCAATGCTATTTGCTATTTCCACACTGACGAATGATATCGAACTGTTGGTCGAATGCGTGTATAAACTACTTCGTTTGGTGACTGACTGTAGTTCTGAACGATTTTTCCAATGAATCTAGTAGCTGGCATTCACTTCACTGACTATTAATTTTATGTGCTCGCTGTATTTGAAATCCCTTCCTGTGCACACTACCAGTTATATTAAGGAAGTAACTGATTCTAATGATTCTTCTGCAATTTTCGAGTTAGTCTTTTTATGTTTTGCAATACATTGAAGGAATAATTGTTAACTATCAATTCTTGCAAGTGTCGACACGCTTCACATACTACAATTTTCGAACGTTGCTACTTATTCGTAAATAACAGCATCAGTCACGAAACGTCTCTTGCAGTATCTGACGGTTCGCGCAACGTAATTTACATATACTGGAAGAAGTAAAGACCCTATAGCACTACCGTGGGATACTTCAGGAATTACCTCCATGTCGGAAGACTTCTCTCCGCTTACGAGGGCTGTTCAAAAAGTACTTTCCAAATTGCGCGGGCAACGGGCATGAGATAACCTATCTTCTTTTGGTATGTTTGAACACATTTCCCGAAAGTATGTACTCAGTTTAGAGTTTTGACAAATAAAAAGGTTGGGTGTGTTTTACTGTCCTCGGAGATTTACCATTATTATAAAAAAGAAAAAAAAAGGCTCAAAGAATGTCCATAAAGTTTTGTGTGAAAAGTGTAATAAATTTCTCTAAAACACTTGAAACATTGACAGTGGTATATGGTGAGTGTGCTCAAAGTAAAGTTTACAAGTGGTACAAGCTTTTCAAGGATGGCCGAGAAGATGCCAATGACGAACCTCGCTCTGATGGTAACGTCGCAGCTGTGAAGAAAATTATTCTGAAAAATCGTCGAATTAGCGTGAGAGAAGTTGATGTTGGCATATCAGTCGGCTCGTTACGTCCATTTTTCAGATGTTTCAAGCATGAGCCGTGCCGAAAACTTTTCAATCTCTATCAGACAAACCGTCGCATGAAAAGCGCTCAGGAGCACTTGAATAACGTTAAAGATTCTGATTTGCTCAAAAGGGGCATAAGTGGGTACGAAACATGGGTTTACAATGACGTCGAAACCAAAGCCTAATCGTGCCAATGGAATTATCACGGAGAGCCAAAAGCGAAAAACTAAAGAGTTAGTTTCAACGTTTTGCTCACTGTTTTTGTTTAAATTACCGAGTCGTAGTGTATCATCATTTTTTGCCTCAGGTCGTACGGCCAATAAGGAATATTACCTTCACGTTACGTGCCGTTTGCGAGAAGGAATATGCAAAAACGTCCGGAATGGTGGAAAAACTAACTAAACAAATAAAAATAAAAAAAATTCATGGCTGTTGCATCTCAATTCATCTGCTCATTCATCGTCGCCTGAGAGACTTTTAGGGCAAAAACACGACAGTCGCTTTTTAGCCACCATATTCACGTCATTTGATCCTCTGCGACCTTTTCCTGTTCCCAAAACCGACGAGACCCATGAAAAGACGGTTTCCAACGGAAAAAAAAAAGAAAAACCGCGTCGCTTGAATTACTCAAGGCTGTACCAAAAAGTGCTTTTGAGAAGTTCTTAGAGTATTGGAAGAGCCGTTGGCCCAAGTGTATTACATCTGAGGGGAAGTATTTTGAAGGGGACAATATGAATATTTATGAATAAATAAATACTTTTTCATGAAAATATATATGTAACTTATTTTACGTAGATAACATATTCTAATGCTTGGCGTAGGGGGGGGGGGGTTGTTCTCCAGTATGCGAAGTTCATTCAGACCATGAAGCAAAATGACTGCAGTCGGTTTAGCGTTTAAAATGGGCTCCACAGGTTACATAGTAAAAAAAAAGGTAATAAAAAATAAAATAAAATCGTGCATACAGCTCTCCGCCGCCACACACCCCCTTCGCCGACGTTATCTGCACCCCTGCTGTTAACTAGTAACTATTCAGACCAGACCAACAGTCAGATATTCCTTACGCAACATTTTGTTCATTAGTGACATTCATAGCTTCAGCACGGAAATCGCATGACATCTGGAATGTGACACTTAGCTCTTGGTCCACAAACCATTTGGACGAATTAAAAAAAAATACACCATTTGGATAATGTTTAATTTATGGAATTACTTGGATTTCGGTCTTACCCCATTTTTATGTGCTACATTCGAATATAGGACATAAGACTTGGGTGTGGTCAGTCAGTGAGTAAAATATTAATATGTTTACATAACCGAGAACTTGAAAGAGGGTACGAAAACTTATGTTCATGTAATTGATTTTTAGACAAAAGTGAAGCTATAGTCTGATTTTAATAGCTAACACGCTTCAAAGCATCGGGATTCTAGTGGAAAGATGCAACAGTACGTGTGGTCGTTTCATTGCGAGCGCGTACTCTCACCTACTTGCAAGTTATCACTTACGTAAAATTTTTGAAATAGTTTAGACAATGAATTGGGTCACACAAAAGTCTGATGGCTTTTATCATAATTCCATTGTAGAACTTCATAGTGGTCTAAGGATGAAACCTAATTAGTAGAACAAAATAACAATCAAACGACGGGAAAATCTTTTTAGAAGTTTGACGTGACTGTGGCTCCTCGGGAAGGAGAAGTCGTAAAAAAAACTGAAATAATTTACTGCAACCGAGTGACCTGTCCGTTGATATGTGCTGACACTTAAGTTCAGAGCGCTGCCACGGACTTGTAGATTCCACACCGGCCTGTTGCGTCACCACTGGCCATTAAATGCAACCTCTGACAATAGTGAGGTCAATAGTCCTATATCATTAACGCAGGTGAACCCTGAACTATAGTTACCATACTGTCCTTGGAAATAGTCCCCTGCCGTAAGTATGCACCGCTGAACTCTTTGCAAGAAGTCTTCCTTGGGATGGTGTTCAAAAGCCTCGTCTCGTTTCGTTGGATATCGTGAATGTCGTCAAATCTCCTTTCAAAGCGAGTTTGTGGCGACGGAACAGGACAAAGTATGTAGGGTTGTGTTCCGGCGAGCATGGTGGATGTTACAGTTTTACCATCCTGTTGTTTGCCAGAACCTAATTAACGGTATTGACTTTTTTGGCCGAGCGTTGCGTGCAATGGCTCTCAATCTTTCAGAATTCCTATCCCCTGGACTCAAAATCGCTTTGAAAGAGATTTGACTTTATTTCAGACATCCTACGAAACGTGACGAGGCTTTGAACACCATCCGAAAGGAAGATGTAGTGCAATATTTCCAGGACATGTTCTGCAGAGCTCACCGGTGCGTAATTAGGGGAGATCACCAAGGTAGCTAATATCATAATTCATCTACATTGTTACAGAACTATCACCGATATTTATTGGCAGCGAAGTCACTCTCGTGGAGAAATGCGTGATGTGGTATTATCTTTGGGGTGCCAGGTCTTCATCAGCATAAGAAAATTATACATTTTTGACGACGTTACAGCGTTCATTTTTAATGAAATAAATAGCAAATTGCGATCAATTATGGCTTCACTGTACTACGTTTAGATGTAATACCAATGTGCGGTGAATGAAAATTTGTGCCCGTCCGGGATTCGAACCCGGGATCTCTTGCTTACTAGGCAGACGCGTTGACCACTCCGCCACCGAGGACGCAGTGACCAACCCGACGGCAGAGGACTCTTCCCTGCACGTCTCCCGCCACACCCAACTCTCCATTCGCCACGCTGTCTCCTTGCTATTACCACAGCCTATTTGTTCTGTAATGCTCGCAGCCACAATACTGTATTCCCGAATCAGGGAGAACAGACCATGAGGTATCGAGACACAATTAATTGTCGTCAGGAGCCCAGCCTCGGCTACAGTGAAGCCATAAGTGATCGCAAATTGCGATTTATTTCATTAAAAATGAACGCTGTAACGTCGTCAAAAATATATAATTGTGTACAAGCCGAAGCTGGGCTCCTGACTACAATTAATTGTGCCTCGATAGCTCATGATCTGTTCTCCATGATTCGGGAATACAGTTTTGTGGCTACGAGCATTATAGAACAAATAGGGTGTGGTAATAGGAAGAGACAGTATGGCGAATGGAGATTTGGCTGTGGAGGGAGAAGTGCAGGGTAGAGTCCTCTTCAGTCGGGTTGGTCACTGTGTCGTCCGTGGCGGAGTGGTCAGCGCGTCTGCCTAGTAAGCAAGAGGTTCCGGGTTCGAATCCCGGCCGGGCACAAATTTTCATTCGCCGCACATTGGTATTACATCTAAACCTAGTACAGTGAAGTCATAACTGATCGCAAATTGCGATTTATTTAATTGAAAACCACAAGAAAACCCTGGTGAGTTCGTCTGTAGCACAACACGCTGACGTTGCTGTGTTGATAAACAAGACGCACCTGCGACCTTGCAGACAGCTGTCAATACGGGGACAGCTGAGAGAACGCGTGCATTGCACAATTCCAGCAACAGCGGCTGTCTTCACTGTCTGCCCTTCGCTGGAGCAGCTGGTGTGCAAAAAATAGACCCGAAAGGCAGCCAGCAACGTGATACAGGGCTTCAGTCCGTTTCGCGTAATCATTAGTATTTAGTTATTACCAAATTCGCTGCTTACAAGTAGAAGAAAGACTTATATCAAATGAATCCAGATTAGATTAGTTGGTTCATTCCATAGATCCGTGTTGAGGAGATCCCCTGTGGATGTGGAACATGTCAAATGTTATATATATTTTACTAGTTGATAATATAATATTACTAATACAGATACATACACTTTTACAAGCTGATAATACTGTTAGTATGAATAGCGATACATGCATCATTTCGTTCTTTTGAAGAATTCGTCAGTGGAGTAGGAGTTGGCCACTAGAAAGTCTTTTGGGCTCCTCTTAAACTGATCTTTATTTGTAGCTAATTTTTTTTATGGTTGTTGCTAAATCATTGAAAATGTATGTTCCTGAGTATGTTCCTTGTGTAGATCATTTTTGTTCCTAGTATTGTGGGTATGAACTGAACTGTTTGTTGGGAAAAGGTATATATTATTTCTGACAAATTTCATTAAGGTATAAATATACTGAGAGGCAGTAGTTAATATACCCAGTTCTTTCAAGAGGCTTCTGAAGGATGTCCGTGAATTTACTCCACAAATAATACGTATTACACGCTTTTGGACTCTGAAGACTTTTGACTGACTTGAAGAGTTACCCGAAAATATTATGTCATATGACATTATGGAATGAAAGTAAGCAAAGTATGCAAGCTTTGTTAGTTTTATGTTTCCTATGTCTGATACCACTCGTATTGCAAATACAGATTTGTTAAGTCGTTTCTGCAGTTCTGTGGTGTGCTTCTCCCAACTGAATTTATTATCAAGCTTTAATCCCAGGAATTTTATACTGTCAACCTCTTCTATCTGCTCTTCTTCGCACTTTATGCATATACTGGATGGAAATCTTACATATTCTGATCTGCATGTAGTGAGTCGTTTCGAAGTTTAATGTCAATGAGTTGCCTTTAAACCATTTATATTTAATGAAAAGATCATTGGCAGACCTGTCTAAAACTACGCTTGACATGCTATTTATTGCAGTACTTTTATCATCTGCAAACAAAATGAACTCTACTTGTGGCAGTGTAACTGATGAGGTCATTAATGTACACAAGAAAAAGCAATGGCCCTAAGATTGATCCTTGTGGAACAAATCATTATCACTTAATATATGTCACTAGTTTCAGTTTTTTCACATTCTTCAAACGAATGAAAAATGACCTACAAACAAAAAACGGAGAGAAGCAACTGGAATAGTTGCACAGAGACCAGTGCACGGACGAGATCGCACTTAGTTCGTATTGCTGTAGCAGACCCGCCTCTCAGGTGTATTCACGCGGCTACACGGGAGGCGCTCGGGTGGTCACCACTGTTGCTGCCGCGCGTGTTGCGTTCCAAAATCATCTGTTCAAGTGTTTGTAAAGCCTATTGGGCGGGCCGCGGTGGCCGAGGGGACTGAGGCGCTCCAGTCACGGTCTGCACGGCCACTACGGTCGGGGGTTCGAATCCCCCCTCGGGCATGGATATTTGTGACGTCCTTAGTATAAGGTAGTTGATAAATAATTTGTAAGTTTAGGCACTGCTGACCCCGTAGTTAAGTCCCATACGCTTAACAAACATTTGAACATTTGAAAGCCTATTGGGCTGAAATGTTATGGTCATGAGTCCCTACACTTACAAACTAGTTAACCCCCCCTCCACAACCACACACAACCAGAGGCAGGACTCGAACATCCGGCGGGGACAGCCACCCAGGTCATAGCATTACTGCGATAAATATTAGCCGCGGTGCAATGGCTCAGCGTCCAAGGCGCCTAGCTCCGGGGCGCGGAGTTGCTCGCCGTCGGAGGTTCGAGTCCTCCTTTGGGCGTGAGTGTATTTGTCGTTCTTCGTATAAATCACAGTTTGTAAGCCTAGGGACTGGTGACCAGACGAGTTAAGTCCCATGCATTTTCAAACATTTGAAAATTTTGATAATTACTGTGTTGGGTTTACCCATATTTTAGACGTGAAACATGTTTCACTTAACCCAGTTATCTAGCAGTTTTACACTTTCTTGGGGGGAAAAAATCGAGATTTGCCGAGACTGCCCCGCTCCCTCGCCCTCTAACCCACGTGACATTCGGGTCAACAACACCCCCCCCCCCCCACCGCCACCTCACTCAATTTATGGACACCCTGTAACTGATCGTTCCACTCTCTTCTTGTGCCTATTAAACGACGAATACGAATATGCTCTGTGATTATCATTGGCAGTGATTTGGTTGAATACCGGACGTATCAGCCATGCTACAGTGCGCTTAGTAAAAATGTTCAAATGTTTGTATAGCTTATGGGACTTAACTACGGGGTCATCCATCCCTAAAATTAAAAACTACTTATGAACTAGCTAACACTAAGGAGGGCGCAAATATCCATGCCCGAGGTGGGATTTGAACCCCCGACCGTAGTGGCCGTGCAGACCGTGACTGGCACGCCGCAGTCCCCTCGGCCATCGCGGCCGGCACGCTTAGTAACGGACATCAGTAGAAATAAACATGCAGATGTCATACCAGTGCGATGCCTTCTGCACATTTTCGCAAAGTGCCATAAATACAGCGTGTTTGGGGAGGAATAGTATTTTAGATGGGGTATTATTGGCGAATTGCAATAAAATGTTCCATTGTTTGAGTACAGGTATACAGTTGTTGCTATGTAACTCAAACTTAAAACGAAGGCAAATGAGGACGATTTTACTGATTCCGTCGGATCTTGGTAGCTCATAATAATATTTAGTTAAAAGCACAATTTTGTTTGTGTTGTAGAAGTTTATTTTTATTTAGTTAACCTGTTTCGGCTTAGAAGGCCATCTTCAGATTTTAAACTCTGCAAGCAAAAACAAATTAACTAAATAAAATTTAAGTCGTGAAAGTACTCAAAATGGTGCTTTTAATTCTATAAGATGAAGTTCTTCAAAGAACCGACTGAAGAATGAGTAAAAATGACCTCATTAGACTTTGCTTCAAGTTTGTTTGGGTTCCATACTAACTTCAGTATCACTAGTAATTGAAAACTAGACGATATACGGCATTATTTACTGCAATTCGCGTGTACTATCACGTCGTAAATTATTTACTGCTCTTTCTGAAACACCCTGTAACTATAAGTACATTCGTCAGTGAAATCAGATTAGAGAAACATAATGTTTCTCATTAGTTTTCATCCAGCACTTATATAACAGTCTACACAATTCTTCGGGGTATGTGGCGCGCTGTCGATTTTTATAAAATTCCTAATATTTCTGAACAGACGTTTCGTAAAACGATGGAGACAAGAGAGAGGAATTGAATCCAGTATCATCGAAGAAGAACAGCACTTTTCCCATGCCGAGGCAGACGAATCTCATATCGGTTAACCGTTACGAAGCGACTTGATGTGGAATAAGCAGAAAAGAGAAAACTGAATAAGAACGAATGGAAAAATAAATATTTCTTCTAGTAATTGAAAGTGCGGTTTCTAGTACAGCGGAGAGGGCGTGTGGCTCGAGTGTTTGGAATCCTGAGGGATCCAGGGCAGCAGGAAGGAATCGAACGAGTCCGGAGGCATATAGAGGGATATTTTCAGCCCTCCAGAGAGGAGAGCAAGAGTTATTCAGGAACTTGGGAAGGGGCTTTGGGAGGGACTTCACGTCTGCGTGGCCTCTGAAGTGCTTGTTAAACCACTGCAGCGGCGAAAAAAGTGCCCAACTCGGAGGAATAAAGAAGAAGCGACGGCCAGCCAAACCCGCGCCGGCTACTGTCGTGTATTTGCGAAGGTTTTCCATTATTTTTTATCGCTTGAACAGACCCAGCAGTTTACTGTAGTCCGCGTGCGTAAATTGGCGGAACTACTACTTCACTTTAAGCAATTTTCTATGCTAAATCTATCGCCTCAACACTCCAAAAATAAAATAAGGGTTTAACTTATTAAATGTACATAAACATAAGGGACCAAACGTCGAAGGTAATCGGTCCGTAGACTTACACAAGCTATGAAGGCTTTTTTAAAGTATCGATCTACATTGTTTCACCAACAGCTGTACAATATTTTTATTTATTACACTCTACTGGTTTCGCCACAGGCTACAAACAGGAGATGAAGATATTGCACTTGAAGTACAACAAAGCCGAAACCGATATAGTGTAATCAGCTATAGGCGCGAGAATGGTTTTTCCCATACACGAACTAAGTAAACTAAGATACGCTAAGGACTACACACACACATACACACCTTTCTCATTTTTAGGCTCCTGATTTAGGGGAGCTGTTCACCAGTGCATACTCGTCATCAATGAAATACGGCTTATAGAGCTGTAGGTATGGGCATAGCAGAATTCTGCATTTTATGTTGGTTTTAGTCCTGTTGCTATAACTGATTAACTCCATTTCAGTTTCCCCAGTTTTACTGGCGGAATGTCCTTATCTGGACGGCATTTTTGCTTGCATCCCATTCAGGGCTAAACGGACTGATGACCTAGCTCTTCCGTGCCTCCAACCAACCAACCAACCAACCAACCGATGCCCGTGGAAGACTCGATCCTCCGACGGGAGCGGCCGCTCAGTCCGTGACATGGCGCAGGTGTAGCCGAGATCTTGGTCATTGGAGACGGAGCAAATGCTCTGACCGACTTTTTCTTCTAAGGAAATAGGCCGTTTGAAAGCAACTCACTGGCATTTGCCTGGAACGATTTACAGAAATAACGAAACACCTAAATCTGCATGGCCGGAGGGGGTTTTAACCGCCGACCTGCCGAATCTATGAAAACTGAGTATCTCGTAGGTCCGCCGTAGATCTAGTGTTATATGTTCTTGAAAATAATGACCGTAGGAGCGTCAACATTGAATGTCATTTACTACATACACGATGTAGGTAGAAGAATTTATGGGCAAAGTTAAAATACGTTGTAATTTGCACTTTGGAGAAGTATGTTGCCGACTACGTGAATTAAAGACGGAAAACACCCACCGTGGTTGAATAACAAAATTCGGAAAAGGTGAAGATGCAAATAGGGTTGCATTCTCGGTTCAAAAATAGGACAAGAAAATGAAGGCAGGCAAACCTTTGTACAGATTCGAGACAACCGATGCGCGAAGTATAGAACAAATAACATCGCCTACATTATCAAAAGATGTTATCGAGAACACGGGAAAACTCTGCCCCTTTATGTGATCTGTAACTTGTGTTGGAGTTTCGAGAGACAATAAGAGGGCAAAAGGTAAACTGAAGTCGTATATCTTACTTATAAGACAACTTTCAGGCAGGAAGTTCATACAAATATATCATATCGACACTGTGCCCTCTCGTAGACTGCTAATGGAGTACGAGCCTACGGGATAAGTTCCCGGCTATGTGAGTGGCTGGAAGACTTCTTACGCAATAAACCCCAGTACGTTGTCGTTTCGTTAGTATGTACTGCACTTCCTCGATTCACCGCATTTGAAAACATTGCACTGACTGCAAAACCACGTTAGTGATGAACACTAAACGTTTGATGCTACGTACTGATGTGTTTGATGCTTAGTACTGTAGAGCAATGAGTCACATGTCAACACAAGCACTGAAGTCAACATTACCTTCCTTCAGTTGGGCCAACTGGTGGTGAATCGAGGAAGTACAGTACATACTAACGAAACAATTGGGTATTTTGACAATTGTCTGCACGAATTATTTCAATTTACATTTAAAGAAAATACTAAAATTAGCTCTAACATGGAAATTAAGCAGTTTGACAATTGTCTGCACGAATTATTTCAATTTACATTTAAAGAAAATACTAAAATTAGCTCTAACATGGAAATTAAGCAGTTCCGGACACATGTCCACATAACATATTTTCTTTCTTTGTGTGTGAGGATTGTTTCCTGAAAGTTTGGCCTTACCTTTTTGTAACAACCTGTATACCAGACTTCACTTTTGTTTTTGCAATGCACAAACAAATTTACATGTCTCCATTTCGGCATTTCTTCTTTCGTAATGCATATAAGTTACATTCAGTAAATCAGCTTCAATAAGTGTTACATAAAGTACCTCGAAAACTAACGTCACAGTTCCGACTAACATTTTGATTGATTTCAGTGGAAATTCACGCAAACTGAAGAGAAAGTTGTGTAATACATGATCAGTGTTTCCTAAACCCATATTGGTTATTAAAAAAAATCCCTCGCATTCAAGGAAACACATTAATAAAACTTTGCACAATAATAACTCGTTTCATTAAGTCAAATACTGAATAAATTATTATTAACACAGTATAAGAATGTCACTGTAAGATACGATTGCATTATATTGTCATTAACTACAGAATACTCAGAATTTTTACACGCGGGGAACGACTAGTTAGTAAAGCGTTAATGTTGACTGAAGCAAAAAAATGTTCAAATGTTTGTATGGTCTATGGGACTTAACTACGGGGTCATCAGGCCCTAAACATACAAACTACTTATGAACTACTTACGAACTAGGACGGCACAAATATCCATGCCCGAGGGGGGATTCGAACCCCCGACCGTAGTGGCCGTGCAGACCGTGACTGGAGCGTCTCAGTCCCCTCGGCCACCGCGGCCGGCTTGACTGAAGCCATCTTAAACGCTACCAGACTTCATCAGTTCACGACAGCTATTTCCGGCTGATCTCTGGCCGAAGCCTAAACTGCGTCCGAAACCTATATTTTGGTCATAAATGGCCGAAGCCGGAAGCGAGTATTGGGTGGGTCGTTGGCTATGACATCCCTGCGGCCGGCACTAAATGAGAGGGCAGTGCGTTTGTATGGTATCAAGTACGTGAAATATGCAGAAATATTTTCCGCTAGTTGCTTAAGCCCGTACTGCCCAGGTATACATGCATTTTTCCAGTCTTATATTAGATACGAAAATGAAAATTTGGAAAAGGTTTCAGCTTCATGTATTCATGCCAAGAGTAAACAAATTGTGAAATAGTAAAACAAAGAAATACGCAGGTCAATATATATTGTAGGACACATAGTCAAGAACAACATAATTTTTGATTTGTAGAGTTTAATATTAGGAAACTGTCTGTGATGAATAAATGGTGATGAAGTCTCATAAATCACGTGTCGCGTGATGGGAAACTTTTTGTGACTCGTTGTTTGCGATGTCATAGCTCCTGAAGTATTCGTTGAATTATGATGTAAATTTCAAGGTACATTCAGTGATATATGTGCGTAATGTCTGCAAAATGTCAATGATGTTAGTAGTAAAGACGTAATAAAACGAAACCGCTTGCGTGATGATGGGGTTCTTCATGAACCAAATTGTTCATTACTTCATGTCTGATGAACTGTCGATCTGTAATATAATATCATGTTGATTTTTCATGTTGCTTCTGGAGTGAAAGGATCAGCCAGTACATGACCGTTGCCCAGGGGACGCCCGAGTTTGAGTGTTACAATTCACAAAATTTTCTTGGAGGCTCCTTTCTTGTCCCACCTCCAGACGGAGCTTTCTCAGAGCAACCGCCAACCTCAGTGACCAACCCGGATGTAGAATGGACATATGGAAGAGATCGAGAGAAAGGCACTGGATGGAGCCAAAGGAAGAATTTGCACCAGGCCACAATGAGGACTGGACGGTTTGGAAGTCACTAAACAGCCTACGCACCAACACTGCACGGTCAAGAGATAATCTTACGAAGTGGGGATATTCTACTGCATCTAACCTCTGTGACTGTGGAGACGTGCAGACGACCCAGCACATGTATGACTGCCCTGAATGTCCTTCACAATGCACCTTATTCTCAAATAGTTGACGAATAAAATCATGCTATCATTCGCCGCAAGATGGGGCAGTTTTCATTATTTGAGGTGATATTGTCGGTGGTTTTGTCACCATAGCAAAAACATTTGTACCAAATTTGGTTGAAATCGTTCCAGTTGTTTAGGAGGAGATTGGAACGTGTTGTTGTTGAGGTTTTCAGTCCGCAGACTGGTTTGATGCAGCTCTCCACGCTACCCTGTCCTGTGCAAGTCTCTTCATCTGAAAATACGTACGGCAACCTACATCCTTTTGAATCTGCTTACTGTATTTGTCCCTCGGTCTCCCTCTACGATTTTTACCCCACACGCTTCCTTCTAATGCTAAGTTGACAATTCCTTGATGTCTCAGAATGTGTCCAACCAATCTATCCCTTCTCTTAGTCAGGATATGCCAGAAACTTCTTTTCTCCCCGATTCGGTTAAGCACCTCCTCATTTGTTAGGTGATCTACCCATCTAAATTTCATCATTCGTCTGTAGCACAACATTTCAAAAGCTTCTATCATCTTTTAATCTGAACTCCTTATCGTCCACGTTTCACTCCCATACAATGCTACACTCCAGACAAATGATTTCAGAAAGGACTTCATAACATTAAAGATAATATTGGATGTTAACAAGTTTCGCTTCTTTAAAAACGCTTTTCTTCCCATAGCCATTTTGCATTTTATATCTTCTTTACTTCGGCCATCAGAAGTTATCTTGCTACCCAAATAACAAAATTCATCTAGTACTTTTATTGTCTAATTACCTACTGTAATTCCTTCAGTATCGCCTGATTTTCTGCCATTACATTACATTACCTTCGTTTTACTCTTCTTATTGTTCAACTTATATCTTCCTTTCAAGACACTGTCCATTCCATTCAGTTTCTCTTCCAGATCTTTTGCAGTCTCTGAGAAAATTACTATGTCATCAGCAAACTGCAATGTTTTTATTTCTTCTCCATGAACTTTAATGCCCTCTCCAAATATCTCCTTCCATTCCTTCACTGCGTGCTCAATGTACATATTGAACGAATTGGGGAAGACTACAACCTTGTCTTACTTCCTTTCCAACCTCTGCGTCCCTTTCTTGCCCTTCGACTCTAATAACCGCTGTCTGTTTTTTGTATAGGTTGAATTTAACTCTTCGCTCCCTACATTTTGCCCCTGCTGTCTTCAGAATTTGGAAGAGTGTATTCCAGTCGACATTGTCAAAAACTTTCTCCAAATCTACAAACGCCAAAAACGTAGGTTTCCCTTTCCTTAGCCTATCTTCTAAGTCGTAATGTGAGTATTGCCTCCCGTGTTCCTACATTTCTCCTAAATCCAAACTGATCCTCCCCGAGGTCGGATTCCAGAAATTTTTCTATTCGTCTGTAAATAATTCGTGTTGGTATTTTGCAACCGTGACTTATTAAACTGATAGTTCTGTAATTTTCACACTTGCCTGCACTTGCTTTCTTTGGAATTGTAATTACGATATTCTTCTTGAAGTCGGATGGTATTTCCCCTGTCTCATATATCTTGCATACCAGGTGATACAATGTTTTCACGACTGGCTCTCCTGAAGATATCAGCAGTTCAGACGGAATATCATCTACTCCAGGGGCCTTGTTTCGATTCAAGTCCTTCAGCGGTCTGTCAATTTTTTTTCGCAATATCCTATCTCGTATCTCATCTTTCTTCACTTCGTCTTCCATTTCTAGAATCCTGCCTTCAAGTTTATTTACTTTGTATACGCCCTCTATATATTCCTTCCACAAATCAGCTTTCTCCTCTCACACACATATCCTGACAGTTTTATCGGATGTATAAATTCCTCCTGGAACACCGCGTGTACCGCGGTGGAGTAGCCCAGCGGTGTAAAGCGTTTCGCTGTGGAGCGTGCGGTTGCTCGCCGTGGAGGTTGGAGTCCTCCCTGGGGCATGGGTGTGTGTGTTGTCCTTAGGTTAGTTTACCTAGGTTTAAGTAGTTTGTAAGCTACGGACTGATGACCACGCAGTTTGGTCCGATAGATTTACAAACATTTGAACATTGTGAACACCGCGTACGAGTGTGTAGCGGACTGCTAGGCCGTGGCCGTGTCGGATGACGCGGTGGGCAGAGGCGCGCAGTGCTAGGCACACGCAGCCACTGTGCTCGCTCTCAGCGGCGCTGCGTCGCGATAAGTGAGTGCATTCCACGCCGGCGCCGTCAGCCTACCAGCCCACTGCCGTGGAGGTCGGCGCACGCGCCGCATACGTCCTGACAGGCGCAGCTGCTCGCGTCTGCACCTGCTCCCGCAGTCCTCAGGCGCGCGCTTCCCTCTCCACCGGAGTCACTTCCTCAGTCTCGTGCTCCTGTCGCAAAGTTTCTCGCGGAAAACCCTCCGTGTGGGTTAACACAGTCTTTAATGACAATACGAGTTGTTGTTGTTGTGGTCTTCAGTCCGGAGACTGGTTTGATGCAGCTCTCCACCCTACTCTATCCTGAACAAGCCTTTTCAACTCCGCATAAGAACGGCAACCCACATCTATTTGAATCTGCTTACTATATGCGTATCTTGGTCTTCCTCTGCGATTTTTACCCCACACACTTCCCTCCAATGCTAAATCCACAATTCCTTGATGTCTAAGAATGTGTCCTACCAATCGATCCCTTCTTTTAGTAAAGGTATGCCAGAAATTTTTCTCCCCAATTCTGTTCAGTACCTCCTCATTAGTTACGCGATCCACCCACCTAATCTTCAGCATTCTTCTGTAGCACCACATTTCAAAAGCCTCAATCCTCTTCCTGTCCGCACTGTTTATCGTCCATGTTTCTCTCCCATACCAGGCAACACTCCATAAAAATGCCTTCAGAAAGGACTTCGTTAGGCTTAAATCAATATTCGATGTTAATAAATTTCTCTTTTTCAAGAACGTTTTTCTACCCATTGCCATTCTGCATTTTATATCCTCTGTACTGCGACCATCATTTGTTATTTTACTGCCCAAGTAACACAACTCATCTACCTCCTTTATTGCTTCGTTTCCCAATCTAATTCCTTCAGCATCGCCTGATTTTCTTACACTGCACTCCATTACCCTAGTTTTGCTCTTGTTAATGTTCATCTTATATGCACCTTTCAGCACACTGTCCATTCCGTTCAATTGCTCTTCCAGGTCATTTGCTGTATCTGACACAATTACAATGTCGTCGGCAAAACACAATGTTTTTAATTCTTCACCCTGAACTTTAATTCCGCCTCAAAATTTCTCCTTGCTTTTCTTTATAGCTTGGTCAATGTACAAATTGAATAACAATCGAGAAAGACTACAACCCTGTCTTACTCCCTTCCCAACCACTGCATCCCTTTCATGCCCTTCAACTCTTACAACCGCTGTCTGGTTCGAGTAATAATGTTAAAGAACGGCGAAACAAGGTTCACTATGTCGAACGTGAACTGTTCTGATTGAGATTTATAACAAACCGCTCCTCTCTCCTCTATAATTTCCTCATTTGACTTCAGTTTTTTTCTACGACACGGAGGACGCACTTGTTCCAGTCTTCTGCAGTCACTATTCTTACTGCTTCTACTTGCAGTTCACTTCCGGAATTTTATACGTTATGTTTTTCGCTGCAACGTAGCCTTTGATTGTGGCCCACACTAACTCGATGGTGTTTAACTCACAGTGGCACGGATGAATGCTAAGAACAGTTTTTCGTGCATTCTTCGCCAAATTATCTATAACGTATTGATTGTGCGCTGATCTGTGATTTTTAACTATATCTAAAAGTTTTTTCTTCAACATACCGTCCTCCCTGGGGCATGGATGTGTGTGTGTGTGTGTGTGTGTGTGTGTGTGTGTGTGTGTGTGTGTTGTCCTTAGGTTAGTTTATCTAGGTTTAAGTAGTTTGTAGCTACGGACTGATGACCACACAGTTTGGTCCGATAGATTTACAGACATTTGAACATTTGAACATCATACCGTCGATGTTTTTAGATTTTATCCACACTGATATTTCGTGCTTATTGTAACTTTTTCTACTAGAATGCTACGGCGCGTTATCAATTGCTGTTTCCTGAAGCCGAGGAAGAATACCTTGAAACCACTTCTCGAAGGTTTAGACGCAAATCTCCTCATGATAATCTTCACTTTTCTTGGATTCTTAAGTCCACAAACTTCCTTCAACGAACCCTGTTTTACTGCTAATGAGTGAGATAATCAGACGTTTCCCTTTACCTTATAGGCCTTCCTTCCGGTGGATAAGCGGGATAGAAACTCTTGTTTTGAGGACTGTATAGTGTCATCTAACCAGATCTGACTTCAAGAATGTCCAGCGTTCATCCACCTCTCGTCCAAATAGTAAATGGATCTTCCTTAATCTCTGAACCATTGAATGGTTCGAGAATAACGTCGCCTCCTGCCTTACCGTGTTTTTTAAGTGGTCAGAGAAGGAACAGTCTCAGTTACACTTCCGCATTGTTTTAAGATGATTATACATTACTATAATAAACAACCAATAATCTTTCAAGCGTCTTTAAAGATGAGAGATCCTCAAATCGCCGCTGTACAGCACGCACTAACGAGCTCACACTTGCAACGGAGATGGCCACGCTGACTGTGCGCCCCTCGACGGCAGCGCTGTGGTCACGCGCCTTGCCGTGTTACAGTACGTCTCTCGTTTCGGTGAACGGAGTATAGCCTCTCTCAGTCTTTTCACGAAATACGAAATGCACGTACGATGATCGCACGGAACGGCCGCGTGCTCTAACGCGTCTTGCCACGGCCTGACCGGCCGCTTCCGCCGGTGTGTGTGTGTGTGTGTTTGTGGGGGGGGGGGGGGGGGGGGGGGTTCTCTCCTTAGTGTAAGTAGTTTGCAAGTGCAGGGACTGATGACCATAGCAGTTCGTTGCAGTAGGTTTACAAACATTGTATTTGGACACGTACGATGAAGCTAGAAATCTGCGCTCTCAGAACTGTGATGGGACACAATACCGTGAGATGCAGACTGCCTCCCTTGCAACGTTCGCCATTGCCGTGCCACATCATATCCTGGGTGCTTTCGCGCCGTATAAAGGAACCCTTCATGAAGCGTGCTGTTCTCTCAAATAAATCATTCTAGAAATGATGTACCATCATACCTCTTGACTTGAATCTGCTTTGGACGCTTAAGCATCCTGCTTTCAACTAGTTGTTTGTCCTAGAGGTTGCCTCAAGATGTTTTCTGGCTTCTTTGTGTTTATTTTCTAAGCCAATAACATTAAAGACGCCCCACCAAAACTCCGTACTAAATATGGGGTCATCGTCCGTGTAGACAAATTCAAGTACCTGGGTGAGAGCCGGCCGCGGTGGCCAAGCGGTCTGCGGTGCGCCAGTCACGGTCTGCACGGCCGCTACGGTCGGGGGTTCGAATCCCCCCTCGGGCATGGATATTTGTGCCGTCCTTAGTATTAGCTAGTTTGTAAATTTAGGGACTGATGACCCCGTAGTTAAGTCTCTACAAGCTCTACAAACACCTGAGTTAGATCACGAAAACTGGACTGGACAAGGAAGCGCTTAGGGAACGGACACGCAAACTAGAAACAGCTTACCAGACATTCCACACGATATACAGGGTGTTACAAAAAGGTACGGCCAAACTTTCAGGAAACATTCCTTATACAGAAAGAAAGATAATATGTTACGTGGACATGTGTCCGGAAACGCTTCATTTCCATGTTAGAGCTCATTTTATTACTTCTCTTCAAATCACATTAATCATGGAATGGAAACACACAGCAACAGAACCTACCAGCGTGACTTCAAACACTTTGTTACAGGAAATGTTCAAAATGTTCTTCGTTAGCGAGGATACATGCATCGACCATCCGTCGCATGGAATCCTTGATGCACTGATGCAACCCTGGAGAATGGCTTATTATATCACAGCTGTCCACAATACGAGCACGAAGAGTCTCTACATTTGTTACCGGTGTTGAGTAGACAAGAGCTTTTAAATGCCCCCATACATGAAAGTCAAGAGGGTTGAGGTCAGGAGAGCGTGGAGGCCGTGGAATTGGTCCGCCTCTACCAATCCGAATCTGTAGTTGAGAAGCGTACGAACACGTCGACTGAAATGTGCAGGAGCTCCATCGTGCATGAACCACATGTTGCGTCGTACTTGTAAAGGCACATGTTCTAGCAGCACTAGTAGAATATCCCGTATGAAATCATACTACGTACTGATGTGCTTGATGCTAGTACTGTAGAGCAATGAGTCGCATGTCAACAAAAGCACTGAAGTCAACATTACCTTCCTTCAATTTGGCCAACTGGCGGTGAATCGAGGAAGTACAGTACATACTAACGAAACAATTGGGTATTTTGACAATTGTCTGCACGAATTATTTTAATTTACATTTAAAGAGAAACACTAAAATTAGCTCTAACATGGAAATTAAGCGTTTCCGGACACATGTCCTCATAACATATTTCCTGAAAGTTTGGCCGTACCTTTTTGTAACACCGTGTATAACAAAGATACGACACTACGTTCAAAATGTTCAAATGTTTGTTAAGCTTATGGGACTTAACTACGGGGTCATCAGTCCCTAAACTTACAAACTACTTATCAACTACCTTATACTAAAGACGGCACAAATATCCATGCCCGAGGGGGGATTCGAACCCCCAACCGTAGTTGCCGTGCAGACCGTGACTGAAGCGCCTCAGTCTCCTCGGCCACCGCGGCCGGCGATCGACACTACGTAACAGTTTCGAAACCAATACTTACGTATGCAGCCGAGTCCTTATCCCTATATACTGATCAAGGACTTCACTAGGTACTGGAGAATACAAGAGCGCAAAATCATTCAAATGTTTAAATGTTTGTAAATCTATCGGACCAAACTGCGTGGTCATCAGTCCGTAGCTTACAAACTACTTAAACCTAGGTAAACTAACCTAAGGACAAACACACACACCCATGCCCCTGGGAGGACTGGAACCAGCACGGGGAGCAACCGTGCGCTCCGCATCGAGACGCTTTAGACCGCTCGGCTACTCCACCGCGGCTCAAGATCATTAAAGGAATCGTAGGATCCAAGTAAAATAATGGCACCCATCAAAACAGATGCAAGAAGTAAGTCTACAGTAAAATAGGAAAAATTACGGACACAGTCTGTAAAAGACGGACTCCATTCTATGGTCACCTCAGACAATTTAACTAAAATAGATTAATCAAAAATATATTTCTCTTTTATTCAAAACCAAAAACTGCAATGCCATCGATTAAAATCATCAAAGAAGACATGCAGATGCTAAATATCAAACCCGAAGTTGCTTTTGACGGTTTTTTCTGATGGAAGAGTGTGACCAACGGAAAAACGCGAGACGAACAAGAGAAAATGTGAAACAGTGTCTCTTGGACAGAAGAGCGCAACCAGCAAGACTTGACGTGGTCCTACATGACCCATGGAACTAATATTATTATCATTATTATTAACACGCAACTCACATTTAAGTGCCTACCAGAGGATTCATAAAACCGCTTTTATAATATTTCTCTCCCCCTCTATAATAACGCGCGCAAAAAAGAACACCTAAATTATTGCGTTTTCGACCTGATTACTGTTATTTTATTATGATGATGTCTCCCTATGTCATTAGATGTTAACAAAATATGTTAGCATTCGGAGGAAAACCTGTCGAGAGAAATTTCACACGTAGATCTCGACTTAACGTATAACATCTTTCTTTTAGTAATTTCTACCCCAACTCGTGCATCATTTCCTAGATACTCACCCCCCCCCCCCCCCGTATCCCGAAAATAGAAAACGAGGCGCCATTTCTAATGGTGAAAACCGAACTGTTGAACAGCCGCTTCTAACCTGCAGTAATTTAACGACAGCGTACGACGAACGCAGCAAGTTGGCCGACAATAGCCCGCGAATGTCATACTTAGTTAATAAATTTTGTAGCTAAAGAAGATCATATGAAAATAATTCAGTATATAATTCAAACTCTTGAATGTATGTTGTTGGAGGTTCGAGTGTTCCCTCGGGCACGGCTATGTATGGGTTGTCATTAGTGTAAGTGAAAGTCTAGGGATCGATGACCGCAGAAGTTTGGTCCGTTAAGAGTACAAACATTTGCACAATCGGATTACGTTGTCGGAAGGATAACAGATTTGTAATCGTAATTAAAGATAATCATTTGCACATGAACATATGTGGGATGTTTCAATAAATTATTTGGTGTCGGTCTATCATAATGTTGTACTTGGAAAGAAAATTATTCAGTTTAGTTTTTTTAAGATTGTAAAGTGCTATCTTTGTTAGTATAAAATTCTACTGTAAATATTTAAACCTAACGTTCGCGTAATGAAATGTGTCGAGTAACAATGATAGTAAAAATCTTTAGAAAGCTGTAAATTCAATGTGTTTCTCCTTGGCTGCATGTCAAGGTCGTACACTCATTTCTCGAACATGTTCCACATCCACGAGGATCTTTTGAATATGGATCCTCCGAACGATCAATTAATCTAATCTGATGGCAGTTTTTATATTTGAGGGCATTTCATGAAGTTAAACTGTCGACTATATAAGCGGACATAAAACGATTATCAAATATTTGTTACTATTTAACTTGATGAAACAAGCTGTACTGATACTCGTGAAACTATTAAATTAAAAGCAATCAGCTGTCGAATAAAGAACTAGTTAACAGAAATAAACAGCTGTAGCGCAGTGAAAGCCTTAAACTTTCCTTCATAGATGAAACTCGATGGAACTTACCTTCTACATCTGCTGATGCGACGTGCTGAAATCAATTGTAAAGGATTGATGACTTATTATGTCGACTATTCTCTTAACTGTCGGTCCACAGTGTGATGTGCTGTTGTGTTAGTAACTGAATTACGTAATTTTGAGCCCTGATAGAAATGTTTAATTAACCAGAAAATATTACTGTATCAATCCTCGTGTGCTTTACAGTTTAAATGTATGCCAAAAAAAAAAAAAAAAAAAAAAAATAAATAAAAAAAAATAAATAAATAAATAAATAAATAAATAAATAAATGAAATTCCATGTGGATACATGTGGCCAGAGTTTACTTTCAGTGGCTTTCAGAGACGTCTAGATATTTTACCGTAGTAATGACAGGCAGCATTGCCTTTAAACATTTTAAAGGCGACTTCAGTCGGCACAGATTACTCCCGTTCGCTGGTCAGGGTTAAATGAGGTCAGCACCTCGTCATAAATTTCCGCCTCCAGGCGGTTACGCTGTTCAACGGCAGCGGAAAGAAGTCTCTAGCCATAATTCAGATGTTTTGATATTAAAATCACTCTGAGATGCGAGTGGTGTTACTGCTCATTTATGACGGTAATTTAATAAGACATATTACTAACAAATTTCAAAAATGTTCAAATGTTGGTAAATCTTATGCGACTTAACGACTGTGGTTATCAGTCCCTAAGCTTGCAAACGACTTACACAAACTTAAATCTAAAGACAAAACAGACACCCTTGCCCGAGGGAGGACTCGAACCCCCGACGGCGAGCAACCGCACGCTCCGCAGCGAGGCGCTTTAGATAGCTCGGCCACTCCACCGCGGCAATAACAAATTTTACTGTCTTCTGAAAACTCGTGCCATAAATTAAATGACTTTCTCAACACTGGCTGTTGTCAATAATGGGATGCTATGTGGAATATAAATTCCTGCTTTCACGTAAATAACATTCTAAGATTATTTCTGCACATACGGAAATCGCGCCTCTGGTTATGAAACTCTGAATCATTTACACAGTCAATGTTCATAGACCTTAACCCTTTCAACCCCAAATTTTATTAATTTCTGAACGAAAATGTTTCTCTGCATATTTCTATAATGATTGAAATAATGTATATTTGACACAATTTTTGATTATTTTTAGTTTTTGGAGGATAATTTGAGATGACGACGTATTGTATCATTGGGCAGGATATGTTTCCTTTTTTCATAACTAATAACATTTTCGAACTGTTTACTACTAATTTAGATATTGGACAATTGTTTAATAATGAATTTTTTAAATTAATTTCTTTCTTTTACCTTGATATAATTATTTGAAAGTCTTGCTGCATGTATTCCAACTAAGACATCAAGCACCAATACATATCTTAACAATGCATCGTAGCGTAATTCTCTCTGTTTCCTCAAGGTAATTGTAGACAACTAGTCATAATGAATTGTTGGAAGTCCTACAGTGTTGTTTACAACCATTGGACAAATATTTGTGCCTAGAGGAACAGGTAAAGATGACGTTGCCATATGACAACACTGAGAGGGAAAGGGTTAACATTCGTTAATCAAAGTAGGAAAAGATAGCCGCGTGACAGTAACCGCGTGGTCTAAGGCATCATGTTACGGACTGGGCGACCGCTCCCGCCGGAGGTTAGAGTCCTGTTTCGGGCACAGGTTTGTGCTTCCCTTAAAGTTTAAGTAGTTTGTAAGTCTAGGGACTGACGACAATAGCAGTTCGGCCCAATAGGTTTACAAACATTTGAACAACTGGAAAAAGAAAAGTCAGAAGTTTATTTAACTGCTTCATTAGATACTCAAAAATAACAACATCGTTACAAAACTTTCATATAAATGAGAATTCTTTCTACTCTAATTCTTCTTGTTTACATTGAGAATTGCAAATTTATTACATATTTTCTACTATAGCAATACGTGCTCAGTAAGGGATACTTTAACAACAAAAAATGCTGGTAAATTTCAAATTTTGTATTTACCTTATTTTATAGCTGGAACAGTATATCTGAGAGGCTAATATAATATATAAAGCAGAGTGTCCGTATGTTTGTGTGTACATGTTTCATACAAATCTACAGTTTTGTTCCAGTCTTTATTAAACTTTGTACGCGTAAGCTTCAATCCATGACGACTGTCGCCGTAAGTGTAAGAATCAAGTACGATACAGAGTTCACGAGATATGACATCATAAAGAATGAGATGTACGAAAAACTGCTGCATTTAGCGACAAT
This sequence comes from Locusta migratoria, assembly GCA_026315105.1. Classification (NCBI taxonomy): domain Eukaryota; kingdom Metazoa; phylum Arthropoda; class Insecta; order Orthoptera; family Acrididae; genus Locusta; species Locusta migratoria. Next base: position 306,595,451 of record CM048751.1, read on the forward strand.
GCTGCCCATTTTCTCCTAAACAACTGCATCGATTTCAACCAAATTTGGTACACACATTCCTTAACGTGAGGTAACAATTTCTGCAGGGTTAAGAATCACGTACGACACATGGTTCAGAAGATAGGACGTCATAAACATTAGGAATCCCAAAAAACTGCCACATAATGCGGCGAGTGTTCATAAATACGCTGTATAAGAATGAGCGTTCTTAGTGACTTGCAACAAAATTTAAACATAATTTAAAACCTTTATTAAACTTTGTCTTGCTGAAAACCATAGGAAAATAATAAAAGGAAAAAAGTTTTTCGCTTACTACTTTTCCACTGTTTATGGAGTAAAACTAAGACATTCGGAATGACGTTACCATTTATAATTTGTACACTACAAATTGTAGCCGCAGGAAATTTTACAGACAGTATACACGCATATAGTTGAGTGTACCTTCTAAATTGTATCACATTCCGACACGTAGTTCATGAGATAAGAGCGCATAAAAAGTAACGTTCATGGAAAAACCGCCCCTTCCCGCACGAAGTTTAATTATTACTTCTTTACTATTAACTGTATTCCCAAGAGATTTTACAGACATACAGCCCTTATTTAAATTAATATGTACGTGAAAAATGTCAGGAATCAATAAATAAATACCCGGGCAACACCGGGTTTTCAGCTAGTACAATAATAAAACTCTGCGCTGTCAATTCTGATTCCACGCTACACCTTTGCCTGCTGCACCTGTGGATCAAACCACCTCCCTTCGACAGACAAACGTAAGAGTCCCGTGTTTCCGGCAAATCAATGACCTTCACGACACAGTGATACTGCTCCACAGCTGTATACGTTTGGCAGAAAGCACCAATCTACTACCAACTTGATTATGTTACTACTTATGGCATACAACCTCTGACAAAGCTCGCTGAATGAAGTCAGAACGATCGCTCGGGCATCTCTGGTGAATCACAACGCTTGAAATGCGTAGCGGCCGGTGTTGAAAACCTGTCCTGAACCCAGCGTAGTTCAGTTGAGGATCGCGTGTGATCCGTGTTATACCTGTTGGACCAACTGCTTGTTTGTGCGCTGGTTCTGAACTGAGGACAGGACAATGAACTGCCAAAGGATCAAGTTAGACTTATAAGCTTGGCAAGACACAAAAACATGCGATGCTAGTGTTCAAAAATGTTCAAATGTTTGTAGAGCTTATTGGACGTAACTACGGGGTCATCAGTCCTTTAACTTACAAACTACTTACCAGCTAGCTAATACTAAGGACGGAACAAATATCCATGCCCGAGGAGGGATTCGAACCCCCGAACGTAGTGGCCGTGCAGACCGTGACTGGCGCGCCTCAGTCCCCTCGGCTGGCGATGCTGGTGTTCATAGGAAGTGTCTGTCCATAAAATGTGTGTACCAATGGTTCGCTCGTTTTCGAGGAGGCCGGGAAGTTTCTGACAATCGCGTAGCAGACGACCGGGAGCCTTCGTAAGTGTCTAGAACATTAAGAAAGTGAGGACATTAACCACCAACGATCGTCCATTAACAGTGCGTATTATACCGGCTGAAATGCGGATTAACAGTGAATCCCTGCGACAAATCCGTACCCAGAATTTAGGAAAACGTGTTGTCTTGTGCCACATCACTTGACAAACAAATAGAAGCAGGCACGCTTAGAGGCTTCGCGTAATTTTGTCGAAATTGCAGTTGCGACACTCTTGAAACGTGTCGTCTCTGTGGATGAAAGCTGGTGTCTCCGGTAGGATCTTGAGAATGGAACGTCAGATAATGGAATGGTGTTCTCAGTCATCACCTCGTCTGAAAAAGGTAAGAATCGAAAATTCAGGCATCAAAACGATGCTCATCACCTTTTTGGATAGCCATGGCATTATCAGCAAGGAATTTCCGAGAGAACGTCGTTGAACCCGTTTCATGCAACGGCTCCGCAGGGTACGATCCCAGTACGCACATTTTGACCGACTTTAGGTTACGGTAGTGTCACTAAAAGTGAGCCTTTGCTATCGTCTTTTGACAGCTCGAAATTTAAATGAAAATAACGGCTTAACCATGCATCTGACACCAAAATAGAATAACCGAATTTGTAGAGGAGATAATTCTCTACAACTTTGCTCGTTTATGTTTTTTTTCATATCTTGCACCGTTTCAGAGATATTTGCAAAAATAACGGCGATTTGACGATGTCTGTCTGGCTGTAACGTGTTCCCACTTCTTAGGTCGAACCGTTCAACCGATCGGCACCAAATTTTGCAGATACAATAGTTGGCTACTAGAGACCAGAACCTCGCTTTTTGAAATATTTCAGACAAGAAATACGTTAGTAATAAAAAAGGAAGTTTGTAATGTAATTTTAATTGCAAATAAACCGTCCATCTGAAGCGAAAATTGAATAAAAGAATTCGTAGAGGAGAAAATTCTCTACAACTTTGTTCCTATATGTTTTTTTTTTCATATCTCGTATCGTTTGAGAGATATTTGCAAAAATAACGCAGTTTTGACACCTTTCATCGAATTAACGAAAACCAGCCGTTGACAGAGGTCACGTGACATTCCTCGCCCAGAACTCTCTCTGGCATACGCCATGTTGCGTTGCGTTGATGATTTTCTTATTGTAACTTACACGTTCTCATTTCAAAGCAATGGCGCACTGAAGAATTAGCAAAAACACGTCGTCCTTTGTACGATAAATGATAATCTAGTGTCTACAAATGCCACATTAGCAACTGTTAACAACGACTATCAATAATATAATTCAAAGCCTTTGATAAACAATTGCGTAAATTCAACCCTCCCACATTACTGCTGAGAAATAAAGATGGAAGAATAGCTCATAATAAGAAAAATGCAGAAATCATGGCAGAAGCATTCAGCAAGCTCTTGAACTGTGATGAACCTGAAAAGCTTTTAACAATAGACACAAGCACCGCTGTAACAACCAAACCAGAAAATATAAGCCCACCTACAGTACAAGAAATAGAAACTGCACTTAAAGAAATGAGAAACTACAAAGCATGTGGTGAAAATCAAGTGTTTGTGGAAATGTGGAAGTATGCTGGCACAACAACTCGGAGGTCTCTACATACTATTTTACAAAAAATTTGGACAACAGAAAAACTCCCAGAAGAATGGACCACAGCTATAATTACCCCACTTCATCAGAAAGGAGACAAAAGTGATCCAGATAACTACAGAGGAATCTCGCTCTTGGATTGCACCTACAAGATTTTTTCCAAGATTTTACACAACAGGATCAGAGAACAACTGGATAAGGAACTGGGGGAATACCAAGGAGGCTTCAGACCTTGGAGGAGCTGTGCTGAGCAAATAATTACTTTAAAATTAACCATGGCTTAATACCGCAAAAGAAACAAACCTCTCTCAATTACATTTATAGATTTTAAGAAAGCCTATGATTCTATCCATAGACCCTCATTGTTAAAAATTTTGAGACATTTCGGACTCCACCAAAAATTAATCAGACTGATTGAACTTACCTTGACAAACACAAATTCAAAAATTAAGTTCAGAGGGGAACTAACAGGATCATTCATGATAAAAACTGGTCTAAGGCAGGGAGACGGTCTGTCACCCCTTCTTTTTAATTGTGCCCTTGAATACATAATAAGGGAATGGTATAAGGCCAATCCAGAGAATATTAAAGTTGGAACACAAAAAGATAACATCACGTTGAACTGTTTAGGTTTTGCTGACGACCTCGCCCTTCTTGCAAACAACATTCAAGAAACCAAACAACAAATACGATCATTACAGGAAATAGCCCAGTGTATTAGCCTTAATATATCCTATGAAAAAACTGAAATAATGGTAACAGAACCGCCACTGGCAAACAAAATTAAAATTGGAGTACATAACATAAAAATTGTTGAAAAGTTTAAATACTTGGGAGAAATAATAACCCATAACTTGAACGAGAAACCATCATGGCAGAGTAGAATAAATAAACTTATTAAAATGCACCATGTTACCAAGAACACATATAATAAAAAATGCCTCTCAATAGCCACAAAACTGAAACACTACAAAACAGTCATACAGCCACAAATTACATATGCTAGCGAAACTATATTTAAAACAACCAACACTGTAGCAATAGACAGGCTACTCAAAATAGAAAGGAGGATAGTGAGAACTTGCATAAATAAGAAATACCAAAAAGACGGGATTTGGAGAATAGCTTCAAATGAAACTGTTTATAAAGAAGTAGAACCAGTGACAAGCACAATGAAAAAGAAACGGGTCTCTTTCCTATGACATTTGATGAGAACACCAGAAAATATAATCAGCAGGAAGATAATTGAAAAGTTATGGAATAGCAAGAGCAACATAAGATGTATCACAGAAATCAAGGAAGCCATGATGAAACTACAGATAACGGTGGAAGATTTGAAAAACAAGACAGACACACTCAAGATACTTTAGGACAAACACATCACACTACCAATAAAAATTAACAAACAGAGATTGGGAAGGGTGATTTCGGATGAGGAGAGAAGAGCACGATCTGAAAGAATGAAAAAGTATTGGGCCAACAAAAAAATAAATAAAAATAAAAAATAACAGAAGAACCTAATTCATAATATTTATGTTGACCATAAAAGTAATAAATAAAAAAGTAATAAATAAATTAACCACTGTATTATTAAATTGTCAAGTTTATTTTTGAACTAAATTGTGTTAATGAATAACAACAAATTGAAATAACCTTTGTAATATTGACTAAAATGGTCCAATGAAGGCCATAAAATAAAAAAATAAATGAATAATATAAGATGAGAGAACACAACTGGTAACCGTCAGCTGTAGCGTAGTGGGTAATGCGTTGGACTGTGACGCTGGAGGTCAGTGGTTTGAAACCCGATGCTCACTAAACATTTATTTTCCTAAACGGTTTCAGACACTTTTATTAATTAATTTTTTATTATTTTTGTCCACAATGTTTGCAAAAATTTATAAAACTACAAATCTAAAGTGGGCCGTAAAATACGTCAGTGCGATTTTTTTTTCCTCCACAACGCTCGCCCACACACTACCAATATCGTCAGAGCTCCGAGCAAAAAAGGATGGTGAACCTTGAACATCCACACGCTGTGAACATCCACCATACTCGATGGATCTCAATCCTACATATTTCATCCTATTCCCTCGACTTAAACTCCTTTTGAAATGATAGATTGCACGTTATTACTGCCATCGAGCGAAACGTGACGAGGCTTTTGAACATCGTCCCAAGGTTTTGAGGACAGGACGGTAAGGTAACTGTGACTCATAGTTCATCTACGTTAATGTTACGGGACTACTCGCCAAACTTTGTCAGAGGTTGTACATCTACAGACGTATTTGAAAGTTTGCACCCAAGCAAGCAGTCGGGTCAAGCGCTGGAACGCCGCCTGCCTCTTCCAGGGCTGTGAGCCTAGACTGACCTTGTCAAGCGCGCGGGTGGCTGAGGCAGCTGCCGCCTCAGCGGCAGGTCCCGTTGGCGTGCTGAGCCAATCATCTGGGAACAGGCGGGCGTGTTGCGTAACAGAACCTGATGCAGGCCGCCCACCGCGGTTATCAGCTGCCGGCGACGCGCCCAGGTAAACACCTGTCAGCCGCCAGGCCCGGCCATGTACATCGATCGCTTCTTGCGAAACAGCCCGGAAAGTCAGAGCGAGGTACCGCTGTTCAGGAGAAAAAAAAAGGTTAGGGACCGGATGTTCAAATTCACAGGACATGTTCTTCAGAATTTGTCCCTAAAGTCAGTCTCCTTATTTTGACTTTCGGAACAAATTCATAACCTGTTGCTGTACCAGCCACCAGTATGGAATGGAACCAGTTTCATTCATAACTCTTTGAACCATGCCGGCCCGCGGATTAAAGGTCAAAATCGACGTGTTGGCGCAGCATCACACAGCGGTAAAATGTGCTCGCGGCTTTGTAAACCCAGCATAACGGACCAGAGCCACTTGAGCTGACCACATGGTTGCCTCGCAGACGTGTTGACTGGTTCACAGTAGGCCAGTAATTCAGTCAAGTGGCAACTGGTTTACTAACCAAACGTGTCAGAATGACACTGTTTACAACAATTGGGAAGTACAACGGCCAAGTTTGCCCGATTAAGTTCAAATGTTCAAATGTCTGTACAGCTTATGGGACTTAACTACGGCCGGCCGCGGTGGCCGAGGAGACTGAGGCGCTCCAGTCACGGTCTGCACGGCCACTACAGTCGGGAGTTCGAATCCCCCGTTGGGCATGGATATTTGTGCCGTCCTAGTTCGTAAGTAGTTCATAAGTAGTTTGTAAGTTTAGGGACTGATGACCCCGTAGTTAAGTCCCTTAGACTATACAAACATTTGAACTTAACTACGGGGTCATCAGTCCCTAAACTTACAAACTACTTGTCAACTACATTATACTAAAGACGGCACAAATATCCATGCCCGAGGGGGGATTCGAACCCCCGACCGTAGTGGCCGTGCAGACCGTGACTGAAGCGCCTCAGTCCCCTCGGCCACCGCGGCCGGCCCCGACTGAGTACGTTGGATAATCCCAGGGGAGTAGCTTCCCCAAACTCGCTTACCGCCGGGGCGCCATTCGACAGGTATGGACAGCACCTGTTCATGGTCGCTCTCTCTCTCTCTCTCTCTCTCTCTCTCTCTCTATCCGGTTCTCTGTTCCTTGTCGTCAGCAACATGGCTGGTAGTAGTGACGATGTAACTGTTAAGCTTGTTTCTATTTACTTACAACAGGAGTGTGTGTGAAATGTGATGAGGCCACTGTACAAAAATAAAGCAGTCGTAATCACAGATCTGGAAAAGACGGATAAGGATACCGGTGTTTCAGGAGGAGGAGATTAAACGGAAAATTAAATGCGTCAGGTTAGTACTTACAGTTGACTCACCTATCGAGTAGGAAAGTCAAGGTCTATAGACTACACCCATTATTAGTACGTCGTGTGTGGACGCGACGCGCACTCGCTTAGTGGCCGCCCAGCTGTCGAGTAGGGCTACTAAACACTCGCTACTTGTCAGAATTACTGGCCTACTGTGAAACAGCCTGGGCGCGAACCGTATCGCCAAGTCAGTAAGCTTCGAAGACGGCGCATTATTAGCATTAGACGATGTGGTGCATCTATCCAGGAACCTATTGCTCTTGAGGGACGAAGCGTTTCGGCAGTGCAGACGGTGTGTGCAGAATGTTCACGGAAGCCGTAGAACCGCGGTGGAGTAGCCGCGCGGTCTAAAGCGTCTCGTTGCGGACCGCGCGGTTGCTCGCCGTGGAGGTTCGAGTCCTCCCTGGGGCATGGGTGTGTGTGCTGTCCTTAGGTTAGTTTACCTAGGTTTAAGTAGTTTGTAAGCTACGGACTGATGACCACGCAGTTTGGTCCGATAGATTTACAAACATTTGTATAAATTTGTATTTTGAAGCAGTAGAACACGGCGAGGTGGGTGTGCTCTCACCATTCAGATCAACACCCTTGAGGAAGAAGAAAGATTTCGTGTGGCCTAGTGGACTGGTGCAAGTCTTGCAACAGGACGTCGCTGTGTCCCTAGCCTAGAGTGCCTGTATAGCCTAGCTCACCCTTGTCATCCAGCGGTATAAAGGCGGCCTGCAGCTTAGCTTCACGTCGCGTCGCCCACTTGCGTGCCTACTTCCTACAAACGTGCAGCAACATGCTAGGCACCTGCGCATCGACGATAATGGCGTGTCAAGTTTTGGTTGCGGCAACATTGGCATCAATATTACAGGTCCTAGTTTTATTTTTATTTTATCTAGGAACATTAACCTGACTAGAGTTTTAGGTTTATAAGCTTATTACACAAATACGTCGATAAATGATCCATTTTACAATAAATGTATGCAAGTTTGGATGTATCTATATTCCACATCTCGTCCTAAAGTACCAGACCGATTTTAAAGTAACTTCGTAAACATGTTCTTCACTGTCAGGCAACAATCTGCGTGGCGGTAACAGCCACCTACCTCCCAAGAAGACGCGGGTGGCTGAAAAAAAAAGGAAAGAAAAAAAATTGAGACTAGTCCATTACACACTCATTGATCCACTATTGAGGAAGATTACCCTTTAGCCAGTATAACAAACTTCTACAGAATTTCAAGCATTGAGAAAATTTTTTTGGCCACTGATAATTCCTGAAAAAAATATTTATTGAAATTCTAAAGTGTGCTCTATAAGATATACCTTGAAAATCATTTTCGTGATAAATCAGTCAAATGTAAATGTAAATTCAACTAAATACATAGGAATTACAATTACGAACAACTTAAATTCTAAATATCATAGCAGAAAATATCGTGGGGAAGGCAAACCGCCGCGTGGGAATAGCCGAGCGGTCTGGAGCATCTCGTTGCGGATCGCGCGGCCTCCCGCGTCCGAGGTTCGAATCCTCCCACGGGCACAGATATTTGTGCCGTCCTTAGTGGTAGCTAGTTCATAAGTAGTTTGTAAGTTTAAGGACTGATGACCCCGCAGTTAAGTCCTATAAGCTTTACAAACATTTTAGAAAGCGAACCAAGCCGCGGGAGAATAGCCTTCCGGACTAAGGCGCTCACCTGCGGTGCGCGAGGCCTTTAGCCGCCGGGGATTAGTCCTCCCTTGGGCATTGGTGTTTCTGTTGTTCTTAGAATAAGTTAGTGTAAGTAGTTTGTAAGTTTAGGGACTGATGGCCAACGTAGTTAAGTTCCTTAGATTTACAAACATTTCAACATTTGAAGGCGAGTCAAAGGCTGCGTTTGATTGGCAGAATCCTTAGAAGTTGCAACAGATCAACTGAATAAAATGCCTACACTACACTTGTCTGTCATATTTTGGAGTACTGTTGCGCATCGTGGAATCCCCACCAGGAGGAACTGGCGGATGATATAGAAAAAGTTCAGAGAATCGTAGTTAGTTTAATATCGCGACTTTGGGCGGAAATCACAACACAGAGGCGTTGTTACTTGTGCGAAGATAATTTTACGAAATTTATTTCACTAAATCTCCTCCTAATGCGGACATATTTTGTTGACACCCACTTGAATAGGGAGACATGATTTTAATAAAACAAGAGAATTCACATGTAAAACTGAAAGATTCAGGTGTTCCTTTTTCCCCACATGAAACGGTAGAGAAATATCGTAAAAGCTGTTCGATGAATTCTCTGCCAGTCACTGAAATGTTATTTAAAGAGTAAATATTTGGATGTAGACATTTCTCCTTGTTGTTGTTGTGGTCTTCAGTCCGGAGACTGGTTTGATGCAGCTCTCCACAATACCCTATCCTGAGCAAGCCTCTTCATCTCCACATAAGAGCGACAACCTACATCTGTCTGAATCTGCTTACTGTATTCATCTCTTGGTCTTCACCTGCGATTTTTTCCCCATACACTTCCCTCCAACGCTAAATTCACAATTCCTTGATGTCTATGAATGTGTACTACCAATCTATCCCTTCTTTTAGTCAAGGTATGCCAGAAATTCCTTTTCTCCCCAATCCTGTTCAGTACCTCCTCATTAGTTACGCGATCCACCAGCATTCTTCAGCATTCTTCTGTAGCACCATATTTCAAAAGCCTCTATCCTCTTTCTGTGCGCACGGTTTATCGTCCATGTCTCACTCCCATACAAGGCAACACTCCATACAAATGCCTTCAGAAAGGACTTCCTTAGCTTAAATCAATATTCGATGTTAACAAATTTCTCCTTTTCAAAAACGCTTTTCTACCCATTGCCATTCTGCATTTTATATCCTCTGTACTGCGACCATCATTTGTTATTTTACTGCTCAAGTAACAAAACTCATCTACCTCCTTTATTGCTTCGTTTCCCAATCTAATTCCTTCACCATCACCTGATTTTCTTACACTGCACTCCATTACCCTAGTTTTGCTCTTGTTAATGTTCATCTTATATGCACCTTTCAACACACTGTCCATTCCGTTCAATTGCTCTTCCAGGTCCTTTGCTATATCTGACAGAATTACTATGTCGTCGGCAAAACGCAATGTTTTTAATTCTTCCCCCTGAACTTCAATTGCTTCACCAAATTTCTCCTTGCTTTCCTTTATGGCTTGCTCAGTGTACAAATTGAGCAACATTGGGGAAAGGCTACAACCCTGTCTTACTCCCTTTCCAACCACTGCATTCTTTTCATGCCCTTCAACTCTGACAACCGCTGTCTGGTTTTTGTACAAGTTGTAAATAACCTTACGTTCCCTATATTTTACTCCTGCTTGCTTCAGAACTTGAAAGAGTTTATTCCAATCAACATTGTCAAAAGCCTTCTCCAAATCTACAAAAGCTAGAAATGTAGGTTTGCCTTTTCTTAATCTATCTTCTAGGATAAGCCGTAAAGTGAGTATTGCCTCCCGCGTTCCTACATTTCTCCTGAACCCAAACTGATCTTCCCCGAGGTCGGCTTCTACCAGCTTTTCCATCCTTCTGTATATAATTCGCATTAATATTTTGCAACCATGACTTATTAAACTGATGGTTCTGTAGTTTTCACACCTGTCTGCGCGTGCTTTCTTAGGGATGGGGATTATAACATTTTTCTTAAAGTCTGAGGGTATTTCACCTGTCTCATACATCTTACACACCAGGTGAAACAATATTGTCATGGCTGGTTCTCCCAGAGACTTCAGTAGCTCTGAGGGAATATCATCTACTCCAGGGGCCTTGTTTCGACTTAGGTCTTTCAGGGCTCTGTCAAATTCTTCTCTCAGTACAGTAGCTCCTATTTCACCTTCATCTACATCCTCTTCCCTTCCTACAATATTGTCTCGAATTTCATTTCCTTTGTAGAGTCCCTCTATATACTCTTTCCACCTTTCAGCTTTCCCTTCTTTGCTGAGAACTGGTTTTCCATCAGTGTCGTTGATATTCATAGAGCTGTTTTTCTTATCTCCAAATGTTTCTTTTATTTTCCTGTAGGCTGTATCTATTTTTCCCCTATTTATACATTCTTCTATATAGATTCTCCTTATGTTTCCGTATTAGGACTGCATGACTGTATTCGCCTGACGTTCTGCAGACGTTATACACATATAGCACTGAACATAAGTTTCAAACTACACCGTAAGATGAAAGGTCTACATCTACTGTTACAGCAACATCCATACTCCGCAAGCTATCTCGCAGTGTTTGTCGGAGGGTTCTTCGTGTACCACTGTTACTTCGTCCCATTCCAGTCACGTATGATTCGCGAAAAAAACGATTGGGAGTATACCTCCATCTAGCGTGAGGTGTGCCACATAAGAAAACATACACACACTCACACACACACACACACACACACACACACACTAACACACACACACACACACACACCAGTAACATTTCAGAAGAAATAACAGAGTAAACAGGGAATGATACGATAGCGAGTTCCTATCTCAGAGGTACCACACGAAGTGACAGGAAGAGCAGTGTGCCTGTAAGGGAAAAAAGAAACCAAACAAAAACTTCACGTATTCACGCACCTTTCTGTCTGTACTGGTAGGGGCCGCATGGTCTAAGGCGTCAAGCTACGAACTGGGCGAACGTTTCCGCCGGAGGTTCCGCCCTCCCTCGGCCAGAGGGGTGGGGGAGGGGTGCGCTGTCCTTAGTGCAAGTCTAAGGACTGATAACCATAGCAATTTGGTGCGACAGGTATACAACCATTTGAAAATTTGATTTTGTGGTGCCAGGCTGACAAGAAGAAGTAGTGTACGTATTTTCACGAGTAGATAGATTTCAAATGTTCAAATGTTTGTTAAGCGTATGGGACTTAACTACGGGGTCATCAGTCCCTAAACGTACAAACTATTTATGAACTACTTACGAACTAGGACGGCACAAATATCCATGCCCGAGGGGGGATTCGAACCCCCGACCGTAATGGCCGTGCTGACCGTGACTGGAGCGCCTCAGTCACCTCAGCCACCGCGGCCAGCAGATAGATTTACTCATAGGGAAGATCCGCGTACAAATTCCTGACGGCTGCCCCAGATCTCGTACCGTCTCGGTTACTACGGGGTACACGAATGGTAAATTGTCAAAATAAGAGGCTTTTGAAATTTCCTGCTGCAGAAGATAGCTAAGAATTACAATGGTGGAGGAAAAGAATGTGCAGTTTCTGACATATCGCGACTAGAAGAGAGGCATCAGTTGGCGGGACAGATTCTGACACTAGAGATCAGCAATCCAGGGTGGGGGAAAGCATGAAAGGGCGGTCAAGAAACAAGTACAGTAAGGAGATTCAAAAGGGCGAGGGATGGCATTCTTATTCAGACGAAGAGGCTTGCACAGGGGCCGCGGTGGAGTATCCGAGCGGTCATCGCTTCTCGGCCTTTTGGCTAAGATCAAAGTGTAGTATCTGTTCTTATCAGCTTAATCGCTGGAGAATTCAGGTGCACACGGCGATGTATGTTTTTTAAGCACTTCCTTCCTCGGCGAGATGGACGGTGCGCGCCTTGGCTTAACCGCCTGGGCCCGCTGCGCCGCTATTCCTCGCCCTGGGCCTTTTTTCTGGCGTCGAGCCTGCTCTTGATGGGGGAGCAGACTCCAAACACTTGCGTGCGCCTCTCATGGGTGTCTGCGGCTGGCAAAGAAGTCAGTCTGATAGCCCCATCATGCGTGGCCATTCCTTTCCACCCCGCCCGGCAGATTCCGGGGGTACAACGGGGTTTGAAAGTAAAACATATTTCTTTACCTTTCATCCTGGCCCGGCTGCGCTAGCACTCGGGATCACACCAGAATTTTTTGTGCTCAGCCTTTACCGCCGAAGCAACTTCTCCGGCCCTTGTGGAGAATACATTATTGCAATGTACGCTGTCGAGAGAACGCAGTCCTCCAGCTCCTTGTAGATGTACATCCACAATCGGCTGGAAACATTTACTATACATTCTCTAGGCTCCTTCGTTAGCCTCTTAAACATTCTCTCTTTGCTTAAAAAATCTGTTCTTATCAGCTTAATATCTGATGCGTCCTGCATCGCAGGACCAGAGTATTAAACTCATTTTTGGATCATGACGGAGTGCTAAGTGCTTGCACTACCTCACCGGGCGCCGTGGCTCAGCGTGGCTCAGTTAAGAAAGCTGAGCCAAAAACACACCGAACAAGAACGAACAGAAACGATCAGCGTCTGCAACGAAGAGAACTACCCATAGAACAAAAAAAAGGCGGTCTAAAGCACCTCGCTGCGGAGCGTGCGGTTGCTCGCCGTGGAGGTTCGAGTCCTCCCTGGGGCATGGGTGTGTGTGTTTGTCCGTAGGTTAGTTTAGCTAGGTTTAAGTAGTTTGTAATCTACGGACTGATGACCACGCAGTTTGGTCCTATAGATTTACAGACATTTGAACATTTTTCTTGCAAAGGGTAGGGTAGCGTGAAGACCCGCATCAAACCAGCCTTCATATTAAAGACCACAAAACAGCAACGAAAACAGAAATAACGTAAACCCAAAACTCCTCTTTTAAACAATGAATTGATAAATCAAAATCTTTTAATAACATAACACTGTAATGAAGCATCTTGGCATTACCCAATTTTACATAGAAGGGAAATAATGTTCGTACTCCAACAATTGTTTAGTTGACGGAAGTAATTCGCTTAACAGCTTTCACTTTTTGTTATATATTCACTTCTTACATTTAATGGCACGTTAAAAACTAAAACCAAGTATTAAGTTTTGTGTTATGAAATTCGTAGACATAGAGTGAGGAATTAGATGCAGCATTCTATATTTTTGCAAGATTCTAATTCAAAATAGTTTACACTGAAGGTTTGAGGAAAATTGTGCAAAATTAGATCATTTACTTTGCAGTTATTTACATTTTAACCATTGTCCAAGACTGTCAATGGCAGTAATTTGAACAATTTTCTTAATGATTTATGTACCGATACTGCATGTAAGTTCGCAGTGCGTGTCTAATGCGTCTGTTTCCTGTTTTACAGGTAAGCTGTCAGCTGAATTGAAGACACCTCTGTTGCAAGGCTTCAGGCACGTAAGTTAACCAGATTACTTCAGCGCTTTTATTTACTACAAGATTACCTACATGAACTTCTATTACGGTCACCGATACACAACGCACCCAAACACGTCAGAACAGGCCAGTAATATTTTCGTAATCAAAAGCCCTGAAGGGACTCCATTTATCGTCTATAGAAATAAACAGTGAAAAGATTGTCAAGAACACTTCCAGAATATTATTTTACAGTATACATTATTTTATGTAGCTTCCATAAGTTAAATTCTCACATAAAAGAAAGAAAGGTAGTTGGAAACGATATAAAATGATAGCATTATGTAAACAAAATCCTAATGTAATATTGTATAGGTCTAAAAGACTCAAGTATAAACAAGGTCCCTGGAGTAGACTACATTCCCTCAGAGCTACAGATAACCTTGGTAGTGCCAGTCATAATAAGACTATTGCACCTTTTGTGCGAGATGTATGAGAGGCGGGCATTTTTTTAAAAACCAAGCGATGTGTTTCTCACTTCGTTGGCACATCATATGTGACGTGATTTCGAATTACAAAACCGGTAAGTGATCTTCCTAGATCTCTCGTACGTTTCTCACTGCTGTGCATATAATTTCTCGTTGTTTGATTCGCAGATATCGTCACAGATATCTCTGTGCATTTTCGCACAGTGTAGTATTACGTCATTTATTTTATCGTCCGTAGTAACAGCCTTCACGTCGCCTTATGCTCACTCAGTGCAAGCGGTTTACTATTTTTTGCTAACGGCAATATTTTTGTTATGTACAAAACTACACTTTTGCACTGTAGTCTTACACATCCCTTTCTTAGTTCTTATCTTCCTGTTTCACGGAACAATTTCATTGCTCTTGTTACAGTTCGAACTTCATTAATCGTAGTGATCTCATCATACTGGTTTATTTGGTTTTTTCCATACGTACAGCGATTTCTCCATGTAATTAATATTTTTGGAATATTATTCATATGATTCGGCGATGTGTTTTATTATAAATAATTGCGATACAAACAGTCGTGATCGCGCAAGATTCTCCATTTATCAGATGGCCAGTTCTTTGACGTTGGTAGAAGTGTCGTGGAACAGTCCTATCTGTAACGTGTGGAGAAACCGATCATCTCAAAAATTAAAAATCAACCGTACTCAGTGTCTGACTGTGTAGAAATTACTGTTCCATGTGGCTGCAAATTTTAACTATCGCCGTTTCAGTGACCAAGTACTGACACTTTTTATTGCAGGCCAGCGTTATTTCATTACTCATTAAGCTGTCACGGCGTGACTGCTGTCACCATCTTCTCTTAGTACGATCTGGTATTCTGCAAAATGCGGGCCAAATACGTTGCTGCCCGGACTCTCAATCCTGTGTCCTATTTTGAAAGGCCACTTTCAGTGGCGGATACAGAATTTTTTCTTGGGGTGGGGGGGGGGGGAGCACAAGCCTGAGGAGAGTGAACATGTCCTCAAGGACTTTGTGAGTCTAATTAAACACACACACACACACACACACACACACACACACACACACACACACCATGCCCGAGGAAGGACTCGAACCTCTGGTGGGAGTAGCCACGTACTACACGACGTAGCGTCCCAAATCACACGGCCATTCCCGTGCGGCCCATATGTGTTGACAAATTATTAAACTTTTCAGTGTTTAATGTGGTTGAATCACTGTAATATTGTATTATAATCATAGGAACTTGAGAATAACGCCAAAGTACATCGAAACTAGTAGTGCATTGGTAACTAGATGGAAGTATATTAATTTGACAAGTGTAGACGATTTTACCTGGTGATGCCAGCAGCATAAAACATTTGTACTACTTGAAGGACATCCATTTATTTCGGATTGCTGCCAACGCTACGCTGCTCCTAGATGCGAAATATTACTGCACTCCCTGTTACGGGTAATGTTTCCAACACTGCGACGCTACCTTGCTGATGCTCGAACGGCAGCCGTAGTACACGCCTCTTGTCGCTGCCAACAGCCAGCGCACGAATCGTGAACGTACCGTAGTTGAACAGTACAGTAACTAGAGTAGGTGTGTCATTAGCAAACAATGCAGAAGAAACAAACATCCAGTAAAAATGAGGATGTCGCGCTAAGTTTGATATTCCCTCAAAACCTAAAATCAGATTTTCTGTGTTTGCGTTGTACTGAATCAATTTCTTCTTCATTCTTTGTAAAGTTGCTATGCAGAACAAGGGAAGTATTCAGGAAATCTTTCGTGATCAACAAAATTACACTCGAAACTTACTGGCAGATTAAAATTGTGGCCCGGAAACGGGATTGGAACCTGGGACCTTTGTCTTTCGCTGACAAGCGCTCTACCATCTGAGCTATCCTGGCACGCTTCACAGTCCGTCCACAAAACTTTACTTCTTCCAGTACCTCGCCTCCTACTTTCCAAACTTCAGGATTAGCACTCTTCATTCTGGAAACATTCCTTAGGCTGTGGCTAAGCCATGCCCCCACCACATCCTTTCTTCCAGTGTGTTAGTCCTGCAAGCTACGCAGAGTCAGTCGGAAGACACACACACTGGACAAGAATGTATGCAGGTGATCAACTACGATGCATTCGTAGTCGCAGTTGTGTCCAGACGTATCAGGGGTCCCACAACACTCCACCTGCACACACGCCACACCACTGAAGAGCCTCCACCATCTATGACAGTCCCCTGTAGACACGCAGCGTCCGTGTATTCATGAGGTTGTTTCCATATCTGTACACCTCGATCCACTCTATACAATTTTAAATGAGACTCAAAAGATCAGGCAACATTTTTCCAGTCATCAACAGTCGAATGTCGGTGTTGAGGGGCCCGGCGGGGTGTAAAACTTTGTGTGGTGCAATCTGCAAGGATAGTGGGCTTTCGACTTCAACGGTTTGCACAATGACGCATGTTGCTGACCCGGAATTGAAATCCACAGGGCCGGCCGCGGTGGCCGAGGGGACTGAGGCGCTCCAGTCACGGTCTGCACGGCCACTACGGTCGGGGGTTCGAATCCCCCCACGGGCATGGATATTTGTGCCGTCCTTACTAGTAGCTAGTTCATAAGTAGTTTGTAAGTTTAGGGACTGATGACCCCGTAGTTAAGTCCCATAAGATATACAAACATTTGAAACATTTTTTGAAATCCACAGGAATTTGGGGAAGAGTTGCACGTATGTTACGTTGAACGATTCGCTCGAGTCGTTGTCGGTCCTGTTCTTGCAGGATCTTCTTCTGACCACAGCGATATCGGAGATACCAGATTCCCGATATTAACAGTGCACTCGCTACATCGTAGATGCTGTATCCCACCTCTCGTGCGTCGACTACAACACCGTGTTTGTGATAGCCTGCCAATGTAGCAGCAGTAACTGATCTAACGCCTAGGAATGGGGAAGAGTGTTAATCCACGAAGAGAAATGGGAGCAATATAAGAAGAAGAATTTTGTTGTGAACACACTTTAAAATTTTTGGCCATATTCATACCAGGATGAAGTAGAAGTCGAACACTACTTCACATCGAACTATAAAGTAAAGATTATTGTGGAAGATGGATAAAGTGTGTTGAGATATTAACCACAAACTACATTTTGTAGTCTACATGAACGTGAAAAGGTGGCAAGCTTTATTACAGCTAGGTTTGGCGTCCATAGTGACGTATCGGGAGTGTCACTGCTGTGGACCCATTTGTTCAGATATCCCAACAAGTCCCAATTTTTCCTCGATTTTGCAAAATACTCTTACGAACTCTGCTCGAGCACTGAAGTGACGCTATCTGTTAGCGCAACATGTAAACAATGCAGCAGTAATATTTATGTTTATGTGGTGGTGCACGCAGGATATATTGGCCGGTAGGTGCGCAGACTGCTGGGCCAGCGTGGTGGTGGGGGTATCGGCGGATCGTCCACCTTATCTTGCGCGGACTCCAGTATCAGAGATGACGTTACACGCTGTGTATTCTGTATCCCGACAAGAGCACTGTATAGGTCCAGCACTATCATTCAAGAAAAGATCAGACATATCCAGTAGTAACGAGCTGGAGCTGTAGAAATGTCGCCACACTGAAGAATCTGCCATTTTCCGACTTGAATAGGAGTCTGACCAGATTATTTGTAAGCGAAAAATGAACGATGGTTGCAAGTTGCAGGAGGAATAGTTCATGTCGTAGGAGGTAATGGCATAGATGAACTGCAACGAAGTGCGGTATAACGTGTCCAATTTTCAATAAGTACACAGATACAGCTATACAGCTATTATTATTCAACCGAAACAAAGTTACAGGAAAGGCAAACTAGGACTTTTTCGCTGATTCTTCAGTCGCTTCTTGGTACAATATCCTCATATTGAACTAAAACCTCATCTTTATTTTTTTTAGAACATCTATTCATTTAACCGCATATCGGCTTAAAAGGCCATCTGCAATCATTAAAGTCGAAATAAAACTATACTTGTAGAACGTACACAAAATTGTACTTTCAATTCAATATGACGGTGTTTTACCAAGAACCGACAGAAAAACCAGTGAAAATGTCCTCATTCACTTTGCTTTAAATTTTTTTGGTTACATACTAACTGGTGTATGTCTGTACTCAATAAAAATTATACACCTTATATGGAATTTTTAGTGAAATTCGCCTATCCATTTCAGAGAGCCAAGGTTGTAGGTGATAAGACAATATAGAAAGGTACGTTTAGATATAAAATACAGTAATTCATTACAAAAAAGAAACATTTGATTTTAAAAAAGTGTTTGTACACGAATTTTCTGTTTCGAGCCTTCACTACATTTTTTATGATCTCAACCATCTTAGAAGAAATCTTGGAAGAAATGACATATCACATGATCATATAAAATCAATTGGCTGTCGCCTAGGATAGCTTCACATGTGAAAACAAGGATATGAACACCTTGTCAACAAGTCTTTCTTGCCGCTATTATAAATGTAGTGGAAGTTTGCCGACTGCTGGTACTACACAGTGTAGAAACATGGAACCAAAACACGTTGCGCACATTACCACAGTCCATCCACGATTCTGTGATGCAGGCCCGAACTTCCTAACGTGAATAATAAAGAAATAAAGCTAGCAAAACCAGAAACGCACAATTGTGCGTGCAGGGCCTGAAAGGGCTATACTACCACCTCCTAAAATATTTATAGTCCACCTGAAACACCCTGTATCAAGCGTGAAATGTATAGTGAGGTTTACTTGGATCACTAAAGTGTAATTTTCGGCTTTCTGCCCTTTAGTAATATAAGATACATGCAGTTTTATACATAGGTAAACACGAAGAAACTTACAACGGGAATAAGTCTACAGGGGGTACGTTAACCGGTCCTTTATCATTTCCTTTCCTCCTCCATGTTGCCATGGATGACGCACAACAGTTTTCGTTTGTATCGCAATGACAGTGTACGCGAGGGTTGTAGTTATTCCCCACTGCAATGTATGAAGAGTAGAAACTCTAAAAGTTCACCAACCTGACGTCTTCTATAGATGTCCCCACGCAGATGATAGCACGCAGGTCGGAGTTCTTGAATGAGGCTGAAATTGCTAAACTATTAGAAGGAACTGATTTAGTTAATGAATAAAAATGAAATCCTCGTGAATCGGGATGCCAACTGATTTTATTCGAAGAAAGCACAAAACCAATGGACTGCATAATAACATCCACTTGACACAGATTGTTTTAAATGAAATTAAATATAAAGTCATTTTTCTTGATGTAAGGTAATTAAACAGTGTTTTATGACCGCCTAGGTATGCATGTTTCTCCACCGAGTGCGCGTACTGAACTCACATCTTACTCTTCCGAGCGCCTGTTCTGAACTGAAGAGTGGCGGTTCGATGCAAGGCTGTCTTCGCTCCGCAGTTTGGTGCGCAAACATGACTGCCGTGCATCGTCCGTCTGAAATTAATTTTTTTGTTTATGTTTTTAGCAATTGTTAATGTTTTACCTACTCAGGGCATAGCTTCGCTTTGTGGGGTATTTCTAAATTGAGTTTGACTTTAATGAAATAATAATATATTCAAATATAAATAAAAGTATGAATGCGTTTTGGCGCGTGACTGCCCTTGCTACAGCCAATCGGCGTCCAGTGCCTGCCGATCGAGGACTCTCCTAGAATTCGCAGAAATTTGCCAGTGCTCTTTCCCATGAGAACCCGACCTATTGTACCACTTGTCGTGGTTCACACCAGCTTTTACCATCTGTCGCCGACTGGTCCTGATCGGGTGCACTGCAGCAATACCTCGATCTTAATATGCCTTTAAGCCAGAAATATTACAAGCTTATGTTCGAAATGGTGGAATTTTCCGAAATGTATGACGTACCAACTACTGCCGCAACACGTCTCATGTATTTATCAGTATTTTTTCTCAATAGCGAATTTATCTTAGCTAAGAGAAATTAGCTGCTGGAAAAAATATTGGTAAATATATGATCACTGTAATTCGTCAGCATACAGTAATTTTATTTGTCATGTAATGCTGTTCTAAATCGAAAGCAATTGTAGTGAATGCATTTTTAATTTCCTTGGTGCAGCCGCACCTCGGAATGCTCGACGCGGCGGCAGCTGGCCATGGCAGCCATAACAGCCGCCCCAGGTGAGGACGGCCGCGTGGCACAGGCGGGGAGTGGCCGAGCTGGAGATTAGAGGAGAGGACAAGAGAGGCGTGCAGCCCCTAATGGCAGCGGGCGGCCCCAATGAGTTCCTGAACGAAACTCGATTGCGCTTCCGTCGCCCCCGGGCTCTGTTTGGCTTTCATCAGGGGAGAAGGCGGCCAGACCTAGGAGGGGCTAGGGGCTGCTGCCTGCTCTCCTAAGAGCTGCTCCATGGCCGACACGACGACTCTCTCTGCCTCGTGGAGAGAGCTCAAAGTACCGGGAAACACGGTACAAGCCGCTAGACAAGAAGAATAAGCAAGTACTGCGGGACGCGATACAAGCTGCGAGGCGAGACCCGTAAAGCCGTCCTCTCACGAAACGGGGAAACGCACGTGGAGGAGCAAGTGGTGACGTCACAGCATGGAATCCCACGTTCCACTGCCCCGCGCATCGTGGAACGAACAATCTGGCATTTGACATTTTGGCTTCGTGGAGTGGAACTTGGCCAATGAGAAGCGACCTGGTGTTCACGTGTCAGGCAGAACTTTCGAGCCGCCACATTGCAAACGGAACACAGTATTTCGTGCCTTCTTTCGGTGTAGCGTACGATCTATGAATATAATCTTTTTAAAGTGCCAGAAAATTGAGGAACTTTTGGAAACGCGTTATTTTAGATATTTGTTAAAATAAACTACCAGAAACTACATTTTAATAGCTTTAAACGTCATCGTATTTGTGTGCCAGTGATATAATTTGTATACCGTGAAAGAATAGCTTTCTTTTGCTATGGTATAACGCCATTCTATCAAAGGAGCGTCTTTGTGATGTTGTGTCATAGATGTATAACATATTACAACATGTTTTACATATGTAGTGTATCTAAAAGCTGCATTGAAGAAAGAAGTGCAGATGTAGCGTCGCAGCCGGTGGAGCAGGGGTTACAAGTTGACACGGTTCGCGTCTGCGTTCTTCAGAAATATTTTTCTTTCTTCCTTTTTGTTGCCTTAACGTTTCTAGTTCTGTCTTGCTAATTTAAATATAATATCCGATATTTGTTGCTATATCTTTTTAAGATAAGGTATTAGCATGGTGGTTAGCATCACGAGCTGTGGAGGAAAAGAAATTTATAACGATGTGGTTCAACAACGGTTTATATAACGTATTTGGTAATATAATACAATTACAACAGCCCGTATTCGACGTTATTTATTATAAAAAACAACAATGGGCACGAGAGAATTTGTTGAATTTTTCGTGACAGAGTACAGGAATAAATAAATTACAAGACAGTACCATACGTCACTCGCTTTTCTCCACGGTGTTTGATTTTTGTTGCAGTTCGGTACAGTGTGGTTCCGGAATCAGATACAGTGAAGGAGGATCAGTGTTTACAAACGAGTACAAAACTAAAAGCAAAAGTTGTCACAACGAATGTTGGCGAGCTGAGGCGCTGTTCCGCGTGTATAAACAAGTAAAATGTACTAGACAAACCTATTATTTCCGGAGGAATGTCAAGATAATCATTTGAAAATGCAGAATAAGAACAACGTGGAAAATAGAAATATGAGAGAGCAAGACAAGTGGAGCTGGTGCACATGATGTATTTCACCGTAGACAATGTTCTGTGAACTTTTCGCCGAAAATGATTTGGTCCTATATTTTGCTGTTGTTATCAACTGCTTTTAAATAAATGTACCGTCTTTGTGTTTTTGAAGGAAAAAAATTAAAATTTCTGGAAAAAGATTGCATGGCACGTGCAACCATAAGAAATTTATCTACATATCTACATACATATCCCGCAATCCACCGTAAGGTGCGTGGCGGAGGGTACACTGTACCACTACTAGGCATTTCCTTTCCTATTCCACTCCCAAATTGAAAGAGGAAAAAAAGAATGCCTATATGCCTCCGTCCGAGCCCTAATTTCTTTTATCCTGTCATTGTGATCTCTACGCGTAATGTAAGTTGGTGGCAGCAAGATCGTACTACACTCAGCTTCAGATTCCGGCCTCTAAATTCACTCAACAGAATTTCGCGAAAAGAACGTCGTCTTTCTTCCAGCGATCCCCAATTGAGTTGCCGGAGCATTTCCGTGACACTAGCGCATTGGTCGAACCTACAGGTAACAAATCTAGCTGCTCGCCTCTGAACCGCCTCTGTCTTCCTTCAAACCGATCTGTTGCGGGTCCCAAACACTTGAGCAACACTCAAGACGTGGTCGTACAAGCGTTTTATGCGCGGTCTCCTTTACGGGTAAAGTACATCTTCCCAAAATTCTGCCAATAAACCGAAGTCGGCTGTCCGTCTTACTCACAACTGTCCTTACATGTTCGTTGCATTTCATATCGCTCTGCAATGTTACGCCTAGATATTTGACGACGCGACAGGATCAAGAAGCTCACTAATAATGCTGTATTCGAACATTATAGGATTGTTTTTTCTACTCATGCGCATCACCTTACATTTTTCTACATTGAGAGCTAGCTGCCATTCTTCGCACCAACTAGACATTTTGTCTAAGTCATCTTGTATGCTATTGCAGTCAGTTAAAGGCTACACCCTCCCATACACCACAGCATCATCAGAAAAGAGCCGCAAATTACAAGTTACTCTATCCATCAGATCATTCATATAGATAGAAAATAATAGCGGTCCTATCACACTCCCCGGGGGCACGCCTGACGATACACTCGTCTCTGATGAACACTCGCCGTCGAGAACAACGTACTGCGTTCTATTACTTAGGAAGTCTTCCAGCCAGTCACAAATCTGTGAACCTTTTCCATAAGCTCGAATCTCCGTTTCTTTTCCTCCGATGATCGCTAACAGAAGTGACGTGTAGTTTTGCGCACATCAAGCTTTGTAAACACACTGATCTGCGCGCCAAATACAGCCCGCAACGAGCGCTGGAAGGCGCAGCGGTGGCATATCATGATGAGCAGCACGTTACGTTCCGTGGGATGTAGCGGGTAGTTTCAGAGCGTGATGTAGCTAGAGTAGATAGAGAGCACGCCAGGCCTGCGCCACGTTAGTACACCACCTCCCGTGTGAGGACGGCTTTAGGTAGAACTGCAGAACGTGACACAAGCCGCAAGGAAGTTGTGGAGAATGCCTTACAAATCACCAGAGACCGTTGAGGAAATACTGAAGACATCGATAGAAGCCGTAAGGCTGGGCTAGTGAAGAAGTCGTAGCAAACGCAATACAAAACGCATAATGAAGGCAGCAAGGAGAAACTGGAGAACGCGTTACTAGCTGTAAGGCTAGTCCGGTACGGAAGTAGCGGGGAACGTCATATGAGACACCAGATGAGGCTGGCTGGTAAGAATGTACTTGAGGAGGCGGTGCAAGCCGTAAAGCGAGGCCGGTGAGGAAGTACTGAGACCGTGTCGGAAGCCATATAGGGAGAAGACTTGCGCGTAATAGTTCGCGATCGGGAGCCGCGAACTAGTTCGTTCTTTTAGTTCGTCCGCTCCCAGTGACGGCAGAGCGGCATGGTATGCGCATGCAGGTGGAGGGAGAAGTTGCCCCACCGAGCTGCTTCATGCGCTTGCTGCTTGAGCCGCTAACGATATCACGAAAACCAAAAGAAACAGTTTGTGGATAATTTCTCGCGTTTAAGTTTTGGGTTATTCCTATATCTTGGCATTATGGAATTTATTACTCAGATATTGCAGAGTGCAGAATACTTCAAAGCAGAAATGTTGTAGCACTGAACTATGTAATCAAGCAGACAGACGCTAACCTAGAAATGGCTCTCATCAGCAGAAGGCAAACACGTGATTTCTAATTCTGTTCGCGAACTATCGCACATATTTTAGTTCGCGACCGGTAGCTCTCCTTTTAGTTCGTAGCTCTGCTGCGAAGTAGGTCGCTGTTTTTAGATCGTCCACTCGTTTTGGCTTTTGCTACCTCTACTAAAAGAGCTCTTTCTTTTGTTATGACAGCTTTTTTATATAATGGTGTATAATTTCTCCAATATAAATGCGAACAATGTTAAGTTTTGAGTTCTCTTTCCTTCTTTACACTATGGAATGAGGGTTATATTTAGGCATTGCTGATTACCTTAGAAAAGAACATTTGTGGCAGTGAACTGTGAAACTACAGCTGAGCTGCATCTCAGCTCGAAATGACGGTAACTGGCAGAAGGGAATCACGCAATTCTGCGCGTTCTCGCGTCCTCTCGCTGTTACCCGTCAGTCTTCGAAAAAGGAGCGGACGAACTAAGAGGCGAGGGATATGCGAACTAGTTCGCGTAGTTCGCTGTGGGAGCGCTCTTCCGAACTAGTTTGTTCGCGAACTACACAAGACTAATAGGGAGCTCAGTAAGGAGGTACTGCACATCTCAATAGAAGCCGTAAGGCGAGGCTGGTAAGAAAGTCCTGGAGGACGCAATACGAGACGCAAGTTGAAGCGGGTGTTCCAGTACTTGAGAAAGGGATGGAAGCTCAAAATGTTCAAATGTTTGTAGAGCTTACAAACTACTTACGAACTAACTTATACTGAAGACAACACACAAATCCATGCCCGAGGGAGGATTCGAACCTCCGACGATCCGCAACGTGGCGCTCCAGACCACTCGGCTACTCCCGCGCGGACTCACACGGAATGTCATCTACTCCAGGGGCCTTGTTTCGACTCAGACCTTTCAGTGCTCTGTCAAATTTTGTTAACATACTGTCTGAACAGTGTATGTAATGCATTAAGATGAATAAAATACATTTGCACGACTTTTCCAGTGTGTTCATACTGGTGATATTTATCCAGGCAGTACTGCCGGCCGCGGTGGCCGAGGGGACTAAGGCGCTCCAGTCACGGTCTGCACGGCCACTACGGTCGGGGGTTCGAATCCCCCCTCGGGCATGGATATTTGTGCCGTCCTAGTTCGCAAGTAGTTCATAAGTAGTTTGTAAGTATAAGGACTGATGACCCGTAGTTAAGTCCCATAGACTATACAAACATTTTCATCCAGGCAGTACTGATAACTCGCGACTCTGGAATGACACACTTCAGCAAAGAGTTCAGCAGGAATTTGAGGACGTTGTGTGTCAGTTATTTCCTCCAACTCTTGGACTACTAGATTCTTAGAAAGTAATCCACGTGTGAGACATAGGGTGAACGTACGGCGAAATGTTTACCGCCGGTCTTCACTTAATGGTAAGAGGTAAGAGGAAGGATAAGTATGACCGTGGCTGCACTGAAGTAATTTAATGACGACGAGGAAACACTTGTGGCGGACCGTGATTCGAAGCCGGGTCTTCGGCTTGTTGCCAGCGGTCGCCCTCACTACTTGGCTACTGGCGCGTGCCTCATATACACCCAGAATGACCAGAAATGGAGCACTGAAGGAACGCCCTTTGAGCTCCGTGTCTTATCATAGTCTTCACTCTGATCACTGCATGCGGTCCAGCGAAGTTACAACTACTGCGGTGAATCAGTTATGCATACGCGGTTATCAGGTAGACGTTCCTATATTGTTTAGGTCAGAGCTTTTTCAAACTGGGTGTCGCGAGACTAACAAACTTAGACTCTAAACAAAAACACTTGTCATAAAATGACACAAAATATCCTTCTCTTCTTACTACCCTGAAGAGTCGCCTGCAGCCAATCATCCATGCGCAGAGCTGCTGCTGATACTTGACAACAGCTCTTTCCATGCACAGTTTCCTGGAACTGGCAGCTGCTTGAACGAACCTTCACTGTAGTCTGCATTCCTTCTGAAAAAGCTGCACCTGAGCGTTTTTTAATGGATTTATCAAAGCCACGTCACCCTCGTTAGCGTTTCTTACAATTAAATGTCAATCAATGACACACTGGCTGTAAAATCTGTCACAGATTTTAAAAGTGGTCACAATTGTCCACTGACTAAAGCTATTCAGTAGCGATGTTTAGTATGGAGTATGGCCGGGTGATTAACGGAGAGTAGTATTTTAAATGCAGTGATCATTCGTTCGAACCCTGGTATGCGTTAATATTTTTTCTGTTTCCTGTAACAGATTCTGGGACCAGAAATGACATTCATATTCTTACTTATCACAAGTATTTGTCCATTTTTTCCGAATATGTCGGGACTTCCGAGGTCGTGGTGAACCAAGAACGTAACAATAAAACTTAAATAATAATTCATCTCTTGTCATTAATACATCCCCTTTATTTCTGAAAACTGTGATAACATTGAACTGAAAGGGAACAGCCACTGTGCTGTCTAAATCTGAAATCCGAGCAACTAATTTCAAGATGCCGTTTTCAATCGATCCAGCAAAACCGTATCTGGCCCTGACATGTACACACGACAGCGAAAAACGGTTTCCGAAATTCAGTATTCGCGTTTCGAAAATTGGGTCGCATGTAGAAGAAGCAAGTATTACTGTGTGAATTACGCATTGTTGTCTGTGGTGTTACTCTGTTGTACAACTCCGCAGTTCCTAATGTTTCCTTTTCTTGCGATGAGTGTACGTAATTGCTGCAGTCAGGATCAACATTAAACATGTCAATGCGTACGACGATTTCAGTTTCGTTCACAAACTACATTTTAGCGATAAATTTATTTCCAACCCCCCCCCCCACGCTAAAACCATCTAAATTCTACAATATGTATTTATGTTAGTGAAAGGGTGGGTGACGCGCAAAACAGTAAGCTATAAGAGTTTGTCGCCATGAGGGAAAGACTGGAAAGCACTGGTTTAGATAGTGTGATGTCTGAACAGACACAAAACCAAGTGTAGGTATCCATCACAGTAAGTCGTAGAGTCCTAACGGCCACAGCTCAGGAAAAGCAGCACAGCTTACTAACAAGGATACAAGACAAGTGAATTCGACAGATAATCTCACGTCGGATAAGTAGTTTGCGGCAGCAGAAATACCACAAGGGGGCTGGTTATACATGGCATACTAATTACCAGTATTAGGTCGTAAGAGACGACCTTGTGGTACGCCTTGCACGAACCAAGGTGGCATTCCAGCATGACGTACTTGCTGTGCGGGTAGCAAACTGACAGGCGCTCGGCTCTGAAAAGACAGAGGAACCTACTCGAGCAGTGCCCCCATAACGAATTAAATGCTGGTTCCCCCTTTTCACAGTAGCACAATTAATGTTTTAATGCCGAACCGAAACCAAGTGTCGTAGTTTGCGTGTATCTTGTAGAATCTGCTTCGCTTGTAAAGTTCTTCATATGCCTGAAATTCTGGTTAACGTTGCGTGCTGGGCGATGTCTTACAGACCTCCATCACTTGATGTGAACTCAAAACACAAGTAGCACATTTCACAAAACTGTATTCAACAAAACATACATTGTTGGTATTAAACCACATACTGACGTAGTGACTGCCCAAAGTCAGCCTTAATAATGACGTCATGAGTGTCTCTGCTCGGGTCCGTATATACTATTTCGACGTGCAGACAACAATACAAACTATTGTTAGAAACAGGAAGTTGTACATTTATTATGAACAACGGAATTGTTACAAGATATACATCATATTGGTAAGTAGAGCATAAAATGTTTGTTCTTTCAAATACGATCATTTTGAGAATAATTGCTACAATTAAGTAATATATGGTATTATATGTTTACAAACAATAGAATTCATAAAGCGCTACGGTCGGGGGTTCGAATCCCCCCTCGGTCATGGATATTTGTGCCGTCTTTAGACTTAGTTAGTTCATAAGTAGTTTGTGATGACCCCGTAGTTAAGTCCCATAAGCTATACAAACATACAAAGAAGTTAATAACGTGAAAATTATGTTATGAAAACAATTCCTAACATGTCCAGAGCTATGTTTTAGCAAGCTTTACTTCTGACAGTCTTTCCAGTTCTTTAGATATTAGAGTTTTCACGCAATGCTTAAATGCTGACCATATGGTCATGTCGGTTACAGATCATATCTTCTGAATTCATATAATAAATTATTGCCAGTATTACATTAATTCATCAGATGGCATTTTTAGTTCATGTACTGGGTTTGATGCAAATCTAATATCATTTAATATGCTTTCTATTACAACCTATTATTGCTACATGTGCTCACTTTATATTCCGGAATATGGCTTTAATATGCGCCAACTTTGCTTCTTACCAATAAATGAACATTAACCGAGCAGCTATTAGCTTTTGTGGTGAGTTTACAATCTGGTAATATTCTTAAACCAAAGTTATCGGGTCGCGGCAGAACGGCCGTGCGCATTGCAGCGCTCTGCTAAGATGCGCGAGGCCGTTCCCCGTCGGGAGTTCGAATCCTCCTTCGGGCATGGATGTTTGTGCCGTCTTTAGTATAAGCTAGTTCATAGGTAGTTGGTAAGTTTAGGGACTGATGACCACGCAGTTAAGTACCATAAATTTTACAAACTTTTGAACACAAAGTTATCTGATATCTAATATATATCTATATATCTATTTTCTTATAAGAGTTACGTAGTGTATTAGTGTTGCCTATATGCAAAAGTAAAGTCTTTACGTGTTTTCCTAAGTAGTCTGTTACGACTCAAGGTTTTTAGATAACTATTGAAATGAATTTTCGTTTAGATTTTCAACTTCAAAATCATTGTATTCTGTATAATTACTGATATACCCCTGTTTCTTGCCACGTATACCTGCATTATCCTGTTGGAACAGCACATCATTTTCCCATTGCAAGAATGGCACAACAGCGGGTCTTTCAGCACTTAGCAGGTACCGAACGTCGGTCACCGTTCTCTCCACAAATAATGGTTGTAGCGCATCGTATCCCAGACGATAAGGCCTGGCGCAGGGCCATTGTGCTACAGACGTTCGCCAGGTCTACGTGGTACGCGCAAAGGACAGCAAATGCATGCATTATTCATTATCTGATTTGACCGAATAGTTGAGGAAACAGTAACAAAGCATAATGAAACAAAAAATGAACTGGAGATGATAATAAACAAGAGAGATAGTATTAACAGAAGCCGATACCGCACAATAAACTTAGTCTCGGTGCGGGCAGTGGCGGATTGGACCAAGACTGTTTCGGCTTCCATGAGAAAATCAACAGAAGCCGAAGTAAAAGGCAAACAAGATGAAACTTCCTGGCAGATTAAAATTGTGTGCCGGAACCGGGACTCGAACCTGGGACCTTTGCCTTTCGCAGTCAAGCGCACTACCGACTGAGCTACCTCGACACGACTCACGATGCCGCCCCACAACTTTACTTCCGCCAGTACCTCGCCTCTTACTTTCCAAACTTCACAGAAGCTCTCCTGCGAAATTTCAATCACCGACTTCTACTTCTGAATGTGAAAATATTTTGCTAGCACCCACCTACTTATAAAGACATGACCATCCCAATAAAATAAGAGAAATCAGATCGAAAACGGAACGATTTATGTGTTCTTTCTACCCGCGCGCTGTTAGAGAATGTAACGGTAGAGAAATGTTACGAAAGTGGTTAATGAACCCTCTGCCAGGCATTTAAATGTGATTTTCAGAGTATTCATTTAGATGTAGACGTTTCGTTCAGAACTGCGCTGGACATCTTCAGAGGTACTTCTGGTAGCTGCGAGTCTTGCCCACTGTCGGCAACACTGGCCGCTACCAGAAACATCTCTGAAGATGTCACCCGCAGCTCTGGACTAAACGTCAGGAGCAGACATATTTCTTTCACCACGACCATACAACCTTGAAGATTCAACAACAACTATTTCAGCCGGTCGTGAAAGCCTTCACAGCATGAATACCTCTTACTATCCCCCATCTGGCATCTGCCGTTATCGTATCAAAATCAACGTTCTTTTTTTCTAAATGTATTTCTCGGCAGCGAATGTACAGGGCGGTGCAGTTAACAGCAGCCCGTCTGCCCTTTGAATGCGAATGCAAAGTTTCGACTGTTGAATAGACTGAACTGCTACAGAATTCTATAGTTATTAAGAAGTTAATGTCCACAGCATTGGGGCGTATTTGATCATTGATTTTCTCGATAGGAAGAAGAATACTGTAAGCTAATTCTGTGAACACAGGTTCGATTAAGTAATGTGGCAAAATTTTGTGGGTAAAGAATTCGGATAGAGAACTACCAGCAAAGAGAGCAACAAAAAGTCTGTGTAAAAGTGGGCGCACCTAAGAGTCCGTGCAAAATGTGAAACGATAAAGAAGTCCTTCCCACACAGTAGATGATATTGCAGACATTACTCGAAGAGTTCGGATCCGAAAGAAGTCTACACGTAAATTGGCCCGACAGGCGTGGTAAGTAGGAAGGAAGCTTAGGGTTTAACGTCCCGTCGACAGCGTGGTCATTAGAGACGGAGGTTACGCTCGGAGTGTTTGGGGAAAGACGTGGAAGGAAATTGGCCGTGCCCTTTCAGAGAAACCATCGGGAGTGATTTAGGGAAATCACGGAAAACGTAAATCAGGATGGCCGGAGGTGGATTTGAACCACCGTCCTTCCGAATGCGAATCCACTGTCTTACCACTGCGCCACCTCGCTCGGTGGCGTGGAAGATCTGCTAGCGGACACTGAAATGTCTTTATTGGTTGTGTAGGAATCACGGGAGGATGACAATCAGAAATATATACGTTATTGCACGTGGCCTTTCACTAACACAAAGACAGTTTGTTAGAGACGTACCAGTACTTGAGTTATGAAGCAGGTTTTCTCTTACCGGTCAGGTGAATTCGCCGAACACGACGTACTGCCCAGTGGGTAATTCTAACGATATGTGTCAATAAACACCCCACCGCGGCGGAGTGACTGAGCGCATTGAGGCGCTATGCACCGTTTACCCGTCGGGAGTTCGAATCCCTCCTCGGGTATGGTTGTTTATGTCGTCTCTAGTATAAAGTAGTTAATAAGTAGTTTGTAAGTTAAGGGACTGATGACCCCGCAGTCAAGTCCCATAAACTTCACAAATATTTGAACATTTGAACAAATGTACAGTTACTTTCTCTGCATCTAAACACGTATTCCTTCTATTCTACAATAATAGAATAAGTATATACCTACTGTCATTTAAACACAATAAACAGAATCTAGTCTTTACCAATATTCTAAGACGCACTAGCCTATGAATAAATATAAGTAATAGTACGAATTTTATTCTTGTCCTTTTACTCATAATATACATACATATTAAGTTTAAAAACTTACGCAAACAATATAGGCCGAATTTATTACTTAGTTTTGCCCTTAGATATTAAAAAATATTTTCTAACTGATAGATCGTATCATACACAAAGAAAATATACTTACCTGTACAAAGTGTGATAAATCTTCGAACGAAGGCGTTAGTAACAGCGGTTGTAAAAGCACGTGTTGGACGCTGGTGAAGTGGTGTAGAAAGTGTGTTACAGAGCCCAAAAGTGAAAAACTGATGTGCTACTGTTGTCTAATCACAAGGAGACCCGTGAAATGGAAATAAATAATAAAAATCCAGCCATACTGTCGCAGCAAGTAAATGAACTAATTTCAAGTAAATTTCCGAATACAAAACACGATCTATACAACGTGCAAGTCGATCTATTACAGTATGTTTCAGTCTTCCCACAACAGAGCCAGCACCCAACATCATGCTTAAAATGATCCTGTAGCGCATCCACCGTCTGAAGATGAACCTGAAAATGTTCGAAAACCGGTTATTGGAATAAAACAGTATCATTTCAAGTCAGTTACTGGCTGCATTTTTCTTTAATCACATTATAACTGAATACAATGAACTGACGTATCAGAGACCGTAGAAACAGTTGATAACTTGTGAGAAGCAAAAATAAAAAATATTCAGCACTATTTCGATGGTCGACTACGGATCTCTCGCATTGTAGTCAGAGACCGTGACTGCATCGACACGACTCCGTGGCTGTTGTCGCTTCCTGTAAATGTTACGTCTGTAGCTTGTAGCGTTCTCTAACTATTTTTTTCACAGTTGTGTATTCCTTCTTCCTGTTTATTCGAACTTCGTTGTTTTCTGCGGGGTGCCCACTCGCAAAATTAACAATAAAACTGTGATGGTGTGGGGGGGGGGGGGGGGGGGCGACGGAATGGGCATTTTCCCTTCTAACACACTGTCTGGTGTGTATTTATGTTGCAGGAAGTCACTTTGATAATCTTCTATAAATGTTTTAGTGTATTTTTAAATGAAGTACAGACCCATTTCAGCTCTAGGTTTCTGTAATTTCAGTTGCATACCACAGTCCAACATATTCTGTCACGACACTCCCACAGAATTTTGTTATATACTGCGACAGCAGCGCTCCAAGCGACCAGCAAGGTACTAAATTTCTGAATATGATGTTCGATCAGTACGAATAGGGTCGTTTATATTGATGTTAACATTCTTTTTCTTTAGGGAATGTATGTAGCGTCATAAAGATAGGGAATAACTTGCAAAGAGCTCCACCATTGTCTCCATTAGGTTTGCTATGATCAATGGCAGCACAATTTACGTACAATTATCTTGTAACCAACAGACTTTCACTGAATAATTTCAGCCGCGGCGGAGTGGCCAAGCGTATTGAGGCGCTGTGCTGCGATGCGCGCGGCCGTCCGCCGTCGGGGGTTCGAATCCCCCCTCGGGCATGGATGTTTGTGTCGTCCTTAGTATTAGCTAGTTCATAAGTAGTTTGTAAGTTTAGGGACTGATGACCACGCAGTTAAGTCCCTTAAGCTATACAAACATTGTAACATTTTGAAGAATTTCATCCATTAGTCGTTTCTTCACTAAAATGCCAGTAAAATCGGTGTGGGTGGAACGTGGGAAAGGAGTATAGAATGCAGTAACTACAGTATTCAACATACGAAATCAGCCTCCACAACTGCAGCTGAAGGGAAAACGTCACAGACGTGGCAATGAAACGAAAAAGAAATAAAACTGTTTTCCAACAAAGAAGAACACAATTCCACGATTGTTGCTACAGCTGAACAACAAACGCCAAGAATCGGAACGACATTGTCTTCTTTAGCTGAAGTAATCACACTCAAAAGAATATGCCGTATAAGAAGGCCGAGTGAAACCTAGAAGCGTGCAAATCATTAGACTCCACACCGAATTCATACGCATCAGGAAATCTTGTCGTAGTAAGAACAGAGAGTAATAGAAATTCATGTTTCTGTTATGTTTATGTTCTACCTACTTTCAGCGTAATAAGCTGCAACTATACACATATAAGTATTTTCTTAATTATACTAGTGAATCAAATAATTTCAGCAGTTTACACTAATTTCCGTATTATGTATCTCTCTTGATATTTTACTAATGCTTGTAACGTAGAAACTATACTATTTCGTTAATTACGTACACAAATAATTATAAACAAACACCACTCTTTCGGCGCCGCGGTGGAGTAGCCGAGCGGTCTAAGGCACCTCGCTGCGGAGCGCTCAGTTTTTCGCCGTCGGAGGTTCAAGTCCTCCGTGGGGCGTGTGTGTGTGTGTGTGTGTGTGTGTGTGTGTGTGTGTGTGTGTGTGTGTGTGTGTGTGGTGTGTGTGTTGTCTTCAGATTAGTTTACCAAGGTTTAAGTAGTTTGTAAGCTACGGACTGATGACCATGCAGTTTGGTGCGATAGATTTACAAACATTTCATTTCGACTCTTTCGGCGGTTTGCTCACCGCTAGGAGCGCTAGTGTCAGCAGTGGGTGTGTCATATTCCTGGCCTGTGACCATATTTCTGGCCGCTGGTCGTTTCTTTGCTAACATCGTACGTGTCTTAAACGCGGGAGAAAGGCAGAAGCGCAGCATATTTTGAAATGTGGGGTGGGGAGCAGTAGCATATGGCACAGTAGGTGATGGTTCCCCTGGGAAAGCCCGCCTATGTTACTGGTACTCTCCTCGCATTGGCTGCTGCGTTTGACGTCACGTGATTTCTTTTGAAATTAGTTTTGTTTATTATATACTAAATATTAATTATTCAGAGCTGAGAATTTATGATAAATATGTCTCAAGGACAAGCTAGATTTTGACAGTTTAAAAAGTTGAAGGTGCCTTCTCTTATTGTAACAAGAGAAGAACGATTTTGCAGAAGACGCGCGACGGCCCTGTTTTGGCGCGAAATAGAGCGTCAGGTGCCCTCTCGCAACGCGCCGCAGTTTCAGTCTCGAGCTGACCACCATACCGCCGGACCGCGCCGGTCATGAGTAAGGATTTTGTAATAGTGATAACAGTCGAGGTCTCAACATGAGCTATGGGCAGCATAGACCGTGTCATATTAACAATAGTTGCTCATATTATATTATTTAATTAATAAATGGCATCCCTGAAAATTAAAAATCTCGCGAGTCGCTTCTTATGCTTCCATCATACAGAACTTATTTTAGCCTCACTTGTATGCTGTAGAAGAATCAACGACCTGTGTGCTGTCTTCTGCGCTGGGGACACAACTATAGAAGACAACAGGTTAGTCAGAACTCTATGCTTTCCATAAAGTTTTGGACAGTAACTACGGCACCTCGTGCGTACTGTAGGGCGGTACAAACGCACACTGCTACGCAACAGCATCCGCAAGGATGTGGAGGTTTTAGGGGACTTGTGGGAGGAAGCAGTACTAACTTCTCCGTCCGCAAATAAAACCCTAGGAAGCTTGTAGGTGTCGCGACTGTATACGTTAGACTGTGGGCATACTTTTCATCTCACTGTCGATGCGGTGTAAGAGTATTTAGTTGATCTTCCGTTACAAGCTAGGAAGGCTAAGCAGTAAAGGAAAGGGGCAGGAATTGCCCGCAGCACTGGGCGGGTGACGGACGGTTTTCATTGTGTTGTGGCGATGCCTCAGCGGCTGCCGGAACGGCCTGTGGCGCGGCACTAACTGTCAGGCCTGGAGGCATGGCGCCTGGAGTGCGGCAAACTCGAGCTACACGCTGGAAGCGGGAGGCCGAGGGTTTGAGTACCGCCTGCTGTGTTCTCAGGCGGTGGGTCGGGAGCACGTGGCCTGTGCATTTTGCTGTGGAGTGCACGGACGACGCAGCGGCAGGGTTACGTCACGCTGCCTCCTGAACTGCACGTTGCAATGGAACTCGACAGGCTGCGTTCTCTCGCTGCTATCGCATTTGTCAGTGGAACATAGACATTATTTACGCTACAATAATTTAAATATAAACTTTATCAATACGTTGAATATTAAAAAAAAACTTAGGACAGTATTGCACTAACTACAGTCCCATTAAAAGATTAAATTAGATCAATAGTTGTTTCATAGATCATAAATACGGCTTTCTGCGATGATGTGGAACGTGTCAGTTTATTTATTTATTATATTTTCTATTTTTTTCCTTATATGAAATTACTAAGTTTTATCTAAAAATTCATCTAAAGTGTAAGAGTTGCCATTCAGAAATTCTTTTAATTTCTTTTAACTACTATACTCCGTTCACCGAAACGAGAGACGTACTGTGTACACTGCAAGGCGCGTGACCACAGCGCTGCCGTCGAGGGGTGCACAAGGCAGGGGAGCACAGTCAGCGGGGCCGTCTCCGTTGCAGGTGTGAGCTCGTTAGTGCGCGTTGTACAGCGTCTGGGAAGATGACACCACATAGTCCTCAAAACAAGCGTTTCTGTTCGCATTATCCACTGGAAGCAGGGCCCCATCAGGTAAAGGGAAACGTCTGATTATCGCATACATTGGCAGCAAAGCAGCGTTTGTTCAAGGATGTTTGTTGAAATTCGGACCCAAGAAAAGTGCAGATTATCTTGAGATGTACGCCGTAACCTTCGAGAAGAGGTTTTGATATGTTCTTCCTCGGCTTCAGGAAAACGCAGTTATTGTCTTGATAACGCGCCGTACCATTTTCGTAGAACAGAAAAAGTTGTCAATGCTAATAATTCCAATAAGCACGAAATATCAGAATGGCTAAAATCTAAAAACATCGATTTTGAAGACAGTGTATTGAAGAAAAAACTTTTAGATGTTGTTAAAAATCACAGAATAGCGCACAACGAATACGCGATAGATGAAATGGCGAAGAATGGTAGGAAAACTGTTCTTACTATTTCCTCATATCAGTGGCGTAACTATGGGGGGGGGGGGGGGGGAGGGGAATAGAACACCTCCCCAGAACCCGAAAAAAATCGTGTAACAGCAATCTGTTAAGTGTAAAGATTGGCAAACTTGGAGTGATTTACCATAAGATTTCATTGAATATGGGTGAATTAGTTTCTTCAACGGAAGTAGTAGATGGTAGTCTGTCTGGAAACTGACTAAAATTTTGCTCGTCAAGCAGATCTATCCCCGCCCCCCCCCAAAGCCAAGTCATAGTTAGGCCACTGCCTCATACCACTGTGAATTAAATGCCATCGAGTTAGTGTGGGCCAGAATCAAAGGCTATGTTGCAGCAAAAAACAAAACATACAAAATGCCGAAAGTTAAAAGAACTACCAGAAGAAGCAGTAAGAACAGATACTGCAGAAGATTGGAACAAGTGCGTCCTCCATTTGGCAGAAAAAGTTGAAATTAGACTGCATTATAAAGAAAGAGAGGAGCGGTTGTTATAAACCTCAATGAAAACAGTTAAAGTTCGACAGAGTGAACCTTGTTTCGTTGTCCATTAACATTATTATTACTGATATTGTTATTAAAAACTGATTTTGTTTGAATGGATCGTTTTCTTAGCAACCGGAATGAAAATAAATAAACAGAAGTTTCATCATACTTTTAACATTATTGTAACTGGCTTTGAATCTTTAATGCTGTCTGTGTTTTTTTACACTTTATTTCGTTACATTGTTGCCCAGGTTTCTAACGGTCCGCTGTGACGTCTGCTCAGCAGCCAGCCAACGCCGCCAGCTGCAAAGCGCGCGCCAAGGATTTTATACACCCCTTCGTATTACATGAACCACGAATGCTTTCGCAGGAAACGAGCGTAGTCACTCATGTGACACTGTTTGTTTCGTCCCCGCTCTCAGTGAATAGACTATAGTTGGCTGTCAGACCTTTGACGCTATTTGGTAAGTGACCGAAGACTTTTGTAGCAGCGTAATTCACCCCTTTCTGTGACAAAGTTAGATTTCACGTTGAATAGTGAAGATCACACTTGCACACTGCTATAACTTTTTAATTGGGTGGCATTGTTAATAAATTTCATGAGTGATTATAATTTGTGTGTGTGTGTGTGGGGGGGGGGGGTGATGCTAAAATGAAGATCCCTAAATAAATGTCTGCAGAATTATCTTGGGATAGGTCCAGCAATTATTTCGATTACACACTTTTGTGCAATTAATACTTTTTTACTCAGTGTTGAATGAGAATAGACCTAGTAAGCTAATTTACTGAGTTGTATATCACCAAATTTTCCATTGACTCTGACAGCATAAGTAGCTGAACTGAAACGTTTCTCCCAGCGTATTTGATTATCAAAATATCCACGGGTGTACTGCCGGTCTATAGTGTCCAACGGGCACAATATTTCGGCGATCATACATGTCGCCATCATCAGGTGAACTGACGCACTGAACTCCTGGAAACGCGCCGGCACGGAGATCCGCATCATGTTTCTTCTAATTAAGTCCCTCCTCAATGCAGACACCTAAGAATTTTGAAAATTCTACCATTCGCTAGTTGACACTTCACGCAATGGATCACTATTCTCCAATCGGTTCCCAAAAAGGAACGATCATCAGTCTAATAGTTCCCAAAACTGAACTTACCTACCCATATCTACTATCAGTCATCCCTCACACCAACTAGAAATTTTGTCCAAGTCATCCAGAATCCTACTACAGTCATTCAATGAAGACATCTTCTCATACATCACAGCGTCACGATCAAAAAGACACAGCTTGGTACCCACTATATCCGTCAGCTCATTTATGTAGACACAAAACAAAAGCGGTCTCATCACATTTGCCAGGGACATCCCCGATGACGCCCTTCTCTCTGATCAACACTCGCTGTTGACAAGACACTGGGCTCTGTTACTTAATAAGTCTTGGAGCAACTCCATGCGCTCTGACGTTCGTTAGCGGTCTGCATTGCGGCTCGGTGCCAAACGCCTTTCGGAAATCGAGAGTCTGCCTTTCATCCATCTTTC
This sequence comes from Locusta migratoria, assembly GCA_026315105.1. Classification (NCBI taxonomy): domain Eukaryota; kingdom Metazoa; phylum Arthropoda; class Insecta; order Orthoptera; family Acrididae; genus Locusta; species Locusta migratoria. The sequence continues at coordinate 306,633,997 of CM048751.1, forward strand.
GCAAGCTGTTGCGAGGGAAAAGGGCATCCGACTTTCAGTCGGAATGGCGTGCGTGCTTCTGAGACCTGGCGGCTGTAGAGTATGCGAAGGCTGTTCATGAAATAACTTTGTAAATTGTGTGGGTAACGAAATTAGATTATCTATCTTTTCTTTGTTTGTTGGTACACATGTCCCGAACACATGTTTGCAGTTTCAAGTGCACAGCATACTTAATTTGTTTCTCACAGATAGAAAAGTTACACATGTTTCAGTATGATTGGAGATTTTCTATTGTTATAAGAAATGAAGCAAAGAGCTTCCACCAAATCTTGTGTTAAAATGGAATAAAGTGCTCTAAAGGAATTGAAACGTTGACAGTCGCATACTGTATGCTGTAAATAAAAAAAGGGTTTACAATTGATGCAAGCTATTCCAAGATGTCACACAAGATGTCGTAATGTACCTCACTCTGGGCACGAAAGCACATAAGCAACAAATGATAACGTCGAATCTGTGAAGAAAATTGTTTTGGAAAATCGTCGAATTAAAATAGAAGTTGCTGAGGATGTTGGCATATCAGTCGTTTCGTTACATGCAATTTTTAATTCTTTCGTGTGTTTTAGTTAAGAGACATGTCAGCGACGTTTGTTCCGAAACTTCTCAATTTCGATCAGAAGAATCGTCGCATGAGCATCGCTCAGGATGTCTTGAATGACGGTAGAGGTGATAGTGATTTGCTCAAAAGGGTCATAAATAGTGTAGAAACACGGGTTTACGGTTATGACGTGAAAAGACAAGCCCAATCGTCGCAATGGAAACAGCCCGAAGAGCCAGGACCGAAGAAAGGACGCAAAGTTCGAGCAAATGTAAAAGTTTGGCAAAATTCTTTTTTTACATTATCGTTGCGTAATGCATCATGAACTTTCGTGTCCAGGTCATACTAAGTCGTGAGTATTACCTTGACGTTGTGCGCCATTTTCGGGAAGCAATATATAAAAATGTCCGAAATTGTGAAAGAAACAATTCATGGCTTTTGCTTCACGACAATGTACATGCTCCATTACCCACTTTTGAAAGAGACTTTTGGCCAAAAACAACACTACAATCGAAACTTCCTGGCGGATTAAAATTGTGTACCGGAACCGGGAGTCGAACCTGGGACCATTGCCTTTCGCGGGGAAGCGCTCTACCGACTGAGCTATCACGTCACGACTCACGATTCCTCATCACAACTTCACTTCTGCCAGTACCCCGCCTCCTACTTTCGAAACTCCACAGAATCTCTCCTGCAAGGTTGCAAGACTAGCACTCCTGGAAGAAAGAATATGATGGAGACATGGCTTAGCCACAGCCTAGGAGATGTTTCCATAATGAAACTTTCACTCTGCGGCGGAGTGTGCGCTGATATGAAACTTCCTGGAAGATAAAATTGTGTGCCGGAACCGGGACTCGAACCTGGGATCGGTGCCTTTCGCGGGCAAGCGCTCTACCGACTGAGCTATCATTCTGGAACACTACAATCATGTATATCACGATATTCACCGGATTTGACCTCCTAAGAGTTTTTCCTGTTCGCAAAAGTGAAGAGACCTATGAAAGGACGCAGATTTGCAATGTTTGAGGAAATAAAAACTGCATCGCTCCAAGTATTCCAGGCTGTTCCAAAAGTGACAAGTGGTTAGAGGATTGGAAGAAGCGTTGGGACAACTGTATCTGAGAGAAAGTACTTTGGATAACATTAATATTGGCGAATAAATAAGTATCGTCCATAAAATATAAATTTACCATTTTGAAGACATCTCATACGTGGGATACTCCTGTCAGATGTGTTTCTCTCGTAATTGTACAAGTACTGAAAACTGTTTTGTGCTAAAATAAACGCTGAAATACTCCTTAAGTTTGTATCCAACCTAAGTAATTCCTTACTGACGGTCCGATATCGACCTTTGTTGGGAGCGTCACCTGTGTCAGACACAAATGTTATTCATGTCTATCCTCCTGCTTTTACATCGGGTAGAGACACCACCCCCACGAGTATTTTGTGTTTCATGTCTGTCATTATTCCTGCCAAATACTGCGTCTGTTCCTGAGCAATACGCAAGCAGTTTAACATCGGTTTCGCGTGCGCTTAATGCTGTAACTTGTCGTTACCATCGGTCTACAGTTTATGCAGAGGAGGGTATTTGTATGCGCAGGAACGTAAATTTAAGGGAAGAGAAAGGCACTGAAACGTAGCACAGCGCTTTGAAGCGGTGCTAACGTTCATGTGAAGGTGAAAGCGGATTTCAGGTAAATGGATACCCTTTCGGAACATGCATTTCGGTCGTAAACAGTAACTCTGTGCGACTGCTGAGCTTCTCCCGGCGTATTTAATGCTGGAGTAAATTACGAGCATGCAGTCGGATGACAAGTCGATGGCAGCCAATAGTGACTTTTTCACAAGTCCAACTGCAGAGAGGAAGTTCTGCGCACGAGAATGTAATACGATGCCTTGCAAATTGAAGCAGGAAGAATCTCTCTCTCTCTCTCTCACTCTCAATAAATAAATTGCTACAACATCACAAACCTAATATGGCAAACTTAAGAAGAAGCGATGGTGAATATCAGTAATGAAACGGTGAAGTGGAGATTCAACGCAGAATTTAATAATAATAATAATAACCACCCTCTATTCGTGAGCTTATTTCCCAGTTTGATTTCTACAGATTCCTTAATAAGACAATTAAATCTCCGTGTTAAATTCCGTAGGGTGGCCTGCGTCTGGGCATTGTTCTACAGTAGCAGGTGTGCTAGGTCGTTGTAATCGTGTGTGGCGCTTATATCGGGTACACCAGCCCTCCACAGTCCTGATGGTCTGACCAATATATGACTTGTCGGCCGCGCGGATCTAAGCGCATGTCGGGGACTGCCCAGCAGCTCCCGCCGGAGGTTCGAGTCCTCTCTCGGGCGCGGGTGCGCGCGTGTTGGCCTTAAGTTTTAATTTATCTGGTTACCGTGCTTATGCAAACCAAGATAATCCTCCGCGTTCCCTAACAGCGCATTTATCCTGGATATTTCCGCGACATAAGGCCAGTCCTATTGGAGCGTGCCGCGGTGGAGTAGCCGAGCGGCCTAAGGTGCCTCGCTGCGGAGCGCGCGGTTGCTCGCCGTCGGAGGTTCGAGTCCTCCCTGGGGAATGGGAGTGTGTGTGTGTGTGTGTGTGTGTGTGTGTGTGTGTGTGTGTGTGTGTGTGTGTTGTCCTTAAGTTACTTTACCCTAGTTTAAGTAGTTTGTAAGCTACGGACTGATGACCACGCAGTTTCGTCCGATAGATTTACAAACATTTGAACATTTTGTTGGAGCGTAAGGCAGATAAACCATTAAATAGGGTGCTATCATGACTCATCCGTTGCACAGTTAGTCCATATCGCGATGTTCGTTTGATCTGTGTATCAGCGTAACTATTGCGACGAAAGGTGACTTCAAGATGTGGTAAGTCAGCTGACAAACTGCCAGTATTTGCAATAATGTGAGGTCTGTATTCAAAAGTTTGCAAACCCTGAGGGACCAAGCCGCTGAATTTATCGGTCCGTAGACTTAAAAACTATTTTAATTACTTACACCAAGGACATGCCCCCCCCCCCACACGCACACGCACACACAGGCACGCGTGCGCGCCAGAGAGGACCCTCACATCCGACGGGAGTGTTCGTGCAATATGTAACATGTCTCGAACCGCGCGGCCATTTCCGCACAGCTGAGCTATGTACACCAAGGTACAATGTACTCCTTCCGTCTGAACCGGACACGAGTGACTACGTACAGACCAGAACGTTTTGCTCCTGGTGCGAAGCCGGTCACTTGACCACCCCCTATCTCCCCAGCTGTGTTGACTTATTGTAATTTCCGGCATTTTTGAACCTGCCGAATTGTACATAGCGTGTTTCTGAACCGGAGACTCGGGCGCTAAGCGCCCACACGTACTAAAAGGAAAAACTTCTTGTGTAACCTATACCGAACGTTAAGGCTACGCTGGCGTATTGTTGGTTTGAAGTAATTCATAGTGTGTTAAAGAATGGACTGAAAATGTGATGGAGGCATTCGAACTAAAAATAGTGATATATATTAAGAAATTTAGGTATAGGTTAGACAAGAAGTTGTTTTCTTTTAGTATGTGAGGGCACATACTCCGGTTCAGAACCACGCTTTGTACAATTCGGCGGGTTCAAAAATGCCGTAAATTACAAAAAAGTGAACGTACGTGGGGGAAGGGGGGGTTGGCGGAGGAAGACGGGTGGTCATGTGATCGACTTGGCACAGGGGGCCAAACGTTCTGGTCTGTACAGTCACTCGTGAGCTGGACGGTGACAACTATCAGCCTGCAGAAGCAAATCAGAGTGGGCAGCCTTCCTATAAACAGCAGGTCCCAATGAACCATCAACCTCACCCCAGAAGAGCAGAATACACAAGGGAAAGCAGCCATTCAAGTGGATTGATTTTCGATGTCCAAAAAACTGTTTAATGATCTCAGACAGCGAGTGAATGGCCGTGCGATCTGTAGCGTCATGTCACATATTGCGCATTCGCTCCCGTCGGAGGTTAGAGTCGTCCCTGGGCACAGGTGCGTGTTTTGTTCTTAGCATGAGTTACCGCAGTTAAATTACAGGGTGTATCCCCGCAGCGCCCCCATTCTCGGATTTTGATCTCATCTGCCGCATTCGCCTCCACTGAGGTAAACAACGTTACCATCTGATTAAGTTCAGCTTTATGTACAGCAGGTGATCCTCTGTGGAAAGGGGAGCCTGACATCCCCTGAACACATTTGTAAACATTCAACCAATTTGGGCTGCAGACATGTGGAAAATGAAGACCCGAATCCTGACTACATCTACATGGGATACTCTGAAAATCACATATAAGTGCCTGGCAGAGGGTTCATCGAACCACCTTTATACGATTTATCTCCCATTCCATTCTCGAACAGCGCGCGGGAAGAAAGAACACCTGAATCTCTCCGGCTCTGATTTCTCGTATTTTATTCTGCTGGTCTTTTGTTCCTATGTAAGTGGGAATCAACAACATATTTTCGCTTTCGGTGGAGAATATTGGAGATTGTATTTTCGTAAGTAGCCCATGCCGCAGCGATAAGCGCCGTTGTTGTAATGATTCCCATCCCAGATCCTGTATCATTTCCGTTACGCTGTCTCCCCTGTATGGTGACAATACAAAATGAGCTGCCCTTCTTTGGACTCTTTCGAAGTCCTCCGTCAAATCCACCTGATATGGATCCCACAATGAGCAGCAATGTTCCAAGGAGGACGGACAAGCAAAGTGTATGCAATCTCTTTAGTAGTTCTGTTGCATCTTTTAAGGGTTCTGCCAATAAAACGCAGTCTCTGGTTCGCCTTTCCCAAGACATCATCTACGTTTCTTTTCAGTTTAAGTCTGAAGTAAGAGTAATACGTAGGCATTTTGTGGAGTTTACGGCCTTCACTTCTGATTGATTTATCTTGTAAACAAAGTTTAACGGATTTCTTTTCGTACTCATGTGGGCGACTTCATACTTCGCATTATTTAGACTGAATTGAAAATTTTACACCATAGTGATGTCTTATTTAGATCGTTCTGCAGTTGGTTTTGATCATCAGATGGTTTTACTAGACGATAACTGACGACGTCGTCTGCAAAAGACCTATGAGAGCTACTTAGATTTTCTCCCAAATCGTTTATGTAAATAAGGAACAGCAGATGACCAATGACACTACCCTGTGGAACGCCCGATATCACCTTTGTTTTAGTCGATCAGTTACTACAAACTGTGTCCTCTCTGACAGGAAATCCCCTATCCAGTCGCAAATTTGGGCACATATACCATAACCACGCAATTTGATTAAAGGCCGTTTGTGAGGTACGGTGTCGAAAGCCTTCTGGAAATCTAGAAATACGGAATCAATTTGAGAAACCTTTTCGATAGCACTCATCACTTCGTGTGAGTAAAGAGCTAGTTGTATTTCGCACGAACTGTTTTTTCTAAATCCGTGTTGACCTTGTGTCAATAATTCAAATGTTTGTAAAGCTTATGGGACTTAACTACGGGGTCATCAGTCCCTAAACTTACAAACTACTTATGAACTACTTACGAACTAGGACGGCACAAATATCCATGCACGAGGGGGGATTCGAACCCCCGACCGTAGTGGCCGTGCAGACCGTGACTGAAGCGCCTTAGTCCTCTCGGCCACCGCGGCCGGCTTGTGTCAATAGATCATTCTGTTTGAGATAATTTATAATATTTGAATACAGGATATGTTCCACAACCCTGATGCAAAGTGACGTCAATGAAATAGACCTGTAGTTGGGTGGGTTACTCGTGCTGCCTTTCTTGAATATAGGTGTGACCTAGGCAACTTTCGAATCTTTTAGTACAGATCCTTCTTTGAGAGAGTGGTTGTATATGGCTGTTAAGTAAGGAGCTATCGCTTGAGCATAATCAGATCTTCCAACTATTGGAGAGTATGGGGATTGCTTGGGTATACCTTGTCTTTTAACATTCCCCAAAGATAAAAAATGACGGGTATTTACATCTGGAGAACGAGGAGACCACTCAACCATCCTATCATCAAAAACAGTTCGTACTGCTGCCCAAGAAGCATTGCCGATGTGTGGTCTTGCGTTGTCGTGTTTTAAATAATCATACTTCTCTAAGAGACAGAATATTGTCAACATAGATGTCAGAATTTGTTTCGTTGCAAAATACTGGTCCAATAATTCGCCTTCCTCTAATCGCACACCACACTCCAGTTTTCATATCATGCAGTGAGTGATGTAACTCAAGAGGATTTTCGGAGCTCCAACGTCGATTATTCTGAGGATTTGCATACCTTGACAAAACCAGCCAACCTTAGTCAGAGAAAAACCAGCTTGAGATCTCCACATCCTGCACTGACTGTAAAAGCCAGTTACAATAACGATGTCGAGCAACATAATCTGAGTTCGTGAGTTGATGAACTACCGAAATTTTCTACAGCTTCAATTTCAGTTTCTGCATAGCTCTGTGAGGAGATGCTCTTGACACAAACGTGAGAAGTGCCAAACGGCGCAGAGATTTTCTTGGAAATTTTTTGTAAGGCCTCCCATATCTCATTTAAGTTTTTTTTGGGTTAAAATACCACCTTCTCTAGGCGTTCCTTTTTCAAACACAGATCCATTCTCTTTAAATTTATTCACTAATCGTATCTGCGTATCGTCTTTTCATTGGGAACCTCTCCCATGCGTCTTCCGAAAGACTCCCTGTAGTTTGTAAGTCCAGTGACCGATGACCTCTGTAATTTGGTCCGTTAGTTTCACAAACATTTGTACACTGTAATGAATATTCTCACTGCCATAAGGACAAATATCGGAAGTATCGTTCACATACCCGAAAAACACAGGTTTCAATGTGTGGTGTCGCCCAAATCCAAAGTGCGCGCCACCTACTTTCGCCGCGCGCCGCCATGCACGCACGGCGCGGCGTTCTTACGACGTCAGCCACGAGCGCCCTCTGCGACAACTCCGCTCGTGGCCACCACTGAACGAGATCGTTCACTTGGGACAGAGATAGGAACCAGTCAACACTTCGGAATCAGATAGGCACCAGTGAAGACTTGGCTATCGTACAGGCTCTAGGCAGACCTCTAGCTCAACTATGTATCAGCATTCTGCAGTACTGAACTGTGTAAAAGTTAAGTATTGTATAAATTCTGTGCAATATATATCTCGTTCTAATTTACTCTAGTGTTTCTAGTTTCTGGCTGCTCCCCTCCGTACCTGCACCAGCGTGCTATCTTTATTCCTGTGTCGGTCTCATTCCACTCGGCCACCGACACCTACGACGGAAACGAGACACAAAAGCGGCGACGAGGCTGGGACACAAAACAATGCTAATTCCATGCCAGTTTCCTCCATGTGCTTTGAAATTGCCTTCTCACGAAACCTAACCTCAAAGGATTGCGACTAATAAGAGAAAAATGTCAGTGAAAAGAGAAACCACACCACAACTCACTAAATGTAAGAGTGATTAAACGCAATCCCTGTAATCGACGAATGAAATGGGTCGTTTTTTCCTGATTGTTGGGCCTGCAGCATCATATATGTCGTAGAAAGACATTGCAATAAAGTTCCGGATTGTTGCTTATATTTTATTCAATAGTGCTACAGCTGTTTCGACAGTTTGTCATTCTCAAGCGCCTGCGTATATAAGAATTACATGAATTACAAATCAAACAATAGGAAAATATACATAAATTTGTTTGTTATAAATTTTCCTTATAACTTACGTCTACGATGTTTGGACGTTATATGCTGACATCTGGCGCAACTGTTGCATAAACTATATGGAAATATTCACGTATTTAGTCGTTGTATACGGTTTTTAGCTGTCAGGTATTATGCAGCTTTTTACGTTAAAACGTCAAATTAAAGAAAACTTTTATATTTTGCGTAATTAACAACAGCTCTGCCAAAGATGTTTACATATATAGTAATCAACTAAGTTATCAGAGACTTTTTTAACGTTAACATTGGTCAGAGATGTTTATTTCGTTTTTTCCTCTGTTCATTTAGCATATCTTTGCTTTTCAGCCGTTCTCATCGATAAAATCAATAAAATTAACCAGATAATTTCTATGTTTGAAAACTCAATGATTAAAAGGAGGATCAAGTTACCTCTTCAGAAAGCAGCAATAGATAAAGAACTTTCAATTCTTCAGTACATAGCATTCAGAAACAACTTTAATTCAGAGATTGTCACTCAGTTGTATAAGAAACAAATTACACCGAAAGAAGACCAAACAGACAAAGACATCCACCTAGCTAGAGAAGACAGAATACACGGCAAATTTAAATACATACCCGCCACATACTCTGGTAAAATATCCAACAAAATTAACGTACTTTTCAAAAACACCAGGATTAAATTTGCTTTTCGCACTAACAACAATCTAAGATCAAAATTGCACTTTACATCCATCAGTAATTCCCCATACTTAGAGCCAGGTATTTATAAAATCACATGTGACAACTGTAACAGCTTTTACATTGGTCAGACTGGACGTAATTTCCTCACAAGATATCATGAACACGTAAGAATAAGTGAAAATAACCAATTTAGTTTCTATTTACATCTCAGAAACGAAAACCATTCAGCACTTAACATCGAAAACGCACTTACGATATTGCATAAAATACCAAAGGGAATAGAAATGAATGTTTTGGAGGAATTTGAAATATATATTCGCACTAAAAATTATCCGAACGAAATACTTAATGAACACACTGATTTCAAACATGAAAATTATCTGGTTAATTTTATTGACTTTATCGATGAAAAAGGCTGAAAATCAATTATATGCCCAAATGAACAGAGGAAAAAACGAAATAAACCTCTCTGACCAATGTTAACGCTAAAAAAGTCTATGGTAACTTAGTTGATTACTATATATTGGCAGAGCTGTGGTTATTTAGGCAAAATATAAAAGTTTTCGTTAACGTTTTAACGTAAAAAGCTGCATAATACCTGACAGCTAAAAACCGTATACAACAACTAAATACGTGAATATTTCCATATAGTTTATGCAACAAAAAATCAAATGTTTGTACAACTTATGGGACTTAACTACGGGGTCATCAGTCCCTAAGCTTACAAACTACTTATGAACTAGCTAAGACTAAAGACGGCACAAATATCCATTCCCGAGGGGGGATTCGAACCCCCGACCGTAGTGGCCGTGCTGACCGTCACTGGAGCGCCTCAGTCACCTCGGCCAACGCGACCGGCTTTATGCAACAGTTACGCCAGATGTCAACATATAACGTCCAAACATCGTAGACGTAAGTTATAGGGAAAATTTATAACAAACAAGTTTATGTATATTTTCCTATTGTTTGATTTGTAATTCATGTAATTCCTATATACGCAGGCGCTTGAGAATGACAACTGTCGAAACAGCTGGAGCACTATTGAATAAAATATAATCAGCAATCTGAAACTTTATTGCAATGAAATGGGTCGTGTTCTTAACGTTATGTTTTCACCAAGCTGGTAGTGGGGATCAAGCTAGAAAGCTGTTTCGCTACACAGTATGTAGGAACAGTAAGTTACAATAGGCCCCAGAATTGGTCTTTCGTTATGAATCCTAGGACGGCCATATAGTCTAGACTTCTAGAGGGTACAGCACAATGATAAAGACCATTGATAGTCTCCTGTGACAAGCATCTTTTCTTCAGCAGATTTTTAGTTTTACCCCCAAAGGTTTTTGTAGGTACAGCGCAGATCCTACGATATATAGAGTCAGAAAGGAAACACTCCAGTTTTGAACGTATGCCTGCTCGTTGAACACTACCGTAACTTTACCATTGTCCGCAGGTACAGTAACAATGTCAATATCGTCACTGAGTGAACATAAAGCAGCCGCCTCTTTTGCTGTTAAATTAGTCCACATGAAAAGTGCCACTACAAGCACCCGCTACTCTCGTCTGCAGCATCACAAAGATATTTTAAAGAAACTGATCAATAGGCAGGCTTACCCGTGGTGGGGGAAGGTTATAGTTTTGCACCGTCGCTGAAGCGTTTACCCGTCGTAGATTTTACGAACTCTGCTGATGTCGTTCTCTTAACCATGCCATCACAATGCAGCATCTTCACTTCTAGGACTGATTTAGCACTAACAGTTGCGTGGGATGTGTGTCTTTTGCGATTACTTTAAGGGCAGGGTTTTCAGCACTATTGATTGGAAATGTGGTGATACACTCATGAAGTTGCTAAGAGAACTGTTACTTTTACTTTACGTGCAAACACTGATAATAGAATCATGAAAGTTGATTGAAATTTTAGTTTAATGTTTGTGTTCAATATCTTAAATCTTGAAAATAAACAAAGTTTTGGAAAAAATTTTGGTGTATTAGAATGAAGTGTAAGAAGTTCCAGGTAAGGGCATTGCAAAGTCATTGTGTTCTTTTTTTTATATATAAATTACTAGTGAACCTGGCAATGCTTCTTAGATGCTAAATACTTACGGGAAATGACTGTATATTCTGCACTGTTTTCCTTCATCTCTCTCTACCTAACACTTCACCCATACATGCGCCTCTTTCTTACATTCCTCTGTGTTCTTTTAAGATTCAGTCTTCATCAGATACCTGAAACTAGCCATTGCTTTTGTATTTGTTTATTCTAATATTTTAGTCCAGGGTGCAAAATATCAGTTTTTATGCTACTAGTCAATCTGACAACTTTTCCAGAAGTCCTAGAGGAAGCAGAGACAACAAACTTAAACTGCTTCGACATTTACAGAGAACTTTTAACTTTATTAGCATCATTGTAATTTCCACGGGATACGTGTTCATGGAAGGTCAAAACAAAGTTGTGCTGTTTCTCTTAACGTCATAATTTCTTTTCCTAGAACTTATACTGTTTCTGTCAACAACGAAAATCTTTTTGTTGATCCGTGCTAGAATTTGAAAATGTTAAAACCTCCGAGTCACATGTTTTGAGATGTTCACCAGTGGGTACCCGACACAGCTAACTGAAAGCGCTGTGCAAGATGATGACTGCTTATCAGTTTCACGCAAAAAGATTTTATTTGAATAGCTAATCCTGATCTGTACCTAACCAAAATTGCATCACCATTGGTACCTATGCATAAAATATAGCACTTTCCTCTGTATTCACACAGTCGAACCTAAATAATTCGTTAAATCTGTGAAATAATTGAGGAAATGGAGTCTAGCAGGTATATTACACATGATATCTCTTCCTTTGAATCTGTGTATCTAACACGATAGATTGCAGTTTTTTTGTTAATTGTATATGGGTTTCTGTTTTAGTATATCCACTATAAAATGACTAAATTATCTGCATTATTTTTCAAAAAATGTTCAAATGTTTGTAGAGCTTATGGGACTTAACTACAGGGTCATCAGTCCCTAAACTTACAAATTACTTACGAAATAGCTTATACTAAAGACGGCACAAACATCCATGCCCGAAGGGGGATTCGAACCCCCGACCGCAACGGCCGTGCAGACCGTGACTGACGTGCCGCAGACCGCTCGGCCACTGCGGCCGGCCATTATTTTTCATTGTAATGCTGTGCTAACACAGTCACATTTAATTTTATGCTGTGTCGAAACAAAACTGCCGTTTAATGATATTTGTTACGAAGAAAGGATATTAAAAAATTGAAAATACTGAAACAACAACCTGTAAATGTATGTCCGCCTTAATCATCAGTATAATTTACACTTACTGCTTTAGGGCTCTGATAGTACAATTCTGATCCTAGCTTTAGTGTCTTCAGAAGATAAAATACAATTTACATGTAATCCTATGTCGGCTACATTTTCGGTCGCCAAAGGCCAGCCTGCGACCGCAAATTTCGCACCCTGCTTTCAGTCGGTCTACTTGTACCTTCTCCCTCCTGTGTCATCCTCCTCCTCCTCCTCCCTTATTCGTCCTCTCCCCCTCTGTGTCCAACTATCCATTCCCCCCGCTTTTGTCATTATCTTCCCCGCTCTCTGCCAATCTTCTCCCTCCCCTGTATATGGAAAATTACATATCTGTGAAAAATTTCAAGGTTATCGATCAAAATCTATAAATCTTTAGCGTAAGGTAACCCTGACAAGGTCTGTAAGAAATTTCCCTTAGACAATACCGTTTCTCTTCTTCTTCTGGTCAAGTGTAGAGAAATTATTGTATCGGTATGAACGTTATCGGAGCTACTCCACCGCGGCCGCTGGGCGGTCTGAAGCCGCGTTACGAACTTGTGATTTGAAGATATAGGTATGTGTGTACTTGGAAAATTTACGGGTTTGTAACTGCAGAACGTAGTCTCTGATTGGACAGTGGTAAACTATGCTCGGTATTAGGACTATGGAACTGTGATAATTCAGCAATAGTGTACTGTTGTGATGACAAACTGTGTTTTATAACAAATACTGTAATTAATCGCGGATTAATTGGGAACTGCAATCTTCGATGGACTTCACTAATTTATGAGTGATAATTTGGAACTTTTACTCTCGAGTACGTGTGATACTTATTGTGCCTCTCATGAACAATAGTTGGGGAAATATTCAGTTATTTACTGATGTATAAAGTAGGACCACTTCCGCATTTTCATGTCAAAAAAGAGTAATACACTCCATTTATAAAGAATTACTTCGTGAGTGAATCACTTCTTTATCTTAGACTCAATTTTGTTGGTGATTACGAGGTTTAATTTATGTTTGTTTAAATGTACTTTCGCGTCATCATCTACAGATTGATAGACTTGCTAAACTACAGATTAATTATTGATATCGTTCAAACAGATTGGGTAGCTGTTTAGGGCATAGAAGCTGACAAACATAACTCATCCCTATGAACAGAGACAACCAGCCGTAAACTTTTTAGTACCCTGAGTTACGTATTCCCAAATTCTTATGGGTGAGTACCGATAGGAAGGTCGCACACTTACGCCGCAGCCTCGACGTGCACGGCTTGGGTGCCGCCGTCAAAGGTCGACTTGGACAACGCAATGTTTGGCCGTGGTGGTCAGCAATGAAGGCTGATTCTGCCTGCACCGATGTAATAAGCTAACACTCCCATCCCACTCACCTTTGGAGCGCTGACCAGCGATGCACATATTTGCAATACCTGTTCTTTCGCCATTCTGGCAACACGAAGGTGACGGGTCGTTACAACACGATAATGCTCGCCCATAAACTGCACGTGGAACTCTACGCGCTCTCGAAAACACGTAGCAGCTTTCCTGGCCAGCATGATCTCTGGATTTTCCTTAATGCGCCGACGCCTGACATGCGACTCGTTAACCCACATATCTTGCACAACTAAGTTAACAGGGCGAGCAAGCGTGGAAAAGTGTGTCCAATGACAGTGCTCGGCATTGGTATTACATAACCGAAGCCAGAATCGGTGTCTGAATTGCTTCTCGAGGAGGCTCTCCCACTTACTAACATCGCTGTTTCAGCATGGTTCACACGCGGTACCTCATTAAGCCTTCAGTTAGTGATCGGTAAATGTAATCATTTTATGTACTCCGTGTGCACTACTTCAATAATACATCTATAGTGATTCGGAAAAAAGTGGGTTTACTAATTTTTTACTTCCTGGGGCATGGGTGTGTGTGTTGTCCTTAGGTTAGTTTACCTAGGTTTAAGTAGTTTGTAAGCTACGGACTGATGACCACGCAATTTGGTCCGATAGATCTATAAACATTTGAACATTTGAACAGCGTCACAACCTTTCACCACCTCCTCAAAGCTACGAGTCCCTTCCCAAGCGTTCGAAAGTGTGCTCTACCTGCTCCCAAAATTGTATCCTTCCGCGCACCCTAACGCCTCATCTTTGAAATACAATTTCCTTTCCAAAATATTACACTTTTGAATATCACAGAATTAAATGCTTTGACCACCTCTTTAAAATGTAGTTTACATTTAACAAACACATATTTAACAGTACTAAAAACGGTTGAGACTGAAGCTCTTTGCTCAGGTAGCTATTAAGCGTGGCGTCTCACTGTTCAAATATACTGCCGCCGTCGTAATATAGTTACACATTTAATATTTAATGTATCATGGATTTTTATACAAATAGATTCAGTTCTTGTCTATAATAATACATACAATTGTTTATGTATAAATTATCTGCTACATATCTACTATTTTTAGTCGGCCATGAAATATTTAAGTGGCAGTCTACAACATAAAAAACGAACGTTACTAAGAATACTATTAAATATAATAAAATACACATATAAATGTAATGTGCTTTTCTGGGTTCATGTTTTGTGTTTCTGTGGTGGAATCTATGTTCCGACACAAGAATATTACTACCTCAACGAAAAGCAGAACAAGAGAGTAAAACAAAGTTTATTGAATGAATAGGGAAATATCGTGGGGCTTCTTTTAAGATAGGTAGCGTGGTGAAATGCTGCCCATTTGCTTCTTGAAATGGTACTGATAAACACTACTTATCAATAATTGTAAATATGTCTTACAATATCATTATCATAGTACTGAAATTTATCGAATTTTTATCTGTAAGAGATATTGAAAATATAATTACGGCACTTGATTCTCACAAGTCTCCTGAATCCATTCATATAATTATATTTGCTGTATGATCATTCCCTGATTTTATATAGATTTTTAGAATAATGTGTGTGGCTATATTGTATTTCAGTTGCAATCTGGGAGAGCCGCCCTCGCTCTGCCAAGACCGCCGTTTCCTGTTTCCGAGCAGATTAGAAAAACCCTGAAACTTCCTGGCAGATTAAAATTGTGTGCCGGAACCGGGACTCGAACCTGGGATCTTTGCCTTTCGCGGGCAAGCGCTCTACCGACTGAGGTATCCCGACACGACTCACGATGCCGCCTCACTACTTCCGCCAGTTCCTCGCCTCCTACTTTCCAAACTTCACAGAAGCTCTCCTGCGAAACATGCAAGACTAGCACTCCTGGAAGAAAGGATATGGTGGAGACATGGCTTAGCCACAGCCTAAAGGATGTTTCCAGAATGAAACTTTTCACACTGCAGCGGAGTGTGCGCTGATATCAATCAACTTTCCCCTGTATCTTTAATGTCACAAGTGGAAGATGTGCCAGACGTGTGCGTGCCGATAGTCACACCACTAGTAACGGGCTAACAACAGTTCGTATTGACACTTGTGGACGCAAAACCGCCTTACCTCTGCTAAAAGATGTGCCACTGCTGCAGTTGAGGTGGAGTGGTCGATTGCCCTGAGGCGCTATGCTGCGGTGCTCGCCGTCGGAGATAAGAGTCGTCCCTTGGACACGAGTGTCTGTATTATCCTTCTGTTAAAGTCGTTTGTGAGCCTAGAGACTGATGACAGCAGTAAGTCCCATTTGAACATTTTTCGCGCTGCAGCCACACAGAACGACAATCTCGGTGGAGGTCTGCACTGTGTGGACATCTAAAACCTCGTCCATGGGATGAAAGTGTTCATCATTGCAACCAGCATCGCTGCACAACTGATGTACCGCGTCCAACGTGTCGCAATTCACGGAGGCCCATGTCGCCACTTGGCAGGCCACGCTTCAATTCCTTTAAACTCGCTCAGTTGGAAGTAACAAGCACGCCGGACGCGGTGGCCGAGGGGACTGAGGCGCGTCAGTCACGGTCTGCACGGCCACTACGGTCGGGGTTTCAAATCCCCCCTCGGGCATGGATATATGTGCTGTCCTTAGTATTAGCTAGTTCATAAGTAGTTAGTAAGTTTAGGGATTGATGACCCCGTAGTTAAGTCCCATAACCTTTACGAACCTTTGAACATTTGAGTAGCAAGCACGAGTGAGTCTCCGCAGTACGGTGCTTGCTTGCTTCACATGATGGCACACAGAGCCTTCATTAAAGGGTACAGATACTTGCTTTGGTAGCTATGTCACCGCGCTCGGTTGGAGGACGATGTTGAAACCACCACGAATGCGTCTATCTCCCAGGTGCCATCTGCGTCGTCGGGTCTAAACCCAAGTCCTTTTACGCCATGTACTCATTGCGGCAAGAAATGATTTTCTAATACGATCGACGAGTGTAGTCGATTGGCAAGCTGAGTGACTTCTATGCTGTGGGACCGCGTTCCTCCTGAGTGGCTGCCGCCGGTTATCTCGCAAGTGGTCACGGTCCCGCTGCCGCGTCATCTTCCTGCAGACGCGGCCACCACAGTCTCTGATAAAATCGAACATCACTTCAGCCGACAAATGATGTTCAGAAAGAAAAGACGTGGTGGCGTGTTTACTGCTGTCACAAACGTTTTATCCTGTAGCGAAATTGAAATACGTAGTTCAAAATCAAATGTTCAAATGTTTGTAAATCTATCGGACCAAACTGCGTGGTCATCAGTCCGTAGCTTACAAACTACTTAAACCTAGGTAAACTAACCTAAGGACAAACACACACACCCATGCCCTAGGGAGGACTCGAACCTCCACGGCGAGCAACCGCGCGCTTCGCAGCGAGACGCTTTAGACCGCTCGGCTACTCCACAGCGGCAGTACGTAGTTCCTGTATGAGTAGAGGTTATACCCGACAACGGGAATAAATTAGTAATTGGTTCAGATGATTCCATTCAAGAAACGTTCAAAGAAAGATTACACCTAATTTCAAAAACGTACCCAATGCATACAATTTAAATTCCTGGTCACTTCCTAACCCTCGATATGTTGACAGAAATACATCTTCCAAACCGGAGACAAGCATAAAGTTGCTCGCCCTCCGGCGTGTGTGTGTGTGTGTGTGTGTGTGTGTGTGTGTGTGTGTGTGTTCTCCTTAGGTTACTTTAAGTAGTTTCTAAGCCTAGGAACTAGTAACTAGATTAACAAACATTTCAACAAGAATAAAACGTGATCAGAAATTTTACTGAACGCATTGTCAATAAACTGTCTCGAGCAATTACTTCGAGAACACACTAGAACAGTCAATGTTTGTGAAATCCTCCTATTATCAAATAATCAACAGCTAATAAAGAACATCAAAACAGACACAACGATAAGGGAATACAAAGTTGTCGTAGCGAGACTGAAATATAATTTCCAAAAACTACCGAAATTAAAGGAGAAATGTATTTATTGAAAGCAGCACATAAAAAATCCCATTAACGGTTTCACGAGTGAGAATCTCCAGTCTTTGCAAACTAATAACGTGAGTGTAGATCATATGTAGCTGACATTCAAAGAAATATCGACAGCCATTGAGGTATTAATACCAACAAATTAACAAAAGAGGTCTAACCCGCCGTGGTACACAAAGAGGGTTCGATACAATTGCAAAAGCAAAGAAAAAAAAGCAAAGGGAAAAGCTTTCCAAATTTAAACACAAAATCTCCAAGACTGGTAATCTTGTAGAGAAACTCTTAATGTAGCGCTAACTTCGATGCGAGAAGCTTGTAATCATTCCCACAACGAAACCATATCACGTAA
This sequence comes from Locusta migratoria, assembly GCA_026315105.1. Lineage (NCBI taxonomy): Eukaryota > Metazoa > Arthropoda > Insecta > Orthoptera > Acrididae > Locusta > Locusta migratoria. The sequence continues at coordinate 306,651,928 of CM048751.1, forward strand.
TTTGGTTCAGATTCCGAATAGTCTTGTCATGTGAAGTAGAAATTCCTGGAGTAGTAAGGTAATATTTGTCACTTAACAAAAGCAATTCCCCTTGTCCAGATGGTATACCAACTAATTTCTTAAGGACAACACACACTCTCACACACACACACACACACACACACACACACACACACCCATGCCCCAGGAAGGACTCGACCTCCACGGCGAGCAACTGCGCGCTCCGCAGCGAGACGCTTTAGACCGCTCAGCTACTCCACCGCGGCGAGGAAAGTATCGTTCTAATTCACATGAAGTGAAGGGATTTTGATCGATTCCATCTAAATTTATATTTCCCACAGTGAGACTGGACACGCGATGACGAGCGGCCGATCCTGCCGGAGGCTCGAATCCTTCCTCGAAATGGATGTTTTGACCTAAGTGGAACTTAGTTTAAGCAGTTTTTAATTCTAGTGACTTTTGACCATTGCATTTTTTTCCAACAGATTTACAAGCATTTAAAATTACTTTGGATTTGCTATTTCCTGCCAGAAAGCACACAGTACGTAGTTATCGACGGAAAGTCATAGAGTAGAATAGAAGACGTGATGTCCCAGAGAAGTGCTACATGATTTAGGAGACTGAGTAATTCCTAGACTGTTCGTGGATGATGCTATCATTTATCGGTTAGTAAAGTAACCAGAAGATCAAAAGCAACTGAAAAACGACTTAGGTACAGTACCTGCATGGTGGAAAATACAGAATTGAACCTTCATAATTACTAGCGTGACGTCGTCCATATGAGGACTAAAAATATCCGGTAAACTTCATTTACATTATAAATCAGGCAAATGTATAGGCCGTAAATTCTAATAAATATCCTAGGAATAACAATTACGAACAAATTGAATTGGAAAGAACACACAGAAAAAATTGTAGGGAAGCGAACAAAAGGGTACCTTTTATTTGCAGAACACTTAGAAGATGCAACGGTTCTACCAAAGAAACTGCCTACATCACACTTGTCCGCCCTGTTTTGGAGTATTCCTACGGATTGTGGGATCCGCACAGTAGGAGTAACCCGCTAAATTACAGGCCTATTTCATTGACGTCAATTTTCAGCAGGGTTGTGGAACATATCCTGTATTCAAATATTATGAATTATCTCGAACAGAACGATCTATTGACCCAAGGTCAACACGGATTTAGAAAATATCGTTTATGCGAAACACAACTAGCTCTTGATTCACACGAAGTGATGGGTGCTATCGACAAATCGATTTCGTATTTCTTGATTTCCAGAATGCTTTTGACACCGTATCTCACAAACCGCTTTTAATCAAATTGCGTGGTTATGGTACATCGCCCCAAATTTGCGACTGGTTAGGAGATTTCCTGTCAGAGAGGACACAGTTAGTAGTAATCGATGGTAATGCATAAACTAAAACTGAGGTGATATCGGACGTTCTACAGGGTAGTGTTATTGGTCCACTGCTGTTCCTTATTTACATAATCGATTTAGGGGAAAATCTAAGTAGCTCTCTTAGGTTGTTTGCAGATGACGCCGTCATTTACCGTCTAGTAAAATCATCCGAAGATCAAAACCAAGTGCAGGACGATCACTATGATGCTAAAATTGGCAGTTGACTCTAAATAATGAGAAGTGTGAAGTCGTCCACATGAGTACGAAAAGAAATCCGTTAAACTTAGTTTTCAAGATAAATCAATCAAAAGTGAAGGCCGTAAACTCCAGAAAATACCAGGAATTACTATTACTTCAGACTTAAACTGGAGAGAACACGTAGATAGTGCCGTGGGAAAGGCGAACCAGAGACTGTGTTTTATTAGCAGAACCCTTAAAACATGCTACAGAACTACAAAAGAAACTGCATACACTACGATTATCCGTCCATTTTTGGAGTATTGCTGCCCAGTGTGGTATGCTTATCATGTGGGTTTGACGGAGGACATCGAAAGAGTCCAAAGAAGGGCAGCTCGTTTCGTATTGACACGATGCAGGGGAGACAGCGTTACGGAAATGATACAGGATCTGGGACGGGAATCATTACAACAACGGCGCTTATCGCTGCGGCGTGGGCTACTTACGAAACTCCAAACGCTAACGTTCTCCTCCGAATGCGAAAATATATTGTTGACTCCCACTTACATAGGTAGAAATGATCATCAGAATAAAATACGAGAAATCAGAGCTCGAACGGAGAGATTTAGGTGTTCTTTCTTCCCGCGCGTTATTCGAGAATGGAATGGGAGATAAGTGGTATAATGGTGGTTCGATGAACCCTCTGTCAGGCACTTAAATGTTATTTGCAGAGTATCCCATGTAGATGTTGATCCCCACCAAGTGCGACTGACGGACGATTTAGAGAAAGTTCAGAGGACAGCTTGTTTTGCATTACAGCGAGACAGGGGAGAGAGTGTCACGGAAATGGACGAGTTGCGGTGGAAATCATTAAAAAAAGGCGTTATTCCTTGCAGCGAGATTTGCGAATTTTCTTACTCCAGCTTTCTCTTCCGAATGCGAACATACTTTGTTAGAACACACTTACATAAACGAGATCAACATAATAAATCAAGTCAAATTAGATCTAAAACGGTTGCTATTATAGACTGGAACGGTGGAGTTCATCAAAATGGTTCGACGAAATCTCAGCCATGCGCATGAATGTGATTTGCAGAGTGTTTATGTAGATGTAGACTGCGACCAGTGCCCGTTGTCGAGCACGACTGTCTATGCTGAACATTCATCTGTCTATTCCGCCTCCACCGTGTCTGCTCTCTTTTGCGGTCGCCGCTACTGGATCCGCCCATTTATAACTGTCACTGCTACTGTTCCTCACCTGATGTCTCCCCATCTAGCAGTGGGTGTTGCAGAGCGTCAGCCAGTATCGGCTTAACATTTCCCGGTGCCGCTCTGCCGGCCGCGCGTCACCTGCGGCAGACAAAGGTCGGGGTTCGCCCCCCACTCACTACAGCTCCCGGCCGAGGAGTGTCCGCCCACTAGAGCAGGCCTAGGGGTGTCAGCCGCCCCGCGCCAGTCACAGCGTATGTCTGTCTGTCCACTGTGAGAAAACTGCTTGCATACCAAGTGCGTTCTGTTACCTGTCTTCAGTCCGGAGACTGGTTTGATGCAGCTCTCCACCCTATCCTGAGCAAGCCTCTCCAACTACACATGAGAACGACAACCTACATCTGTCTGAATCCGCTTACTGTATCCATCTCTTAGTCTTCCTCTGCGATTTTTACCCCATACACTTCCCTCCAACGCTAAATTCACAATTCCTTGATGTCTAAGAATGTGTCCTACCAATCGATCCCTTCTTTTAGTCAAGGTATGCCAGAAATTTCTTTTCTCCCCAATTCTGTTCAGTAGATCCTCATTAGTTACGCTATCCGCCGCCTAATCTTCAGCATTCTTCTGTAGCACATTTCAAAAGCCTCTATCCTCTTCGTGTCCGCACTGTTTATCGTCCATGTTTCACTCCCATACAAATGCCTTCAGAAAGGACTTTCTTAGGCTTGAATCAATTTAAGGCTTAAATCAATCATATTCGATGTTAACAAATTTCTCTTTTTCAAGGACGCTTTTCTACCCATTGCCATTCTGCATTTTACATCCTCTGTACTGCGACTGCGACGATCATTTGTTACTTTACTGCCCAACTAACAAAACTCATCTACCTCCTTTATTGTTTAGTTACCTAATCTAATTCCATCAGCATCACCTGATTTTCTTAGACCGCAATCCATTACCCTTGATTTGCTCCTGTTAATGTTCATCTTATATGCACCTTTCAGCACACTGTCCATTCCGTTCAGCTGCTCTTCCAGGTCCTTTCCTGTCTCTGACAGAATTACTATGTCGTCAGCAAAACGCAATGTTTTTAATTCTTCACCCTGAATTTTAATTCCTTCCCCAAATTTTTCCTTGCTTTCCTTTATAGCTTGCTCGATGTACAAATTGATTAACATTGGAGAAAGGCTACAACCCTGTCTTACGCCCTTCCCAACCACTGCAACCCTTTCATGCCCTTCAACTCTGACAACTGCTGTCTGGTTTTTGTACAAGTTGTAAATAACCTTACGCTCCCTATATTTTACTTCTGCTTACTTCAGAACTTGAAAGAGTTTATTCCAATCACCATTGTCAAAAGCCTTCTCCAAATCTACAAAAGCTAAAAATGTAGGTTTGCCTTTTTTTAACCTATCTTTTAGGATAAGCCGTAAAGTAGGTATTGCCTCCCGTGTTCCTACATTTCTCCTGAACCCAAACTGACCTTCCCCGAAATCGGCTTCTACCAGCTTTTCCATCCTTTTGTTACCTAGAACTAGATTAATAAAACTCGGCCAGACAGCACTCCCGTATACAGAAAATTACTTGCGAATTCAACATTCATGGTGATCGGTGAATAGATGTTGAAACCTTCTGTGAGGTACTCTCCGCCATCCACTATACGAAATTGTATGTACACAATGATCTTCCTCTAGTTTTTATGGCAAAGCGGGAAGATTTCATTGAGGTAAGAGTAAAACTCTGGATTTGTATGTATTACCAATAGACGTACACTCATATAAATTAATAAAATGCAGGAACGAGTTGCTTGTGATTATTTATTTTTGACTGCCGGTTTCTACATCTACATAGATACTCTGCAAATCACATTTAAGTGCCTGGCAGAGGGTTCATTAACCACTGTCATAACGTTTCTCTACCGTTCCATTCTCTAATAGCGCGTGGGAAGAAAGAATACCTAAATCGTTCCGTTTTCGATCTGATTTCTATTTTATTGGGGTGGTCATGTCTCCCTAAGTAGGTGGGTGCTAGCAAAATATTTTCACATTCAGAAGTAAAAGTCGGTGATTGAAACTTCGCAAACCGATCACGCCGCAATTAATAACGTCTTTCTTTTAGTGATTTCCACCCCAATTTGTGCAACATTTCCGTGACGCTTCCCCCCCCCCCCGTAACATGATAAAACATAACGAGCTTCCCCGTCTCTGAACCTTCTCAATATCTTCCGTCAGTCCCACCTGGTGAGGGCCCCACACTGGTTAACAGTACTCCAAGAGAGGACGCACAAATGTGATGTAGGCAGTCTCTTTGGTAGAGCTGGTGCATCTTCGAAGCGTTCTGCCAATGAAACGTAATCTTTGGTTTTCCTTCCCCACAATATTTTCTGTGTGTTCTCTCCAGTCTAAGTTGTTCGTAATTGTAACTCCTAGGTATTTAGTATACTTTACGACCTTAAGGTTTGACTGATTTATCGCGTAATATAAGTTCAGCGGATTTCTTTTAGTGGTCATGTGTATTACTTCACACTTTTCTTTATTTAGTGTCAATTGCCAATTTTCGCACCATGTAGTAATTTTGTGTAAATAGCTTTGCAGTTGCTTTTGATCCTCTGTTGACTTCACTAACCGATAAACGACAGTATCATCCTCGAACAATCTAAGGGAGCTATTCAGATTGTCTCCTAAATCGTTTATAAACACGAGGAAGAGTAGGGGACCTATAACGCTTCCCTGTGGAACGCCAGATATCACTTCTGTTTTACTCGATGACTTACCGTCAATTACAACGAACTGTGTCTGATAGGAAATCGTGAATCCAATCGCACAATTGGGAAGATATTCCATAAGCACGCAATTTCATTAGAAGCCGCTTGTGGGGTACAGTATCAAAAGCCTTCCGGAAATCCAGAAATATCGAATCGATTTGAGATCCCTTGTCGATGGCACTCAACACTTCATGTGAATAAAGGGCAAGCTGTGTTTCGCAAGAGCGATACTTTCTGAATCCGTGTTGACTATTGGCTAATAGGTCGTCCCCTTCGAGGTAGTTCATAATGTTCGAACAAAGTGTATGTTCGAAAATCCTACTGCAAATCGACGTCATTGAGATTGGCCTGTAATTTTAAGGATCACTCCTATTGCCTTTCTTGAATATTGGAGTAACTTGGCAACTTTCCAGCCTTTGGATACGGATCTTTTGCTGAGTGATCGGTTGTAAATTATAGCTAAGTACCGAGCTATTGCATCAGCATATAAAATGATTTGATAGAAGAACGAAACGAAGAATGACAGTTTAAAAACTTTTAATTAATTAATTTACTTTTTTCACGACGAGTGGTTTTTTCTGATATTCACTGAACCAGTGAACACATTGGACGGGCCGCCATTGATCCACATAATAAATTACAGTGTTTAATTAAACGCTGGACATTCACAAAGGTCTGCATGTAAGTAATGCCATTGAATTTCCAGTTCGCATTATTAGTGAGAAATCGAGCCATGGGTGTTTTTTGGTTATGTTTCACGCTTCACTGACGCATGTTGCAGTCCAGTGATGAAGTCCGGTATCGGAGTTTTCAGTCGTATGTGCGTTACGGACTAAAGCAGTGTTTTTCAACGTTTTCGAATGTGCGGCTCCCCTTTGAAGTAAAAATTGGCTGGCGACCTCCTTCCAAATAAAAGTATTCCTCCGACATCTCAATGGAAACAAATATCTTTCTTTTGCTTCAGCTTTCCTTTAGTTTTTTGGGCGAAGTTTTTTGTTTTTATTTTTCGGAATGAAAAACATTATCCTATTTTCACATAATTTTCAATAGAAAAATGAATTTTGCTTGATAACTGTTTCGTATTTCAAGTAAGACACAGAAGCTAATTACGCTCATTAAGAAAGCTCCCACTGTATAGACAATTTGTAAAGTAGAAGGTCTCTTTTCCGAATTTTTCAGAATAACTTACTGTATCATGTTCTTTTACGTATCGATTGGTTCCTGCAACAGTTCTCATACTTCGCGCTTACTCATCATCAACTCACTGTATTATAAACTATATATGATTTCTTCAATTCATAATTTCAACATTAACTGAATTCCATCGAGGCATATATTTTTGTATTACTCTACCCTTAGTTACTTTATGGTGCAAGTAGTTTCTTCTGTCGCGACCCACAAATTGAAAAACACTGAACTATACTCCGTTCACCGAAACGAGAGACAGACTAAACAGACCGGGGCGCGCAACCAGGGGTGGACAAAAACGGGACGCTCGCTCAATATCACCACCTGTGTATCACCTGATGTGGTATCATGTTGTTATGGAATAGGGACTGCGGCTGTTGGACGAGATTTAATTCCAGATTATTAACTTATCCACCAACAGCGGTAAAGCTTATGTTGTTTTATTTAACTACAGCCGGCCGCGGTGGCCGAGGGGACTGAGGCGCTTCAGTCACGGTCTGCACGGCCACTACGGTCGGGGGTTTGAATCCCCCCTCGGGCATGGATATTTGTGCCGTCCTAGTTTGTAAGTAGTTGATAAGTAGTTTGTAAGTTTAGGGACTGATAACCCCGTAGTTAAGTCCCATAAGATTTAAAAATTAACTAAATAAATCAAATGTTTGTTAAGCCTATGGGACTTAACTACGGGGTCATCAGTCCCTAAACTTACAAACTACTTACGAACTACCTTATACTAAGGACGGCACAAATATCCATGCCCGAGGGGGGATTCGAACCCCCGACCGCAGTGGCCGTGCAGACCGTGACTGAAGCGCCTCAGTCCCCTCGGCCACCGCGGCCGGCATAATTAACTACTGGTTTCGGTATTACATTAATTCTTCTTTACATTTTGTATGTCATACGTATAACATGATGTTAAGGATACAACACTGATTTGCAGTTTAATTTTTATAGGGCCTGAAGATCGTATTAATGCGATACCGAAACCGATCGTTAAATACAACAACATATAGTTTACAGCAGTTGGTGGATAAGTTAATAATTTGGATTTAAAACCTCTGTATCAGGTGTAAAGCGGTTGTTTCGCCATATAGCAGTGATTTTAGACTCCACAGATATTCAAAATTTATTTCCTTTAATAATCCATAGAATCACTGAAAATTGCCAAAATCTCTATTTTCGTTTACGACCGTAAGAACTATGTCAATAAAACAACAAATCACCCTTTCGTATCACATTTCTGTGAACGTCATGAACACTTTCTGTAACCTTCTGTCGTGATGTTTTTTGGAAACTTCAAAGAGTGTGTGGTGTTGTAATCAATTACCATATGATAAACTGAGGAACGACCAACACCCGTAGATGCAGCGGTTTTTGTAACAATATCTGTCATTTATTGTTCTGGACAAAACAATTCCGTTTTATACACATTAAGAACTTAATGATTTCTTCTTTAACCGCTTCTTGCGTGGATTCAAAATGTAGAATGGCATAATGAGTATACACTAGTGCGATACAGACGGCCGGCCGCGGTGGCCGCGGGGACTGAGGCGCACCAGTCACGGTCTGCACGGCCACTACGGTCGGGAGTTCGAATCCCCCCTCGGGCATGGATATTTGTGCCGACCTTAGTGTTGGTTAGTTCATAAGTAGTTTGTAAGTTTAGGGACTGATGACTCCGTAGTTAAGTCCCATAAGGTATACAAACATTTGAAACATTCGGATACGGCGACATTAAGGAAGCCGTCCTGTTTTGTCCACCCCTGGCCACGAGCTTCGCTTTGTTTACAGTTCGTCTCTCGTTTCGGTGAACGGAGTATAGAGTACTGGGAACTGCAAGCAGACGGAGTTCGCCACAGGTCAGAGAGCGGTGTTGGAGGAGTGTAGTTGCAGTTGGCGAATACACCGGCGCTCAGTGCTGGCTGGGCTGGGTGTGGCAGTCGTTGCAGTGGTGGCCACATACCTGCTGCCCAGCTTCGCTGCGGCCTGTTGCCAGCCACCCGCTAACGCTGTTGTCACCTCGCGGCAAACACAGCCGGCGCCTGCTTAGCGCCACCTGTTCTAATTACGCACACACCTGCCGTCTACATGGCGGCGCCACGCAACACCGGCCTTCCTTAGTCCCACCTGTCCCACTCGGCCACAACGCGTCACCTTTATGAACAACTTCACTTAGGCCGGTATTACAATTATTTGTCAAAGAATTGGACAAAGAAAAATTGGACTTAGTGTAATGGGAACATCGTCCAATATTTCATCCAATCTAAGGCCTCGGCCTAGATTTGATCAAAGAAATCGCTCGTCTTCTGTTTCCTGCAGTGAGAAACGTGACCGCTTGGAGCGCTAGTAATATACAGCTTCCTTGACACTACAGCTGTTTTATTTGGAGGTTAAATATCTGACATTACTTGGACATAACGTTCGTATTCGTAAACATGGCTAGTAGTGGAATGTTTGTGTGTAATGTTTTCTAGCAACAACAAAATTAAAAAAAAATCAGATGGGGCGTTGAATAACAGGCGACAAGGCCAATTCACACTGTCCGTCACGTCAATTCGCGTACTGTAGCCCAATACCCTGCGGCAAAAGTGAGGTTGAGTTACAATCCGTGATATAAAAAAGTCATTATATACTATCGGAATTGAAGAAGTAATACCCCTAAATCTTAATACGGCCGAAGCAGATTTTTAAAATGTATGATTTTGGTAACGTGGTGTGCTAAGTTCTGGGAAATGAAACAACTTTCAAAACATCGACATCTGTTTGCAAGCGAATCTATGTACATATAAATACGTCAGCCAATTTTTCTAAGGAAATAAATAGAACCTATTTACTTTATCACCAATGTTTCCCCCCTTACATTGTTAATAACGTCATAAACAATTTAGATTATCCTCTTTGTAAGTGCTCACATTTTCCATTTAAAACGTTATTTAATGAAACTTGCTTTATCAACTTAACAATCTTATTCGCATACACTGTTTGAGTCAGCCTTTTTGTTACTCTATTGCAAACTGTGAAGGATGAAGAGCGACAAAATAATTATCAGTGAACGACCTGGCTGTTCTACCGACGGCATAAAAAAGGAAAATCCTCCCGGTCCCGTAACAAATTTTATTTATCTCGCTCTGACACCACGGTTTCATCCAAGTGCATTTCCTTTTCTTTTTTCCCTCCTCTTCCAAATGCAGACAAAACGCAACTGTAGTATAAACAATAGCTGAGCATTACACCGCCATTTTGAAGCAAATTTGACAAAATATTGGATGATAGTGTAATACCCCCTTTTGCGTTTCATCCAATTTCTTTGTCAAAAAATATGACCAATATTTCATCCAATTTTTTCGTCCAATTCTTTGTCCAATAATTTGATAGTGTAATACCGGCCTTACTGAAACTTCCTGACAGGTTAAAATAGTGTGCCGGACCCGGGACTCGAACCTGGGACCTTCGCCTTCCGCGGAAAAGCGCTCTACCACTGAGCTGTCACGACACGTCTCACGGTCCGTTCTCAGAACTTCAATTCTACCAGTACCTCGCTTCCTACTTTCCAAACTTCAAACTTTCGTTCTGGGAATTTTACTTTTTGTTCAAACAACTTACGCGTATGCTGCCGGGTGACATCGTGGACAATCACCGATATTTCGGCAGGAGGACACCCTGCCATTCTCAAGGCACAACTGCACTTAAGGAAGCAAGCGTATTTAATACTTCGGTTTGCAAAGGGTAAACAAGGAACATAACACACACACAGTACCAGTCACTGCAGAGTTATCACAACCAAAGATGACCAAACATAAAAAATATTGATAGTGACTGTTAATCAACAGGTGGGGCAGCATTAATTTTGTCCCTCTGTTTTTTGACGACAGTGCCGGATTCCAAGTAGAACTGAAACAAAAACCACCATCTCTGTTTATAAGGTCGCTTGCTAGTTTAATTTCAACAGCTTCCTTAATGGCACTATCCCAATAGGTGGAAGTGCATGCCAGATTCTCCGCGTTGTTGTATTCCATAGGATGACCGGTGCCAAGACAGTGTTCTGCAACAGCGGATTTGTTTGACTGTTGTAAGCGCGTGTAACGTTTTATGTTCAATACACCTGTCTTCCACAGTCCTGATTGTCTGACCAATATATGACATGCCACAACTGCAAGCTGTTGAAATTAAACTAGCAAGCGACCTTATAAACAGAGATGGTGGTTTTTGTTTAAATTCTGCTTGGAATCCGGCACTGTCTCTCGTCAAAGATCACAGGGACAAAATTATTGCTGCCTCACCTGTTTATTAACAGTCACTATCGATATTTTTGATGTTTGGTCATCTTTGGTTGTGTTTCCTCTGCAGTGACTTGTACTGTGTGTGTTGTCTTCCTTGTTTACCCTTTGCAAACCGAGGTATTAAATACGCTTGCACATTGCTTCCTTGAGTGCAGTTGTACCTTGAGAATGGCAGGGTGTCCTCCTGCCGAAATATCGGCGTTTTTCGACGTCGTCATCCTGCAGCATACCCGTAAGTTGTTTGATCATTCATTACGCCGGGAAAAGTGAAGGTTTCACTTTACTTTTTGTTCACCCCGGGGAAATTTCCGAGAGATTCTAGGCGCTATGTCTGAGACTGCCAGTCCGCGCCCGTCAGAGCTTAGACTTCTCTCTAGGGCACGATTGTGTGTTGTGATCTTACGGAAGTAATGCCCGCAGAGTCGCGCAACTGGTATAAGTAAAGGTATTGTGTGGCGGTTGCGGCAGTTGGCAGACAGCACAGGTAGTAGCGGGTTAAACCGAAAGGCTGGCGGGCGAAAATCTGGGAAAGGCTCGTGCTTTGTACCCAAAAATAATGAGAGATGCTAGTCGAGCGTTTCGTAAGGGTGTCTGGACGACATCTTTGCGTTACACACTCCAGTAATTCAGAATAAAATAATCTAAATTGCCGTCAAAATTTAACAGTTCTACTATGTTGGAATAGTTACGCACAACTTACGATTCTAAAAATAATTTGAATATCCCAAACATTAGAATTGTTTCACTACTAACCCAAATTATAGAAAAATCAAGCTCATAATAACCAAATCTTGACTGCGTCATGCGATTTCAACAAACTCTGATGCAGATGATAACTTAATGTCTCTGTCACCTTGAAAACATCATACTTTGAGATATTTATTTAATGACTGTTTCAACTGTTATAATGGAATATAAACAGACCATCACATTCTCCAGAGTAACAATGAACATACGAGCAGCATGAGTTGCTTCTAGTATATTTAATTTGGTGTGCCGATTTGTTGTAAAATTAGCCAGTCATTAACGCAAATATTGTGTGGCATGAGCGGCCAAGCTCAGGAATGTTGGTTTGTATATTTATTTCTGGCTTTATCTGACACTAATTAAGTCCTTTTGGTATTTAAATAATTTTATGTTAGTAATGAAGAGGTCTCGGGTGGTCATTTGTTACTTACATGAAATATAACGTGTTCAGATGGATACGGTTTTGGAAGGGCTGGCGATCGGGCAATAAGGAAGCGGCCACTGGAAGGAAAAGGGCCCTCCTGGAAGATGGCAGTGACTCGATCGGGACATGTTTCAAGATTTGCGCTGCGAACGGCCGCTTCTCGGAACTCTAAATTTGGAGAAAACAAGTGAATGCCACTGCAGCTGATACGTGTTTGTTTTTACACAAGAAAGTAAGAGTGTAGAAATTGCGGTGTCGCACAAGTCTGAAGTGCGCGCCACGCACTTTCGCCGCGCGCCGCCATGCAAGCACAGCGCGGCGTTCTTACGACGTCGGCCACGAGCGCCCTCTGCTGCACCACAGAACTCGATCGGCCACTTGGCAATAGGACAGGCACCAGTTAAGACTCTCATCAATAGGCAGGCTTCTGCCTAGTTAAACTATGTCTCAGCATGACGCTTAGTCGGCAGTCATGAACTTTGTAAAAATTAAGCATTATCATATTTCTACGAAATATACAACTTGTTCAAATCTAGCTTAGTGTTTCTAGTTTCTGCTGTCCCATTGGCTGGTCACCTCAGACTCTGTATCCGCACACGCGTGCATCCTATTTCCCTGTGTCGGTCTCTCTCTACTCGGCCACCGACAACCAGGACAACCGGTGGAAACGAGACACAAAAGTGGCGACGAGGATGGGACACAAAAGAAATGGTGTCCAGGAAACTTAAAATATTTCAAACTGTTAACAATTTGATGTTGAGTGCTCGCCAAGTATACAGTCTGTGTGTTCCTTAAAGTTATGATTACTTAGTTGACGGAGTGCGCTACCAATTTCTTATCGCAAACAATGCAGCTTTTTAACCATTTCATTTCTATTTACTATTAATAATACATCTGACCACTTCCAATAAGGAACCAATTTGACCGAATAAACCTTATTGAAGTAAATCTGACTTTGCATACACAATTTGAAAATATTAGAATAAAACGCTTTTTGTTAATGAATTAGTTATTTTATGTAGTATTTCTTGTTTTCCAAATTACAGCCTATGCAAAATGTTTTGTACTACACGACCACAGGGGAAAGATAATATCTGCAACGAAGGTAGTTGCTTGGGCATGAAAGCAAACATGAACAGATCGACCCCAAGATAACATGGAGCAAAACTTATAAATCAGAAACTAAATCTAAATTAGAAGCGCAATACGCGTATAGTCACACTTGTTTTGTTCTTTGTTGTTATAGATGCGGTACAGCATAAAGCGTAAAGTCGCGGTGTTGTGCTTAGGTAAGTTTAAGTGGTTTGTATGTCTAGGGACTGATGACCACAGTAGTTTGGCCGGCTTAGATTTACAAACATTGAACATTTTGTGGTTTTAGTTAATTGAGCTCCATACATTTATACAGGCTGAGTCAAAACTTGCAGCCCACCGTCTTTATTTCAAAATCTGTGCAGGAATTGGGAAACCTGTATATGCCATTAAAATATGGGTGACGTGGTCTGTCTTTCACGGTATGTACCAGATATGCCGACATCTTTAAAACGGCCATCTTGAACCTAAGAAACTCCTTTTAATGGAAAGTGGGCTGTTTGCTATACCGGATAACATCAGCATTTTCTGACTACTTAATTCCTGTAACGTACCAGCAAGGTTCTGAAGTCACAACCCATTGTGTTTGAAGGTACAGACCGGACAGTTCTCGATCAAGAACAATCCTTTAACTTGTTCAACATGCTGCCCTATCTTGGTCGACGCACATTTGAGGGCTCTGGATCCAATCGTCGAGCACCAGCAGAATGATTTTCGCAGAAATGCTGGTACACTCTTCTTCAGGGAGTTGCTCTAGATAGCGTCTGGGCAAGCATCTCAACATCTGATCTTGCTCAGCGTCACTTTTCACTCCACTGCAGACGCAAAACTCGGTGTAACAAATCGGGCAATGATCATTATAATCGAACCGTGTTTTCGTTGTTAATGGTAAATTATAAAAAACGTAGTACTTCCTGATTTATGTTTAATTATCCTGTTTTAATTTAAAAATCTCTCTAAATTGAAAGTCTTATGTTACAGGCTAAGATTCTTATTTCTCTTGCAAAGCAGCAGTGAATACACACTTTCGTTTTCTTATTTGGAATTTCTGGCGGAACTGTCGCAACGATGCACTTCATAATCCGATATCTGCTGAGTCATTGCGAGAATGGAATCGAATTGTTAAAGTTAAGAAACATTTTGGCAGTGTGACCATTTAGAATAGATGATTCGTTTTGCGTAACGAATTTTGTCCATCGTTAACTTACCTTTCGTACTTAGTAATTATGGGCATAAGGATTTAAAAAATCACCCTGACGTGTTTTATGGCCCACTTTAGATTTGTAGTTTTATACTTTTTTGCAAACATTTTGGACCAAAATAATTTAAATAATAATAAATTAATTAATAAGTGTCTGAAACCCTTTTAGGAAAAAAATTAGGTAGTGGCGGATTTCGAACCACCAACCTTTTGCGTCACAGTCCAGCACCTTGACCGGTACGGCTATAAATCAAAACAGGAGTTCTTTAATCTCATACTATTGATGGCCGTTGTTAACTGATGTTAATATGGCACTTGTAGACATTAGATTATCATTTATAGTACGAAGAACGATGTGTTTTTGTTAATTCCTCAGTGTGCCTTTGCTTTGAAATGACAACGTGTAAGTTACAATAAGAAGATCATCAAATACGTGAGGAATGTCACGTGACATATCCGAAGGGCTGGTTTTCGTTAATTCAATGGAGAGTGTCAAATCTCCGTTATTTTTGCAAATATGTCTCAAACGATACGAGATATGGAAAAAAAGAAGAAAAAAGAAACATAAGGGAGCTAAGTTGTAGAGAATTTTCTCCTCTATCAATTAGGTTATTCAATTTTCGTGTCAGATGAACTGTTAGTTTGCAATTACAATTATATTACAAACGGCTTTCTTTGGTTTTACTACCGTATTTTTGTCCGAGAAATTTGAAAAAGGGAGATTCTGGTCTCTGGCGGCCTACAATCATGTCTGTAAAATTTGGTGTTGATCGGTTGAACGGTTCGTCTTAAAAACAGGGAACACGTTACGGACAGACAGACAGACAGACATCCCAAAATCGCCGTTATTTTTGCAAATATCTTTGAAACGCTACGAGGTATGAAAAAAAAAAAAAAAAAAAAAAAAAAAAAAAACCTAAGAGAGCAACGTTGTAGAGAATTTTCTCCTCCCTTTATTCAATTTTCGTGTCAGATGAATAGTTAAGCCGCTATTTTCATTTAAATTTCGAGCTGTCAAAAGACGATCTCAAAGGCCCACTTTTAGTGTTACTACAGTAACCTAAAGTGGGCCAAAATTACATAGCATAACACGGAGAAAAAATATCATGGCTAACGTAACGATAGAAAGACGCGTCGTGTCGGTAGAGTGGCGGAGCATCCCGAGGCGCCTAGCTGCGGAGCCCGCCGCTGTTCGCCGTCGAAGGTTCGAGTCCTCCCTCGAGCATGGGTGTATTTGTTGTCCTTAATATAACTTGGTTTAACCCCTATATTCCCAGTGTAGTTCCTGGACAACAACGGATTATACCGTATTTTGTGTATCAGTCTTTTTAGTTGAATTTTTGTTGATGAAAAACATGCTTCTAGTACGACATTTTGCCGCTGGTTACGGCGCGTAGCCACCTCTGAAGCATTAATCTATCCGTCTTGGAGGTTGTTACTTTGCCGTCTATACATGGCTGAGAATGTGAGCGTGAGTGTGGTTCATAATATTGCGAGGGGTCTATATTCATTTGTGTTTAATATTTTGTAATATTCTGTTGGAATTATTATTTTGTGAATAAGATTCCTGTAAGTCAAAAAGTACATACTGCAGAGTTAGCTTCCTTGGTCAGAGAGGTAGCATTATTGCTCTGTCTGGTAATGGTGGCGCGGGTGGCGCGCTGGGTGTCGCAGTGTAACGGTGGGAATGGGCGGTCGTGTCTTGTTGTAATGTAGCGGGCGGAGTAGCAGGTTGAACTGTGAGCAGAGGATGTCTGTTAGCTCGACTGTTGGATAGGTTGAAGATGTTCAGACTAAGAACGTATAAGGTAATATGTATATGTTTTTGTAATTATGTTGCTTTTTAATTTTCAATATAAGTGTGATAATGAAATTTCTCTTCCATTATTTTGTAGCGTGTAGAAACTTCCATTTTTCCTCTAATAAGTTTTTCGACCAGTTAATTGATGTGAGTAAGTAAAAGTGTTAATCTCAAACGTACTTGCAAGTGGTGGCTCTGAGGGTATGTTTTAACAGATAACTTTCACTAAAATAATTAGGGTCAGGTTAGGATTGTTGAAAACTATGTTTAGACTATGATAATGAGACAGTTACAATGAGTGAAATATCAAAGGTAGAGTGCTTATCTGTGGGTTAATTCAAATTTTCTGTGCTTGTATTAACTATGAGTAGAGAATTTGAAGAGATCATTTTTTGATAAAGTAATTAGGTGATTGAAAACGCTCGATAATGAAGTGTTTGACTAAGCGTAATGAGCCAACCACAGTACGTTTCAGCTGTTACAAAAATTCAATTTACTTCTCAGTAAAGGTATTGGCATCTTTGAAGTGTCACAAGGATTCACTTCATTTCACAGCAAAATATTTATGTGCACTCTCAGTTGCTTTTCTGAAACGGGAGCTTAACTGCACCATACACAATAGTCAAGGCTCTTCATTTTTGATTACTGATGTCGAGAATTTACAACACGGCATTAAAGTGATGCATTCATTTTGAACTAATTTATGGAAGTTATTAACGGATCAGTTAGAGCCTTATTTTCATAGCAATGCACGACTGAGTTATCCGATGAGCGGGCCTGACGTTATATACATATATATTAAAAAAATTATTTATTCACATAATTTACTATCAGGTCTTAGTTTTTGATCCAGTGTGTGTAGAACAGTCACAAAGAATTTGATGTGTTTCTTATGTGTGGAAAATCTGAATTATACGTAACCTATCGTTTATCAATAGAAATCACTGCTAGTCAGACAAACAAAGTCACACATACACACTCACACGGTCAGATAGCAAATCCCAGTGCCATCTCCACGACCAATCCAAAAATAAATTATATTTAATAAATATCATAAAAACAGATAACTTTCAATATTTTATTTCAGCAGTGAATTGCCTTTAGTGCTGTGGCGAATTTACGCTAGCATTATTGATTTGACAGTGTTAACTATCAACAAAATAACGTCCAAAGTAATAACATATATCGATACAGACATCTGTGTTGCGCATAAAATATTTGACATAAAAAACCAATAGTGCGATCAACAATAAAACATTTTGATGTTTAGTGTATTGTATTAAAACAGAAAACACTGAAATTCAACTTTTCCAAAGCTGAATTCGTAGTGTGGTACTGAAATGGATAAGTAGTTTGTAAGCCTAGGGACTGATGTCCAGATCAACACGTGTGCCATGGCGGGACAGAGATTGCGCGCTGCCAGTTGCTCCTGTTTTATGGGGAGTACTAATAGACACGCCACGCGGCCAGGCCGACAGTTATTGGCAGTGACAGACAGCGTTTACTGGGCATTGCGGAATATTCATGAGCGGCCGCTCAGAGGTCAATGGGGTGATGGAGGCGCGGCTTTGCGCGTCCAACTGAAAAGCAAAACCCGCCCATCCGGCCGGTAATATCCCCATAATAGCATTACGAGTGCAGCAGGTCATTCGTGAATTCTGCGTGCAAACATATTTGCTCATAGCGTACGCGTAAAATAATAGCACAGAAAAAACTATTCACCGTTTGGACTTCAACATCTAGTGCCGTAAAATGCGCCAATGATTCGAAAAAAAAAAAAAAAAAAAAAAAAGATTCTGGTAACTGAACAAGTACGACATTAGTGTTACACAATCAATCATTAAAATCAACTTCTAAAGGTGCCTTCTACATGGGATACTCTGCAAATCATATTTAAGTGCCTGGCAGAGGGTTCATCGAACCACCATTATACTATTTATCTTCCGTTCCATTCTCGAATAGCGCGCGGGAAGAAAGAACACCGAAATTTCTACCTATGTAAGTGGGAGTCAACAATATATTTTCGCGTTCGGAGGAGAATGTTGGCGATTGCAGTTTCGTAAGTAGCCCACGCCGCAGCGATAAGCTCGGTTGTCGTAATGATTCCCATCCCAGATCCTGTATCATTTCCGTAACGCAGTCTCCCCTGTATCGTGACAATACGAAACGAGCTGCCCTTCTTTGGACTCTTTCGATGTCCTCCGTCAAACCCACCTGATAAGAATCCCACACTGGGCAGCAATACTCCAAAAATGGACGGACGAGCGTAGTGTATGCAGTTTATTTTGTTGTTCTGTTGCATGTTTTAAGGGTTCTGCCAATAAAACGCAGTCTCTGGTTCGCTTTTCCCGCTACATTATCTACGTGTTCTTTCCAATTTAAGCCTCAAGTAATAGTAATTCGCCGGCAGCGGTGGCCGCGGGGACTGAGGCCCTCCAGTCACGGTCTGCACGGCCACTACGGTCGGGGGTTCGAATCCCCCCTTGTGCATGGATATTTGTGCCGTCCTAGTTCGTAAGTAGTTCATAAATAGTTTGTAAGTTTAGGGACTGGTGACCCCGTAGTTAAGTCCCATAAGCTTAACAAACATTTGAATATTTTGAATAGTAATTCATAGGTCTCTGGTTCGCCTTTCCCAAGACATCATCTACGTTTCTTTTCAGTTTAAGTCTGAAGTAAGAGTAATACGTAGGCATTTTGTGGAGTTTACGGCCTTCACTTTTGATTGATTTATCTTGTAAACAAAGTTTAACGGATTTCTTTTCGTACTCATGTGGACGACTTCACACTTCATTATTTAGAGTCAATTGCCAATTTTTACACCATACAGGTATCTTGTTCAGATCGTTATGCAGTTGGTTTTGATCTTCAGATGATTTTACTAGACGGCAAATGACGGCGTCATCTGCAAACAACCTGAAAGAGCTACTTAGATTTTTCCCTAAATCGTTTATGTAAATAAGGAACAGAAGAGGACCAACAACACTACCCTGTGGAACGCCCGGTAGCACCCCTGTCTTAGTCGATGTCTTACCATCGATTACTACGAACTGTGTCCTCTCTGACAGGAAATCCTTCTTCATGTCTTCACAGTTTCGCCTCCAGTAGATGTTTTTTTCATTTTTTGACCTCAACTTTTTCTTTCTCAATGTTTGATTCGGATAATGTATATTTATTAAAAATTTACTGTATCTAAATAACTATCCGAAAGCTTAGTTTTCATTTCTTCGATACCAGCTAAGGGCTTACTTTACTCATTGACTACTGTTAGAACGCTCAGACTTACATGGGTTTTCTCTTTATTTCTGTCTAGCTCTAGCTCGTTCAGTAAATTTGCGTCACTAATGATCGCTTTCTGTTTGCCATATACGGCGTGCAGTTCTCCCAAAGCAATAAGGCTGCACATTTCAGCTGACTAATTTCTGAACTGTTTCTCTTTTCTCTTGCTTGTGGCAAGCGGGCCTAGAGGCTGTAATAACGGTTGCATATCTAGCTGTGACCTCGTTGGAACGTTCTGAAACTGGGGTGTACAAATAAAGTAAAATAATATTTGTTTACTGTTATTACTTTGTTTTTAGAAAAATTTATTGGAACTATTGTAGCGGTAATTGGTACACGATGTTTCTAGGAAAACATGTTTTTCCCTTTTTCGTATTTAACAAATTCCAAACGTGGCAGATTATTAGACAGCACAGTCCACAGTAACACTGTAATTATCGAAGCACACGTCACTATACACATCAGGCTTATACAGTGAGTTTCAGGAGAAGCAGTAAATATTATACAAAGGGGCAGTACAGAAGAATCACTATATAAATGCGCTAACAGGAAACTCAGGTACAGATATTTAATTTTAATGATATAAGAAGGTCAATGAAATATACATAATTCGAAAGGTGGTTTGTCATAGATGTTGCGAATATAAAAATTGTATGTGCACAAGCTACACTTAAAAGTGAAGTGCATTGTTCTTATCAGCATTTTGAATACAAAGAAAGGATTAGTTAATGGAACCAGAATGTGTATCAAATGTTTGTATAATAGTTCTATTTATTGCCAAGTTTTAACTGGAAAATTAGGCGAATTTTTATTCCCTGTGTACATAAAATTTATTCGGGCACTATTTTACCTTTCCAGTTCCAAAGAACACAATTCGCAATTATTCGTGCATTTGCAAGTCTCAGGACAAACATTTGAAAAAAAAATGGGATTCTATTAAGAAAACCAGTTTTCACACATGGAGCATGTAGAGTTCGATGGTTTGAAATTTTATATTTGTGAACATAGAGAAGAAGGACATTTAGGGAATGATGAAAGGATTTGTACGAAAAATGTTTTTACTGAAGTTCCGTAATGCTAAATTGTGAAATAAAGCAATTAATCCCTCATTTGTGTCTTTCATTCTCTCATGTTTCCTCTTTGCCCTTTCTCTCACCTGTTTCATAGCATTCACATAAAACATAGAAATTTGCAGTGCTGAATAATATCCAATTACATTTTAAAAAATTTCATTTTCATGACTTTCTAAACACAACTGGTCGAATTTCGACCACAAGAAATACTAATTGCAATAAAAACCATTATAAGATATGCCCAGTCTATATTGAGAGACACAGCTCTTAATTTGTAACCCGAACAAAAAAACTAAAGCCAAAGAAGTACGTTTGCACTAATTTTTCCATCGGTTCTTGGTAGAACGTATTTATTTACTTTTATTTATTTATTTTTCGTATGGCTTACATGCAGCGTTAAACTATCTAAATTTTAATATCTATGTTCCTAATCCAGTTCAGCTCTGCAGGGTCAGCCCTCATGAAATCACTGAAGGTTCCTTGGAAGGCTCTCAAAAGGCACTCCTCCCTGATGTGCCTGATTGTCTGTTTCAAAGCTCCGCAGTCACGCCCTGAAGACTCCACAAAACACCATTTATGCAGTGAGTCCGCACAACGGCCGTGTCCCGTCCGCATTCTGTTTTTCACAAGAGGTTCCTTTGTAGTTCTGCGCCGATAGTGTCATATCACCCGAAAATTGCGCAGCACGACATCGAGAGCTTCGATGGATACGTAGCGAATATCATCAACAGCGCTGGTCTTTTCAGCTGCTGAATATTGTGCTCCAGTGTGGATGAACAGCTGCCATAGCAACCTGAAAGATGTACAGCTGAATAGTGCTGTGCGCATTGTATCTGGTACTATCAGATCAACACCTACATATTGGCTTCTGTTGCTGTGTAATGTATATCCACCTGATATCCGCAGACTTCGGCACTGCTTCGAGAATTCCAGAAGATTCAGGAGAACGTGGACCTGCCTATTCATGACGTTATACCGGCTCTGCGTCGAAATAGACCCCGATCAAGAAATCCGCAATGAGAAAGCTGAACAGCTAGCATCTGACAACATAAAAATGAGAGATTTGTAGGAGCATAAATGTCAAACCATTGAAAAACCCGAGATACGTAAATGGTTTTAGGACTACAACTATTGGTAGAACGTCATACTGAATTAAAAGTGCCGGCCGTTGATGTTTACTCAAGGTACACGTAGGAGGAAAAAATATATTCATTGACTCATCAAGAAACGTCAGTTCTCAGTAGTAGACATCGCGATCCACAACGCATCTCTTGCAACCGTCAGTAAATGGAGCGAGCTGATCATCTCCGTAACGCTTTCGCTCTTTGATCACCCGCAACGAATCGTGCTGCTCTTCTTTGCATATCTTCTTTTTCCTCTGAGATTCATTGGAAGAATCCTCAAGGCCGACTGCGGTGGCCGAGGGGTCTGCGGCGCGCCAGTCACGGTCTGCACGGCCACTACGGTCGGCGGTTCGAATCCCTCCTCGGGCATGGATATTTGTGCCGTCCTTGGTATACGTTAGATCATAAGTAGTTTGTAAGTTTAGGGACTGATGACCCCGTAGTTAAGTCTACAAACATTTGAACTTTTTTGAATTAAAAGCACTTTTTTTAAAGCATGGTTTTACTTAGTTTAGGCTTACAAGACCAATTGAAAAACGGGAACGGAGCTACACGCACTAATGAAAGTTATAAATCACAGGTCTTCTGATGAAATTACTGATTGGAGGTTGTGAGTGGCCATGTTCAAACACAGAGTTACCCCTTGTTCCCGGTACGCCCGTGAGAGGACTCCGTGGCTCTCGGGCTAACGCGGTCTGGCGCATACGGTGGAGCTGTGGAGGGGCGAGCTGCGAGAATCGTCGCTGCGTCTGGCCAGGTGGCAAACACTAACATCTGTATAGATTCCCAGCTGCTCAAACATTCTGATAGTCGTGAAGTATGGAGTACGGCTGTGCCACAATTATGAATATCCCAAAGTACGATCAAACTCTTGCAGTGGCGAATGCAGAGGGGGTGGGGGGACGGGGGGCTATGGATTGCAGCTTCACTCTCCCTCCCCAGAGCATGAAGAAAAAACCCTACCATCAGTTTTTTTTACATCAGTTCGAGGTAGGTACGATGCCACAAAATGAATTTGTATTAGCTTAGCTCGACCAGACCAAAATCGTGGATTCGCCACTGCACTCTCATCACTACTCGTAATTATCCCCTTTGTCTTTCTCACTGCAGCTCGAAAAAGTCCGAATAAGTGAGCATAGTATTGCGCCCCGACGGTTTCGTACTAATGTAATTACTAATATCGACGCATGCATCCCAAGAATCGATAATCTCTCCGATTTTCGCTGGTAGCGATATCGCTGGCGTCACGTGTGCTGTGGTTTCAAAGACTTGCTAGGATATTCCAATTTTAAGTTTAAATACGAGGGGTGGGGCAAAAGTCGTGCCAACTATTTTTTCATGGATATAGCAGTCCGATTGGAAAATGTGAAATGTGACAGTCACAGACGAAAGGATGTGTTAACTACATGTGTGGACAGTGAATAGCACTGAAATATCGTAACACACTCGTTTATTACAGTAGTATACAGGGCAAATATGTCATTCACGGTGCAAAAGAATGACAACACAAGACACACACAGCTCACATGACAAACCTGGGCCTACAGACCTTCAAAGTAGTTCCCTACTACTCTCACCTACGTTGTAGGCGGTTTGCAACACGAGAAATTATTGTTAATGCTGTACACGAACAGGTGAGCAGATTGAGACATGGTGCGGCAAATTCTGCGGCAGATGGTACTCACCGTCTCCCACATCGCTGGCAGCGTGCGGTGACAGTATCAGGGGTCTTCTCTGAGGGTCTGTAGGCCCAGGTTTGTCATGTCAACTGTATGTGTACTGTGTTGTCAATCTTTTGCACGGTAAAGCTCATATTGCCATACACACTACCGTAATAAATTACTGTTATATTTCAGTGCTTTTTTATTATCAACGCATGTAGTCAACACCTTGTCATTTCGTCTGAATGTGTAACATTTTGCAACAGGGCTGCCATCTGCAAGGAAAAGGAGGAGAGAGAAAAAAAATTGTCTGCCCACGTTCCTGTACAATGTTACCAACAAATATTTTACTTTCAAACTGCTTTGTCCTTCCCGGCCTGTCTTTCAGGAAAGGTTCTCTCTCAGGACGCGTGGGAAGCGTGGACAGCTAAAACAGCTGTATTGATTAGTAATACAAGTTTTACTTACTAATGTGTACAAATATACTCAACTTCTAAACACGTTTCTGTCTGTCTCTTCTCGTGGCTGCGTCGTCTTCTTCCTCGATGCTAGCAGCGCTGAGTCTTAGTGACTGCCCATTTCGGAGTCGAGTTCAGATTGTCTCTTCCAGACGCACGTCGGCCTACATATAGCTGCTTGTAGAGGGCGCACTTCTCTGTTGCGGCGCCGGCGTGTGATTGGCTGCCCGTCATCCGCTGCCTTTTGCACGATCGTTCTCGTGCGTCTGCCGTGTGGCGCTGAATTTACGCATCAACACAAATATTACATGCTTTATATGCTGTAGAAATATACTCTTAGGAAAGATTTGTTTCCAGACTGTTGACCACGCAAAATGCGACAGCGTGAATGAAGCACCTGTACCTCATGGAATCTGCGGCAACTAGAGATGATCGTGATCAGCATTTCAGCGCAGCGCGGGCGCCGGTAGCGACAGCTGAAGGATCTGTGAGCAGGGGGCCACAGCGCCGCGTGGCCGGACTGGACTTGGTCTCTCGTGCCGTTGCCTTGCTGGACAACTTCAGTAAGCCTCTAAGATGGCAGCGACCGTATTTCGAGCACGTTTAGGAATTCGACCGAGGGAGAAAAGTTGCCTCAAGGAACGCCAGTCTTCGCGCGTACCACTCGGCGCGGTGTGTAGTAGAGTTGCGCATAATAGTTCGTAATCGGGAGCGCTCACTTTAGTTCGCGGCAGAGCTGGCGTTTCCCAGATGGATATTACAGGGCTCCTATTGTCCCTTATCTTTATAACCGATTTAGGAGACAATCTGAGTAGCTCTCTTAGTCCGTTCGCGGATGATGCTGTCCTTTATCGCTTATATCGAAAGCAACTTCAAAAGGATTTAAATATTTGCATCGTGCGAAAATTGGCAATTGACAGGAAATAAAAGTGTTAAGTCATCCATACGAGCACTTAAACAAAGCCAGTAAACTTCATTATACGATAAATCAGTCAAATCTGAAGGTCGTCATTGTCAGTATACTTAGAAGATGCCATAGTTGCTGTGCAATTCTTTAAAAGAAAAGCATTATCACTTACCGCTAGATCTATTAGCGAAATTTGTCACCAAATTTCTTGTCCGAATGTGAACATATTTCGTTACCACGAACCTGCATAGGGAGACATGATGATGAGCATCATCATACAGTAAATCAGATGGAAAACCGAAATATTCAGATTTTGCTTTTGCCGCGCGCTATTAGAGACTCACACGGTAGAGAACTATCATAAAAGGGGTTCGATGAACCCTCTGCCTCGCACTTAAATGTGATTACTGGAGTAGTAATGTAGCTGTGGAAAACAACAGAGTTGTTTAAATGTTGTCTCTGTACGCAGTGTTTCCATGTGTTGGATTAAAGCACACAGTAACGTTCAGGGGAACGAGATCGCTGACACACTTGCCAAGGAAGCGGTTACCACTGATACGGAAGAATATACTTAGGTTCCAGCGGAAGATCTTTTACCTGTTTACAGAAGGAAAAGTCGGACTGAATGGGACAAAGAATGGCAAGCTTCCCAGTCAAGTAAAGGAAAATAGTATGCAAATCAACACCAGTGCTACCAACCAGACCGTGGTACAAGGGACTGAGGTGTTCTCGGAAGCTGGCAGTCACCATAGCGAGGCTGAAGTTCAACCACTGTCGATCTGCGCAGCACCTACATCGCATCGGCATAGTTACGTCTCCACTTTGTGACTGCGGCGAAGCAGAAGACACAAATCACTTTTTTTATGCATGAACAGGTGGGAGCTCACATCAAAGTTGCTAAGTTATATTGTGAGCAGGGACTACCAGTTACCAACATGTGAATCAACATTATTGACAACCAAAGACTTTGGAGTGTACAAAGAATTTATCTCCTTTCTAACGGCGACGAAGAAAGAGTTATGAACTGTTAGGTAAAAGATAAAACCATGTTTAATCACTATATTGTGTCATATCTTTAATGTTTGTTATGTTACTTCAAATTGATCTTTCTGTTTTTGTTTTCTGTCACATCTTTGATGTTTGTATAGTTGCTTTTGCCAAATTGCTTACATAACTGTACTAGAGGATGTCCTTATCATAACTTATGTAGATGGCTGTAAGAGGACTACTCAAAGGCCAATAAAAAGAATTTAAAAAAAATGTTATTGAGCAGTGTAGATCCGCTTGCCCAGCGAGCACCCGAATGGAAGAACTTGGTCGAGTGGAGGAACTTGAATTTTATCGCGCGCTCTCGCCAGCTGGGCTATCTGCTCGTCTCTTCCGCATCCCAGGTTGCGCAAACGGAAGCTGCGGGCAGATGCGCGCAGTCGCAGACTCCCATGGCTGGGCCACGCGGCTGTACAGGTATGCTGGTCTCACAGCGTAGCGCACGGCCGCCGCGTTAAGATAGTGCGTAACCACTTCATGACGGAAGTGACAGTGGAAAAAATGTCGTAATTGTAAAAAATATATACTGAAACACACTATTACGTCAATGGATGCTAGAGATACAAACAGTCAACACGACGGAATTTGAAATCAGGCTGCTAGACCAAGTTCGCAGAAACAGGCTCTCCTCTGCTTACTAGTAGTAATGAAATCATAATAAATTTCTGTTCAAGTGAATTTTAAATAGCTTCCTTAAATATTGTCAACATTTTTACCTAGCATCTGTTCTTGTAATAAAGTGCGTTACAGTAATCCCTGCGGAATACTAGGTTTATGACAAATACGTCAGTGAATATCAAGAACACAGAAGGAAAGCCAGTTCTCATCAAGAAAGGGAAAGCTGAAAGGTGGAAAGTGTATATAGAGAGGCTCTTCGAAGGAAATGAACTTAGAGGCAATATTGTAGGAAGGGGAGAAGAAGTAGATGAGGATGAAATGGGAAATACTATACTGAGAGATGAATTTGACAGAGCACTGAAAGTCCTAAGTCGAAACAAGGCCCCTGGAGTAGATGACGTTCCCTCAGAGCTACTGAAGTCTCTGGGAGAACCAGCCGTGACAAAACTGTTTCACCTGGTGCGTAAGATGTATCAGACAGGTGAAGTACCCTCAGACTTTAAGAAAAATGTTATAATCCCCATTCCAAAGAAGGCAGGCGCAGACAGGTGTGAAAACTACAGAACCATCAGTTTAATAAGTCATGGTTGCAAAATATTAACACGAATTCTATACAGATGGATGAGGAAAAGCTGGTAGAAACCGGCATCGGGGAAGATCAGTTTGCCTTCAGAAGACGCATGCCGCCTACGGTCGATGCCCAACCATCCATCTTACAGATTATTTTTTGACGACTCACTCGATCGCCAATATCAGTTGTCTGCGATTGCCTTGCTTCCACCGGGAGTTCGGTTTCGCCGCCTGCTACAGCGGCTCGATTTTACCTTTCCTTCCACCCTTCGGTTGAGCGAAAGCCCATTGCCACCGTGGCATCAGGCCCAGGTTCACACACACCTCGAACTTAGTTCGCTCCCCAAGGAGAGCACTCCGGATTTGGTATTCCGCTCGAGGCTTGTCGAACTCCGTTCGCGGTTCGATAATGCCGTATTTATTTACACTGATGGTTCCAAGAGCACTGCCGGTGTCGGATCTGCCTTCGTCGTCGGGGACAACCGTTTCCAATACAAGCTCCCTGACCGGTGCTCAAACTTCACGGCTGAGCTTTTCGCCCTCCACCAGGCCGTTTTGTATACCTGCCGCCACCGCCACCCTTTCTATGCCATATGTTCTGACTCCCTAAGTGCCCTGCAGAGTCTTAAGGACCCTTTCTCGAACCATCCTCTCGTGTATCGGATCCAACGCTCCCTCCAGTTGCTGGCGGATGACAGCTGTCACGTTTCTTTCCTGTGGGTTCCTGGCCATGTGGGTGTGCCCGGGAATGAGGCCGCCGACACAGCAGCCAAGGCAGCAGCTCTTTTGCCTCGCATGGCTACCTTTTGCGTCCCATCGGACGATGTTCAACGGGCTCTTGGCCGGAGTATCGTGTCGCAATGGCACAGTGTGTGGCTTTCACTGTACAATAATAAATTGCGAACTGTCAAACCGATCCCGACCGCTTGGAGGACATCCTCACGCCCCTCTCGGCGGGAGGAGGTCATCCTGGCTCGGTTGCGGATCGGTCATTGCCGTTTCAGCCACCGTCACTTGCTGTCCGCCGAACCTGCACCGCTATGCTCCTGCGGTGAACTGTTGACAGTGCGACATGTTTTACTGACTTGTGTTAATTTTAATCACCTCCGTGTAGCCCTTCACTTTCCGTCTACTCTGGAGGAAATTTTAGCTGATGACACACGAGCAGCTGCTCGAGTTTTGCGTTTTATCAACTTGGCCAACCTATCCAAGGATATTTAACCCTTTTAATTGTCTTTTATCTTTCGTTTTTAGCCTCTTGCTGATGTTCTGACAGTCACCATTTTTTTTTAGATCATAGCGATTCAATGTTCTTAGCTGGGCGCTAATGACCATAGAAGTTGTGCGCCCTAAAACCACAAAAAAAAAAAAAAAAAAAAAAAAATGCCTTCAGAAGAAATGTAGGAACACGGGAGGCAATACTCACTTTACGGCTTATCCTAGAAGATAGATTAAGAAAAGGCAAACCTACATATCTAGCTTTTGCAGATTTGGGGAAGGCTTTTGACAAAGTTGATTGCAATAAACTCTTTCAAGTTCTGAAGCAAGCAGGAGTAAAATATAGGGAGCGTAAGGTTATTTACAATTTGTACAAAAACCAGACAGCGGTTGTCATAGTTGAAGGGCATGAAAGGGATGCAGTGGTTGGGAATGGAGTACGACAGGGTTGTAGCCTTTCTCCAATGTTGTTCAGTTTGTACATTGAGCAAGCTATAAAGGAAAGCAAGGAGAAATTTGGAGAAGGAATTAAAGTTTAGGGTGAAGAATTAAAAACATTGCGTTTTGCCGACGACATAGTAATTCTGTCAGATACAGCAAACTACCTAGAAGAGCAGTTGAACGGAATGGACAGTGTACTGAAAGGTGCATATAAGATGAACATTAACAAGAACAAAACTAGCGTAGTGCAGAGTGCAGTCTTCAGCATCACCTGATTTTCTTAATGCTGAAGGAATTAGATTAGGTAATGAAACAATAAAGGGGGTGGATGAGTTTTATTACTTGGGCAATAAAATACAAATGATGGTCGCAGGACAGAGGATATAAAGCGCAGAATGGAATGGGTTGAAAAGCGTTCTTGAGAAAGAGAAATTTATTAACATCGAATATTGATTTAAGCCTAAGAAAGTCCTTTCTGAAGGTAATTGTGTGGAGTGTTGCCTTGTAAGGGAGTGAAGTATGAACGATAAACAGTGCGGACAGGAAGAGAATAGAGGCTTTTGAAACGTGGTGCTACAGAAGAATGCTGAAGATTAGGTGGGCGGATCGCGTAACTAATGAGGATCTACTGAACAGAATTGGGGAGAAAAGGAATTTCTGGCATACCTTGACTGAAAGAAGGGTTAGATTGGTAGGACACATTCTTAGACATTAAGGAATTGTGAATTTAGCGTAGGAGGGAAGTGTGTGGTGTAAAAACCGCAGGTGAAGACCAAGAGATGGATACAGTAAGCAGATTCAGACAGATGTAGGTTGCCGTTCTTATGTGGAGTTGAAGAGGCTTGCTCAGGATAGGGTATTGTGGAGAGCTGCATAAAACCAGTCTCCGGACTGAAGACCACAACAACATACAGAGTGATGAAAATGACATTGGACATGGCAGTGATGTAAACAAAAGATTGAATTTGTGTCATTACAAATAAAATTATTTATTTTCAACCTGTTTACGTCTACATTAGAACGTCTTTGAAGTCTTTTTGCAAAATTGTTACTGTGTTAGCACTGTGAAAATCTTGAACTGCGTCGTCCAATTATTTTTTCAGTTGTTCAGTAGTCTCGGGCTTTTGAAAATAAAGTCCTTAACGACAGCCCATAGAAAAAATTCATGATGTTTGGTGAACGTGGAGGCATGTGAATGTGTTCTTCGGTAAATAACTTTCAGTTACTTTATAAATCTCGGAAGGCGATATATGGTGCAGCAGCATCGTCTTGAAAGTAAATTCCTTGAAATGATATGTCAACCACCCAATCACTTTGATATAGCGGTTAATCTAACAAAAGATTTTGATAAGCAATATAACTGTTAGTACAGTATTGTCTGTTAACTTGTCCGGTTACCTTGAAATTGCTTCCGTCCGTCACACAATTTTACTCATACGGTTATGTTGATGTTTTTGTTGGGCCAGCATCAATTCATAAGAGTGAAGACGTCGACGTGGAATATCTTCAAGTAACTCATGTTGCAAACGTGGAATGAAAAGGTAAAACAGTCACCAATCGGAAGATTGGTTTGAACACCACAGTGGTATTCTAAGCATGGTCCTGTTGGGAGGTGGTATGCCGTTACTTTGGAAACTAGTTACCCAACCAGTTATAATGGGACTGCAGTTTAACGTGAATTCCGAAAGAAAACGTGGAATACAAACTTCAAACTTTTGTTCGTGTAACATTTTTTGTACTGACTTTCGTTATAAATGCAGCTCATGTGCTAATAGCCAGGTTGATTTTCGCGGTCTGTGGGTCACAGCTAAACATGCCCGCAATTCATTTTTGTTATTTGTGACTGTTCTTGTGTGGTCAGATTTGTATCCAACCACAAGAGATCTGTATTTTCCAAATCGATGTCGGATGCCGTAAACTATTTGTCTAGGCGATGGTTTCGATCTGAAGTGTCTTTCCAATTCATTAACAACTGCGGTAACACCAAGTTTATAAAAAGTTTTTAACGGCCGAGCGGGACTGGCCGTGTGATATGGTGCGCCATATTACGATGTTCAAATGTTTTTAGAGCTTATGGGACTTAACTACGGGGTCATCAGTCCCTAAACTTACAAACTACTTATCTACTACCTTATACTAAGCACCGCACAAATATCCATGCCCGAGAGGGGAATCGAATCCCCAACCGTAGTGGCCGTGCAGACCGTGACTGGAGCGTCTCAGTCCCCTAGGCCACCGCGGCCAGCAAAATGGAAACTGAATTAGTGTTATTTTCTCAAAAATGTGTATTATAATGTATAGAAATTGTAATTGTTTTATATAAATACAGTTGTGGTAGTATATATATATATATATATATATATATAATTTCATATTGTGCATCAACATCACAAAACTGGTATTACAAGGTATTAGACATTACTGCATGCTGTCCATATATGGCACAAACCCTTAATTCCGAAATAAACGCCCCCTCATAAGATTCAGAATTTTTGAATTATTTTTGATGAATTCAGGACATTGTACTTACCATGTCACATTTTTGTTATAAAAAATTAAAAAAAATGATGCAGTAGAGTAAGGGGTTAAGTAGTCAGTAAGTCTAGAGACCGATGACCGTAGGAGTTTGTCCCCTTAGGATTACAAATATCTGCACATTGTTTCTAACGCGTGATCTTTTCATCTTCCGTTAACATTGGCAATTCGGAAAACACGTGTAATGGATTTCGTTTTCAATAATTAACTATTTCGATTTTCTTGCGTTTATCAGTGCATTTTGTACCATACTAAAAGGGCGTAATCATTAGAATTGGGCAATAACAGCTTATGGGGTTGAAACGTTCTTGTGTTCTACATCTTGCTGTTTCTGTTGATTGAAGCAACTGGTCAGTGACTTCTGCGGCACCCTGTGTAGCTGCGTGCGGCCGCGCCGACAGGATGTGGTGGCCACAACAAGGACGAGGAAGCGTGCCTCAGCAGCCGGCGCCATCTCATCGCTGTTGCCTGCGCGGTATCGTACTGCATCGTTTTTTTATTTAGAACTATGGAAATGCAGTACGAAAATAAGGGAAATGAACTAACATGTGTGATACTGCGACAGGAAGTTGACAAAGGAAACATACGAGTAAAAAAGAATGCCGCTGTAATAAACAATATCCCCTCAGAATCATTCATCTTCACGAAAAAGCCAGTCATAACAAAGCAATCCCATTTGGAATAATATGAGGTATGAGATATGCCTGCATACTTGAAGAAATGCGTGAGGCGCACCGAATACAAGTAGTGGTATTTTTTATTATTATTTTTGAAATTTGAAGCATATTAAACTCTGCATTAAGGGTCTTTTAAGGTGCCTAGTGAATGAAATCCCTAGTTGAGCTGTGTGTTGTCACATGCCAGCACTTCCCTTGGCAACTGAAACATACGATTACACTCTTGGTCATTAAAATTGCTACACCACGAAGATGACTTGCTGCAGACGCGAAATTTAACCGACGGGAAGAAGATGCTGTGATACGCAAATTATTAGCTTTTCAGAGCATTCAGACATGGTTGACGCCGGTGACGACACCTACAACTTGCTGACATGAGGAAAGTTTCCAACCGATTTCTCATACACAAACAGCAGTTGACCGGCGTTGTCTGGTGAAACATTGTTGTGATGACTCGTGTAAGGAGGAGAAATGCGTAACATCACGTTTCCGACTTTGATAAAGGTCTGATTGTAGCCTATCGCGAATACGATTTATCGTATCGCGACAATGCTGCTTGCATTGCTCGCGATCCACAGACTGTTAGCACAATATGGAATCGGCAAGTTCAGGAGGGCAATACTGAATGCCGTGCTGGGTCCAAACAGCCTCGTATCACTAGCAGTCGAGATGACAGGCATCTTATCCGCATGGCTGTAACAGATCTTGCAGCCACGTCTCGATCCCTGAGACAACAGTCGGAGACGTTTTCGAGACAACAGTCATCTGCACGAACAGTTGGACGACGTTTGCAGCAGCGTTGAGTATCAGCTCTGAGATAATGACTGCGGTTACCCTTGACGCTGCATCACAGACATGAGCGCCTGCGATGGTGTACGCAACGACCAACCTGGCTGCACGAATGGCAAAACGGCATATTTTCGGATGAATCCAGGTACGGTGTACAGCATCATTATGGTCGCATCCATGTTTGACGACATCGCGGTGAACGCACATCGCCATACTGCCGTATCACCCGGTATAGGTTGCCATTGGTTACTCGTCTCGGTCACCTCTTGTTCGCATCGACGGCACTTTAACAGTGGCCGTTACATTTCAGATGTGTCACTACCTGTGGCAAAACCATTCATTCGATCCCTGCGAAACCCTACATTTCAGCAGAATAATACACGATCGAATGTTGCAGGTCCTGTACGGGCCTTTCTGGATACGCAAAATGTTCGACTGCTGCCCTGGACAGCACATTCTCCAGATGTCTCGTCAACTGAAAACGTCTGGTCAATGGTGGCCGAGCAACTGGCTCGCACAATACGCCAGTCATTACTCTTGATGAACAGTGGTATCGTGTTGAAGCTGCATGGGCGTCTGTATCTGTACACTCCATACAAGCTCTGACTTAATGTCGAGGCGTATATTACGGCCAGAGGTGGTTTTTCTGGGTATTGATTTCTCAGGATCTATACACCAAATTGTGTCAAAATGTAATCACATCTCAGTTCTAGTATAATATATTTGTCCAATGAATGGACCTGCGTTTCTGCAAATCACAATGGTAATGACGTTCGTGGCTGTGAACAATTAACATTGGCGTATGCGATATACGCTGTGTATTTCCATAACACAATTAACATGCAGTTCCGACCATTTGGTTTGTATCTCAATCCAATCCTTTTCGGATCGACTATCACCTGTTTGTCTGAATCAAGAGGTTTGAGACACCGTGTATAAATTATTAAGCTGGTGCAAAAGGACGTAGCCTTGTTTTGCATGTTGGTATTCCCGTTGCTAAGAATTTATCTTACTTGTCACTTTCTGTTTTAGTTATTTGTGTCTGTTTCTGACATCTGCATAGTGAGTTGAGCTGTGGTTGATAAAGAAGTCTGAAGTGGAGACATCTAAATATTTTGGACATAATCTGAGTTCACGAGAGCGGTTGCCACAAGCGGAGGCAGATCACGGCATGACCAGAAAACGCTTTCCTCCTTTCAAGGAAGCTCGATACGAGCCTAGTCGCTCTCCATATTGAGCCGAGCTTCGTGTTTTGATGAGAACCGTTTAAACGCATTAATCCACATTGAGCCACGCCAGTGTACTCCAGGATTCCAAATATAAAGAAATTTGATGGTTCTATCATCGGGCGACATTTGCATTAATTGGAAAAGATGCAAAAGTCGGGTGTTTGGGTACCGCCTGCTTAAGCCAAAATCACAAATACCTGTTGGTGATCATTGGTACGCCGGCCGCGTTAGCCACGGTCACGGTCACAAACTACTTATGAACTAGCTTATCCTAAGGACGGCACAAATATCCATGCCCGAGGGGGGATTCGAACCCCCGACCGTAGTGGCCGTGCAGACCGTGACTGGAGCGCCTCAGTCCCCTCGGCCACCGCGGCCGGCTTCCGCGAATAGTTTAAGTGAGCTACTCAGTTTGTCTCTTGAATCATTTATTTAAAAACAAAAACAAAAAATGAAGAGTAGGGGCCCTGTCGCCTCGGCTGCACAGTGGTACAGTGCCAGACTACAAATCCAAAGGTCGCGAGTTCGATCCCCGCCAGGTCCTAGGATTTTTATCTGTCACTTTCCACTTCTTTCAACTCTGGCAGTATTGCTCATGTGAAAAACACCGAATAGCACCGTGATTCGGAACCCACGTTAAACTGTAGTTCCCCCTGTAACTGGCTGGGTAAGTCAGTTCGAAGGTCGGAGGAAGGCAACGGCATACCACCTCCAAACAGGACCATGCCTAGTAAAGCACTGTGGTGTTCAAACCAATCTTCGGATTGTTGACTGTTTTAACTGTAACTTAGGGACCCTATAACACTTCCGCAGGGAACGCCCCATATCACTTTGGTTTTGGCCAATGACTTTGTCAGTTACAATGAACTGTGTCCTATCTGACAGGAAATCACGAATCTGGTCGCACAAATGAAGTGATTTTCCATAAGCACGCAGTTTGAGTAGAAGACGTTTTAGAGGTACAGAAATAAGGAATCCATTTAAGATGCCTTGTAGATAGCACTCATTACTTCATTTGAGGAACGAACTAGCTGTGTTTCACAGGAACGACACTTCGTGTTGAGTATGGGTCAATAAGTAGTTTTCTTAGAGGTAGTTCATAATGTTTGAGCAAACTATACGTCGTAAAATCGTGCATTGGACGTGGAGTTGGTGGCTGGTTTGGCAGAAGTAGGTCGCCTCAGCCATCGCGCCGTCTTGAGCAAGATCCTCGTTAGGGTGGTTAGCACCGGCCTAGTCAGGCGGATGCAGTCGCCGCTAGGTAAGTGCTGACGTCGCCTGCGGGAGGCATCGAGGCCGTTGCAAACGGACTTCGATCACGATCGAATATAGGGAGAAAACACACAAAAATAAAACTATCAGGGCATACAAGGCAGACAGCGTGACATACTGCCGGGTACAATTAGTACACCTGGAAACAGGACGTCCATTTTGATCCGATGACTGCAGATGCCACCTGGGGGATAGTACAAGTCACTATAATAGTTCCCACGTCAGCCGCCAGCAGACAGCATAGTAACATAGTTGCCACAGTGCCGCCTGTATGTACCGTTTAACCCTTTATACGGTTTTTAGAGATGTTTATGGTCTCTGATAACACAAATTGAAAACTTTTTTTATCCTTTTACCTTTGGTAATAGGGAGGTACATATGTGAACCACTGCCTTATAATGAGGGCAAAATTCCGCCCGTGTTCAGTGGTACACTATTATACCATGTTCTATAAAGGGTGCCGCCAGGCCCCGGAGAGCCAACTGAGCGAGTTTTAACACTTCGTCTGGGACATCTTATGACATTATAGCAGGCCAGACTGGTTTTTTCTCGTTTTTCAAAATATCATAATTTAGGAACGGTTACAGGTAAAGCGTTGTCGTGTTTTCTGCTTTACCACTGCACTTAATTTTAATGAATAAAGTAACATTATAGTTTCCGGCTTCACTTATATTTATACTGTTATCACAACTTTGTTGCTGAAATAAGGAAAATAAAAAAAATCTTTATAGTAGTATTTATTGTAGGTAGAAAGAAAATCGCACTTCTTTATGTTTTATAAAAACTGAAAGGTGTTTATTTACAAAAATCACATTACACATCTAAATTACATTAGGCCAACTATTTTATAACCATTTTTATACCAATTGGCTTTCGTGTGAAATAATTCAAAACATTCTGGCATGGACTGCGCATCACACACTGGACAGTAATATGTTGTTTCTTTCCTTTTCCAGTTTCCAATTTCTTTTCTGCTTTGTCGCCACACACTTTACACGATCTGCACGGCCTCGCTTTGCCAGTTGGAGGAATTTTTCTTCCAGATTGTCGCTCAGTTAGTGTGTCGCCTACAGTCGAAGGATTAACTCCTACTTGTTCCTCCCCTGCCGTCAGAGCCAGTGTTTCTCCAATAACACGCGTGAATTTATGTAGAGGACTTGGTTGCCTGTGTTACATTTTATACATAACTGTTTCTTCAACCATTTCATAATTTTCTTTTTGGAGGGATAGTAAGCATAACTAAATCAAGCTGCATAACGAAACACACGAACTGCAAGTATAGCCCGTAGTTAGTTTTCTGTGCGTTTATACGTCACTGGCTGCGATCGTAGCTCTTCGCTCGTCGGCAACGCTCAGTGCACGCACTAAGAGCGTAACTCTCAACCACACCGTCAAGTGTTAAAGGGGTCAAAACGTGGCCTTTTGGGATGAGCCTTTCGGAAAATTTGCCAGTCAAGTTGGAAGACTTGAGTCAGTTGTGCAACAACGCTAATTGCAGTGGTTCTGTGAACCCCTAGACGAGGTTCTGCACGTTCACGCAGCACAGACATTTGAAACTCGACTGTATGTAATACGAGAACCGTGTCTATATTCTAGCAAGAATGTGTCACTTGTCGTGTGTGTCGTCGTGACTGTTGGAGGATATATTTACCAACAAAATTATATGATGGCCCTGTCTGATTAAAGTATGAATTTTAGTGAGATTCTGTCCTTAAAATAGATTAAACGCATCGGACATTAAACCCTATAAAATTACGTGTACGCGATTAGAACGCAATGGATAATACAGTAAATGAAACCAACACTGTTTATGACACAACTGTAACAAAAATCATAATCAGATTGAATACTAATCTCCTATGTTTGCCAAGAAAAATAAGTGTCTATCTGCAGTTGGAATATTTTTGTCAGGCTTGTGTGAAATAATACTTCAACTAGTTTATACAAAATCTAAAATCTATTTGTCATCAATGTCACTGAATCTGGTGACGGGCATAACACAATCACTACACTATCTAATTTGCATTTACGTAATTTTCAAATATGATTATC
The DNA here is from genome assembly GCA_026315105.1 of Locusta migratoria. NCBI lineage: Eukaryota > Metazoa > Arthropoda > Insecta > Orthoptera > Acrididae > Locusta > Locusta migratoria. The sequence goes on from CM048751.1 coordinate 306,689,166, forward strand.
TTTAGGAGAACATGACTGAATGTAAATACTTTCTTTCTTACAAGGTAATTGAGTTTTCCTGTAACTGTTAAGCTTATTAATCAACCTAACAACGTGAACTTTCATTAATACAAAAGAACTGTCTGTTAATGAATTTCACTTTGACAACCTGTGTGTTAATTTTATTCTCGTTAGTTATGCAAAGTGGTCTCATGAGAAACTATACTTTCACTAACATTCTATTCAAATTGTATGTCAGTGACTTTTGTCAGAGGGTAATAACACAAGACACAATAATTTTAACTAATTCAAAATTAATCTTCAAAATCACTAAAGGAAAGGGGAACTGGTGACTTCAGATTAAATTAAAACTTGGACCTTTCGTAACTAACTTCATTAATAAGAAACACGAATCACCTACTACAACAATAATCATACAGTACTACACTCCTGGCCATTAAAATTGCTACACCACGAACATGTACTACAGACGCGAAATTTAACCGACAGGGAGAAGATGCTGTGATATGCAAATTATTAGCTTTTCAGAGAATTCACACAAGGTTGGCGCCGGTGGCGACACCTACAACGTGCTGACATGAGGAAAGTTTCCAACCGATTTGTCATAAACAGCAGTTGACCGACGTTGCCTGGTGAAACGTTGTTGTGATGCCTCGTCTAATGTGTAGTAATGCGTATCATCACGTTTCCGACTTTGATAAAGGTCGGATTGTAGCCTATCGCGTTTGGGGTTTATCGTATCGCGACAGTGCTGTTCGCGTTAGTCATGATCCAATGACTGATAGCAAAATATGTAATCTGTGGGTTCAGGAGGCAATGCGGAACGCCGTGTTGGAACTCAAAGCCCCCGTATCACTAGCAGTCGAGATGACAGGCATCTTATCCGCATGGCTATAACGGATCGTGCAGCCACGTTTCGATCCCTGAGTCAACAGATGCGGACGTTTGCAAGACGACAACAATCTACACGAACAGTTCGACGACGTTTACAGCAGCATGGACTATCAGCTCGGAGACCGTGGCTGCAGTTACCCTTGACGCTGCATCACAGACAGGAGCGCCTGCGATGGTGTACGCAACGACGAACCTAGATGCACGAATGGCAAAACGTAATGTTTTCGGTGAATCCAGGTTCTTTTTACAGCATCATGATGGTCGCATGACATCGCGGTTAACGCGCATTGGAGGCGTGTATTCGTCATCGCCATTCTGGCGTATCACCCGGCGCGATGGTATGGGGTGCCTTTTTTTTTTTTTGTGGTTTTTAGGGCGCACAACTTCTATGGTCATTAGCGCCCAGCTAAGAACATTGATTCGCTATGATCTCAAAAAAATGGTGACTGTCAGAACATCAGCAAGAGGCTAAAAACAAAAGACAATTAAAAGGGTTAAATATCCTTGGATAGGTTGGCCAAGTTCATAAAACGCAAAACCCGAGCAGCTGCTCGTGTGTCATCAGCTAAAATTTCCTCCAGAGTAGACGGAAAGTGAAGGGCTACACGGAGATGATTAAAATTAACACAAGTCAGTAAAACATGTCGCACTGTCAACAGTTCACCGCAGGAGCATAGCGGTGCAGGTTCGGCGGATAGCAAGTGACGGTGGCTGAAACGGCAATGACCGATCCGCAACCGAGCCAGGATGACCTCCTCCCGCCGAGAGGGGCGTGAGGATGTCCTCCAAGCGGTCGGGATCGGTTTGACAGTTCGCAATTTATTGTTGTACAGTGAAAGCCACACACTGTGCCATTGCGACACGATACTCCGGCGAAGAGCCCGTTGAACATCGTCCGATGGGACGCAAAAGGTAGCCATGCGAGGTAAAAGAGCTGCTGCCTTGGCTGCTGTGTCGGCGGCCTCATTCCCGGGCACACCCACATGGCCAGGGACCCACAGGAAAGAAACGTGACAGCTGTCATCCGCCAGCAACTGGAGGGAGCGTTGGATCCGATACACGAGAGGATGGTTCGAGAAAGGGTCCTTAAGACTCTGCAGGGCACTAAGGGAGTCAGAACATATGGCAAAGAAAGGTTGGCGGTGGCGGCAGGTATACAAAACGGCCTGGTGGAGGGCGAAAAGCTCAGCCGTGAAGGTCGAGCACCGGTCAGGGAGCTTGTATTGGAACCGGTTGTCCCCGACGACGAAGGCAGATCCGACACCGGCAGTGCTCTTGGAACCATCAGTGTAAATAAATACGGCATTATCGAACCGCGACTGGAGTTCGACAAGCCTCGAGCGGTATACCAAATCCGGAGTGCTCTCCTTGGGGAGCGAACTAAGTTCGAGGTGTGTGTGAACCTGGGCCTGATGCCACGGTGGCAATGGGCTTTCGCTCAACCGAAGGGTGGAAGGAAGGGTAAAATCGAGCCGCTGTAGCAGGCGGCGAAACCGAACTCCCGGTGGAAGCAAGGCAATCGCAGACAACTGATATTGGCGATCGAGTGAGTCGTCAAAAAATAATCTGTAAGAGGGATGGTTGGGCATCGACCGTAGGCGGCATGCATACCGACACAAGAGTATGTCACGTCGAGTGGTCAAGGGTAATACAGCAGCCTCGGCATACAGACTTTCAACAGGGCTGGTATAAAATGCACCGGTCGCCAAACGTAATCCACGATGGTGGATAGAGTTGAGACGGCGGAGAATCGACGGCCGTGCTGAAGAGTACACAAGGCTTCCATAGTCGAGCTTCGACTGAACAATGGCCTGGTAAAGGTGAAGCAGGACGGTACGATCCGCTCCCCATGACGTGCCACTGAGGACACGAAGAACGTTAAGGGATCGGGCACAACGGGCAGCCAGGTAGGACACGTGTGTGGACCAGCAAAGTTTCCGATCCAACATGAGTCCCAAGAATTTCGTAGTCTCCACGAAAGGGAGAGCAACAGGGCCGAGACGTAGAGAAGGTGGAAGAAATTCCTTGTATCTCCAAAAATTGATACACACAGTTTTCTCAGTGGAGAATCGGAAGCCGTTTGCGATGCTCCAGGAATATAGACGGTCAAGACAGCGTTGGAGAGAACGCTCCAAGAGACACGTCCGCTGGGCGCTACAATAAATTGCGAAATCGTCAACAAAAAGAGATCCGGAGACGTCGGCTGAAAGGCAGTCCACGATCGGATTGATTGCAATGGCAAAGAGCGCCACACTCAAGACGGAGCCCTGTGGTACCCCATTCTCCTGGCAAAAGGTATCTGACAAAACAGAGCCCACCCGTACCCGGAACTTGCGATCCGCCAAAAACGCTTGAATGAAAAGAGGAAGGCGGCCCCGAAGGCCCCATGTGTGTAATGTGCGGAGAATACCCGCTCTCCAACAGGTATCGTATGCCTTCTCCAAGTCGAAGAACACGGCTACTGTTTGACGCTTCTTTAGAAAGTTGTTCATAATGAAGGTCGACAACGTAACGAGGTGGTCAGCAGCAGAGCGGTGTCGACGAAAACCGCATTGTATATTAGTCAGGAGGCGGCGAGATTCGAGGAGCCAGACCAACCGAGCGTTAACCATGCGTTCCATCACCTTACAGACGCAGCTCGTCAGAGAAATGGGACGATAACTGGAAGGAAGGTGTTTGTCCTTCCCTGGTTTGGGGATGGGGACAACAATGGCTTCACGCCAACTTGTGGGAACATGACCTTCAGTCCATATGCGATTGTAGGTACTAAGAAGAAAGCACTTGCCCGCAGGAGAGAGGTTCTTCAGCATCTCAATATGAATGGAATCCGGCCCGGGAGCAGAGGACCGGGACAGGGCGAGAGCACGGTCTAGCTCCTGCATGGTGAAGGCGACGTTATAGTTTTCACGATTAAAAGAGCGGAAAGAAGGCGGCCGTGCCTCCTCTACCTGTTTGCGAGGGAGAAAGGCAGGGTGGTAATGGGCAGAGCTCGAAACCTCCGCAAAGAAACGACCCAATGCGTTTGAAACATCAGCTGGGTCCACGAGGACCGCGTTCTCCACGGTCAGGCCAGGAATCGGGGAGTGGACCTTGATGCCGGACAAACGGCGTAGGCCACCCCAGACAACCGTGGAGGGAGTAAAACGGTTAAAAGAACTAGTAAAAGCTGTCCAGCAAGCTTTCTTGCTGTCGTTTATGATACGACGGCACTGCGCTCTCATACGTTTGTAATTGATGCAATTCTCCAAAGTTGGGTGGCGGCGGAAGGTGCGTAAGGCACGGCGTCGGGCTCGAAGCGCGTCGCGGCAGGCTGCAGTCCACCAAGGGACCTGCACACGACGTGGAGAAGAGGATGTACGAGGTATGGAACGTTCAGCAGCAGTGAGAATAACCTCTGTGAGGTATTCGACCTGACTGTCACAGTTGGGAAAATGCTGATTGTGAAAAACAGCCATGGAAGAATAAAGCCCCCAGTCGGCTTTAGAAATGTTCCAACTGGTGGGACGTGGAGATGGGGAGTGATGTAGGAAGTGGATGATACAAGGGAAATGGTCACTCGAGTACGTGTCAGAAAGTGCATACCACTCAAACCGACCAGCAAGCTGAGGAGTGCATATTGCGAGGTCTATATGGGAATAAGTGTGTGTTGTGTCAGAAAGGAAGGTCGGTGCACCGGTGTTGAGGCAGACAAGATCGAGGTGTTGGAGAAGGTCCACCAAAAGGGAGCCTCTCGGACAAGGTGCCGGAGAGCCCCATAGGGGGTGGTGGGCATTAAAGTCGCCTACCAACACGAAAGGTGAAGGGAGCTGGTCAACAAGGTTTAGCACATCTGCCCTAGTAAGGGCAGATGACGATGGCGAATATATATTACAGAGGGAGAAGGTAAATGTGGATAAGGTGATGCGGACGGCAACTGCCTGTAGGTGAGTGTGCAAGGAAATGGGATGGAAATAGACGTCGTCTCGAAGGAGCATCAGAACCCCTCCATGGGCTGGGACACCTTCCACGGGTGGCAGGTCGAACCGCACAGAGGTGTAGTGTGGAAAGTCTGCACGATCACGTGGACGCAACTTAGTTTCCTGGAGGCAGACTAGAAGCGGGCAGTGCAAACGAAGGAGTAATTTTAACTCCTCCCGATTAGAACGAATGCCGCGAATGTTCCATTGAAGGAGCGCCATGATAAAAATGAGAGAAGAAATAAGGATAAAAACCAAGTAGCGAGCGGGGTCACCTCGACGGCCGCTGAGGACCGGATTTCGAGGGAGCACTGCTATCGCTGTCCAGGGGCAAAGGGTCGTGGTCCATAGGTTCGACCGACGCGCCTGCCACCTCCCTGAGTTGATCAGGAGGGGCAGTTTCCACCGCCGGTAAAGGGCCGGGCGCCCGGCAAACGGAGCGTCCCGGTGAAACAGAAGACGGCCGAGGCCGGCAACTGTTGGACGGCGCGACAGATGGGTCACGCCTCGGCGGGGAAGGAGAGGAACTCTTTTTCTTGTCAGCTCTTCTGGAAGAGTGACGGCGGGAAGAGGCAGTTGACGGTTGGGAAGCCTGAGAACGCAGAAAATCCTCACGGACGGGTTCCTTTTTCAAGGTCCGGGCATCTTGTTTAGGTGCCCGCGGTTTACTAGATGTTGACGAAGACTGTACCTTAGAAGCAGCAGGAGGAAGCGGGGACGTGGAACGGGCAATCTTCGGGCTGGCGGATCGCACAACTGTGTCAGCGAAAGTGAAATCACAAGTCTGGGTACTGGAATCCTTAGTAGGTCGAGTTGAGGTGAGGACCTTACTGTATGTACCCGCTGGGAGGACAGTGGGCTTTCGACTCGCCAACAACTTTCGAGCGGCAGATGTTCATACCTTCTCCGTGACCCGAATTTGCTGAATGATTTTTTCATCCTTATATACAGGGCAGTCGCGAGAGGAAGCCGCATGGTCGCCGTTGCAGTTAAGGCAGTGAGGGGACGGAGGTGGGCAATCCCCCTCATGGGCGTCCCTACCACAAGTGACACATTTTGCTGCATGTGGGCAATGTTCACGGGTATGGTTGTACCTGTGGCATTGGTAGCAGCGCGTTGGATTTGGAATATAAGGGCGGACTGAGATAACTTCGTACCCTGCTTTGACCTTCGACGGGAGGTCAACTCTGTCGAATGTCAAAAACACAGTACGAGTCGGTGTCAGCTGGTTATCTACCTTTTTCATCACCCTGTGGACGGCTGTCACACCCTGATCGGACATATAGGACCGGATGTCGTCATCAGACAACCCGTCAAGGGATCTCGTAAAAACTACCCCACGTGACGAGTTGAGTGTGCGGTGCGCTTCTACTTTGACTGGGAACGTGTGCAATAACGTAGTCCGGATAAGTTTCTGGGCTTGGAAAGCACTGTCCACTTCCAGCAACAATGAGCCATTGCGCTGACGCGAACAGGTTTTAACAGGGCCAGCAATTGCATCAACACCTTTCTGTATAACGAAAGGATTGACAGAATTGAAGTCTTTTCCGTCGGTGCGCGACACAACAAGAAATTTCGGCAAATTAGGCAGAGTCTTCTTTTGCTGAGGCGAGTCTATCTTACGTTTCTGGGTCAATGTCAGTGAAGAAGAGAAGGAAGTCATTGCGGAAGTGTCCCCCGTGATTACCGGCGTCTCCGATGGCGCGCTCCTTCCTAGTGGGGGCCCTCTCCGAGGGCTTACCCGCCTTAGGTGATTGTTCACACCTCAGGTCACACCTCCCGAGAACTGACGGAGGGACCAATTGGCATGTTCGGAAGGTACCAGCTCGGGTAATCACCCCTCCCTGGGCCTGGCCTTTACCAGGGGGTACGTACGTGCCCTACTTGTCTACCCGGGGCGGGGAATTACGCGTTACCCCCGTCACCTGCTACGCATGATACTGCGTGGGTCGGCCTTCAGACACGCACAGGGAGGAAAGAAGAAGAATAGAGGAAGTGAAGAGAAAGAAGGAAAGGTGTCTCAAACGCCGAGGCGGAGACTAATGAGGAGAAGAAGGCGAGGAGAGGACAAGGAGAGAGAGACAGAAACAAAGGGTAAGAAAGGAAGGAACCAAGGAATAAGAGAAACGACAACAAGAAAACACCTGAACTCGTGAAATACGCCCGTCTCCGGGCGAAGGCATAAACCGGGAGGGAAAGTGAAGCAGCCTGGGGCAGAAGAAAGGCTGCTCCGGCTCGGGGCCCCGTGCGCGCCACACACGTACCCACAAAAGAACTGTGGGCCCCCTGGGGGGGTATGGGGTGACATAGGTTACACGTCTCGGTCACCTCTTGTTCGCATCGACAGCACTTTGAACAGTGGCCGTTACATTTCAGATGTGTTACGACCCGTGGCTCTACCCTTCATTCGATCCCTGTGAAGCCCTACATTTCAGAAGGATAACACAGGACCGCACGTTGCAGGTTCTGTAAGGGCCTTTCTGGATACGGAAAATGTTCGACTGCTGCCCTGGCCAGCACATTCTCCAGATCCCTCACCAATTGAAAACGTCCGGTCAATGGTGGCCGAGCAACTGGCTCGTCACGATACGACAGTCACTACTCTTCATGAAGCTGCATTGGCATCTGTACTTGTACACGCCATCCAAGCTCTGTTTGACTCAATGCCCAGGCGTATCAATGCTAATGCTGTTATTACGGCCCAAGTTGGTTGTTGTGGGTACTAATTTCTCAGTATCTATGCACCGAAATTGCGTGAAAATGTAATTATATGTCAGTTCTGGTGTAATATATTTGTCCAATGAATATCCGTTTATAATCTGCATTTCTTCTTGGTGTAGCAGTTTTAATGGCCAGCAGTGTACAATCATAATAATTATAGAAGCTTTGCCTTTGTCTTTGGAAGAACAAATAGGTATTATGAGATAGTGATACAATGGTCTACACCAGAGGGCAGGCTTTCGTCCATCCCAAAATAAACAGAAATCAGAAACAGTGTGGCTGCCTGAGCTAGCAGACTGTCAGACTGCGCCTCCTTCACACGAGCTGCTCGCATCGATTCTACCTACAGACTCTGCCTTATGGCACAGATTACCAACTTGTCCTTATTAACAAGTGAAGTCACAAAGTTGCACACAGTAATAAAATGAAAACAAAATATTATCTAGAAATGGAGGCTACGAAATTACGGTTTAAATTCCAATAAAAATGCACTCAAGGCATATCATCAGGTGAAATTCCAATGAAAATGTGCCTAAGGCAGAATATATCTACTCCTTTCACATTCACCAAGGTGGTGGTAGTTTGAGGGCGGCAGCGATAGGTGGTAGAGCCACCGCAGCAAACATAAGTGGGGCTGTCAGCCCAGCAGTCAAAATTACTAAAAATTTCCGGGCTATTATGCCGTGGTCTAGTGGATTTATCGTCGAAACCCAACGTTTCGTCCCCGGTTGCGGACGACATTCTCAAAGGGGATCGTGGCACTTTGAATGTCCGATACACACCCTGGCTCGCTACTAAGCCAAACTCCGTTTATGAGGGCTCGCGCGCAGGGGTGTGACGTCACATGTTTGACATGCGCGCGCGCAATTCGTCGTTGCCGATCGTCGTTTTGAGAATGTTCTCCGCATTCGGGGACGAAGCGTTGGGTTTCGACAATAAATCCACTAGACCACGGCATAATAGCCCGGGAATTTTTAGTAATTTTGACCATTCCGGCTGTGAAAGTTTACATTTTACAATGAGCCCAGCAGTGTCAGCACCAACTGTCGCCAGCCGGTCGCTAGTGCAGGCGTCGAGCGTTCGCTGGTGGGCGCGCACTCAGGTGGTGTTGGAGAGCGGGTTAGTTGTCCGAATTTCAGACTCCTCAACCGCCACGGTATGCCCTGCAGGAAGAGGTAGGGGCGGTCCAGGTGCCGCCGTTGCAATAGTGTTAGGTAAAACATTTACTCTGAAGTGGTACACGTTTCTGCGTACTCCAGGCGACCGGGTCGATGGCGTCAGCAGGCTCCTGGCGTACTGTGCGCTGACAGAGCGGCTGCGTCCGCACTAGCGGAGGTAGGCGATCCCTTTGCCGCGCCGTCTCTTGTGGAACCGCACGGAAGTACGGTGGACGTGTGAATGAGGGATTCACACGTTTGGATTGGCGGTTCTCGGTCCCCACCTTAATTTCTGTCTCGCATTATCTTCATTCTGGACCGCGTTGACAGTTATCGTGTGGTCGTGATGTGCGCTGACTCCTGACCTACCGGCAGGTAGGCGTCTTCCCTAGGAACGCTGGAGTTCTGGTGTCCAGGACATGGAAGTCCTCCTAGATACTTCCTCTGCGTCCGTAGTTGGATGTAGCGCAGGAGTCGAACTCGCAACTACGCAGGAGTCGACATCTCGCCGTTTGTCAGCTGATGAAAAAGAGTGCTGGAGTTCTATAACAGACTTGTACCGACGTTAGGACATGTCAGGGAATCGAGTGATACGAAGTCTAAGCCATCGATTCATCTCACCGACTGCCTATGAACTTAAGTGCTGGAGTATACATGGTGTGTGTGGAGCGGCCCTGTCAAACGAATGTATCGGCGTGTTACGTATTGCCGTGTTCACTTAACAGGTTAGCTGGTGATTCGAGAAGGCTCCGGATACGCGTTGTTGCGTTAGACTTAAGCATTGTTTGCTGCAAGCTGTACTGTTCCATTAACTTCAGCCGATGCGTGCTGTTCAGTCCGGCGCGTGTGCGTCCATTCCTGTCAGCTCGTCGCAGTAAGTATGACGCAAAGTAGCTTCTGCTCCCCTTCCCCGTTCTGTCGATACACCGCAACATTTCTACAGCAACCAACACTTGGAAACATTTACCGCTATACTTCCGCTACAGAGCTGGTGTGCATCACTGGCAGTGGCAGTACTGACGCGCGCATGCCTCGTCTTGCGCTCTCGCCACAGCATCGACGAACGCGGCTCCACTACTGCCGTCACAGGATCGCTCGGTATGGAGGGCAGTTGTCTTCGGCGGTGAAAGCAGATTCCGCCTACACCGAAGTGATGCTTGTTTTCGCATACGACGTAGACCTGACAAGCGCCGTCTCGTAGGGTGCAGTCGTTCAGGACACCTTTATAGTATTGGGTGCGATAAGCTATTTCTTTCGCTCGCTTTTTTCCCCTCTTTTTTTCTTTTGTGTTAGTCGAGAGCACCCTGACCAGCACTCTCCACGTGGAAAGCGTCCTGTGACCTGTTCTTTTGGCATTCTGTCCGTGTCATTTCCTTCCCCCTCCCCCACGCTCTGTTTCAGTCCCCCCTCTCCCCTCCCTCTCTTCACCTCCTTCCCCCATCTCCTCCTATTCCTTCTGTCCATCTCCTACTCCTGTCCGGTCCGTCTCCTTCTCCCACTTAAGTCAATTCGTAACCCCACTTCCACGTACAACAATAATTACACCAATCTGCCAGCTTTGATAGACACAATACCACCTAGATCAGGCTGCGAAATCTGTGATCGACATCTCGCCATTGGCGACTGAAATTTGGCAGATGGTGAATTAGTCTTAGATACAAACTAAATTTTATTTCTAAAAAACATTAGAGCTAGGTCCGGAACTGTATATTTATAAGCCTGAAGAGGTAAGCCGTAATTACACTGATAAATAAGGCAATCCTACATTTGCAGGTAAATGTATATGTTTAAGTTTTTGACGCCCTTTCTCTGTATTAGTGTCAATAGCACGTCAGTGAAAGCTAGTTTTATTTCGACATCACAGATACCGTACATCATCCGTACACTTCAGGTTCGTTCAAGCAGCTGCCAGCGGGTTCCCGCTCATGCGCAGAGCAGAAAGTAAGCAGCACATTGTCCTGATTCTGGCTACGGGGTCCTTTGGTTTGGAGCCGAGTGGAGGGTCTGAACCAGAGGCTTCGCCGATTCTGTGACAGTCATGGCTGCAGATTTCTGGATCTGCGTTATCGGATGGGGAATTGTAGGGTGCTCCTAGATAGATCAGGGGTGCACTACACTAAGGAAGCGGCTACTCGGGTAACAGAGTACTTGTGGAGGGCACATGGTTCTTTTTTTTAGTCTAGGCGCTAACTCTGATGAGCACTCGCCTGTCAGCATTCAAACAGCAAATTCAGGCCACGTTCGGAACAAAAATTCGAACATAAAAATATTAGCCCCGAACTTACAGAGTATTAGAAACAAAGTTCCCGAATTTGCCGCACTGCATGGAAGTTATTGCGCTCAGATAGTTTTAGGCACCGAAAGCTGGCTAAATCATGATGTGACAAGTTCAGAAATATTTAGCGAAGCGTGGAATGTATATCGGAAAGATAGATCGGATACAACTGGAGGAGGAGTGTTCATCGCTGTGGATAAAGATATTGTTTCTACTGAGATCGATGTTGAAAGTAACTGTGAAGTTATCTGGGCACGTATAACAGGTCTAAAAGAAGTAAAGTTAATATAGTTGGCTGTTTTTACCGGCCCCCAGTGCTGCTGTAGCAGTTTTAGAATCATTCCAAGAAAGTCTACACCAGGTAGTGCATACGTATCCGGGCCATGTAATATTAGTCGGAGGAGACTTCAACCTTAAGAGTATAGATTGGGACTTCGCTAGTTACATTTCAGGCGGAACAGACAAGCAGTCTTGCGAGCTACTTTTGGACACATTCTCCGAAAACTGTCTCGAGCAGTTAAACCGGCAACCGGCAAATATTCTAGACCTTATAGCCACAAACAGGCCTGACCTTATTAACGATGTCTGTGTAGAGACGGGAATTAGTGATTATGATATCGTCATAGCATCGATGGTGACCAAAGTTCATAAACCAATCACTAAGGCTAGGAGCATGTTTTTGTTGGGAAGAGCCGATAAGCAAATGTTACGATCGCACTTAGAAAATGAATGGGCATCGTTTAATTCCGTGACTATGGATGTAGAAGAATATTGGACTAAATCTAAGTGCATTGTTAATAAAGGGTTAGAGAAATATGTGCCAGTAAAGACGATTAAGGATGGAAAAGATCCACCGTGGTATAATAATAATGTTAGAAAGCTGCTGAGAAAGCAAAGGCTGTTGCACTCTCGATTCGAAAAAGAACACGCAAATGATGATAGGCAAAAGCTAGTAGAGATTCGTGCGTCTATAAAAAGATCGATGCGTGAAGCATACAATAATTATCACAGCCATACCTTAGCAAAAGATGTTTCCGAGAACCCGAAAAAATTCTGGTCCTATGTAAAATCGATAAGCGGGTCAAAGCCCATTGTCCAGTCACTAGTTGATCATTCCGGGGCAGTAATAGAAGAAAGCAAACGGAAAGCTGAAGTTCTAAATTTAACCTTTAAGACATCTTTCACGCAGGAGAACCGCACAAATGTACCATCATTTGATCAACGTACTAATTCCGAAATGGGCGACATAGCAATAGGTATTTCCGGTGTAGAGAAGCAGCTGAGAGAGCTAAATACGAAAAGTCTGCTGGTCCGGATGGAATACCAGTTCGGTTTTACAAAGACTATTCTGCGGCATTGGCCCCCTATTTAGCTTGCATTTATCGCAAATCTTTAATTCAGCGCAAAGTTACTAGTGATTGGAAAAAAGCGCAGGTGACTCCCGTTTATAAGAAAGGAAAGAGAACTGACCCACACAATTACAGGCCAATATCGTTGACATCAGTTTCATGTAGAATTTTGGAGCATATTCTCAGTTCGAATATAGTAAATTTCCTTGAAACGGAAAAGCTTCTTTCCATGAATCAGCACGGGTTTAGGAAACATCGTTCATGTGAAACTCTGCTTGCCCTTTTCTCACATGACATCTTGCGAGCTATGGATGAAGGACAACAGGCGGATTGTGTTTTTCTCGATTTCAAATAGGCGTTCGACGCGGTGCCACACTACAGACTGCTAACGAAGATACGAGCTTATGAAATAGGTTCACAGATTTGTGACTGGCTTGAAGACTTTCTTAGTAATAGAACGCAGTACGTTGTTCTCGACGGCGAGTGTTCATCAGAGACGAGTGTATCGTCAGGCGTGCCCCAGGGGAGTGTGATAGGACCGCTATTATTTCCTATCTATATAAATGATCTGATGGATAGAGTAAGTTGTAATTTGCGGCTGTTTGCTGATGATGCTGTGGTGTATGGGAGGGTGTCGTCTGTAACTGACTGTAATAACATACAGGATGACTTAGACAAAATTTCTAGTTGGTGCGAAGATTGACAGCTAGCTCTCAATATAGAAAAATGTAAGGTGATGCGCATGAGTAGAAAAAACAATCCCATAATGTTCGAATACAGCATTAGTAGTGAGCTTCTTGATGCTGTCGCGTCGTTCAAATATCTAGGCGTAACATTGCAGAGCGATATGAAATGGAACGAGCATGTAAGGACAGTTGTAAGGCGGACAGCCGACTTCGTTCTATTGGGAGAATTTTGGGAAGATGTACTTCACCTGTAAAGGAGACCGCGTATAAAACGCTTGTACGACCACGTCTTGAGTATTGCTCAAGTGTTTGGGACCCGCAGCAGATCAGTTTAAAGGAAGACATAGAGGCGGTTCAGAGACGAGCAGCTAGATTTGTTACCGGTAGGTTCGACCAATGCGTGAGTGTCACGGAAATGCTCCGGCAACTCAATTGGGGATCGCTGGAGGAAAGACGACTTTCTTTTCGTGAATTTCTGTTGAGGAAATTTAGAGGGCCGGAATTTGATGCTGAATGTAGTACGATCTTGCTGCCGCCTACTTACATTTCGCGTAGTGATCACATAGATAAGAGAAATTAGGGCTCGTACGGAGGCATATTGGCGTTCTTTTTTTTTCCGCGTTCAATTTGGGAGTGGAATAGAGAAGGAAATGCCTAGTAGTGGTACAGTGTACCCTCCGCCACCCACCTTACGGTGAATTGCGGAGTATGTATGTATGTATCTAGATGTTTTTAGGTGTTTGCATTGACGAGGGACTGAATTGGAAGAAACATATTGAAGATCTCCTGAAACTTTTGAGTTGAGGTACTTATGCTATCAGAGTCATTGCAAAATTTGGTGATATACATCTCAGTAAATTAGCTTACTACGCCTATTTTCATTCATTGCATTCATATGGGATCATGTTCTGGGGCAATTTCACATTGAGTAAAAAAGTATTCATTTCACAAATGCGTGTTATCAGAATAATTGCTGGAGCCCACCCAAGAGCATCCTGCAGACGTTTATTTAGTGATCTAGGGATCTTCAATGTAACTTCTCAATATATATACTCACTCATGAAATTTGTTATTAACAATCCGACACAATTCAAAAGTAATAGCAGTGTGCATAGCTACAACACTTGGAGAAAGGATGATATTCAATATTCTAGATTAAATCTAACTTTAGCTCAGAAATGGGTGAATTATGCTGCCACAAAAGGCTTTGGCTACCGAGTAGCATCAAAAGTCTGGCAGATAGCCAAATAGTATTTAAAAGGAAATTAAAGGAATTTCTGAATGGCAACTCCTTCTACAATGTACATGAATTTTTAAATAAAACTTAAAAAAAATAAAAAAAAACAAAAACTGTAAAAAAATCCATAAAATATTGATTGTCAAGTGTAGACAACATTTACTGAACTGACACGTTCCACATATTACGAAATGTCGTATGTATGATCTATGGAACAAGTATTAATCTAATGTAATCCACACTTGGAACTGACAATCATCCTGGGACAGTGGTGAACCGCTGTCTACCGCCTTCACAACGCTGAAGGTGGCTGCTGCCAGTCTTCATTGACTGGATTCCTAAAGGCCAATGCTCCAGCCGACGAGCTAGCACTCGGGTGCTGACCCTGCCATCCGGTATCGAGAGTTCATCTGCCACCTCGGCATACGACCCCAGTGCTTCCAAGCCTGGACCCACGAGCAACGGCATAGACCAGAGGGGGGACCGAGGACTACTCCTGGCAGTCTCTGCTTCGACCCCCAGCTCTGTGTGAACAGTATAGCGGCCGGCCCATAGGAGAGCGGCGAGACGCGAGCTGACGCGACCGAAGGCGACGTCACCTGCTGATCTAGCTGCTGATCTAGCCGAGCTGGCGCCTGCACCGCGGAACCTTATAACAACTGAATAAACTTGTAAAGGCCAACACTGTTTTACTTGCGTCCTCTGGCGCTCAACCCAGTACCGTGCTCGTGGCTGTACTGTATGATGGAGAAGTTTCTTTAATTCTCTGGCCGCAGCAGTTGATGACCACAAACTTATACTTTTGGAATAAAACGCGAAGTTTCGACGTCAGGAAATGACGTTATTCCATTATGATGAAATTACGAAATGAAGAAGGCACACAAAAGCTTGCGCCACGCTATGACAAGTGCCCACAAAATTTCGGAAGTTTATGTAGAAAAGTAGTTGAACAGTTGTAGATTTTTTTTAATACAATAAATATTTTTTCTGTATTTGTACACGTTTGGTTTATATAACCAAACGAATCATACCTTGTGCCTCGTAACTGGACGCCATTCGGAGCCTCGCGTGTCCCTGTTCTGCCCAGCTACCCCTGGACGCCGGGTGGCGCCGTCGCCCCACTGCCCTGTAGGTCGCTCCCCCCCCCCCCCTCCCCGCGCCACGGCGCTGACCCGCTGCTCGGCGGCCAAATCAAGATTGACGACGCGGCGGCCCACTTGATCACAGCCGCCCCACTAGGCGAAGCCCTCGCTGCGGCCGCTGTCGACGCTATCGACCGATCGATCGATCGATCTGCAGCCTCCGACACGGCGGGGCGGTCCCTGCCGCAGCCTCCCACACCTGGCCTCCTGCTCCTCTGCACTCCACGGCTGCCAGCTAGACATGTATTCCCGCCCAGGAGGCCCGTCCTCGTTTTCATCCACACGAAACAGGCAGCAAACTGTCACTAGGTGCAGTTCACAAGTGCAATATTCTTAATGACCAACAGCAACTTGCAAGTAGACAGTACCTGGAAGGCTTCAAACCTATACTGTTTGTGTACATTTGTTAATGCAATACTTGTTCCTGCACGGTGTCTACTGTCCTCATAATTCTGTCGGTGCTCTTATTTTGGTTTGTAATGTGTGATTCACTATGTTTATCCCGTTCCCTCCCACCGACTACGTGCTGTTTATTCTTAGTTTGTGTTTTATGCTATATATGTTTGGCCGCTGAATAATTTGTAACTTTTCTATCATCAATTTTTGCGTGTATTCACTTATATCATGTGCCATGCACATGACTCGGCTCCAGATTTCTTTGCACGTTAAGTCTCATCAGATTTCCAATCTTTCTTCACCTTGTCTGGTTTCTGTCAGTGTTCTACATCTACATAGATACTCTGCAAATCACATTCAAGTGCCTGGCAGAGGGTCCATTAACAACTTTCATAACTTTTCTCTACCGTTCCATTCTCTAATAGCGCGCGGGAAGAAAGAACACCTAAATCGTTCCGTTTTAGATCTGATATCTCTTATTTTATTGGGATGGACATGTCTCCCTAACTAGCAAAATATTTTCACATTCAGAAGTAAAAGTCGGTGATTAAAATTTCGCAAATAGACCACGCCGCAATGAATAACGTCTTTCTTTTAATGATTTCCGCCCCAATTCGTGCAACATTTCCGTGACGCTGCCCCCCCCCCCCCCGTAACGTAATGAAACAAAACGAGCTGCCCTTCGCATAACCTACTCAACCTACTCAATATCTTCCGTCAGTAGGTGGGCGCCAGCAAAATATTTTCACATTCAGAACTAAACGTCAGTGATTGAAACTTTGCAAACAGATTTTTGTGTCCCAGCCTCGTCGCCACTTTTGTGTCTCGTTTCCGTCGTAGGTGTCGGTGGCCGAGTAGATAGACCGACACAGGAATAAAGGACGCACGCTTGTGCAGGTACGAAGGTGAGCAGCCAGTGGGACAGCAGAAACTAGAAACACTAGAGTAAATTAGAACGAGATATATATTGCACAGAATTTATACAATACGTAACTTTTACATAGATCAGTACTGCAGAATGATGATACATAGTTGAGCTAGAGGCCTGCCTAGTGCCTATCCGATAGCCAAGTCTTCACTGGTGCCTATCTGATTCCGAAGTGTTAACTGGTTCCTATCTCAGTCCCAAGTGAACGATGTCGTTCAGTGATGGCCACGAGCGGAGTTGCAGCAGAGGGCGCTCGTGGCTGACGTCGTAAGAACGCCGCGCCGTGCGTGCATGGCGGCGCGCGGTGAAAGTAGGTGGCGCGCACTTTGGACTTGTGCGACACCACACAGATCACGCCGCAATGAATAACGTCTTTCTTTTAATGATTTCCACTCCAAGTCTTGGAACATTTCCATGACGCTTTCCCCCCGTAACGTGATAGAACAAAACGAGCTGCCCTTTTCTGAGCCTTCTCAATGTCTTCCGTCAGTCCCACCTGGTGAGGGTCCCACAAGGGGCAACAGTACTCCAGGAGAGGACGCACAAGTGTGAATTAGGCAGTCTCTTTGGTGGAGCTGGTGCATCTTCGAAGCGTTCTGCCGATGAAACGTAACCTTTGGTTCGCCTTCCCCACAATATTTTCTGTGTGTTCTCTCCAGTCAAAGTTGTTCGTAATTGTAACTCCTAGGTATTTAGTATAATATACGACCTTAAGGTTTGACTGATTTATCGCGTAATTGAAGTTCAGCAGATTTCTTTTAGTGGTCATGTGTATTACTTCACACTTTTCTTTATTTAGTGTCAATTGCCAATTTTCGCACCATGCAGAAATTTTGTCTAAATCGCTTTGCAGTTGCTTTTGATCCTCAATTGACTTCACTAACCGATAAACGACAGCATACTCCGCGAAAAGTCTAAGGGAGCTATTCAGATTGTCTCCTAATTCGTTTATAAACACGAGTAGAGTAGGGGACCTATAACGCTTCCCTGTGGAACGCCAGATATGACTTCTGTTTTACTCTATGACTTACCGTCAATTACAACGAACTGTGTTCTTTCTGATAGGAAATCTTGAATCCAATCGCACAATTGGGGAGATATTCCATAAGCACGCAATTTCATAAGAAGCCTCTTGTGGGGTACAGTGTCAAAAGCCTTCCGGAAATCCAGAAATATGGAATCGATTTGAGATCCCTTGTCGATGGCACTTAACACTTCATGTGAATAAAGGGCAAGCTGTGTTTCGCAAGAGTGATACTTTCTGAATCCGTGTTGACTACTAGTTAATAGGTCGTTCTCTTCGAGGTAGTTCGAACAAAGTAAATGTTCCAAAATCCTACTGCAAATCGACGTCAATGAGATTGGCCTGTAATTTTGGGGATCACTCCTATTGCCTTTCTTGAATATTGAAGTAACTTGGGCAACTTTCCAGTCTTTGGGTACGGATCTTTCGCTGAGTGTTCGGTTGTAAATTATAGCTAAGTACGGAGCTATTGCATCAGCATACCTTGAGAGGAATCTAGTTGGTATACAATCTGGCCCGGAAGATTTGTTCTTGTTTAGTGACTTAAGTTGTTTTACTACTCCAGGAACATCTACTTCTAAGTTTCGCATGCTGGCAGCTGTTCTTGGATTGAATACTGGAGTGTTCACTTCGTCTTCTTTGGTGAAAGAATTTCGGAAAGCTGTGTTTAGTAATTCTTCCTTAGCAGTACTGTCATCGGTAGTATTACCATTGCTATCGCGTAGTGAAGGCATTGTTTGTGTTTTGCCGCTAGTGTACTTCACATATGACCAGAATTTCTTTGGATTTACTGCAAGACTACGAGACAGGATTTCGTTGTAGTAACTACTATAGGCTTCTCGCATTAAAGTCCGCGCTAGGTTGCGAGTTTCAGTAAAAGATTGCCAGTCTTGTCGATTCTGTGTCTGTTTAAATTTTGCATGCGTTTTTCTTTGTTTCTGCAATAGTTCAATAGTGATCTGACCTGTTTTGTGTGCCACGGGGGTCAGCCCCCTCTTTTATTAATTTATTTGGTATAAATCTCTCGATTGCTACTGATATAATGTCTTTGAAAGTAAGCCATAACTGATCTACACTCGCATTTTTAGTTTTGAATGACTGGAGACTATCACTCAGGAAAGCGTGAAGCGAATTTTTATCTGCTTTATTGAATAGATATATTTTTCGTTAATTTTTGGTGAATTTGGGCATTTCGACATTCAGTCTCGCTACAACAACTAGATGTTCGCTAATCCCTTTATCTGTTTTGATGCTCTTTACTAGCTCAGGATTATTTGTTGCTAGAAGATCAAGGGTATTTTCGCAACCATTTACTATTCTAGTGGGTTCATGAACTAACTGTTCGAAGTAGTTTTCAGAAAAAGCATTCAGAACTAGTTCGGACGATGTTTTACATTTGACGCCGCTTTTGAATACGTAATTATGCCAACATATCGAGGGTAAATTAAAGTCGCCACCGATTATAACAGTATGCTTCGGATACCTATTTGAAATGTGATTCAAGCTTTCTTTGAACATTTCGGCAACCGCATCGTCTGAGTCAGGGGGCCGATAAAAAGATCCTAGTATTAATTTATTCCGGTTGTCAGGAATAACCTCTACCCAGACCAACTCACAGGAAGTATCTGTCTCAATTTCGCTGCAGGATAAACCATTAGTTACAGCAATAAACACTCCACCCCCTATTTTATTTATTCTATCCTTTCTGAAGACCATTTGGCCCTTTGAAAAAATTTCAGCCGAACTTATCTCAGGCGTCAGCCAGCTTTCAGAACCTATAACAATTTGTGCCTCAGTACTTTCTATCAGCGCTTTGCGGCTCTGGAACTTTCCCAATACAGCTACGACAATTTACAACTGTTATACCAATGTTTTCTAGATTTGCTTTCTTCCTGTGTCTGACCTGCCCCCTTTGAGACTGAAACCCATTTTGTGTATTCCCGACGCCCTCTAACCTAAAAAACCGCCCAGTCCACGCCACACAGCTCCCGCTACCCGTGTATCCGCTTCCTGAGTATAGTGGACTCCTGACCTATTTAGCGGAACCCGAAAAACCACCACCCTTTGTCGCAAGTCGAGGAATCTGCAGCCCACACGGTCGCAGAACCGTCTGAGCCTCTGATTCAGACCCTCCACTCGGCTCTGTACCAGAGGTCCACAGTCGGTCCTGTCAACTATGCTGCAGATGGTGAGATCTGCTTTTATCTTGCAAGCAAGGCTGGCAGTCTTTACCACTTCTGATAGCCGCTCGAAACCACAGAGGATCTCTTCCGATCCAAAGCGACACACATCATTGGTCCCGACATGAGCCACCACCTGCAGCTTGCTGCACCCTGTGCTCTTCATGGCATCCAGAAGGACCCGTTCCACATCTGGAATGACTCCCCCCCGGTATGCACACGGAGTGCACATTGGATTTCTTGCCCTCCCTAGCAGCCATTTTCCTAAGGGGCTTCATCACCCGCCTAACGTTGTAGCTCCCAACTACCAACAAACCCACCCTCTATGAGTGCCCGGATCTTGAAGGCAGCGGGGAGAGTACTGGACAAGCGACACCATCTGCGTCAGGAACATCCTCTGACACAGACAGCGCCTCGAATCTGTTGGCAAGACTAACTGGGGAGGCCTCCACTTCGGTCCCCCGGGAAGTCTTACGCCGCCTGACACGCGCTGAGGGGACCTCCCAATCCACCACGGATTGGGGGGCTACCTCCTCGCGGGCAGTGAGCGGGCTGGCCACAGCCGCAGGCCGATCGGAGGGCACAACAGACGCACAGGGCGTCTGCTGTAATCCCGCGAGCGGCCCACAACAGCGGCGCCCACCCACCGCAGTCTCAAGCGTTGCCAGCGAAGCCAACGCCGCCTGAAGCTGCGAGCGAAGAGTCACCAACTCTGCCTCCATCCGTTCGCAGCAGTCACAGTTCCTAGCCATTCTAAAAACCTTTGTTTTTTCCAAGTACGTACGTCTGAGGACACAGAAGTTTGATAACACTGAGCTACGAAAAATATGGATCTGACACTAAACTGTTTATTGACGGCGAATCTGAAAAATATATACGCGAGCTAATAAATCTAAATAACAACTGAACTGACAACTAAACGCGATTCTTAGTAGATAAACACGCGCGCACACTAAGGATTTAAGAACTGTAAAAGAAAGCACACACGAAATGAAAATAAGTCGCTTCTATTAAGAAGCCGGTTATCTTACAATGTAGAGCTACCGCTGCTGCTGTCGCGTGTGCACTGGCCGCGGGTCACTGAGCAACATAACATTTTGTTATGTACACATAGTTTTCTTCTCTTCAAATTCTTTCGCATGCGCGACTGCGCACACGTCCATTAGCCCTCTTGGCGCCACCTAGTGCGGGCGCACGTCACTAGTGTTCCTACGCGTCTACCAGTATGCAGTGTGTGGCCGTGCTCAACAATTTTATGTTGTAGACATGTTTTAAATATTACTTTTTAATCTATGACATGGAGTCAGCCACATTTTATTTAACAAATATTTTAATGTGAGCTACATGTAAGTATATTCTCATCCAATGCTGTAATTTCCTTACCTATTTTAGAAACATTTTGGTATTTTACTATTATTCATATTTTATTAGGAAATACTTCTAAAGAGGATCTAAATTACTTTTGTCGAAACCTGGGTCAAGGTTTATGCATGTGAACCATTTTTCTGCAACTGGTCGGCTGAAAATTTGTTGCCGGCCGCAGTGGCCGAGGGGACTGCGGCGCGCCAGTCACGGTCTGCACGGCCACTACGGTCGGGGGTTCGAATCCCCCCTCAGGTATGGATATTTGTGCCGTCGTTAGTGTTAGCTAGTTCATAAGTAGTTTGTAAGTTTAGGGACTGATGACCCCGTAGTTAAGTCCCATAAGCTATACAAACATTTTTAACATTTTGTTGACTTTTGGATCGTGTTCCATCATTGCTGAACTGCAGCCATGTTTAAAATTAATTTTTTTCTCCCTCTTCTCCGATATGTGAGATACAGACCTGGTCGGCGTAGACACTTCCTGCAACTGATTACTAAGCGGTAGCTTCCACGTTAGAGTCTCGACAATAATTTACATACGCCCACGTTGTATATTTACAAACCTTACTAGCAGTCGAGACTGAGAACCCCATTTAAAATCTATATTTACCTGCAGCAACTCGTAGGGATCTCTGTTAGTTTCGGATATGTCCAGACTCCTCAGTTGTGAATTGTAATCCACCCAGCGCCTGATTTGATGCAGAAGTTCATTGCGGATGCACATGAAGACCACACTCCTGGCGGGAATAAGTGCGAGCTGCCAGACGGGTAGTATTGCGGCCTCGCTATTCTGCACAATGCCGGCCAGTACAAGGCGCTCCGGCCGCTGCCGGCTTCCGCAGTCTGGGTACCTCCCTGCCTGCTTCGCGCGCCAAACAATAGGAGGAAGGGGGCCAGCCTACATATGCCGGCGCACCATAGCAGCAGAGACGCTACAGGACCGTTCGACGCAGTTCGTTAGTTTCGATCGAAAATATCTCACAGAGGAAAGTCAGCTGTCTACTTAGCACAAGTCGGAACTGTATTGCTAGGAATGGTGATGATACATTGCAGAACTATGTATTATGAAGAAGACTTTGTATCATCACAAGCACATCAAAATTAAGTACTCATTTCATGTTATCAATAAATACATGTGGACTAATCAAGTCTTTTAGTTACTGACCCCTGTCCACATCCTTGCTAGTCTGACCACCTCCAGAACGTACTGCGAACTACGGGACACACAACAGGTGTGTTACACCCATGTGTACTGGGGTGGCGCTGTGGCTTGGCCCAGCTGCCTAGTAACCAGGAGGCCCTGGGTTAGAACCCCTGCCGCGACGAAACATTTTCACATTACCATGTTAAATGATTACAACACTTTCCAGCAAGTGAGAGTAAAACACCCCATTTAAAATCATCCCATGCAGTTATAATAGTTTCATTGCACTAACAAGTTACCATTATAGTAAAACATGGGGCTGTCATTCCTGTCATGAGAAGCAGGTAATTAATGAACGCGAAAGTGGTCAGTTACCACGCCGCGCTTCTTTCTCTCTGGGCAACATACTCTGAGGTGATGTGTATTTTTACTGCACGTAAACGTTCTCCTTAATGTTTACGATTTCGAATTTCTCTTTCAAAAGTACATCTTGTAGTCTGATTTCTGAACAATTCCGTGGAGCAAGAGAATTCCAATAGGTGTTTCTACCACACCACTTGTAGTATCCTACCAACTGCGAACCCTGGAAAACGTAGCGCTAACGTCGGATAAGAAAACAATGAACTGTTGTGCCTGTATGTTAGATAGTTGGTGTTTTTTTTTTAATTTTATTTTTTGTTTTTTTGGCACAGTAGGACCAAATTGCTAAGATTATCAGTCCCCCAGTGGGAAATGGAAGGAGTGAGGATAGGAAAGGAGGGGAAGAGAAAGGAAATACTGTCCAGGAAGGAAAGATGTTTGGAAGACTGCATTCGGTCGGAGCCCCGTGCTCTCCACGCACGTACTCACGAAACAACCGTGAGCCCTTTGGGGGTGTATGTTACTCTGATCAGCTATTGTTTTGCACAACGCATCATCCACGAAACACATCCACTGCATACACATCTAATCTTTGTTTGTTTGTTATGTAAACATTTATGAAAAATATTTTAATTTATGACGAATAATTTGTTACGGCTATTATTTGTTAAAATTGTATATTAGTGATACAGAATTGGAAGTCAATATTTAAATTGTAACATCTTTGTAGGGCGTAGTGAGATATGAAAATGCACCAAGTGTGAACTCCAGATGGCTAAGCGTTTAGGAAAAGAAAAGGAATTTTGATACGGATCTATCACCATATGCACCTTATCAATTGCCCCTGACAGTCTGTTCAGAAAGCGGTGTTTGGCTCAGCGGTATGAGATCGGATTTTTATTGAAAGGTTCGCGGGTTCGATTCCGCCCGGCGAACTTCGTATCACTTACCCCTTAATATAAACCATAAATATGGAAGACAATACATTTTTCCATATTTTATCACCATTTAAACCTTATCTGAACTTCCACGAATGTGACATGAATGTTACCCTGGACATGTGTGCCTTATTTGCCCACTAGTTCCGTCCACTATCAAGCCGATACGCAATCTGATGATCCCTTTATAAAGCTACTGGGTCCAAAATACATATGATTTAAATTGATATGGTTTATATTAAAAGGTATGTGATACGAAGTTCACCGGGTCATCTAGTACTGATAAAAAAGGAAAGCTGAACTAGTAGAAAGGAACGGTTCCCAAAAAGGAACGATGATTAGTGAACTAACAAGGAAAGTATTTGGGCTCGAACAAACACATATACATCAAAATCGTACGAGAGATAATGTAAAAATCCCTTATTGCACTAGTGACACTCCCGCATCTCCAAAACTCTGCAGTCGTCCGTTAGAGGCCTCTGCGTATGCCATGCCGCATTGCACTTAGACCTGTCGGTTCGCCAGTAGGGACGGTGCAGTGTGCCTCCGAAGTTGCGTTTTCTGACATGTTTGTGATGAAGCGTCAGATGGAGCGGCGATTGATAATCAATCCTACTGAAGTATTGCGACTGGTTAAGATGAAGTTACGAAGAACCATTCTTCATGAAGATGGTATTAGTGTAGAAGATGAATCATTCGCATGCTTTCTCGTATCTGTTATGGTACAGAAATATGAGCATAAGTTAGATACTTCTTCTTCTGTCGTTTCGGCCATCTTTGGACCAAGTTAATTCACTTCAGCTTCCCTTCTTCCGTTCTTCCTCATCTTCCAGTTAGATACTGTTGTAACACTAACACATAATGATGATAATAGGGATGATAATGACGAACAACTCATTGCTAGCGGTGGTGCTGCGGTAAGTGCGGGAAGAGGCGATCGAAGCAGTGGCAGTGAATACCAACAGTCTTCCTAGAAGAAGGTTAAAGTTTCAACTATCATCACGGCTTTTGGTGACAGTACGCTAGAGAACATGTACGACGATTATTACATAAGTCATAGTTACGGTATCTGCGTTACGTATGGCGTCTACAATTACATCTACAGTGCTATCTAGAGCATGATTGCAAAGTTTTGCATAAAAACGACACCTATCAGCACATTGAGGTGTACGTAAGATACTGTAACCAAACGTTCATACAGATATTTGTTCGAGCCCAAGTACTTTCCTTGTAAGTCCCAAAGATGATGTAGTTCGCCCATCTCTGATCGGAAGAATTGGCAACAGTAGACATACCCACTCAACGGGTTACATGGGTGTGACAAAACATGAATCCAATTAGGAAGGTGAAATGGGAGGTGGCTGGAGAGTTGGCTTCTGACAGGCTGTAGCGTTCGCAGTGTCAGAGAGCGACGCCGCTGCTACTGGCCTGGGTGCTGCCACGCTCAGCTGCTGGCTGCCTCGCCTGCTCTGGCCTGCTCTGGAGCCCAAAATAATCCCCTCGGCCCCACGTGGCTCCAGCACTCCAGCCTGGAGTTGGCGGGCCTCTGCCTGGATCCGTCGTCTGCTCCCTCAGCTGTCTCGTCGCGGTACTGAAGACCTCTTAGAGCTTCGCCTGCGTATACAGGGCCCCAGTCTCATCACACAATTGCCGTAGTTCCCTCTTCTTCCGGACCACCGTCCCCGTTAGGTTACGCACCTCGCGACGGTTTGTAAGTCTTCACAGCCCTCTGCTTGTCACTGCCCACTCCTGTGCTCTCCACTTTTGATATCCCCCTTGTAGTCCACTGACGGCATCCGACATCTGTTATCTACTGCCCTTCCATTTGTTCCCTGGAATGAAACTCCCAGTTCTCTCTACCAGTAGGCAATTTCGCCTTAATGAAAACCTGCATTGTGAGTCTTCTGATCGCTTTTATCTTGAATATCGCCGTTTTCAGGCCAACTTCCAATTTTTAGATGAAATTTTACGGTTGGTGTACATGTACGTACATACTCCGCATTCCACCCAAAGGTGCGTGGCGGAGGGTACCTAGTACCACTACTAGTTACTGGCTTTCCTGTTCCACTACCATATAGGACGAACGAAAAACGAATACTTCTATGTATCAGCAGGAGCCTTAATCTCTCTGATATTATCTTTGTTGACTTAACTTGAAATGTAGGTTGGCGGCAGTAGAACAGTTCTACATCTACATACATACTCCGCAATTCACCGTAAGGTGCGTGGCGGAGGGTATACTGTACCACTACTAGGAGTTTCCTTTCCTATTCCACTCCGAAATTGAACGAGGAAAAAAAGAATGCCTATATGCCTCCGGACGA
Organism: Locusta migratoria; assembly: GCA_026315105.1. Classification (NCBI taxonomy): domain Eukaryota; kingdom Metazoa; phylum Arthropoda; class Insecta; order Orthoptera; family Acrididae; genus Locusta; species Locusta migratoria. Next base: position 306,715,242 of record CM048751.1, read on the forward strand.
GCCCTAATTTCTCTTATCTTGTCTTTGTGATCTTTACGCGAAATGTAAGTAGGCGGCAGCAAGATCGTACTACACTCAGCTTCAAATTCCGGCCCTGTACATCTTCTCAACAGAAATTCACGAAAAGAACGTCGTCTTTCCTCCAGCGATCCCCAATTGAGTTGACGGAGCATTTACGTGACACTCGCGCATTGGTCGAACCTACCGGTAGCAAATCTACCTGCTCGCCTCTGAACTGCTTATATGTCTTCCTTTAAACTGATCTGCTGCGGGTCCCAAACACTTGACCAATACTCAAGACGTGGTCGTACAAACGTTTTATACGCTGTCTCCTTTACAGGTGAAGTACATCTTCCCAGAATTCTCCTAATAAACCGAAGTCGGCTGTCCGCCTTACTCACAACTGTCCTTACATGATCGTTCCATTTCATATCGCTCTGCAATGGACGCCTAGATATTTGAACGACGCGACAGCATCAATAAGCTCACTACTAATTCTGTATTTCAAAATTATGGGATTGTTTTTCCTACTCATGCGCATCGCCTTACATTTTTCTCCATTTAGAGCAAGCTGCCAATCTTCGCAACAACTAGAAATTTTGTCTAAGTCATCCTGTATGCTATTACAGTCAGTTAAAGACGATATACCACAGCATCATCAGCAAACAGCCGCAAATCACAAGTGACTCTGTCCATCAGTTCATTTATATAGATAGAAAATTATAGCGGTCGTATCACACTCCCTTGGGGCACGCCTGATGATACACTCGTCTCTGATGAACACTCGCCGTCGAGAACAACGTACTGCGTTCTATTACTAAGAAAGTCTTCAAGCCAGTCAAAAATCTGTTAACCTATTTCATCGTATCTTCGTTAGCAGTCTGTAGTGTGGCACCGCGTCGAACGCCTATTTGAAATCGAGAAAAACACAATCCGCCTGTTGTCCTTCATCCATAGCTCGCAAGATGTCATGTGAGAAAAGGGCAAGCAGAGTTTCACATGAACGATGTTTCCTAAATCCGTGCTGATTCATAGAAAGAAGTTTTTCCGTTTCAAGAAAATTTACTTTATTCGAACTGAGAATATGCTCCAAAAGTCTACAGGAAACTGATATCAACGATATTGGCCTGTAATTGTGTGGGTCAGTTCTCTTTCCTTTCTTATAAACGGGAGCCACCTGCGCTTCTTTCCAATCACTAGGAACTTTTTCACTGAATTAAAGATTCGCGACAAATGCAAGCTAAGTAGGGGGCCAATGCAGCAGAATACTCTTTGTAAAACCGAACTGGTATTCCATCCTGACTTTTTCGTATTTAGCTCTCTCAACTGCTTCTCTACACCGGAAATACCTATTTCTCTGTTCTCCATTTCGGAATTAGTACGTTGATCAAATGATGGTAAATTTGTACGGTCCTCCTACGTGAACGATTTCTTTAAGGTTAAATTTAGAACTTCAGCTTTCCGTTTGATTTCTGCTATTACTGCCCCGGAATGATCAACGAGTGACTGGACAGTGGGCTTTCACCCGCTTATCGACTTTACATAGGATCAGAATTTTTTCGGGTTCTCGGAAAGATCTTTTGGTAAGTTATGGCTGTGGTAATTATTGTATGCTTCGCGCATCGCTCTTTTTATAGACGCACGAATCTCAACTAACTTTTGCCTGTCATCATTTGCGTGTTCTTTTTTGCATGGAGAGTGCAACAGTCTTTGCTTTCTCAGCAGCTTTCTAACGTTATTATTATACTACGGTGGATCTTTTCCAGCCGGCCGCGGTGGCCGAGGAGACTGAGGCGCTCCAGTCACGGTCTGCAAGGCCACTACGGTCGGGGGTTCGAATCCCCCTCGGGCATGGATATTTGTGCCGTTCGTAGTTTGTAAGCTTAGGGACTGATGACCCCGTAGTTGAGTCCCATAAGTTCTACAAACATTTTGAACAATTCATCTTTTCCATCCTTAATCGTCTTTACTGGCACATATTTCTCTAATCCTTTACTTACAATGCACTTAAATTTACTCCACAATTCCTCTACATCCATAGTCACGGAATTAAACGATGCCCATTAGTTTTCTAAGTGAGATCGTAACATTTGCTTATCGGCTCTTCCCAACAAAAACACGCTCCTAGCCTTCTTGATTGGTTTATGAACTATGGTCACCATCGACGCTATGACAATATCATGATCACTAATTCCTGTCTTTACACAGACATCGTTAATAAGGTCAAGCCTGTTCGTGGCTATAAGGTCTAAAATGTTTCCATTGCGTGTGGGTTGCCAGTTTTTAACTGCTCAAGACAGCTTCTGTTGTCCGCCTCAAATACCGGCCCTCTAAATTTCTTAAACAGTGTTTCCTAAAAAGAACGTCACCTTCCCTCCAGCGACTCCCATTTGAACATATCAGTATCACTAGCGATTTCGTCCAGCCCACCAACAATAAATCTAGCCGTCCGCCTCTGAATTGCTTCTTTATTCTCCTCCAAACCGATCTCGTGGAGATCCCAAACACTTAAGAAATGCTCAAAACGAGGTCGTACAAGTGTTTTATATACGGCCTCCTTTACAGACGAATCACATCTTCACAAATTTCCCCCAATAAGTCGAAGTCTACAACCCGCCTTCCACACTACTATCCTTATATGTTCATTCCATTTCGTATCACTACGCCTAGGTACCATAGCATTACACCAACGTATTCAATTGATGCGACTCTGCAAGCAGCACACCAATAATGCTCTATTGCAACATTACAGGATTGTTTTCTTACTCATCTGCATCACATTACATTTTTCTACATCTAGAGCAAGCTGCCACTCCTCACACCATCTAGAAATTTGGTCCAGGTCATCGTGCATCCTACTATCGTCATTCAATTACACCCTCCTGTACATCACAGCATAATCAGTTGCTAATCACTGGCCGGCCGCGGTGGCCGAGGAGACTGAGGCGCTTCAGTCACGGTCTGCACGGCCAGTACGGTCGGGCGTTCGAATTCCCCCTCAGGCATGGTTATTTGTGCCGTCCTAGTTCGTAAGTAGATCATAAGTAGTTTGTAAGTTTAGGGACTGATGACCCCGTAGTTAAGTCCCATAAGCTTTACAAACATTTGAACATTTGATTTGCTAATCACTGTCGGTCAGATCATTTATATTGATACAAAATAATAGCGGTCCTATCACACTTCCCTGGGACATTCACGACGATTCCTAGTTTCAGATGACCACTCGCCATCGGGGGCAACGTACTGGATTCTATTAAGTAGCCACTCACGTATTTGGGGACTTTTTCCATATGCTGTTACCTTCTGATCAAGATGTTTGTAAGACGGTAAACATCTTGTTCAGAAAGTGCCTAAATGTAAAAACTGATATGAATGTCAGAAACCGCTCATATGCGAAACCAGAACGATCCAAAATCTGACATTGCACATTTCCATTTAATGAAAATCATGGAAACTTCTCAAAGATGTTTCTGCCGAGTTTAGATAAATCTCGTCTCAAATTAATTATTCAATTTAGAATTTAACTATCTATCCACATCAATTCTTCTCCAACTCTAGCAGTCTTCCTCATTCCTGATTTTATTCGACCATCGCATCTTCCACCATATTCACATTTCACATACTTCCTCTCATACTACATTTTCCTTGTTTGTTTCTGCACCACATTACGGAATTTCACTATTCGATTTATTAATTTTTAGTTAAATTTACCAATTAAGAATATTTCTTGGTTTTGAAATGCCTCACTGGCCAGTCAGCAGTATTCAAACTTCCATGTCTTTTTCACAGTTTGTCTTTCCTACGACTTCTCAAAGACTTGAATTTCCTCAACTGCTCTGTGATTTCTGGCCCCAACTATGCCTTAAGTTTTCTTTTTATCTATTTTCATACCATACCAGTGTCTTCATTCATATAATTCAAAATTGAAAAACGTCTGTTCATTATCTGAAAGCATTACCATATAGTCCAGTCAAATTAGGCTCAATTTTGATGTTTCATCAGCATCATTAGAGACTGATTATGCCTTTCAGCGTTCAGTCTGGAGCTTAGTACCTCTAATAAAATTTCTCCATGATCCCCTATTCAATGCTAATATTGATTCCTCGTCTGATGTCATGCCTTTTACTTCAAAATCATTCTGCACCGAATCTAAGTACTTTCTTCTTGGTCTACCTCGACTTCTCTTACCCTCCGCTGACGAGCTCATGAGTCTCTTGGGTAACCTTGCTTCTCCCATGCGTGTAACATCACCCCACCATCTCAGTCTGTTCCCTCTAACTGCTTCATCTATGGTGTTCATTCCCAGTTTTTCTTTGATTTTATCATCATGAACACCCTCCTGCCATTGTTCCCATCTATTAGTACCTGCAATCATTCTTGCTACTTTCATATCTGTAACCTCTACCTTGTGAATAAGGTAACCTGTATCCACCCAACTTTCACTCCCATACAACAAAGTTGGTCGAAAGTGGAATGCGCAGGACACAAAAGTCCTCCCTTTACATGATTTTTGAATCTATAAAGAATGAAAACCTTAATTTGGAAAATTGTGTTTATGTGATTGATAGTGGTTTCATACTGCACCGTGTAATTTAGAAGCAAATGGAAATATTTAGTGACATTTGTGGAAAATCTCTCTTTCATTCCTAATCACTACTGACCTAAACTCTGGTTGTCTTTGACTGGTGTTCTAGGAGCACTAGCACCACAAAGACAGCATAACGGCAAAGGAGGTCTATTATGAAGCATTCAGTGAAACTGGTAGTCAGTGAAACTATGATCATTCCAATCAGTCGGGACAAGTTCTTAGGAAAAGATGCAAAGAAAATGCTACTCATATGCCTGCTATCTAAAAAACTTGAACTTTAATAGTTCACCCAGAAATTGAAATAACAAGTTCCAATCCAACTCATCGAGTTATACTTGTAGGAGAGGGTGTTGACTTATTGCTTTCAATTATGGCATTAACACAGGCTCAGAAAGATATTATCTTCCTTAAACCAGGAAGAGAAAACAAGGCACAAACATTATACTCATCACAGGAACTGCAAAGAAATGAGAACCTCCAAGATCATATATTGTTCCTTGATACCTTCAGCGGATCTGACACCACATCCTCAGTATTCATGAAAGGAAAAAAGAAAACCATGGGAGTACTGAAGAAATGCAAATATTTGATACCCGCTGCGTCAGTGTTCAAGGTTCCCAGTGCATCACATAGAGCCATATTTGAGGCCGGCTGCCAGTGGTTTATGACTCTGTATGGGGCTTCTGTCAACGAAATGTGTCTTAACACGTTGCGTTACACCGTTTCATACCCTCAACCAGCAGAAATAAAGTGAACCTCTCAGCACTTTTGCCAACAGAGGAGGCCGTTGGGCAACACTCTTACAGAGTGTACCATCAGGTGCAGTCGTGGATGGCTGTTGCAAAGTCCCCTGAGGAGTGTTGGTGGAGAAAATCTGTCAACGCCTTAGTTCCAGTCATACCCTACTTCCTCCCGCCACTGACTGCCTGCTGAGGCTGATAAGCTGCAAATGTGTAAAAGGATGTGGATCTACCTGTAGTTGTAGGAAGGCTGCCCTGAAGGGCTCCAAAATATGTAAAGTGTATCTTGATGTCTCTTGCCGTCTTTTGCCTCAACAAATGCTTTGAAGGTGAACCGTTAATCCTTTGAGAAAAATACATAGGACCTTTCCTGTAGATAATTTCCTCCTCTTCAATTTTGTACTGAAGAAATTTTCTCATAAATCCGTTTTCCTTAAAAATGCGAAAATGTGATTGTCTGCCGCCATTTTTCAGTTTGGCGGACGAAGCTCCAGCCCAATCGGTGGGGAATTTCACTATATTGTTTACAAAGGCATAAGGATCATCTGTGCAAAAATCCAGCTTATTCGTAAGTTTTTCCTCATAAAAATCTTAATTTGACTGGACTAATACCCTCAAATAACACAGAATTCTCTATACACCGTTGTTGAACGTTCCGTAAATTATTTATACCATTTCTGTGTAAGTGATGTGGATTATGTAAATAGTTAGATTCTGTGTATGGTACCTCCTTTTACTTACACGTTATAGTAACATTTCCACATCAAATCTATATATCACATATTCCAGTCGTTTACGGTTCCCAGGATAAACTATTTCTGATAAGCCTATGTGCCCATCTGATCCCTCTCATTTTCTCCTCATGACGTTTACTCAAGGTACAAGTAGGAGGAAAAAATATATTGATTGAATCATCAAAAAACGTCAGCTCTCAGGTATTTGACAGTAGTAGACATCACGATCCACAACGCGTCTTTTGCAACCGTCAGTAAATGCAGCGCGCTGATCATCTCCGTAACGCTTTTGTTCTTCCTCAAATAACCCGCAACGAATCGTGCTCCTTTTCTTTGCATCTCTTCTTTTTCTCTGTGATTCATTGGAAGAATTTCGCGGTGGCCGAGCGGTCTGCGGTGCGCCAGTCACAGTCTGCACGGCCGCTACGGTCGGGGGTTCGAATCCCCGTCGGACATGAATGTTTGTGTCGTGTTTAGTGTAAGGTAGTTCATAAGTAGTTTGTAAGTTTAGGGACTGATGATCCCGCATTTAAGTCCCTTAAGCTGACTGCAGTCAGATCGGTACTCTATTTCCTGTCCTGTGATTTTTTTCACTCTTGAACCTTGTTCCCTTATTCACTGATCCGCTTTAATTTTCCCTAACCTGTACAATAACTAGCTCCGCCAAGCTACGCTTTGTTATAGGTTAGTTGATGTGAAGTGAATTGGAAAGTAAATGAAAGAATTGCTGCAGACATAGTCTCCACACAGAAAATACATCAGTCAACTCAGTATGCTGCTTCCGGTTGCTTTGGCTTTGTGGATTAAAAGGAAGGTTAGAAATATGTTTTCTGAATAAAAAAAAAAAAAAAAAACGTGATTTATTGTTTCCCATCCATTAACTTCCTTTCTCGGTCCGTGTTAATTTCTCTCTCTCTCTCTCTCTCTCTCTCTCTCTCTCTCTCTCTCTCTCTCTCTCTCTCTCTCTCTCTCTCTCTCTCTTACCTCCCCCTTGCCATAGCTATTCAAAATAAACGAATTAAAATTCGGATATTACTTCAAATTTATTGTTAGCGCCAGAAAATGAAAACATACTTAATGTTACATTAAAGGAAAAAACGAAACAGAGGAATGACGTTACTAGTGTGTTTTGGTTTCCATAGCTGACATCATGGAACTACCACTTTGGGCATTGTGACTGCCTAGTACGCTTGCGATACTGAAAATGAACTATTTAAGGATACAGCGTACTTTTTCGGCTGAATGTTATGTAAAAACCAACACCTATTTCTTTCAGGCAGTGTTTATAACGTATATGTTATACAGATTTTTTGTTGATATCAGGTAATGCAACACACTTTTTAAACAAATTACAAGTATTTTAAATATTTCTGACCTGCTTAAGGTTATTTAAAAAAGTCAGAAAGAAATGGATGCAATTTTTTTCTTCCAAAATGATTCCTTAAATTTAGTTACCATTTAATCCTATGTTATACATTTGAAGGAGTCAAAATGTTTGCCAGATATGTAAGACATGATGGCTCATCTACTATACCTATTCAATTCCACCTATTTTGTATTACAAAGGTGAAAAAAATCAAATCTTACATTTTAATTTTTATATTTCTTTTCCTAATAAAAATGATATTATTCTATAATTTAGTTGATTCTGCAGTAAAGCTTAGGTATGCTACATAAGTAAGGACTATTGCAGATCACAGAAAAAAATAGAGCAATGCTTGATAAACTTCAGGAAATATTTGTGCTGGAATGTTGAAAAAGACAATTTGAGGGAAATTGCGATTGAAGATATGAGTCCAATTAATCTTTGCATCAGAACATTCCTGAAGCATAGTCTTCAACCTGCAGCATTTCATCTTCTTCAAGCTTCCTCTTGGCATTCCTTTTAGTACTTCTTGCTGCTTTGGTAACTTGAAGAGCGAATCTTTTAGCTTCATGCACCCATTGTCTGACACACGCAAGAAATTAATCTTCCATATTGAAGCCACATTTTATATCTAAATTTCTCAGAACTTCCATCCTTTCTATAGCTCCATCATTGAAACATATCACTGCATCTAGTACACCAAATTTCAGTGTATTTAGTTCTACAATATCATTCTTGGGTAATCTTTCCCATATGCAATGGTTGAAACTTTCGTTTGTATTCTAAGTGCCCCCATGAAGACATTTACTGAGCAAAACAGGGTCACTCAGGTCTCTGAAATTTGTTTTTATTTCGTTCATAACAGGCTCAGGAAGAGTATGCTTATGATAGTGTATTTGATCACTTTCTTTCGCTTTGCCGGCCGCTGTAGCCGAGGGGACTGAGGCGCTTCAGTCACGGTGTGCACGGCCACTACGGTCGGGGGTTCGAATCCCCCCTCGGGCATGGACATTTGTGCCGTCCTAGTTCGTAAGTAGTTAATAACTAGTTTGTAAGTTTAGGGACTGATGACCCCGTAGTTAAGTCCCATAAGCTTTACAAACATTTGAACTTTCTTTCGCTTTCTGGTAAAGAAGTAGCGGTACACATGACCCTAACTTTAAAATTTGGTTTAGTCAGGTAACTTTTTATTTGAAACCCTATAATGTATATATCAATATAATCAGGAAAGGCAAAGAATTTAATAAAGTCATACAAGAATTTCTGTTTTTCCACCATTTATAAGTACCCTGTATCCTTAACCACGAAAGTCTATGGAATGTAGTTTCACGTTGCGCTGTTGCTTTCCTGTGCAATTTTTAGCACAGAACCTGATCGCTACGCTGTGCAGGAGATGGTAAAACCTCAACTTTTGATGATCACTATTAAGACAGTTTGAGACACTAATGCGTAAGAGGAAAGATGACAACAGAGTTACACATTTGAAAACATATACTCAGTTATAATAGTACATTAACGGCAAAGCAACTTTGAATTACGTAATTTCCATTAGTCTCCTTGTATAATTAATATTAAAAACGGTACTTCAATTTTCGTGTTCACGTATTACTATAGTGATATCATTTAGTTGTGTATAAATTGTAGAAGTTTATAAAGCAGATAAAATCTAGAAAAATAAGGTGATAACAACAACTGAAACTGTTTTCAGGTTAATTTTAGTTACTATCGCCGTTGCTTAAACTGTGTTTGCATTTTAAGGAACTGTATGGCAGTACTCATTAATCATGGCTTACAGACTCCAATACATGTTCGGGCGTTTAAAAGAGCGATGGTTACTTCCAGCATAGGCGGGCGTGCGGTGCCTTGGTTTTGCTTGCAAGATGGCGCTCAGTCCCCCTGAATGAGGAGCGACGGTTCGGCTCACAAAGTGCCTCCGCTGTTCAGTCACGTTTCCGCCTTCGTCATCGCCTGGCGGTGCCCCAGTTAAAGGATCCTTTGATGTCGTAATTAATTGTACGGAAATGGTTATATAGTGAATTCAAAGTGCAAGGCAGCTCCCTTTTAAATCGTGCACCCATTTAGGTCGGAAGAATGTGTTCTCCTCAAAGCAGTGACGTAACACGGAGGGAGCGCACCAACGTACCTGGCGCCCCATCGAGTTTCCCGGTGCGCTTTATGCTGGGGTAAAGCGTAGCGAACACTGGCATCAGTCAAGTCCATCTGCTGAACAATCATCGAGCGTATGTTGAGTTCACACAGTGTTGAGTCACTGGAGGAGTGTCAGCTAGTGTTCATTAAAAGGCAGCTGCTTTACTCCAGAAAGCGGCCGATTCACCTGAAGGAAGAGTTGAAAGGCATGATACAGTAGCTGGGAAATGACTAACAAGGAAAGTAATCGGGCTCGAACAAACACAAATATACCAAAATCGTCTGAGAGATAATATAGAGGTTCCTTATTGCACTAACGATACTCTTGCATCTGCAAAACCTTGGAGTTGCCCTTAAGAGACCTCTCCGTGTGCCATGACGGATTGCACATTGACCTCCGGTACGCCAGTCGGTACCAGTAGGGACAGCGCGGAGTGCCTCTGAAGTTGCGTTTTGTGATGTTATTTGTGTGGTGAGGTGTCAGATGGGTCAGCGATTGGTAATCAATCCTGCTAGTATAGTGCGATTGGTTGAGATGAAATTCCGAAGAGCCCTTCTTCGTGAATACTGTCTTGGTGCAGAAGATGAATCATTCACATGTTTTCTGGTACCTATTATAGCGTAGAAATATGAGCATAGGTTAGAAACACTATAATAGATACCAGGTAACATGCAAATGATTCATCTCCTACAACAATACCATCTTCACGAACAAAGTTTTTTCGTAACTTTATCTTAACCAGTCACACTATACTAGCAGGATTGATTACCAATCCCCGACCCATCCGACGCTTCACTACACAAAAATCGTCACAAAACGCAACTTCAGAGACACACTGCACCGTCACTACTGGTGTACCGGCAGCTCAATGTGCAAATCGGCATAGCGCGTGCAAAGGCCTGTAAAGGACGACTGCAGAGTTTTGCAGATGTGGGAGTACCACTAGTGCAATAAGGGACGTTTACATTATCTATCATACAATTTTTGTGTTTTTATTGTTTGTTCGAGCCCAAGTACTTTCCTTGTAAGACTCGGGTGTAACCTTTCTCCCAAGTCATTCAGTCTGCAGCTACGCTCTGCAAATCACATTTAAGTGCTTGCCAGAAGGTTTATCGAACCGCTTTAATAATATTTCTTTACCGTTTCATTCTCTAATAGCACGAAAGGAAAAACAAACACCCAAATCATTCTGATTTAGATCTGATTTTTCTTACTTCTTCATTATGATTATATCTCCTTGTCTAGGTCGGTGCTAACAATATACTTGCATCCGAAGGAGAAAGTTGTATGTGAAATTTCGCAAACACATTCCGCCTCGACGTATAACACCTCCGTTTTATCGATTTCGACCAAAAAGTCGTGCATCATTTCAGTGACACACACTCCCGCGCATCGTGATAATACAAAATGAGCTGCCCTTCTCTGAACCTTTCTGATGCCCCCCCCCCCCTAAGACTCACCTAGTGGGGATCCCACAATGCGCAGCAATGCTCCAAAATAGGATGGGTGAGTGCAGTGTATACAGTTTGTTTAGTACAATTGTTGTATCTTCTGTGTGTTCTGCCAGTGAAACATAGCCTTTGGTTCGCCTTCCCCACCATACTTTCTGTGTGTTCTCGCTAATTAAGGTTGACTGTATAATGATGAAGTTAGGGAGGAAAGAAAGGAGAAATTTGGAGAAGGAATCAAAGTCCAGGAAGAAGAAATAAAATTGAGTTTTGCTGAGGACTTTTTAATTGTGTCATTATGAAAGGAGATTATAAGATGATCGTTAACAAAAGCGAAACGAGGGTAATGGAATGTAGCGTAAGGAAATCAGGCTTTACTCAAGGAAGTAGATTAAATGACGAGACAATAATAGTAATAGACGAGTTTTGTTATCTGGGTATCAGAATACTTCTGATGGCCCAAGTAAAGAAGATAGGAAATAAAGAATGGCTATAGGTTAAAAAAAAAAGGAATTTCTGAACAAAAGAAATTTGTTCATATCTAATATTAATTGTTCGGAAGTCCTTTCTGAAAACATTTGTCTTGAGTGTAGAATTGTATGAGAGTAAGATGTGCACTACAAGGAATTCTGGGAAAAAGATGATACAAGATTTTGAAATGTCGTGCTACAGTTGAATACTGAAGATTAGATAGTATACTTCTCTTCTCATTTTTAATTTTAACTTGTGCATTCTATGACGTCGAAGTTCTCTCGCCCCTTTTCTTGCTGTGTATCAGGAAATGCAGATTCGTTTAATGGATTCGGAAACGGAAGCGAAATGCTGGTCTTCTTCTTCTTCCGTGTCTGGTTACACCAGTTATATTCTTCCTTTCCAGTAAACAGTAACAAAGGTTGCTTTGACGTTTAAGAATATCGTCCATAGTACATGTTATTGGCATGTTTGGACCAATCAGTAGAGGGTTAAAATCCTGTACTGCCTCGCATTCACAACTGTTATCATCACTATATCCCCATTTCAGTAGGTCTGATTGGCTTCTAGTTACTCCTGTGCACAGCCGGTTTAATGTCTTCCCAGTTAGGAATGGAAGTGCAAACCCTGGAGATCCCTCCTCACGAAGGTCCATCACGGAGTGTGGCGCCGTTTCTTTCCACAAAGATATACTCCTGATGATGGGCTTGGTGAAGAGCTCTTCAGTTGTGTCAATGAAACTCCTGCAGGACTTCAACCGGACCCCTTGTTTGCAGTGGAAATGCATCGGGTGTCGAGGGTCGTTCTTTAGTTTTGACGTTTCTGTCTCCGTAGAGACCTTCCTTCGAACAGCGAGTGGTGCTATGTCTATGATAGGGTAAATTTTGGCTGTTGGAGTTGGCTTGAGGCATCCTGTGGCGTTACGTACTGTTTCATTCGCTGCAATGTCAACTTGTTTAGCGTGAGTCGAGTTCCTCCACACTGGCGCCGCATATTCCGCTGCTGAGATACTGAGCGCTAGTCCGGGAAATGCTGGTGAGAATGGGGAATATAGAAAGGAATATCGGACTTCGCACTAAGTGGGTAATAATGTTTAGTTTAAGTAAGTTATATATATTCAACATAGGAACAAGTATCTTTGTTTTGTACCCATTGTTCATAAAATGGAGGCAGGTTCCATCATATAAAGTGGACTGACAGTGTTAATAGCCTGCGGTTGCTCCGCGGCGGAGCTACCGCTGTGATTTTTCGGAGGCTCCGGTCGTCACTCACACAGCAGGTGTTTCAGCCGCAGTGACCTCGAGCACCCTGTTCCCACCTGGCACACCGAACAGCCCCATTAGCTGCCGTGTAAGCAGTCTAGGTGCGGTCGCGTCGTTCAAATATCTAGGCGTAACATTGCAGAGCGATATGAAATGGAATGAGCATGTAAGGACAGTTGTGAGTAAGGCAGACAGCCGACTTCGGTTTATTGGGAGAATTTTGGGAAGATGTACTTCACCTGTAAAGGAGACCGCGTATAAAACGCTTGTACGACCACGTCTTGAGTATTGCTCAAGTATTTGGGACCCGCAGCAGATCGGTTTGAAGGAAGACATAGAGGCGGTTCAGAGGCGAACAGCTAGATTTGTTACCGGTAGGTTCGACCAATGCGCGAGTGTCTCGGAAATGCTCCGGCAACTCAATTGGGGATCGCTGGAAGAAAGACGACGTTCTTTTCGTGAATTTCTGTTAAGTAAATTTAGAGGGCCGGAATTTGAAGCTGAGTGTAGTACGATCTTGCTGCCACCTACTTACATTTCGCGTAAAGATCACAAAGACAAGATAAGAGAAATTAGGGCTCGTACGGAGGCATATAGGCATTCTTTTTTTCCTCGTTCAATTTGGGAGTGGAATAGGAAAGGAAATGCCTAGTAGTGGTACGGTGTACCCTCCGCCACGCACCTTACGGTGAATTGCGGAGTATGTATGTAGATGTAGAAGTGCAGCCGCTGGTATTTTGACGCCGCAGCGGAAGAGCGGAGCGGCCGCTACCGCAGCCGCGCCTATAAACAGGGCCCACGCTGCCTTATGAGAAACAGAGCACTGCCAAACCACCGCGATTCCTCCGCCGCGACTGCTCCGCCGCAGAGCAACCGCGCGCTATAAACAGGGCCTAAGCCGTAAACTGAGAGAGAGAGAGAGAGAGAGAGAGAGAGAGAGAGAGAGAGAGAGAGAGAGAGAGCACTGCTCCGCCCATCCCCTCCCCCCTTTTGTGCGACGTTTATGGCATCATATTCCAGTGATAATGCGCGAGGCTGAAGCGGTGAACGACACTCAGAGATTCTACAATAGGTAGATCGCGTAACTTATGATGATAGAAATTTCTGGCATATCTTTACTTGACTAAAATAAGGGATCGGTTGGTGGAAAATATTCTGAGACATCAAGGAATTGTCAGTTTAGCACGGGAGGGAATTGTGTGGGGTAAAAATTTCAGGAGACCCAGAGACGAATACAGTAAGCAGATTGAAATAATGTGGATTGCCGTTCCTACGGGGGGATGAAGAGACTTGGACGGGACAGGGTAGCGTGGAGAACTGCTTCAAACCAGTCGCAGGACTGAAGATCGTGCTGCTGTTTTTATGGTATTCATGTAACACTTGAAACTACCATCGACTTCATAACAGATCGAACTTTGGAATCTGACCTTTTCCTCTCAGTGGGTGGAACAAATGCTTTATGCATTTCGGAAGGAGTAATAATTTTGAAAATATGATTCTTTCTGAATAACCGTGTATGTAACTAGTTATTCTATCTCAAATTATTCTGTAATTTTTAAAGTTTATTTAGATTCAAGATTGTAAAGGAAGCGCGCGCGCGCGCGCGCGCGCGTGTGTGTGTGTATTTTTGTACACTTAGGTGTAATACTTGTACCAATTTCTGTTTTGCGTTGTGTATTTAGTATTCTTTGTCGTGGGTTTAGTGTTTTTCGTTGAATGTTGGCATTTCCTGGACTACAGGCGGTCCGCAACAGTTAAAATATGGCCAGCTTAAGATACTATATGTCAAACTTGTATTTATTTTAAAACATGTATCCCTGGTTACGAGGTCAATCGTGTTGTGTGACCACGATAACTTGACAGCTTCACATGTGGTGACGGAACTGGATAACATTGGTACCATCTGAAATATAATCACCTGTCTGCTAGTGTTTTGAGCGCTTATTGAACGCAAAATTGATAGAACCTATAAGAAGACATCTTAATCCATCTTCTCGGACAGTTTCGTAGTAAAAAAAAGGCAAAATAGAGCAATAAAATTCCAGAAATCGCGTTTCGTTGTCTTATGAATTTCTCGACGACTTATTTATGTGGATAAAGGATATCCGGTTTCCAAAAATCCAGGAATCTATTGAAACAAAATGTTGATACGAGTGTAACTTTGAACAATTGTATCAGAACTAAGATTACGAAACTTGAAAATAATGTGAAAGATCTAAAAATCACATTGCTGCAAACCGAATTTTACATTGTACTGAAACTTTCTGTTACAATACTACTGTCAATTCACATTACTTTAGAGTTTAACGAATATTTTAAAAGACTGATTAAACATCATTATTCGATTTTTTTGCTGTGGTTTAAGGGCGCCAAACATACTGAGGTCAGAAGCGCCCAAGTCAGAACAAAGTTAAAACGTATGACTACAAAGGAAAAGCCAAATGAAAGGAGAAGGCTCTATGCACTCAGTCAACTAATTAAAAGGAATAGGTTAAAAACCAGGAATTCCCTACGTAAATTTCTGTTTACTGTAGAAACATGACCGGATTCCTCGGCTGGGGAATGTGAGATTTGATTCGCCACATTTCTACGGCGGAAGGGAGGACCAACGTGCAAGCCAAAGTGAGACCACACGTCCGGAAAGGATGGACCGAAGGTCAGCTGAAGGGACAGAGTACGGAACAGGATGAAAGAGAAGAGCTGCACCTTTTGCTGCAACATCGGCAGACTCATTCCTTAACACACCGACATGACCCAGGATCCAAAGGAACAGTACAGTAGCGCCATTGGCAATAAGTAAGCGAAGGCACTGTTGGATTCCTTGCACTATGGGCTGGACTGAATATAACGCGCATAGGCTCTGGAATGGTCTCAGGGATTCTGAGTATATGACACATTTAAAATGTGCCTGATGTATTGAGTGGCTGATAAACGGCGAAGAGCTCCGCCGTAAAGATCGAGCAGTAGTCTGGGAGACGATACTGGAAAGAAAATTCACCATGCACAACGGCACACTCAACACCTTGGTCAGTCTTGGAACCATCAGTATAGAAGAAGATACTGTCTGCAAGCTGTGAGGGATAAAGATGCTGCGATAGAGGAGGTCAGCGGAAGAGTCTTTGGGAGGCGAATGAAGGTCAAGCTTGACAAGGACCTCGGGACAGAGCCATGGCGGGGAAGAGCTCGCTCCCGTTGGGAGTGTGGCAGAGAGAATGAAGTAAAGATGCTGAAGAAGTTTGCGAAAACGGACCCGGGAGGTATTAGGGAAGAAGGGGTCGCTGCATACTGACGATCCAGTTAATCATCAAAAACGCTTTATAGGATGGGTGGCCACGCATGGATGACAAGCAACTCGCATTACGATTGAGGAGGACTTCTCTCCGATAGGACAGCGGCAATTCAGTAGATTCAGCATAGATACTCTTGACAGGGCTTGTGTAGAAAGCCCCAGTCGCTAAACGGATCCCTTGGTTGTGGATCGTGTTAAGGTGGCGTAAGATAGATGGTTGGCTGATGAATAGACGATACATCGGTAATCTAGTTTCGAGGTGACAAGGGATCGGTACAAGCGGAGGAGGGTGGTCCGATCACCTCCCCTTGAGGTACCACACAACACGCTGAGAACGTTAAGTGAACTGTTATAGAGAGCTGCCAAGTGAGACATTGGAGGACCAACAAAGGTTTCTGTCGAAAGTTAGTCCCAAAAATTTTGTAGTTTCTACGAACGGAAGAACGGCTGGTACAAGATGGTGGGAAGCAGGGAGAAATTCTATGCGCCGCCAAAAGTTTATACAGACCGTCTTGTCTGTGGATAAGCGAAAGCCATTGTTGATGCTGCAGATGTAATGACGGTCGACATCGCTCAAGACGCCGTTCAAGGAGACAGGTCCGTTGCGAGCTGCAGTAAATTGCAAAGTCATCAACGAAAAGAGAAGCGGAGACGCCTGGTGTGAGACATTCCAGAATAGGATTAATTGTTATAACAAATAGGATGACGCTCAACGCTGAGCCTTCCTTACGAGCTGTGTCAGTATCTTTCCGCCGGCCGCGAGGGGACTGAGGCGCTTCAGTCACGGCCTGCACGGCCACTACGGTCGAGGGCTCGAATCCCCCCTCGGGCATAGATATTTGTACCGTCTTTAGTTGTAGCTAGTTCGTAAGTAGTTTGTAAGTTTATGGACTGATGACCCCGTAGTTAAGTCCCTTAAGCTTAACAAACATTTGAACATTTTGGTACCTTTTCCTTTACCGTCTTTCTTGAATCGCTCGCTCGTCACGATAAATGGGACAGCCACGGGAGGAGGCGGCGTGGTTACCATGCAGTTTAGGCAGCGAGGGGAAGGAGGTGGACAAAAACCCTTCTGAGCATCCCTGCCACATGTGACGGATTTAGCTGGGTTTTTAGACGACTGCCTGGTGTGGCTATAACGCTGATTCTGATAACAGCGGGTGGGAATGGGGATATAAGGTCGAACGTTGAGGACCTAATAACCTGCTTTGATCTTGGGAGGCAGAGTAACTCGATCAAAAGTCAAGGAAACAGTGCGGGTTGTGACCAATTCGTTGTTGACCCTATTCATAATCCTATGTACCTCTGTGACGCCCTGATCAGAGAGGTAATCCTTGATTTCCTCCTCAATCAAACCATCCAGTAAATTACTGTAGACAACCCCACGAGAATAGTTCAGAGTACAGAGGGCCTCCACTTGCACCGGGTAACCCTGGGGAAGGGTGGCCTTGAGTAGCTTTTGGGCCTGAAAGGCACTGTCTGATTTAATGAATAAGGTTCCGTTGCACAGACGTCTGCAGGAATTCTCTGGGCCTGCAACTGCATCAACGCCTTTTCGGATGATGGATTGACGGTCGAATAACTTCGATCGTCTTTGGTACGTGTTACCACAAGGTATCGAGGTGCAGTTGGTAGAGTAGACGAATTTTGGGAATCTTGAGACTCTTTTATGTCCTTATACTTTCTTTTTTGGGATCTCATTGAGAAGAAATGTCCCATGATTGCCAGCGTCTCTGATGGTGCGCTCCTTCTTACTGGGGGCCCCTTCAAAGAGAGCACACCCGCCTTAGGTGATTGTCCACACCTCAGGTCACACCTTCCGGAGGGAGGGACCAATCGGCACACCGGGAAGGTCACAGCTCAGGCAATCACCCCTCCCTGGGCCTGGCCTTCACCAGGGGTACGCACGAACCCTAGATGCCAACCTGCAGCTGGGACTTGAGTGTTACCACAGTCACTTTTTACGCGTCAGACGGGTGGGCGGCCTTCAGGAAGGCACAGGGAGGAAGAAAGAAGAGGAGAAGAGGAGCCTCAAACGCTGAAGCATAGGAAAAAATAGGCAAGATGAGGAAGAAGAATAGGAAGACTGAGAAATGAAGAAACTAGGTAAATTCAACAATACTACATATCTCCAGTTTCCCAGAGGAGGCATAAGACTCCGTACCCAAGAGAAGGGAAAAGAATAGTGGGAGAGTAGTCATGTAGCACGGAAAGGAAGGAGGGCTGTAAAGGCTGGGGCCCTGTGGTAGCCAAGCACGTACTCACCAAAGAGTGGTGAGCCCCCTGGGGGATTTTTAGATTGATACAGTTCATTTCTCTTAAACATAGTGCTCCTCCGCCCCATATGAATGGTTGCGCAGTCTGAGTCGCCCTGTTATGGACTGCACAGCCTCCCCCGTTGGAGGTTCGAGACTTCCATTAGGCACAGGTGTGTTCACAACGAAGAAATAAGTGACCATTGGCCTAAAAAATAAAATAAAAATGTTGTTAGCTACTGGCTTTGAATTATTACTTGTAGTTTTTTTTATCTTCTTAAGACGGCTGAAGCTGATACTTGTCTCTTACTCTTGCGTGTTGTTCTTTTTCAGGTAAGGAGTGAGGGAGTACGCTGTATCAACAGTTTCGTTACGTAAGTAAAGCCTTGCTATGAATGGTGATCGTAAGCCAGACAGACACTCCGTCGGCAATGAGACACTCCTATTTATAAACTGGTGTGACGTCTGTTCATACGTACACGTCCGAAATATCAGAGACCCCACCCACGTATAATCAGTATATACACGCGAAGACGATGTTTGGTTCATTTACTTCGTTGCAGATGAGGTCATACGTTGGACCTCGCAAGGTAATCCTTAATGGAGCGTGTAAGAGGGCACTACAGCCATAGCGTGCAACTTGCGGTATTTTGAGACGGACGGAAGGCGAGCGCTGGTAGACAAGTGGTTGATTTCAATGCAGCTAAGTCAATTCTTTTTCATAATCTTCTTTCCTTCCCCTCCTTAATAAATGAACTCACACTACCAACACTCCAGGCTGAAGAAACCGATGGGTAAAATATCGTCTTCCACCTCGTGAAAAAAGATGGTAAGGGGGTGTTTAGGGGGGATGGGGGTCGACCCGAATATAACCAAATCACACCTGAAGAAGAGTGGGTCTCCGCTAATCTCACGTAATTTTTTTCCGCAATACCCTCCGTACCCCGTAACTGAGGTTAATTGGCATTTAACGGTTCCGGACCCTGAATAGCATAACGAAAAGTCTCACCAACATGCTCTAAGCCTTCTGTTGGCCACGTTTGTGGTGACCCAGAACAGAGGTGGTGCAGTACTTTTTGTCCATCAGCAGAGCACCGGGCAGCGGTATAAACTTCAGCTGCTGCACCACCGCGCAAAGTGCGTCCGACACATTGTCACACGTCGAGGTGTCTCTCTGTAAGAGTGCCATGACAAATGTCATGCAGACGCGTTGTTCGTCTAACTCTGCCATTTAGAAATTCGCAAACTGTGCGACTCATCGTTCTACTCGATAGAGAAAACGTTCAAATGTTTGTAATTCACTGAGTGTTCCGTCGGATCTTGATAGAATATTTTATTCATCTTGAATGAAACACACGACAAATGTGTAATATTCTGCAAATTTATTCTTTTTACAAATGGTAAATCAAAATGAAACGTTTGTAACACTATTGGGCGAAACGGCTATGGTCATCAGTACCCTAGACCTGCAAACTACTTAAACTGGCTTACACTAAGGACAACTAGCACGACCATGCCCGACGGAGGACGCCTTAGACGCCTTAGACCATACGGCAATACAGAACTGAACAATAATTTAACAGACGTATTTTATGTTGCAGTTTCGGTAGTTAAACATTCGATGTGCGTCTGCAGGTATGCCAACTGCATTTGGCTTCAGTATTCCACTGACGTGATGTAACGGTTGTTCTGCAATATATTTTTTTCTTTTTTGTACAGACTCGTATAATGTAATAAAACTGTAAAACCAGAGTTTGTCTTTAATCTGTTTCAACACATTTATCACAATGACTCGTAATTTCCATGGTGTTTTCACAACTAGCTGGAATGATGTTTGTGGCAACCTTCAGGTATTATTTCATCAGAATCAGCTTACGAAAAGTCATATGGTCATTCGTTCAGCTTTTTTAATCCAAAAAATCGTTTCTCTTGATAACGCTAATACGCAAAATAACGAATTTTCACGGTGATTTCATTCATATTGCGTGCATCTTCGGGCAACATGTATGCTATGTTTCATTAAGAATTTGGATAGTGATTAAAAGTTTGAACATTTTATACTGCTTATTCTGAGGCGCAGTAAGTGTCCCTATTTTTTAAAGAAAAGGCAACAAAATTACATGAATAACTGTGTTGGTAACAGGTACAACAGTATTTGTGCTATTTATCGGCACACTCGCCAAAGTGTCTGACAACGTGGGATCAGTCTGTGTCGTAGAAGTACAGTCAATCAGGGTATCTTCGTACCACTTAATATCTGAGTTTCAAATGGATCGTGCTGCGCCTATAAGTAATTTTTTTCTAAAGGTAATTTTTAATACCTCTGTTCTAAATAATTCCCCAGTACCTGGAACGTCAGCCAAATATTAAGTGGTACAAAGATACCCTGACTGGTAAAACTTATGCAACCTGCGTGTAGCAGTCGTCTCAGCTGTTACTGTAAAACAATCTGGAAACTGCGAAGTGCCATTCAGAACGAGAATGAAGCAAGCAAACCTTGGAGTTTAAAGTACTCGACGCCGTGGTCATTAACGACGAAGCTCACGCTCGGATGTTCGATGGAGAAGGAAGTCGGCCGTACACTTTCACAGGAACCATCCAGGCATTTCCCTGCAGTGATGTAGGAAAATGAAGGATAACCTAAGTCTGGCTGTACGCAGGTGGATTTGAACCACCGTGTTCGCGACGGCAAGTCCAGTGTGCTACAACTGCGCCACCTCGCTCAGTCATTCAGAATGAATGAAGAGTCGTGGAACGCACACAGCAGGCGTTGGGGCTGGTCCATGACAATTCTCGGCCCCATACGGCACTGTGCACAATTGTTTGGTAGAAAACATAACGAGAGGCATTGAATTAAAATTTGTGCTGTGGCCGGGATCCGAACCAGGGACCCTCTACTTACTAGGTAGGCGCTTTAGAGCACTAAGCTAACACATCGTTGCAGCCAATCTGACTACATGGACTGTCTTAAAGCACGTCTCCTTCCACACCACATACTTTAATTCTGCCTGATTCGTATTCTAGTAAGTATACCTTTGCTATAACGAGGCAATGTTGTCTCAAGGAATTGTATTATTTATTTGGTAGAAGTTCGGCTGAGAGCTGTTTCATCATCTAGTATACAGCCCTGATCTCGCTTCCAGCGATTTCCATCTTTTCTGGCAAAGTTGTACGACACTGGCATACATAAAGTTTATCCGACGATAAGTGTCTCCGTTCTTTTGGTGAATATGTCGAAAACTAGTTCTAGCATTGCTGTACGTGTTGGGTCTAAAGTTTGTTTCATGTCAGTATGTTATCTTTGTTTTTTAAAATGGGGAAATTTACTTTTTGGATGCGCCTCGTAGTAAGGCGTAGTGCACCAAAACATTAGGTGGTGCTGTTTTCAGGTATATATTCATTTGTGTAAGGGCTGTATGTCCGTAAAATCTCTTGGAAATACAATTAGTAGTAAACAAGAAATAGATTAAAACTTGGTGTGTGATGCTGCGGTTTTCCATGAACGCTTATGTTTATGTGCTCATATAGAATGGACTATGTGTCTTTCTGTGATACAATTTAGAAGGTACATTCAACTGTATGTGTGTATCCTGTCTGTAAAATTTCCTGCGGCTGTTATTTGTAGCGTACAAATTATAAATTGTAACGTCACACCGAATGCCGTAGTTTTAGTCCAAGAACAGCAGAAAAGTAGTAAGCCAGAAACTTTTATCCTTTCAGTTTTTTGATGTGTTTGTCAGCGAGGAAAAGTTAAATAAAGGTTTGAAATTATGTTCAAAGTTTGTTGTAAGTCGCTAAGTACTCTCATTCTCATATAGCGTATTTACAACGTCTCACCGCATTATGTGCCAGTTTTTTGCGATTCCTATTGTATATGACGTCATATCTTCTGAACCATGTGTCGTATGTGATTCTTAACCTTGCAGCAATTGTTAGCTCACGGTAAAGAATGTGTGTACCAAATTTGGCCGGTATCGGCCCAGTGGTTTAGGAGCAACTGAGCAACACTTACACTTACAGCGACCGTCCTCATGGAGTGAAGCTTACGTGTACAAAATTTCATAAAAATTGGAACAAAACTGTAGATTTGTATGCAGCACGTACAAATATACGGACACTCTGCTTTATATATTAGAAGATAGATACGGTGACAAATACAGAAGATAATTAAAATTATTGTGGATATAGTGTTGAAGAAAATAAATATATGACTGAAAATGGAGACTATTATGGAGTCCGAATTCACGAAGACGGCGTCATTGACGAGAAAAAAGAATTTAAAAAAAGGGACTTGGAGACACTTCAGTGCATCAACTAACTAAACGAAAACATCAGGTGTTGTAGCCGTCTGTGGCCACAACTGTAGTCACCATAGGGCTGCCTTCTTGGGAAGCTAAAGTCTTTCTAGACGCATTAGTACAACACTATTAATGAAATAATATACAACACATAACTTTGGTAATGTCGAATAGATGAAAATTCTGCCTAAGACAATTGTACTATTCTGTATGCCTAAGGTCGTTCGATGTCCCTACTATCTACTGTACTATCAGCAATAACTAGCGATGCGTATCTCTATCTTCTACCTGGTGTCGTCGATGTAGACTGGGCCATACTCAGAAGTGAGCGGCGCTTTTGCAGTTCTCTCGTAGATGGCGCTCTGTACTCGATATCGGCGTGGAGGGAGAGGTGCCGCTATGAGATAGGCTAGCAGCTCTCCACCACCTTCTTGGTGGAGTGGCTCTAACGTTACACCACTTCACCAGTTGTGGGCTGCGGGCGGGCCGTTCACTGTTCATAAAATAAAACACTACACTGTAGACAACAACACTCATTCAAAACATGGAAGATGAGAAAATGGGTGGAAGAAGGGGGAGAGGGTGAGGGTGGTGAAAAACCGGGGAGTGGAAAGTGGGGACGCATGGAAGACGACATAGGGTCAGGAGGAAGGGATTGGGGGGATAGGAAGTCCCAGGAAGCCAGGGGGAGGATTGGAGGGGAAAAAAGGAGGGGAGTGGTTGGAGGGTCGTCTGGGGGAGCAAGGAGTGGAGAAGGGGAAGAAGGGGAAGGGAGGGACAGGCGGTCCGTCAGCGGGAGGATCACAACTGGTAAGAGGGGTAAACGACAGGGCAGAGAGCGTCACCTGGGAGGGGGAGTGTGCAGAAGCTGGTACGGGAAAGGGTCCGGAGGGTGGCTAGGTGGAGGGCTGGGGGACACAGTGATGAAGATGCGGTAACGGATCAGGTGTAGTGTGGAGGGGATGGACGAGAGGATGGGGCGGGTCTAACTTGTGGGAGGGGTGGCACAAGCGGGGGTGTTAAATGAAGAGGACACTGTGGGGGAAAGGCGTGAGGTCGTAGAGGATCCGCATGGGGGATAAAGAGGAATGCGAAAATTGAAGTGGAGGCCATGGCGCTCCAGGATCGCCAGGGATTTGTAGAAGGATGGGGGGAGCGGCGAGATCCAGGTGGGATGGACTACACAAAGAATGCGGCAGATCAATGATTTCTAGGTGTAAAGAACAGTAAATGGTGTTGGCCCCTGGTTTTTCCAAGGAGGAGTTTGAGGAGACGGTGGCCTCCTAAGCACTGCCGCTTACGGATCTTGTATAGGGAGAGAGTGGCCGATCGGCTTGTTCCCGTTACATTGAGCAAGCTATAAAGGACACCAAGGAGAAATTTGGAGAAGGACATTAAGTCCACGGTGAAGAATTAAAAACATTGCGTTTTGCCGACGACATAGTAATTCTGTCCGAGACAGCAAAGGACCTGGAAGAGCAGTTGAACGGAATGGACAATGTGCTGAAAGGTGCATATAAGATGAACATTAACAAGAGCAAAACTAGGGTAATGGAGTGCAGTCTAAGAAAATCAGGTGATGCTGGAGGAATTGGATTAGGTGACGAAACAATAAAGAAGGTAGATGAGTTTTGTTACTTGGGCAGTAAAATAACAAATGATGGTCGCAGTACAGAGGATATAAAATGGCAATGGGTAGAAAAGAGAAATATGTTAACATCGAATATTGATTTAAGCCTAAGGAAGTCCTTTCTGAAGGCATTTGTGTGGAGTGTTGCCTTGCATGGGAGTGAAACGTGGACGATAAACAGTGCAGATAGGGAGAGGATAGAGGCCTTTGAAATGTGGTGCTACAGAAGAATGCTGAAGATTAGGTGTGTGGATCACGTAACTAATGAGGATGTACTGAACAGAATTGGGAAGAAAAGGAATTTCTGGCATGCCTTGACTAAAAGAAGGGATCGATTGGTAGGACACATTCTTAGACATCAAGGAATTGTGAAATTAGCGTTGGTGGGAAGTGTGTGGGGTAAAAACCACAGAGGAAGCAGATTCAGACAGACGTAGGTTGCCGTTCTTATGTGGAGTTGAAGAGGCTTGCTCATGATAAGGTATTGTGGAGAGCTGCATTAGACGAGTCTCCGGACTGAAGACCACAACAACAACAACTAACATCGACAATTGGCAGTTCATGAATAAGAAAAAGTGACGAAGAAAATGCTATTTCAAATGTTTGTCTAGATATTATCGCTTATGTTAGTTAACTCTTTTCCCTTTCAGCCCCCATGTAATACATTTTAATTGTGTTCCTGCCGATCTTATAACATTTTCCTACACTGGAAAACCCTAAAACGTAATTCTGAACATACTTCTAGGAAAACTGAAGAAAAGAAAATCCGAAAAATATCAATACTTTCTCTACTGAAACAGTAACAACTGGCCAAAAATATCGAACTGAATATCCACAAGGAGTCAATAGACCCACCCCTTTTTCATGTTACATACCGTACCCAATTCCAGGATTGTGAATAGCCAACAGTACACAGCCAAGGCCGAAGCGTTTACTTTGGTTTCCGTAGCCATGTTAAAACCTATTTTGTAGCATGACCTATCAAAACCACAATCATGAAATAATAAAGAGCCAGATAATATTGATCAAAAGAGAAACAGAATCTTCGCCGCTTACCCGATTCGAACTCACGATCTTCAGATTATGAACGCACTCAGTACGCACCCCAAACGCCGCTGGAGAATTAAACATAAGGTCATTTATTTACTAACTTTTATCAAGGCCTTTCTTGCAAAGGGAGTGTCAGTAGAAATTATTTACTTCACAGGAAGAAACAGTTCGTTGGTTTTCGGAAGTCGGTTTTACCACTCCGGCCTTCTCGCTTATCTTTCAACGAAAATTGTTTCCGTCTTTTTTCATTCCTCGTGAACACAGCCATCTTCACTTTCATTTTAGTCAACAGCGGAACTATCCAGGAATTTCTCTTTACTCTTACTAATGATTATCAAAATTTAATCTTAAAAATTGGCGCAAGGTTAAAATAATGGTATCACACCAACTAACAGCAAATTTATTGATGTTGATTGATTTACGTTAATACAACCGACACAAGACGTGCAAAAGAGCAGCAGTGCCTACCGTATTGAGACCTGTAAATAGCTCTGCAGCGAAATCGCTGTCGGAAGCATTTAAGACCGTCTACAGCACAGAGACGCACACAGTAGCTATTGAAACATGTACAAAGCCCGCCAAGTTAGGGGAAACCTGGCGTCCTGGGCTCTCGGCCAATCAGCAGCCGTATCGATCATGGCCACTCTCAAAATGTTCAACTGTTTGTTAAGCTTATGGGACTTAACTGCGGGGTCATCAGTCCCTAAACTTACAAACTACTTATGAACTACCTTATACTAAAGACAGCACAAGCAGCCATACCCGAGGGGAGATTCGAGCCCCCGACCGGGAGGGCCTGGCGCATCGGAGCATAGCGCCTCAATGTTCTCGGCCGCTCCGCCGCGGCTGGCCACTCTCCCCCATATATATATACATATCTGCCGCTTAAATGCCTGCATGCAGAAAGCAGTGACAATCTTTTACGTGTGGATTGCCGCCAATCGTGTCTCACCATTGTTCAGTTGCAACTCGCGTGGTACTCTGCAACTATTTCTCGGCCAACCTAGCTACTATGTGAATTGCAGAAATATGCGACTACATTTACTATGAACTAAAATACATACTGAACCGTTTCTGCAGTACAGAATTCAAGGCTAAACGCAGAATCTTTGAATTTTAATTACTTTTCCGCAATTATCGATTTTTTGAAATGATGGCTCTGCAGCACAGTGGTAGAGAGCCACACTATGAATCCAAAAGTCACAGGTTCGATCCTCAATGGGTCCTAGGATTTTTATCTGTCACTTTGCATGTCTTTCACCTCTGGCAATGTTGCCGATGTGAAAAATATCGAGTAGCGCCGTGGTTCGGAATCCACGTTAAACTGTAGGTCCTCCTATAACTGGCTGGGTAAGTCTGTTCGAATGTCTGAGGAAGGCAACGGCATACTACCATGAGTAGTAAAGCACTGTGAAAACAATCTTCGGATTGCCGCGTTGGACCGGCGTAGGGCATTGATGCGCTATGCTACGATGCGCGAGGCCGTTCTCCGTCGGGGGTTCGAATCCGCCCTCGGGCATGGATGTTTGTGCTGTATTTCATAAAAGTTATTTCATAAGTAGTTTGTAAGTTTAGGGACTGATGACCCCGCAGTTAAGTCACATAAGCTTTACAAACATTTGAATCTTCGGATTGCTGACTGCTTTACCTTTTACCTTTATTTCGACTCTGCAGCGGGGTGTGCGCTGATAAGAAACTTCGTGGAACCTAGTCCTGCAAGTTTCGCAGACCTTCCGTAGACGTCGGATGGTAGGAGGCGAGGTACTGGCAGAAGTAAAGCAATGAAGACAGGCCGGAATAGCTATGTCGGTAGAGAGCTTGCCTGCGAAAGGCATAGGTCCCAGTTTTTATCTGCTAGGAGATTTCATATCTATCTTATTTCTGTTTCTACGGGAAATCGTTGTTAGGCTAACTCACGTCTACCTGATTTATTGTTGCGTTCTCTTTTAGATAATACACCAATAAGTGTGGACTTCTATAATTTTATTTAATAGTGCCCATACCTTCGTAGGTGTAATACGATGCTGTACTACAATCAAAAGCTTTATAAGGATGGTTTTATTTATGTATTTATTACCTTTCACCCACAGCTTCGCTCTTGTTGATATCCTTGCATACGTTGCAAAAACATCGTAAGTACAATAATTTCGGAACTTTGCTCTTACGTTATGACCAGAATCATAAGGATAAAAGTAAAATTTCCAATTTTACGGTTTAAAATATAAACCGTGCGTAGAATGACCGTAAATATTGTCCTATTTCGAGATGAAAATAGAGATCTACATCGACATCTACGTGGGATACTCTGCAAATCACATTTAAGTGCCTGGAAGAGGGTTCATAGAACTACCATTATACTATTTATCTCCCATTCCATTCTCGAATAGCGTGCGAGAAGAATGAACACCTGAATCTCTCCGTTCGTGCTCTGATTTCTCGTATTTTATTCTGATGATCATTTCTACCTATGTAAGTGGGAGTCAGAAATATATTTACGCTTTCGGAGGAGAATGTTGGAGATTGTAGTTTCGTAAGTAGCCCACGCCACAGCGATAAGCGCCGTTGTTGTAATGATTCCCATCCCAGATCCTGTATCATTTCCGTAACGCTGTCTCCCGTGTATCGTGACAATACGAAACGAGCTGCTCTTCTTTGGACCCTTTCGATGTCCTCCATCAAACCCACCTGATAAGGATCCCACACTGGGCGGCAATATTCCATAAAAAGACGGACAAGCGTAGTGTATGCAGTTTCTTTAGTAGTTCTGTTACATCTTTTAAGGGTTCTGCCAATAAAACACAGTCTCTGATTCGCCTTCCCCACGACATTATCTACGTGTTCTTTCCAATGTAGGTCAGAAGTAAGATATAATTAAATACTAAAAGAAACTGTTACATCGTGACTAAACCTGTGACAGAAGAAGCGATACGTTATACAACGTATAAATTAGGCAGGATCAAATGTCATTAAGATTGGGTC
Organism: Locusta migratoria; assembly: GCA_026315105.1. NCBI lineage: Eukaryota > Metazoa > Arthropoda > Insecta > Orthoptera > Acrididae > Locusta > Locusta migratoria. The sequence continues at coordinate 306,743,501 of CM048751.1, forward strand.
CGATGCTAGAAGACGTTGATTAATTGTGCGAGCATTGTATTCTTTATGTCTAATCATATTATGTACAACATATTAACCATTGAAAGTATTTTAATTAATGTGATAAATTTGAAACGCCAAAGAATAAATAGCTTTTGTAAGGAGTCTTCAAGAATCAGAAGTTATGAGAGAAAACCGTTGCTCAATTGTGCCATACTTCGGGCTATAAACGATCTCAGTACTCAATTACATCAAAGTCGGTTAAACGGTGTAGTCGTGAAAGCATTTATAATATTAGTATCGATATGGATTTATTTTTTGTTCTTCTCAGATATGTAACAGTGGAAACAAATAGTCATTAATGAGCAACGCGAATTTTTATTTAATGAGATGTTTTGTAAAGCAGTGCAGATTAGAATTGCGCATAATAGTTCGCGATCGGAAGCGCGAACTAGTTCGTTTTTTTTTTTTTTTTAGTTCATCCGCTCCCAGTGACGGCTGAGCGGCGTGGTCTGCGCATGCAGGTGGAGGGAGAAGTTCCCCCACCTAGCTGCTTCATGCGCTTGCTGCTTGAGCCGCTAACGATATCACGTAAACCAAAAGAAACAGTTTGTGGATAATTTCTCGCGTTTAAGTTTAGAGTTATCTCTACATCTTGGCATTATGGAATTTATTAGTCAGATATTGCAGAGTGCATAATACTTCAAAGCAGAAACTTTGTAGCACTGAACTATGTAATCTAGCAGACAGACGCTAACCTCGAAATGGTTCTCATCAGCAGAAGCCAAACACGTGATTTTTAATTCTGTTCGCGACCTATCGCGCATATTTTAGTTCGCGATCTATCGCGCATATTTTAGTTCAAAATGTTCAAATGTTTGTAAATCTATCGGACCAAACTGCGTGGTCATCAGTCCGTAGCTTACAAACTACTTAAACTTAGGTAAACTAACCTAAGGACAAACACACACACCCATGCCCCAGGGAGGACTTGAACCTCCACGGCGAGCAACCGCGCGCTCCGCAGCGAGACTCTTTAGACCGCTGGGCTACTCCACCGCGGCATATTAGTTCGCGACCTATCGCGCATATTTTAGTTCGCGACCGGTAGCTCTCCTTTTAGTTTGCAGCACGGCCGCGAAGTAGGTCGCTCTTTTCAGTTCGTCCGCTCGTTTCGGATTTTTCTACCGCTACTAAAACTACAGCAGAGTTGCATCTCAGCTCGAAATGACGGCAACTGTCAGAAGGGAATCACGCGTTTCTGCACGCTCTCGCGTCCTCTCGCTGTTCCCGTCAGTCTTCGGAAAAGGAGCGGACGAACTAAGAGGCGAGGGATCTGCGAACTAGTTCGCGTAGTTCGCCTGTGGGAGCGCTCTTCCAAACTACTTCTTTCGCGAACTTCACAAGATTGGTGCAGATCATAATAACTGTTTCAGACACCCTAATACAGCTACCGGTACTGTGATGCGCCCTTATCCTCATTGTTTCAGGAATAATGTGTCACTATTATGCCATTAATTGTAGCTCAAGACCACATCTTGCACCGCAACAATTAAACATCCCACAAGGACAAGCAACACCGAATGTCATAGAGTTAGGTTAATGAATCCCTTAACAGTGTAAGAAAGAACACCTATCACTTTCCAACATGAAACTAACGGTTTATATGAAATATATGCTACTTGTGAAGTGCTACATTGATAATTTATTATGTTGAAGTTGCATAATCAGCTTGTTCAGACGCCAAAAAATTACAACACAGTCGGAAATGTACGAGCATGAGAAATTTAGAAGTATTTTACGAATGTTGTAAATATGATAACTCAGAGAGCATAACATTAATTTTTTTTATTTTACTACAGTCTTTTTTATTAATTAGTGATATAAAATATTAAACGTTAATATAATCTTAAGCTATATCTTTCATTATGATCCTTCAGTGACGTATTTGTCATACAGTTTCGTAAGAGTTAAAGTGACTTTAAATCGTTGTTGCAAAATTGTTTAAAATATTTGAGAAAGGAATTAGTCATTTGCATATAGAAAGGTATTATGATTTTATTTCTAGTAACAAGCACATGAAAGTCCGTGTGTAAGAAATTGCTGTAGCAGACGGGTTGATGCGAAATTGCGGTTGGGTGTATATGTTTACTGCACGCTATCATCTGCACTTCCACCGTAAAACGATCATAAATCGGCTGTAATGTAGTGGCCCTGCGTTACTCGCCATGGCAGCACGCCAGACACATGGCGCAAAAAATGGCGGCCGACGCTGGCGCAGCTCTCTCTATGGGTCTCCCCACTTTCACGGCGTTAGCCTTCGCAGTGACGTCAAAATGACGTATGGCGTCCAAGTCGCATACCTATCGACTGCTGTCGAGTTTCGTGGTCGAACACAGCTACGGTGCAAGGAAAGCTCATTTCTCACTTCCATATTGACATTTGACAGTCTATCTTGCTTGTTGTCTTTTGAAATAGCTAGCGATGGAAAATGTGCGAAGCTTACGAAAGTATATTTCGTGAAATTCTGAAAGAGTTTAGCGTTTAAGGAGGAGGCCAGATTTCGGTAAAATTTTACGACGCTTTCCGTCTGGCTCCAGTGCTTATGTTGGCAACAGATGAACAATGAAGTGTAGAACTGCGTTAATATTTTTCACGAGCTACTTAGTAAGTGTTATTGTTGCTCGTTTCACTCGCATCAAAATTAATACTGTACCTCTCTATGATTGACAGGTTCTTGTATGAACCCTTGCCCGCTCAGAAAAAAATAATTTTCGTTTGGTCATCTGAGTTGCCGTCATTACCATTGGTGCCAACATAACCACTGCAGACCGGTGAGAAGCGTCGTACAATTTAACCGCAGATTTCTGTCTGCTGTGATTCGTCGGTGGAGGTAGTAATAGCTTTAGGTTAACTATTAGAAGTCGCTGGTGAATGTGGGTGCCTTTAGGTCTGGAGACAATGGACTGGTTTATGAGAACTCTTTTCTTCTGCAAAGATTTATTTTCCTTTTGTTGAACGCATTCCGGGTACTCAACTGTATCTCGTGTGTTCAGTACGTTTTTGTGGGTTATACTAATTTGTAAGAGGCTGTGAAAGCGTTTGTCTGTACAGGCCTAGAAACAATGGACTGCTATATTAACTCTATTCTGTGGTTAACGATTTCTTTTTTGTGTTCTTTTGTACGATGTTTTCTATGTGTGAGATGCTACATTGTCATTCTACTACGTTAACAAGCCTATATTTAAACACTATCGAATTCTTCTGTGGTCTGATAACCAGTAACGTGTTTTACTTATCTAATTAAATAAAATTGCAATGGGGAAACGAATCTAAACTGGGCAATGTAATACCAAGCTCATGTTCTGCAGATAGTGTGTGTGTGTGTGTGTGTGTGTGTGTGTGTGTGTGTTTTTTTCTAGGCCTAAAGGCACCCACATTCACCAGCGACTTCTAATAGTTACAATACAGGTATTAAAATCTCCTCTGACGAATCATAGTAGCTAGAAATATGGCCTCCTTTTGAAGCGCTAAACTCTTTTCAGAATATCACGAAATATATTTCCGTATACTTCGCACATTTTCAAATGTTCAAATGTTTGTAAATCTATCGGACCAAACTGCGTGGTCATCAGTCCGTAGCTTACAAACTACTTAAATCTAGGTAAACTAACCTAAGGACATACACACACACCCATGCCCCAGGGAGGACTCGAACCTCCACGGCGAGCAACCGCGTGCTCCGCAGCGAGACGCTTTAGACCGCTCGGCTACTCCACCGCGGCGGCACATTTTCCATCGCTAGCTAGTTCAAAAGACAACAAACGAGTTAGACGGACAGTATAGAAGTGAGAAATGAGCTCTGATGTTTACTAAAATGAAAAATTTACCCGCCCTGTAACGACACTTCTATGAAAGACTTACTGAATTCTTAAAAAGAAATAAAAAAATAAAAATAAACAAGTTGGACTGTATAACCGAAAAAATTACGTTTAGTACGTAATGTCAGTTTCAACTCTTCTTAAAGTACTACATATTGGTTTCTGGGGTGTACAAAGGCGACACTGAATTTATTATTTACGTGTATAAATTTTTACAAGCTTACGTAAAGTACACATCATTCAACATATCTGTTACTTCAATACACAAAAAGATCAATCCAATCGGGCAAAGAAATAAGTAAAAATCAAATAACTACACCAGCCACTATGAGAAACGCCTGGTTTGCTCCTTCTCAGTCTCCGCTCTTTCCTCAAGTATTTCCTAATAATAACACACATACGACTGCCCACTCCTGTCAATGTATGAGTGTTGTAGGGACTGTGTAGTTTTTTTGTTTGTAAATCTATCGGACCAAATTGCGTGGTCATCAGTCCGAGGCTTACAAACTACTTAAACCTAGGTAAACTAACCTAAGTACAACACACACACACACCCATGCCCCAGGGAGGACTCGAACCTCCACGGCGAGCTACCGCCCTCTCCGCAGCGAGACGCTTTAGACCGGACTGTGTAGTGACAAGCAAGCATTTCGCACAGTCCCCACGGCTTCCTCGATTCGACCACAAAAACTCGACAGCAGTCGATAGGTATTAGACTTTGACGGCTACGTCATTTTGACGTCACCGCGAAGGCCAACTCCGTGAAAGTAGGGAGACCCTTTCTCTACACACACCGCTCTAGTGCCGCTGTCTGCCCATCAGGTGTAATCGGTGTACGCGAGCTGCTTGTTGTCAATGGTGGTAGCCAGTGGAGGTTGTTTTAGTGTGTCAGGAGCTGACAAGAATGCCTAACATCTACAAGCAGCGACGTCCCAAACAATTTTGATCGCTGTCCACCTGGTGGCGTCGTAGATATCACCACATCGGCTACTCCAGCTATGTAGTCTTTTGTACTTGGCGAACGAACTAGTTCGGAAGAGTGCACCCACAGGCGAACTACGCGAACTAGTTCGCAGATCTCTCGCTCTTAGTTTCCGAAGACTGACGGGGAACAGCGAGTGGACGCGACAGCGCGCATAATCGCGTGATTCATGATTTATTTGCGAAAGTATTTGATGTCTAATTGCCCAAATATACGGGTAATAGCACACGCTTGGGCAACACTGAGCATTATATAAAAAAGCTGTTATAACAAAAGAAAGAGCTCTTTTAGTAGCGGTACCAAAAGCCAAAAAGAGCCGACGAACTAAAAAGAGCTATATACTTCGCAGCCGAGCTGCGAACTAAAAGGAGAGCTACCGGTCGCAAACTAAAACATGCGCGATAGATCGCGAACTAAAATATGCGTGATAGGTCGCGAACAGAATTAAAAATCACGTGTTTGGCTTCTGCTGATGAGATCCGTTTCGAGGTGAGCGTCTGCCTGCTAGATTACATAGTTCAGTGCTACAAAATTTCTGTTTTGAAGTATTCTGCACTCTGCAATATCTGACTAATAAATTTTATAATGCCAAGATATAGAGATAACTCTAAACTAAAACGCGAGAAATTATCCACAAACTGTTTCTTTTGGTTTGCGATGGTATCGTTAGCGGCTCAAGCAGCATGCGCATGAAGCATCTAGGTGGGGGAACTTCTCCCTCCACGCCGCTCAGCCGTTACTGGGAGCGGACGAACTAAAAGAACGAACTAGTTCGCGGATCTGCGCTGAACTAAAGTGAGCGCTCCCGATAGCGAACTATTATGCGCAAGTCTAGTCCCTACGAGTTGCTGCAGGCATTGTAAATATCGATTTTAAATGGGGTTCTCAGTCTCGACTGCTAGTAAGGTTTGTAAACATACAACGTGGACGTATGGAAATTAATGTCGGGACTCGAACGTGGAAGTTCTTGCTTAGTAATCAGTTGCAGGGAGTGTCTACACCGACCCAGGTCTATATCTCACATATCCGAGAAGAGGGAGAAAAAATTAATTTTAAACATGGCTGCAGTTCAGCAACGGTGGAACACGATCCAAAATTCAACAAAATTTCAGCCGACCAGTTGCATAAAAATGGTTTACATGCATAAACCTTGACCCGGGTTTCGGCAAAAGTAATTTTGCCTTCTACAGAAGTATTTCCTAACAAAATATGAATAATAGTAAAATACGAAAATGTTACTAAAATATGTAAGAAAATTACAGCATTGGATGAGAATGTACTTACATTTAGCTCACATTAAAATAGTTGTTAAATAAAATGTGGCTGACTCCATGTCATAGATTAAAAGGTAAAATTTAAAACATGTCTACAAACATAAAATTGTTGAGCACGGGCACATACTGTGTACTGGCAGAGGCGTAGGAACCCTAGTGACGTGCGCAGAGCCACGAACTAAAGTGAGCGCTACCGATCGCGAACTATTTTGCGCAAGTCTACAGCTATGGCGAAGCAAGCCCTGCCAACAGACCCTGTAGTCTGACACTGTTTCGACAGAATACGCAGTATATACTTTCACTGGTCAAATATTAAATGCTTTGAACAACAGTACATCATCCGTTTGAATTTTTTGTGATCTCTCAAAGGCTCTTGATTTTGTAAATCGTGGAATTGCTTTACATAATTGTTAAGCATTGCGGAGTGTGTGTGTTAAAAATGTTCAAATATTTGTTAAGGTTATGGGACTTAACTACGGGGTCATCAGTCCCTAAACTTACAAACTACTTATGAACTACTTACGAACTAGGACGGCACAAATATCCATGCCCGAGGGGGGATTCGAACCCCCGACCGTAGTGGCCGTGCTGACCGTGACTGGAGCGCCTCAGTCACCTCGGTCACCGCGGCCGGCGTGTGTGTGTTACCGTACACCAATGGTTTAATTCTAACTTAACTGGAAGAGTGCAGAAAGTGCGTCTGAAACGATGGCTGGTGGTGACCAGCGAGTCTTTCGCCCCGTCCAGTTGGGCTCCCAACACACGATTCCGTAAACCGATTTCCCAATTCCGCTTTTGGTTGGTCTTGTAAACACTGCAAAATGGATTCTGGAAATCCACTTTAGTACAGCGGTTTTCCAGTTTCACAATCGATTTTCGTACCCATGTAAACGCAACCGTTGTCGAAACGTTGTTGGCTTGTTAGATTTTTTATAAATTTCGGTTCATATGGACAGTCAAATTTTCTACAATTAAATAGAAGTATAAATATTGGAGTGAGCATGAATCTGTGTATTTAAGAAAAGTAGCGATTCTGCTGCTTACTGAGAGTCTGAATCAGCATTTTTTCAGCAGCCATATTGAGTGGGCTAGGAAGTCCGATTCAGGCTAAAACACGTAAACACGACGGCGAAAAACGGTTTACGAAATCCGGTTTTTGTCTTCCGGAAGATGTGTTGCATGTAAACGTACTGTTTCTGTACTGACCAGTGGATAAGCGGCTTACAGCAGCTTAGGTAGGAATGCTCAGAGCGGGCGGCCTGTCAGTTCACAGGCGGTCAAGCAGAGTTGTGGAAAAGCCGCTAAATCTGGGGGATTCGAAGATCCTCTTAGCAAAAAACCATTATTTTTGTGATCAGCGACTTTTTATAGGGTCATTTCAGGGTTTTGGGGGGGGGGGAATGTCGAGTGTATTTGTACCACGTCCGATAAAACAATTTTAATTCCAAATTTAATTATGATTTGCTTTTCTTTTGTTATTTGATACGTTCATCCCTCGATAGAAATTGTAAGCAGTGATGTTTGCTTTAACGATACACAAGCACAGTCTTCATGTCTACTTTATATGGCCTGCAACATATCAGGGTACGAATCCCTGAATCCCCGCGGTATACATTTACAAACGCTCAAACACCCGTCCCTCCTACCAGAATTACCACTGTTGGCCTCTCATCTGGCCTGGGAGTGTCGTGTGCAAAATGTAACGCAAGTACGAACGTCACTATAGGAAAGTTTTGGAGAATTATTTAGAGATTCCTGCAAAGAACGGGGTTCTAAAAGTTTTATTAAATTACGAAAAATAATATAAATTTTTGAAAAAGCTAGGTTATTTTCATTTCAAAATGGAGTCTTTTTGAATAGCATTTAGTGACTTTTGGCCGGAACGAGTTGGCAACCCTGCGGTCAAGCCGTAACACCCAATCAACGGTCTCCGCACACAAACTCACTTGGCCCCTGGAAGATGCAGTTGGATTATCGACAAGCCGCGTGAAATTTCGGCTTGTTATTGCGGGGAATATTGTCGCGGCCGTGATCGCATGACAATGAGAAGTCAGTCCGCGGAGTTCCCGAGACGGGAAAAAGAAGAAGGGAGGCAGCTACGGCGATTGGCTGTTTTGGGTCGCTGCCGTTTGATTTCTTGTCCTACTGTGGGATAGGGGAGAACGCAAACTCGCGAGGGAGGGCCCAGGGCTCCGAAAGATAATTATTTTCACTCCGCTGCAGTGAAAGTTTCATTCTGGAAACATCCCTTAGGCTGTGGCTAAGCCATGTCTCCACCATATCCTTTCTTCCAGGAGTGCTAGTCTTGCGTGTTTGCAAGAGAGCTTCTGTGAAGTTTGGAAAGTAGGAGGCGAGGTACTGGCGGAAGTAAATTTGTGAGGCGGCATCGTGAGTCGTGTCGGGGTAGCTCAGTCGGTAGAGCGCTTGCCCGCGAAAGGCAAAGGTCCCAGGTTCGAGTCCCAGTTCCGGCACACAATTTTAATCTGCCAGGAAGTTTCATATCAGCGCACACTCCGCTGCAGAGTGAAAGTTTCATTCTGGAAACATCCCTTAGGCTGTGGCTAAGCCATGTCTCCACCATATCCTTTCTTCCAGGAGTGCTAGTCTTGCGTGTTTGCAAGAGAGCTTCTGTGAAGTTTGGAAAGTAGGAGGCGAGGTACTGGCGGAAGTAAATTTGTGAGGCGGCATCGTGAGTCGTGTCGGGGTAGCTCAGTCGGTAGAGCGCTTGCCCGTGAAAGGCAAAGGTCCCAGGTTCGAGTCCCGGTTCCGGCACACAATTTTAATCTGCCAGGAAGTTTCATATCAGCGCACACTCCGCTGCAGAGTGAAAGTTTCATTCTGGAAACATCCCTTAGGCTGTGGCTAAGCCATGTCTCCACCATATCCTTTCTTCCAGGAGTGCTAGTCTTGCGTGTTTGCAAGAGAGCTTCTGTGAAGTTTGGAAAGTAGGAGGCGAGGTACTGGCGGAAGTAAAGTTGTGAGGCGGCATCATGAGTCGTGTCGGGGTAGCTCAGTCGGTAGAGCGCTTGCCCGCGAAAGGCAAAGGTCCCAGGTTCGAGTCCCGGTTCCGGCACACAATTTTAATCTGCCAGGAAGTTTCAATTATTTTCTTGGTTCTCGATTGGAACGTCATGGAGTGAGCGCGTCCTGGCATAAGCTCAGGCAGTTGTGAGCTGCCCTAGACTATCGTAGAGACTCGGAGAATCGACAGCCGCAGTGAAGCAGACCCCCGTGTTCTGCTCTACGTTAAATTACCGTGATACGCATCTGCTCCGGCATTTGCTCGATTAACAGTTAATTGTGGGAGATGTATCGCTTGCGTTTCACTGAATTCTGACAATTGATTCTTGTTTGTCTTGCTTTGTAAGTTCTTGTAGTTACAATCAGACGATGTCGGGCTCTCTGACACTCAGATCGCGTTACTTCAGTATAGGGCAGAGCTTTCCAAACTGGGTTTCACGACACCTTGGGGTGTCGTGTAGTAGTATCAAGGGTGTCGCGAGACTAACAAATTTAGACTCTAAAAAAAAAAAAAAAAAAAAAAAAAAAAAACACTTGTCATAAAATAACACAAAATATCCTTCTCTTCGTACTACCCTGAAGCCTGCAGCGAATCATCCTTCATTCAGTGCACCACAAATCACGCATTAAAGGAATGATCGGTGCACATTAATTGCGTGCTCAGCCGCTAGGCGACAGCTCTGCTTCAGCAGCAGTAGACACTCAGGGTTCGTTCAAGAAGCTGCCAGTTGCCAGATTGCAGCAAACTGCGCATGCGCAGAGCTGCTGCTGATACTCGATAACAACTCATTCCATGCGCAGGAACTGGCAGCTGCTTGAACGAACCTTCACTGTTGTCTGCTTTCCTTCTCACAAAGCTCCACCTGAGCGTTTTTTAATTGATTTATCAAAGCCACGTCACACTCGGTAGCGTTTCTTATAATTAACTGTCAATCAATGACACAGTGGCTGTAAAAGCTGTTACAGATTGTACAAGCAGTCACAATTGTCCACTGACTAAAGCTATTCAGTAGCGATATTTATTATGTAATATAGCCGGGTGATTAACGGAGAGTAGTATTTCAAATGCAGTGATCATTCGTTCGAACCCTGGTATGCGTTAATATTTTTTTCTCTGTTTCCTGTATGTAACAGATTATGGGACCAGAAATGACATTCATATTCTTACTTGTCACAAGTATTTATCCATTTTTTCCGAATATGTCGGGACTTCTGAGGTCGTGGTGAAGCAAGAACGTAACAATAGAAATTAAATAATAATTCATCACTTGTCATAAATACATCCACTTCAGTTCTGATAATGTGATAATACTCAACTGAAATGGAACAGCCACTGTGCTGTCTAAATCAGAAATCTGAACAGCTAATTTCCAGATGCCGTTTTCAATCGATCCAGCAAAACCGTATCTGGGCCTGACATGTACACACGACAGCGAAAAACGGTTTCCGAAATTGAGTTTTCGTGTTTCGGAAGTTGGGTTGCATTACTGTGTGAGTTAGGCATTATTGTTTGCGGTGGCACTCTGTTGTACATCTCCGCAGTTCCTAATGTTTCCTTTTCTTGCGATGAGTGTACGTAATTGCTGCAGTCAGAATCAACATTAAACATGTCAATGCGTACGAGGAATTCAGTTTCGTTTACAAACTACATTTTAGCGATACTTTATTTCCCTCCCCCCCCCCCCTTGCTAGAACCATCTAAATTCTACCATATGTATTTATATTAGTGAAAGGGTGGGTGTAGCGCAAAACTGTAAGCTATAAAAGGGTGTCGCCATGAGGGAAAGGTTGGAAAGCACTGGTATAGGGGAATGCCTCTGTCATACGTAGCTTAATTTAATTTGATTCTTAACGCCTACTGAATAGAAAAACTTTAACAAGATGCATTTCATATCTCGTAAATACTGAAAATAAATTCAGTTGCCTTTAAATACATTTTAAATCGCTAGTAATTAAACTCATTTCATAATGAATCATTGAATGTGTAAAAGTCAGCTGCCATTCATAGATTTATTGAATGGAAGGACTGATTTGAGTGCTCTAAGAGATCCCACCAAGGTGTTTAATTGTGACAGGGTAGTAGTCGGGTAGCGAAAATAAATTCCGTTGCTTACATTTCACAGTCGAACATCTCACCCACACACAGGATTTACTATGGTGGAGTCTGACAAGACGAATTTCATAAATACGCGATTCGATTAAAATCTGTTTGTGAGTACGGCCTCAAGACTTCTGTAAACTGACAAATATAGAATACATTTGAGATGCCTTGTCCGCAAGAACGATATTTATAAATCCGTGTTGACTAGGCACCAATAGATGGTTTTCCTTGAGGTAATTGTAGATGGTTGAACGCAGTATACGTTCCAAAACATTGCTGCATACACAAGTCAACGACATAGGGTCTGTAATTTAGCAGATTACTGCTAATCTCTTACTCGAACATGTCACCTTGAAAGACTTCCGTCTTTCGTCTTCCATAGATTATTTAAATTTGTAATTTATTTAAGGTCGCTGCTGGCTGGTCGTCTTGCATGCTCTCTGGCTTTGTGTCGTTAGGTAGTCGTTACCAACTGCTGTTTTTATGGTACCAAAGAGGTTTCTGCACCACTTGGTGAGATTTGGTGTTGGAAATGCGCGGAGCGAGTCTCTGTAGGGTGTCGCGCGAGTCTCTTCTGTCCCCTGCACCCCTCCCTCTCTCTCTCTCTCTCTCTCTCTCTCTCTCTCTCTCTCTCTCTTTTCCCGTACATCTGGTGGTGGCCGCCGACCTGCTGGCCAGTGGGCAAGCTTGGTCTGCTTTCGTGTCTGTGGAGATGGTAGCGATTCGTTGTCTCGTATGTTCAACTTAGACTCTAGAAATTAGCTTCATTTTTCTGAATATTTTCTCCGATCATACACGGCAATGTTTTTAAATTTTATTACGGTGATTTCCTGCAGATAAACGCGGTGAATATGTCACTAGTTTCAATTTGGTAATGGCCTGGTATATTGAAACCTTTTTGTGATTATGTGTAAATTCTTTCTAGGTATGTGGCACGTGATTATTAAGAGTTGAGATATGTTAATTTTGTGCATTGCATGTGAAATATTTCTTTTCTTTTTTCCTTACATGAGTGATATGTGTTCCACGTGATGTGTTCTTAGAACAAAGCCTTCAGCTATCCCTGTGGCTGTTCCATGCCCTTCAGGCAAGTAATTATGCGTGTACCCTTCTATTTTTCACTAATATTTCGCGATCTTTTCTCTCCGCTTATTTTAATTTTGCTGTTTCTTTTCCGAACTTGTTGTTTGCACTTAGTCTTGGTCAGTAATTCTCTCCGAGCATGGTACACCCTCCTTTAATAGCTTGCTTATGAAATACTAGGGGAGACCGGGGCATGTTTTCCACCATTTTACATTTTTGTTTTTGTACTTTTTATTTTATCAGTTTTGAGTTAAACAGCGGATCATTGTATTTCCTTTATCTAGAGTCTTATACAAATATTTTTGAAAACAGTAAATATCCTTCTTGGCAGAAAATGATTATTTCTGACCATGTTGCGTTGGAAAATTTGCCCCGTACGCAGGGCAAGTTTACCAGCTTACGTAAAATGTACAGGGGTAAATCTTCCAACTATACTTTAAATGGTAACACAGATAATTATCTTGATTTCACTGAATATGTATTGTCATTATGAATTTACGACAAATTACAAAAGAAAGATAACAAAAGTAACCATATTAAATAAAAACAACTGCTGTTTAAAGGTTTTACAAAATATCTCACTTAAATATTTTACAAATACAGACATTTTTATTCCTAAGTGGAAAATTGAAGCCCATGGATAATTTACTGATACTGCAGCAGCGTCTAATTGCTAATAGACCAGTATTTATTATTTCAAGAGTGTACGAGCCTCTATCGGTTTTCTATGTACAATTTCGGACCATTTTAAGTCTGTAAGAAACATTTAACAATTAACCATTTGAACGAGGGCTATTTGGCAGAATTTATTAGACAATAAATACGTACGTAAAGGAATAAAACTAGATGTTCTATTCCGTGACACGTTTCACAACGAGATACGTGCAGGAATATGTGCCCCGTATACTCTGGGAAAACTTGCCCCGTCGCCATATTCGGAACTATTACACTACGTCCACGAGTAACCGTGTAAGCTATTTACAAAACAAATGCAGAGTTACGTAAAGAAAGAAACCCACTTTTAGTGCGTGCAATGTCAAAATAATAAGTTTAACGCTAGTGTGTTTAAGTTTCAATAAAAACGTGAAAGTTTACTCAACTTTGCAAAAAAATGACAAAAACAGCCCTGCCGACAATGTGACTGCTGGTACAACACTGAAACTTTCGTAAATCAAGCGTGCTTTGTTGCTGCATTCTACAGTATGGCTGGTGGTACCATCTAGTGGTTTGTTTCGAAACTAATGCGAGTTGGAAAACTTGCGCCTATGGAAAATGTGCCCCGGTCTTCCCTACGTATTTCTAGAGGTTGCATGCCGTGGTTCTTATTTCACTTACTCCGACTTTGTAATTATTTCACTTTTATCGTTTTGGAGACTGGACTTCACCCGTCTATGTAAACCATCCCAGTCGCGTGTAGCTGCATTTTATTAGCTTCCTTATGAAATTCTATAAATTTCTAATGGTTGCACGCTATAGTTAATTTTCTTTATTTCTCAGAAATTTAATTTATGTATTTTTTACTGGTTTTCTGAACCACGTGGGTTCGGACTCCGATTTCGAGAGTTCATAGCTACACTCTTGAGTTATCTTCACTGATCACAAACCAGTGCCTAGATTGTGTATTATCTCATTGTAATTTTAAGATTCCGTTGTGATTTTTGTTGAAATGAATACGATTTTTAAGCACATCACCTTCAGTGGGGTGCCATCATGTAATGAAGCAGACACATGCCGTGTGTCTCAGTTAGCTTACATACTCGCGGCCTAATTTAAATGCAAATTAACTTCGCTATACCCACGCACCATCTCAAGTCGGGCAAGACGGACCAGAGCCACGTACGAAGTTTATTTTTTTTATTGTGTTTGTGGTACATTCTGGCTCGCTGAATCCTTGTCTACGCCAGTGGTGCACGCTTTTGATTCGTTTCAACCCGCTGATTTTGCTGAGTGTCGCTATTACATTGCATGCGAATGAATGAATGTTTGATGATTGTACATGTTCCCCCAATAGAGTTTAGTTCAGTGTACTTTGTGTTAAATTCAATGCTTGGCATCGTCTGTGTAAGGTAGGTTAACTTACGTAAATTATTTAAGTGGGATGCATTTTTATTGTGTATCAAAATTGGTTCCCCACTTGTTTGTGTTTGAACTGAATAACTAACTTCAGTGCAATTTTGCCTTGCCTATAAATAGTAGTTAATGAGTACCTTCCCCCTTTTATTTAATAGTGCTGACAACAAATTCAGATGCATTTATTAAGTTATATCTGTTGCGCTATAAATGTTGTCTCAGCCATCCCCATGAAATGATTTTGTGTGTACTGGATTCTCTAATAATAATTGTATAATTAATTACTGCGATCTACTACGTGTGTTGGCTACCTTCCTTTAACTTCCACTGCAAAATTAATTCTAATTCAATTCAGTTCCCAGTTTCGGCCGGGCAATAAGAGATTTTGTAGCATAAAATCCCCAGTAGTTCACACGGAGCTTCCATCTGTCTTTTACGCCCAGAATTATTTGCAAACGGGCCTTTTATCTGGCTACCAATGGCAGAATCTATTTACAGGGTGGTCTTTTAACCTATGCACCTTTCCAGTCTTTGTATGTAGGGAATCTGAGTTGAGTATCCATCTATTGCATCGGCATACTATCGTACGAAAATAATCGACCGGCAGATTTATTAATCTTAAGGGGTTTATGTTCCCTCACGAATCTGGAGGTGTGTATTTCAGTGTTGGCAGATGAGAAATGGAGAAGACGTCCGGCCATCAACGCTGGTATACAGAGTTGGTCAGAGAGGTGAGAGTGAGCAAGACGCCACAACACGATGGCGACCGTCCACAAGAGCCCAGGGCGGCTAGACAAACTGTTAAGCCAGTGCCTTGCAAACTTTCCCGCATGGCGACACCCTTTTGTAGCTTATAGTTTTGCGCGACACCCTTTCACTAATATAAATACATATGGTAGAATTTAGATGGTTCTAGCGGGGGGGGGGGGGGGAGGGGCGGAAATAAAGTATCGCTTAATTGTAGTTTGTAAACGAAACTGAAATCCTCGCACGCATTAACATGTTTAATGTTGACCCTGACTGCAGCAATTACGTACACTCATCGCAAGAAAAGGAAACATTAGGAACTACGGAGATGTGCAATAGAGTAACACCGCAGACAACAATGCGTAACTCGCACAGTAATGCTTGCTTCTTCTACATGCGACCCGACTTCCGAAACACGAAAACTGAATTTCGAAAACCGTTTTTCGCTGTCGTGTGTACTTGTCAGGACCAGATACGGTTTTCGCTGGATCGAATGAAAAAGGCATCTGGAAATTAGCTGCTCGGATTTCTGATTTAGACAGCACAGTGACTATTCCCTTTCAGTTCAATGTTATCACATTATTTTCAGAAATAAAGAGGATGTATTTATGACAAGTGATGAATTATTATTTAAGTTCTATTGTTAGGTTCTTGCTTCACCACGACCACGGAAGCCCCGACATATTCGGAAAAATGGAGAAATATTAGTAAGAATATAAATGTCATTTCTGGTTCCAAAATCTGTTACATACAGGAAACTGAGAGAAAAAAATATTAACGCATACCAGGGTTCGAATCAACGATAACAGCATTTGAAATACTACTCTCCATTTATCACCCGGCCATACTCCATACTAAACATCGCTACTGACAAACTTTAGTGACTGGACTAATGTGACTGCTTTTACAATCTGTGACAGCTTTTACAGCCACTGTGTCATTGATTGATATTTAATTCTAAGAAACGCTACCGAGGGTGACGTGGCTTTGATAATTCCATTAAAAACACTCAGGTGCAGCTTTGTGAGAAGGAAAGCAGACTACAGTGAAGGCTTGTTCAAGCAGCTGCCAGTTCCAGCAAACTGCGCAAGGAAAGAGTTGTTATACAGTATCAGCCGCAGCTCTGCGCATGCGTAGTTTACTGCAATCTGGCAACTGGCAGCTGCTTGAACGAACCCTGAGTGTCTACTGCTGCTGAAGCACAGCTGCCGCCTAGCGGCTGAGCACGCAATTAATGTGCACCGATCATTCCTTTAATACGTGGTTAGTGATGCACTGAATGAAGAGAAAGATGATCAGCTGCAGGTGAGTCTTCAGGGTAGTATGATGAGAAGGATACTTTGTGTTATTTTATGACAAGTTTTTTTTGTGTAGAGTCTAAATTTGTTAGTCTCGCGACACCCTTGATACTACTACGCGACACCCCAGGGTGTCGCGACACCCAGTTTGGAAAGCTCTGTTGGTGGTATTGTTGTGGGACATCTATGTGCTTCACTCATACTTTACGTGATGGTGATTATTCTATTTTGAATTCCTTTCGGACGATATCAGACTATGGTTAGACATGAACTATCCCTTCGACAAAAGGCATATACGCGAAAACGCTACCAATACGGTCCGATCAAGAGAGTCGATAAGTTCATAGATTCGACGGTGTTGTCTTTAGTATGGACTCTCGATACATGTCGGCGTAAAGCGATTAGAAGCTGTATGGGTGCATCGAGGTCATGTTATACAGTAAGGAAGCCAAAGGAATCGTTCATCAATGCATCGATTCGAATTACCTCCTGAAACAACAAGCGGAACTGGGGCTAGACCAATAGTTTTGTTTCACAAAAAAGGAACACTGGGGGTGGAGGGGGCAGAAATCATGCGATAGGTCTCAGTACAGATACAGGAGGCGGTAGTGCCGCATACACAATGTATAGCTACATGCATACTCCGCAGTCAACCTGACGGTGTGTGGCGGAGGGTACATGCACACCATTATCACTTCTTCATATTCCAGCAGCGTATGGTTCGCGGGAGAAACGATTGCCTGTATGTCTCCGTGAGGGCCGTAATAGCTATGGTCTTGTTCTTGCGGTCGCTTCGCGAGATATACGTAGGAGGAAGCAATATATTGGGTGATTCTTCGAGGAACATACTCTTTGACAGAAGTGGACAGTGCTTGGAAAATTTGCCGTTTTATTCCACTGATTCATATGAAAATATTTGCGACATTGTTGACGCCAGGAACTAAAAGGCTTTCAACGCGGGATGGTAGATATAGACACAAGTATCTGACCTTCCATTTCTGAGGTGGGCTGCTTTTACAAAAAATGGACTGGGCCGTCTGGTTAAAGTAAAGCGGTTCCCAAATCACTCTAGCCAAGTACCGCGATGGTTCCTTTCTAAGGGCACGGTTTACTTCATTCTCCATCCTCAACAAAAACTATCCAAGTATATGCTCCGTGTCTGTTGTTGGGGCTATATACCCCAATTATGCAGAGTGGCGAGTCCTCTGCACAACTTGGTATTATATTTTACCCAGAAAAATTAGGGAAATTTGAGGCAGTTTTGGGGATTTCACAAAATAACAGTGAATTTTGTGCTTTTGAACATTGTGCCGTTTCTGCTACTTCCGATAATTGGCATTTCAGTGCTTGAATTGTAATAAGTGAATTGTTAAATAATTGTTTGTACAAGTTATGCTTGCTCTTGGTAAGTTGACAGTTTACACGATGAATAATGGGAATGGCCTTCTCCCAACATTACAACTGTTTCAGGGATGAGAAGAGGTGATGGGAAGGCAGTGTTTCCTACACACATATCGGGAGTAGGATCAACTTAACGTTTGCTGAGCTCGGATACAAATGAAGATCTTTCAACTAGTGCTGATAGCTTGCTTACGGCAGCACAACCAAAATTTTAAACTGAGCAACGACTTAAGATAGTTTTCACATTTCGAGTTTTAAGAACATCGACACAAATTTGCAAATACGTGTTTCGAACATTAGATCTGAAGTAAAAAATGAAATACGTAGAGTTAACTGACATTTATTCAGTTGCGTACTGTGTTCAACAGGAAGGCGCCTAGATTCATGCTCACATATCTAGACACATGCATTTAAATTTCATCAAAAGTTTTACAATTTTTTTGCTATCCTGCAGTATTTTACCTGCTACTGTCTTGTTTGTAATTAAATGCCTAAGTTACAGGCAGTATTATTTTAATCATTGTTATCAAAAGTTTCATCATTATCTGCATTAACGAAATGCTACATAGTGTTAAAGTACATGAGGAGCCCCGGAATGGCCTGGAATTCCCAGGAAAATATTTTGTGGACTCTGAACAGGCAAAATCTCGCATTAACTCGAAATGGCTGTGTGCGGCTACTTTGAGACCACTTGCGGCAATCTTGGACTTCATGTTCCCAAACAAAGGTGTAGATGTTATGTACGATAATGCAACGTCACCGGGGCCAATTCCTTTTCGATACGTTTGAAGAACATTGTGGACAATTAACCGAACAATTCTGCCAACCAGTTCGTCTGACATGTATCACGCCGAAAATTTGAGAGTCGTAATGAAGTGGTTAGTGCCAGAGCAAAGTCCTAACTGGTAATAGTTCTGCAATTACGGTCGCCTGTAGAAGCAGCATGGGTTAGTATTCCTGCAGCACACCACGTCTAGAACTGTAATACGCCGGGCAAAACGAGGCACGCCTGACATTTGTAACCTCAGTTTACAGTTCTTTTCTAATGAAGCTTCCAGCACTTGTACATAGTTTTGCTATGTCTTACCACTGTCTTTAGCCAACGAACCTAAGACCAGCAATACGCTATCAGATAATTGGACAAAGAACTGGAAGAAGAAATTGGATGAAATATTGCTCCTTCTCTTTCAAATATTCAAATGTTGTAAGCCTATTGGACCCAACTGTAATGGTCAGTAGTCACTAGACCTACAAAGTACTTACACTAACTTACAATAAGGACAACACACACACACACACGCACACATGCGCGCGCGCGCGCGCGCACACACACATCCCAGTGGCCACTGCCGTTTCAGCGACCAGTATTTACTTCGTGGTGATCCTGCTCTCTTATGTGAGCACTGTAATGAACTTTTTACAGTGTACCACCTTTTAGCGCAATGTCCGTTTTTTAATCGTCTCCGTCATGATCTATGTTTTTCCATGTGAAATGTCTGATATTTTAGCTGATGATCCGCATTCTGCTGACAGAGTATTACTTTTTATACATCGTGCAAATATGGCGAAAGCCATTTAAGTTCTAACCCCGGTTCGATTTTACTACGGGCAGTGTTGGGCGCTAATGACCTCAGCAGTTGTGCACCCTAAAACCACAATTAAAAAAAAAAGTCCATCCCAGGGGGAGGACTCGAAACTCCGTCTTGAATGGTCCCTCGGTCCGTAGCACGACGCCTTAGACCACGCGGTCTTTCCGAGCGGCTCCTATTCATCGACAAAGATCTTGTACGTAACACCACTTCCAATATTTTCTCAAAGTTGCTGAAAATGGCGGTGCTATGCTCATCTGTTGCTCGTGCAACAACTTCACTGCATGCGCATTAAATAGAAGAGGGGGCGGGGGAGAAAAAGAGGAACGCACTTGCCTGAAATCGTGGCTGTCACGGCGAGGTAAAAATTGTAAGGTGGCTACTGAATGGATATTTCCTACCTTAAGGTTTGGGGTTATATATGTTGGCAACAACATTATATCTTGGTTGGGTCCGCAAGGATTATCTTTGGCGGCCGGTAGGCGGGGTTTGCTCGGTGTTGCCGCGCGGGGAGTCGGAGAGTAGTAGCGGAGCGTGACGGCTGCACTAGAGCTCGCGGTGGACACAGCCCAGAGTTCTTCATGATGCTGCTAATTTTTTGGTAATTTACTTTAGATGTTTTTCGCATTGCGCAAGGTCGCTCATTTCATTTTACTTTATATCACTTTCCACTCAGTAGGAACCTATACACAACTTTGATTAATTCGTGGCCCGTCACTGTAATAGTTGTAATAACATGGATAGGGCATTAACTAAAAGTAATAATAAAAAAGCAGTTCCTTTCACTTTTTGACATTTTGATTTTTTATAATTAATCCTTTCCTGAGGGTAGGGCTGCATCCCTGTTTTAGAAACTGCCTCATTACACGACTTCGCAACAATATGCACATTCTTCATTATTATAGTTTATGTTACTCGTGTCGAATCTGCTGATTGCTAATTTTCTAATTTTCTGTAATGCAGATTTATTCAGTTTGATTGGTTTAATTTTGTTTGTGATTATTCTTGACGCTGTAAGTGATTGTAAGTTAATGGTAATTAAGTACATTGTAGCAAGTGGGTGACATGAACGATATGAAGTGAAGAATGTGAGTTGGTGAGATGCGAGGTATCACTTCTCTTTTTACAACAAAATAATATTTCTTGCACGCATTCATTATTTGTGTATGCAGACTGATTGTATTTTAATACTAAGACAGGGCTAACAAGTACAACACAGTACGACATTCTTTTATTGTTCTCGTAAAGTGACTATCAGCCAACAGAGATTTTGCATCTTTTTAACCCTTCTAATATTGCAGTCAGATAGCGTAAGTTGCGACAAGCCCAAACTTGCCTTACGTAGGCCAGCATTACGTTGCGCACTAATTGTCAAGTTACTCTCCTAGTAGTATTGCAGTCAGATCCATAATTTTAGTAGCCCGATATGATCTTTCACTTTTGTAGACCCCTGTTAGTACTCAAGGCAACACACGCACACACACCTATTAGAAGCCCCGTTACACACACATCAACTAGTCCCGTTGCAAAGTTACGGGAGCTGCGACACGAGGATTCTCTTTTTATATCGCAGGCGGCGCAGCCAAGCCGTTCCTCACTGATGGTGGCTTCCACATACTTTTGTAGCTCTCCATTCTTCTCAGTCTATTTCTGTAGTTCGAATGTTGGTGCTGCAACAGCGCCGCGTCTGATGTATACATTTTTATCAGTTTTGTTGTTGCTGGCACACAGCAAGCATACTTGCCGCTACTACCTATAATTACAAATACGAACGCGAACGCTGCGTTTGGCCACTTCTCTGATGGAGGTCAAAACCACTATAGCCAGCGCTCAAAACTACCGATTTGCCTTACGGATGGCCGAGGAAAACATTCATGTCACACTGCCGCTCGGAATCGACACGAAAGGGCTCCAGGGCATCATATCAGCGGACACTCAGTTTCAGAGTCAAAATTTCATTTCTCGTCGTGTTTAGACCTTACTTATAATAATAATAATAATAATAATATAATTTTCTTTTCCGCAGGACCTAATTGAGGAGCAAGACTCCGTGGTCATGGAACATATCAGTAGAACATGAAATTTTAATTCAAGAGTGGCAATAGAAAAAACTTAAATTAGTGACAATCTT
Source organism: Locusta migratoria (assembly GCA_026315105.1). Classification (NCBI taxonomy): domain Eukaryota; kingdom Metazoa; phylum Arthropoda; class Insecta; order Orthoptera; family Acrididae; genus Locusta; species Locusta migratoria. The sequence goes on from CM048751.1 coordinate 306,765,058, forward strand.
AAGCCTAGTCAAGTAAAAAGAATCAATAACGAAACAAAGGAGTTCCTCCGCACAATAAAAGGAGAGAGCCATGGGATAACAGGAATTGAATACTGAACTATATCAACTTCACCTAGAACTAGCAAACCACGTAAAATACCAACCATTCTTTGAGGAACTAACACACAGGGTTGGAACATAATAGGCCATAATAGAGAACAAACAGAAAACACAAGAAAAGAAACCCACCAAAATGTTAAACCACAAAGCATCCAGAACATCACTACAAAGAACACACATTCCACAAAAGGCTGATTAACATGACAGACATAACATTAAGTGAACAGGAAAATAGCCTACTTAAAAGGGTCTGAAACATAACATAAACACTATGGTATCTCAAAAAAACAATAGAAAACATCATTACAGAAACCGAACACATCATAAAGCAACAAGAAAGACTAAACACACCTGACTTCAATGCCAATCTAAGGAAATCCAAGGAAATAAAAGACATAATCAAAGAAAACAGAACCAGTATTCAAAACAATGAAACCACTACAGAGGAAAAAGCCCACAGAAAACTGCAAATAAAACTGAAACAAGAAAATGCTATCCTTACCAGAGCAGATAAGGGCAACACACTTATAATCATAAACAAACAAACTTACATTGATAAAACACTGGAATCCATACATACCAACAACATCACAGAACTTTCAAGTGACCCAACAAGCAGATATCAAAGAAATGTACAAAATACTTTGAAAAGTTTATACTCAATCTTCACTGACATGCAGATCAAAAGAATGATACAAAAAATCGCAAGGCTCCCATTTTAAAATCATTACTAAAACTTCATGAACCACAGATCCCGATACGCCCTGTGATAGCGTGCATAAACTCACCAACTTTCCAGCTAGCCAAACAAACACACAGTCTACTACAGAAAACATATAAATACACAGAAAATAGAAGCCTAAAAACTCAGATGATCTAATAGAGAAGTTAAAAAATGAAACAATACCAGACACGGCAACACTCATCACAGAACAAAATTATTTCAGTTTCAATAATAAATTCTATTCCCAACAAGAACCAATGGGATCACCAATAAGTGGCCTTCTTGCAAACATATTCATGAACCACATTGAAAACCAAATATTTGACAAAATTGTAAAGCCAAAACAATATAAGATACAATATTGGTACAGATACGCAGATGACATAATTTGCCTAGTAGATGAACCACACACACGCATAAACAAACTGCACAATGACATAAATACCATCAATCCACACATATAATTCACCATTGAGACAGAAACAGATCAGAAACTAAATTTCCTTGACCTCACAATACACAAGAGAAACAACAAACATGAATTTAGCATTTACAGAAAACCATCAGTGACCAGCACAATCATCCATCATCACTCCAATCATCCAATCACACAGAAAGAGTCCAGTTTCAGATATATGCTTTACAGACTGAACAGAGTTCCCATGAATGAAAAAGACTACACAAAAGAACTAAACACAATAAAGCAAATTGCACAGGAGAATGGCTATAACACAAAGAGAATAGATAGATTACACAACAAAATTCAGAAGCAGACAACACAAAACCACAACATCCAAACACAGCCGAACCAAACACAGTGCACAACAAGTCAACAAACAGAGAACAACAAATGGCACATAATGACATACAACAACAAAACCACACACAGAATAGGAAACATATTAAAAAGACAAGGACTCAATATAGGATACAGAAGAAACAACACAATACAAAACAAAATGACCCAAAAACCAGGCAATATTGACAAATACAACCAATCTGGCATCTACCAAATAACATGCAACTGCTGCCAGGCTGTATGTGTGGGACAAACATGCAGGAACATCAGGACCAGATACACTGAGCGTTTAAGAGCACTAAAAAGTAACAGTTCCCACACAACCTTTGCAGACCATCTAATATCAGAAAATCACCACCCCATAAACATAGAGAAAGACCTAAAAGTTCACAAGACCAGCAATAGCTTACACCACAGATTGGCAATAGAGGAGAACTACCACATACAAAACGCAATCCCACAAGAAAAATCTGTACTCAATGAATACACTTCACTCTGCAACAAAACACTATTTACCACAATAGAGGAGATGTACAAATAGTCTTCATACTAGTATCCTAATCACTCACTCCTCTCCCTAATCCCTGTCAGATAAACCCTCCACTAACACACATCACATCCACCTCGAAAACAAAAGTAAAACGTAAATACCAATAAACATCTAATATTTTCGCAACACACACACACACACAGCCAGATGTATATGCAAATACGAAATGTAAACAGGAAGAAAACACATCCACAATACTGGTTCACTCCAACATTCCCCATCAACAGACGAATATAACACGACACAAGCAGTAAACACTCGTATTTCGCGCGCAACTCTTTAAAACAAAACTCCCAAAGAACAAATGAACAACTTCCAGCCAAAATTAATTGATACTTCCAGCTGTGTTCATCCGCCGAATATTACCACTGGCGTAATGCATAGCACGAAAAAACGCGAATAAACGAGTTACATCCACATTAAAATTAACAGCAACAACCCGATTATAACAGAGAAAGAAAAGAATCGTAAGTACTATACAGAAATGACGCGTTTTTTTCGAACCGTAAAATAGAAAGCCAGATAATCGTAAACTGTTTGTTATGTTTGCAGATGACAAGTTTGTACCATAACAACAAATAAGTAGGTTTCTCAACGACTGCAACAAATGTGATACTTGTATATCTAGGCCTAATATTCACTAAACTCAAATAGTTATATAGTCAGATAACCTAAGTGAAATTTAAAAACGAATGAACCTAGAAGTAACTGAAAAGACTATTGTACAGTAAATATAATTTAAGAAGAAAAATAAATCATCCCACTGATGATAACACAAAATGTGCTGAAACATGTTTGGGAACAATTAAAAATCAGGTGTCTTGCATACGGCGGAAAATCCAAACCATTCATGGGATAAATCGTCTACTTAGATTTAAATGCGCGCTGGCTAGTGTTACGATTCTTGAAATCTTGTGGCAGCTTAGTGAAAATGGATGCTGCAGACTACCGCACCTCTTTTTGCGCAAGAGTCAATGAGGTGAGATCCAAATGTAGATTCGACTTCTGTCTAGTATTCACCGAGTGAAAGCTGCTAACTCGTGCGAATAAGCTGCTATTATTAACAATAAACTTCATTACAGAAAATACGTATTGTGACGCCAGTGTAAGAATTCCAGTGTCATACAGCTGAAGCGGCTATTATGTAATATGACACAAATCCACAGCTGTGCATGCCTACAGTACATAATTTGTTGCAAGTTTGGGGTTTAGTCTTCGCGACCGCGTCGCATGATGCGGGACGCGTAACACTTAGGCGATCTTCAAACTTATTTTAAATCCAAAGGTCACATTTTCGGAGGCAGGTTCCTCATCAGAAGTTTTCACACTGTCTCCTTTACAATATGTGAATAGAGTAACAACGCTCTGCGTCTACATCGTTACTCTGCAAATGATCGCTGCGTGCCTCTAAAAATGTTCCTCGAATTGCTTTTATACTACTTAGGCCGGTATTCCACAAACATATTCCTTTGTCAAAATTGGTATGTCAAATATTTACATCAAAGAAACTTGATAGTGTAATGAGACCTTCGACATATCTCGAGTTTCAATCAAATATTTGCCGGCCACGGTGGCCGAGGGGACCGAGGCGCGCCAGTCACGGTCTGCACGGCCACTACGGCCGGGGGTTCGAATCCCCCCTTGGGCATGGATATTTGTGCCGTCCTTAGTGTTAGCTAGTTCATAAGTAGTTTGTAAGTTTAGGGACTGATGACCCCGTAATTAAGTCCCATAAGCTATACAAACATTCGAACATTTGAATGAAATATTACATCTAGGGCAACGCTATGAATTTGATCATAAAAGTCGTCTGTCTTTAGTATCACCTCTTTGAACTCTAGCATCGCTGCAATTATTTGACTGTTGTGTGTTTCTAACCCGGCTGCGAAATTTAGTTGGTGTTTGTCAATCACAAAAATTAATGGAAATGTATGAAGGAGACGACGCGTTGTATAATGTGAAGCAGTCTGGTGATAAAAATAGGTTAAGAAGATTGGAGAGGTGTAAGAAAATGGCGGAAGTTGTGAGACATGAAATACGGTCCGGTTATTCAGCAGACGATATAGAGAAAAAATTAATTTTTGTAACCAGAGTGCCTCACGTTAAAAAGCGCCTTATATACATCATGCATTTGTATAAATTTTGTAGTTGATGTAACGCAAATAGTATTTTGTTCACAATGTTTATGCCGACATTGGAGCATATCATTATACAATTATTAAAAATAATTCTTAATGCCCATGTAGTGCCTTCATATTTATTTATTTTCAGATATTCATCCTTCGCTGCGCTATAAATTGATTCACACATTGCAGGAGTTATTTTGCTTAATGAACACTGTGGTATTAGAGTGCTATAATGGATGATAGAATAGATATTTCCAGTAACAAGAAATCAGTGTCGCTGTAACCCCGACTCCTACAGTTATAGTATTCCGTTTTTATTGACTAATACTAATAGGCTACAGTGTGGTATCCAATCTCTAATCATTTATATCTAACTTCTCGTCCTACACTTGCAGCCCCCGCATAAATTATTCTGAATGTTTTTGTGGTCACCACGTGTAACTCACATATTCATGCGTTTTCTTTTTCACCAACTTGTCTTCGTCCAAATGCGTACAAAATGTAATTGTGGCGATAGTAGTTGCAGCGCATAACAAGTTTTTACTGTTCTTCATGTTAAAATATGACGTAAAATATGATGACAGTGCAATACTCCTTTTTAACGCGACGTCAAAGATTTATGTGCTATAAATTTCAAGAATATTTAATTACTTTGCGAAAGATATGATAAAAAATTTGATCGTGTGATACCGGCCCTACCTGCAATTCCATTCTGGAATGTGGGATGAAATGTGACATTAATCTGTCTGCTCGAGCTGTAATTTCTGTTATTTTACTATGATGATAGTTTCTCGAGATGTACGTGGGAGACAAAAATAAATGATACCAATCACATAGAGCTGTATTTTCAATGGTGCGATCGTTGTAACTAGACTTGCGCATGATAGTTCGGGATTGGGAGCGCTCACTTTAGTTCGCAGCTCGGCCACGAAGTAGGTCGCTCTTTTTAGTTCGTCCGCTCTTTTTGGCTTTTTCTACCGCTACTAAAAGAGCTCTAGCTTTTGTTATGACAGCTTTTTTATATAATGATCAGTGGCAGTATACTATGAAACTGCAGCTAAGCTGCATCTCAGCTCGAAATGACGGTAACTGTCAGAAGGGAATCACGCGATTCTGCGCGCTCTCGCCTCATCTCGCCGTTCCCCGCCAGTCTTCGTAAAAGGAGCGGACGAACTACGAGGCGAGGGATCTGCGAACTAGTTCGCGTAGTTCGCCTGTGGATGCGGTCTTCCGAACTAGTTTGTTCGCGAACTACACAAGACTAGTCGTAACAGCGTGGTATCTTCGGAATAAATGTCAACAGTACTACTCGGTGTTGCGTTTCGGATCGAGAGCACTGAATATGATCAACAGTTTGACCGGCGCGAGTGGCGACAGCTGAGCTGCAGAGCGTTTTAACTCGCCGTCACGTCACAGCAGAGCAGTCGGCGGCGGATTACCCGTGGGCCGGTACAGCCAGGCACGGCGCCGCACGCAACCCACCGCAGAAGCGCTTGTGGCCAACAGTGGTGTACAGCCCACTTAGCCAGTATTACACGATCATACTTTCGATCAAATCTTTGACAAAGTAATATCTTCTAATATACAGGGTGTTTCACTAAGTGTGTTTACCTCTGTAACTTATAAAATAATAGGTGACAGTAAATTTTAATGCGGTAGGTCAACACAAGAAATGTTACACTTGCTATGAACATAGTTTATTGTATCATTTTCCAAAGAGTTACAGCACAAAGATATAATTTTTTTTAAATGGAACAATAGTTTTTTCTATCGTGCATTCGATTCGTTGAAACCAGCTGCGTCCAAATCAGTTTAAACTACATTCCTATCACTGTTAGTTTGGGAGCTACAACCCTTCAAAGTTTAGCGAGCGGAGGCTACGACAGCGTATCTGACTGGCTGGTGGTTATGAGACAGTGGGCCGTGCCCCAGGGGATAGCCACTCGGCCAGTCAACTACGCTATCGCAGCCTCCGCCCTCGAAACTTTGAAGGGTTGTAGCTCTCAAACTAACAGTGATAGGAATGTAGTTCAAATTTCCCGTCACCTATTATTTTATAAGTTACAGAGGCAAACACACTTAGTGAAACACCCTGTATAAAGCAGAGTGTCCGTATGTGTGTACGTGTTGCATATAAATCTACAGTTTTGTTCCAATCTTTTTCAAATTTTCTGCACGTAAGCTTCAAACCACGAGGACGGTCGACGTAAGTGTAAGAATCGCATACGATACATAGTTGACGAGATATGACGTCATAAACAATGAGATGCGTGAAAAACTGCTGTATTTAGCGAAAATGCTGCTCATTTTCTCCTAAACCTCTGAACCGATTTCATCCACATTTGGTACACACAGTCCTTACCGTGAGATAACAATTCCTGTAGCGTAAGAATCACATACGACACATGGTTCGGAAGATATTACGTCATAACCCACAGAAATCGCAAAAAATGCCATATAATGCGGAGAGACTTTCGAAATACACTGTATGAGAATGACAGTACGTAGTGACTTGCAACAGACTTTAAACATAATTTCAAACCTTTATTGACCTTTTTCTCGGTGGCAACCATAGTAAAATGATAAAAGGGAAAAAAGTTTATCGCTTACTACTTTTCTGCTGTTTATGGGGTAAAACTACGGCATTCGGTATGACGTTACAGTTTATAATTTGTACAACACAAATTGTAGCCGCAGGAAATTATACTGACAGTAAACACACATATAGTTGAATGTACCTTCTAAATTGTATCACATTCCGACACGTAGTTCATGAGATATGAGCACATAAACAGTAACGTTCCGCTGTTCATGGATTAAAACTACGGCATTCGGTATGACGTTACAATTTATACTTTCTACACTAGCCGCAGGAAATTTTACGGACGGTATACATGCGTATAGCTGAGTGTAACGTATATACTGTATCACAGTAGGACACGTAGTTAGTAAGTTACGAGCACACAAACGGTAATGTTCATCCAAAACGCGCCCCGTCACGCACCAAGTTTTAATCTATTATTTCTTTAGCACTAATTGTATTCCCAAGAGATTTTACAGACATACAGCCCTTATAAAAATGAATATATACCTGAAAAATGACAGGAATAAATAAATAAATACCGGGCAACGCCGGGTTTTCAGCTAGTTATTAATATTCATGAAATTTCTTTGACATCAATCTTTCACGTGGTGCTAAAAAGGGGTATTATGACCTCATATTTTACGTCATATTTCAAGATGACGGACAATAAAAAGTTGTTATGCATTGCAATTGTTACCGCTACCATTACATTTTGTATGTATTTAAACGAAGTTATAGAAAAAAGTACTTTGGTGAAGATGTGAGTTACACGTGGTGACAACGAAAACATTCCGAAAATTTGTAGCGGGAGTAAATGTTGAATACGTCAAATATAAATAACGTGAGATGCATACCACAACGTATCAGTATTTACTCACTAAACTGGCTCCTCACATGACAAAGCGGTACAGGCGCACGATATCTGCATAAGACGGGGTTACAGCGACAATGTGATTTCTTGGTACTGTAAAGATCTTTTCTAGCCTTCAGTATAACACAGTATAGCACACTGTGCATTAAGCAAAGTAACTCCTGAAATGTGTGAAAATATCTGAAAATAAATAAATGTTACGGCACGAAATTGGCATTAAGAATTATTCTTAATAATTGTATATGATAAGCTCCAATGTCGACATAAACTGTGTGAAAAAATAAAATACAACTTGTCTTCCATCAGCTAACTACAAAATGCGCGAGGTAGATCAGGCGCTGTTTAACGTGAGGTACCCTGATTCCAAAAAATAATTTTCTTCTCTACGTCGTCTGCGGTATGACCGGACTGCATTTTACGCCTAACAACCTTCGCCAATCTTCTAAACGTATTTTTATTATCAGAATGGGCCACATTACACAACGCCTCGTCCGCTCCATACATTTCTACTAATTTTGTGGTTGACTGAACACAGTAACTAAACTTCGCAGACGTGTTTACAAACACATAGCAGTCAGATAGCTGGAACCATGCTAGCGCTCAAAGCAGTGATACTTCGCATTGCAGTGAACAGAAGACACGCGACTTTTACGATCAAATCTACGGCAAGGCCCTAGATTTGATCATATTTCTTTCATGGAAGACGACTTATGTCAGAGTTTCCCATTACACTATCATGTTTCTTTGACGTAAATATTTGACATATCAACTTTGACAAAGAAATATGATGGTGTAATACCGGTCTTACAGTGACCCCCTTGAAACTTCAGCTGAAAGCTGTGCTGTCTACAGAATCATGGGAGAGAGATACACAGATACAGATAGTGATAACGTCGTGTGCTTAAGGTGTATAACGGCAGTGCTGTCTTTTGTACTCGGTGGACGCATGAGAAAACAGTTTCAGGTGTGATTTTGGCCGAACTACGTCATTTAGCAGACTTTGACGCCGATTGATACTTGAACCTAGACGCATGGAAATCGTTTGAGAATTCAATAATCGTAGTCTCACAGTGTGAAGAGTGTGTGGAGGATACCGAATTTCAGACACTATCTCTCACCACGGACAGGGCAGTAGCGTTGGCCTGCACTTGATAGCAGGCAGCGGCGGCGTTTGCGTAGGTCGGTATTACCCGGTCAAATTATTCCACAAAGAGTTGGACGAAAATAAAATTGGTGAAATGTTGGTCTTATTCTTTGATAAAGATATTGGATGAAATGCTAAAGGGGGTATTACCCTATCATCCAATATTTTGTCAAAGTTACTTCAAAATGGTGGTGTTACGCTCAGCTGTTGTTTATACTACAGTTGCATTGTGTCTGCATTCAACAGAGGAGGACAGAAAAAAGAAAAGGAAATGGATGAAACAATGGGTGTAAATGTTACGGGAACGGGAGGATTTTCTTTTTTATGTCGTCAACAGTGCAGTCGGCCGTAATTCGTTGCTAATTATTTTTTTAGCTTTCCATTCATCACAATTTTCGATGGAGTAACAGAAAAGGCTGGCGGAAAGTGTATATGAATAAGGTTGTAAGTTGATAAAGCAAGTTTTATTAAATATCGGTCTAAATGGAAAATGTCGGCACTGAAAAAAGGGGAAAATCTGAGTTGTTCATGATGTTATTAACAATGTGAGGGGAAAAACATAGCTGACAAAGTAAATAGGCTCTATTTATTCCCTTGCAAAAATTAGTTGACGTCTTTATATCTATATATTTTCCCTTGAAAACAAGACGTGTTTTGAACGTTGCTTCACTTCCCAGCACTTAGCACACTACGTTGACCAAAGACGTACAGTATAAAGTGTGCTTCGTCCGAAAATAAGATTTATGGGTGTTAGTCCATTCCGATAGTATATTACGACCTTTTACATCACGGATTGTAACTCATAACCTCACTTTCAGCGCAGGGTAGTGGCCTAAGCGAATTGACGTGAAGGACAGTGTGAATTGGCGTTGGCGCGTTTTATAAAACGCGCCATCAGATTTATGCATTCGGATAAATTTTTTGTTTGCTGGAACACACCACACAAACGTGCCGCTAGTAGCCACATTGACGAATTCGAACGTTATGTCAAACTTTAGCCTCGAGTTAATATTATTGGAGGCTAAGGCCAAACAGCTGTAGTATCAAGGAGGCTAACGTACTACTAGTGCTTCGAACGGTCACATTTCTCACTGCAGGAAACAGAAGACGAGCGATATCTTTGATGAAATCTAAGCCGAGGCCTTAGAGTTCATGAAATATTGGACGACAATCCCATTACACTATGTCCAATAATTTTTATCCAATTCGTTGTCCAATAATTTATAGTTTAATACCGGCAATAGCGCCTCGGTTGCACAGTGGTACAGTGCCAGACTACAAATCCATGTACGATCCCCGCCGTGTCCTAGGATTTTTATCTGTCACTTTCCACTTTTTCCCCTCTGGCAGTATTGCTCATGTGAAAAATACCGAGTAACACCGAAACCCACGTTAAACTGTAGGTCCCCCTGTAACTGGCTGGGTAAGTCAGTTCGAAGGTCGGAGGAAGGTAACGGCATACCATCTCCAAACAGGACCATGCCAAGTAAAGCACTGTGGTGTTCAAACCAATCTTCGGACTGTTGACTGCTTTATATTTACCGGCAATAGAGATGTCAGCGCCGACAGACGAGCGACAACCGCAGAAACCGGTGTGTGGCGTACAACCGATGTATCCGTTACGACACTTGAGCGCAGTGGTGTGTGGCAGCAGACCACCGACTAGAGTGCGTTCGCTAACCGCGCGACACCGCCTGCAGCGCCTCTGCTGGCCTCGTGACCGATCGGTTCTAAAAAATGCTCAAATGTTTGTAGAGCTTATGGGACTTAACAACGGGGTCATCAGTCCCTAAACTTACAAACTACTTATGAACAACCTAATACTAATGACGGCACAAATATCCATGCCCGAGGGGGTTCGAACCCCCGACCGCAGTGGCCCTGCAGACTGTGATTGACGCGCCACAGAACGCTCGGCCACTTTTAAAAATTACTTTTTAATTTTTATAAAGTTTTGGAAGTGATCAACAACAAATATTACTACTATGGTGCAGGTCAAGTATTATATGGCACAAAGAATATACCTATAACATTAACTAATAGTCAACCCCCTCCCCCTCCCCCCTCTAAACCAAGTTCCCACGCGCAGAAACGCATTTTTGTCCTCGGTGCTGGGCGAGTCCAATCCTTTGTTTCGGAGGGGCGGCCGCCTCAGTTGCATCGAAAATTAAGCCAGTCCGGTTAATCTAACATTTATTACAGAAATTGATTTTGTATTAACAAATGAAATAGAAGAAATTTTTGATCTTCACGCTAGTGACATTGATGGCAATGGGTTTCTGCCTTTACATTCTGACCACAGGCTAATTAATTCTATACGGGTTTGTTACTATACAGTGTTAGTGTCGCTTATACGACGTTATCCTCAAGATTCTACCCCGCGAGCCGTCAATAGCCTATCATGCAGGCGAGACAAAATGGTTGATGCATAATTTCTCGCATATAAATGCGAACAGTGTTGAGTTCTCTTTACTTCTTTACACTATGGGATGAGGGTTATATTTAGACACTGCTGAATATCTTAGAAGAGAAAATTTGTGGCAGTGAGCTATGAAACTGCAGCTGAGCTGCATCTCAGCTCGAAATGACGGTAACTGGCAGAAGGGAATCACGCGATTCTGCGCGCTCTCGCGTCCTCTCGCTGTTCCCCGTCAGTCTTCGCAAAAGGAACGGACAAATTAAGAGGCGAGGGATTTGCGAACTAGTTCGCCTGTGGGAGCGCTCTTCCAAACTAGTTCGTTCGCGAAATACACAAGACTAGTCTAAAGTGCCTACCTAGTAACTAGGAGGTCCCAAGTTCGAATTCCGGCCACAGCACAAATTTTAATTCAATGCCTCCCTTTATGTTTAATACTATTTTTTCGCTGACGAAAATTTCCTGACCCCAAAACAAAAAAGTGGCAGACGACTAAATATTTATATGAATGTAATAGTTTCAATTATTATTTGTATAGAAACACAATATATATTGTACTTGTAAGAACACTGCCGCATTCCTTCAGTGGTTACCTGTCTGCGTGAAAAATTCGGTAATTATTTTCCTATCCTAAGTGGTTCAAACGACAATGTAATTTGAAGGAGGATGGATTTATCGGCCCAACTCCGTGTCTACACCCATCCAAGATGGCTGCCGCGGCGTCACTGCCTGTACTATGAAGTAGCCGGTATAGCCTCTGTTATTTTGTGCTCGCTGCGGGGCCGACACGAACATATTCGGCGCTCTAGGCAAATTATTTTAATGGCGCCCCATTTAATAAAATCGCAATAAAATATCAATGTAAAAATATACACATTTCATTCAAATACATATTGTCTGCATAAACATATTTCCATATTAAAACAAGACACATCATACACTTTTATACAATAATGTTACTTTTTCATCGTTTTTGCACTTCGTATTTTAAAAATGTTTTGGTTGATAGTTTACAATAACTGATACAATTACAAGCTTCATTATACAAAGAGTGGTGGGGACTGACGGACGATTTAGGAAAAATTCAGAGAAAGGCAGCTCGTTTTGTATTGTCGCGTTATAGGGGAGAGAGTGTCACGGAAATCATGCACGAGTTATGGTGCAAATGATTAAAAGAAAGGCGCTATTTGTTGTGACGTGATCTTTTTGCGAAATTTCTTTCATCAACTTTCTGTTCAGAATGCTAACATATACTGTTAGCACTCACCTACATAGGTAGACATGATCATAATAAAATAAGCGAAATCAGATCGAAAACAAAGATTTAGGCGTTCTTTTTCCCCGCGAGCTATTAGAGAATGGAACTACAGACAAATATCATGAAAGTGGTTCGATGAACACTATGTCATGAGCTTCAATGTGTCTTGCAGAGTATCCATGTAGATGTAGAAGAGTTACACAAATTTAATTTTTCTTGCCTTGGCTTTAGGAAAATCTGAGAGGATGTTCTTTAAATCAATTGTCTTCTGTTTCTAGTTCAATTGACAACGTTGCCAACCCCACAACTCTTTATTGAGTCACTGTGGAGCGCAGATATGTTTTTATGGTTCTAATTTCAAGAAGCGGCACTCACCACTGGCTATAGACACGGAAGAGTAAGCAACACTCCTAGTACAGTAACTATATTAGGTACAATGTCTATAAGTCCATTTTTACAAATATAACTCGGAAGGTCTTGTGGCTCTGAGTTATTGGGTACTCTGCTAGCAATGGCTTGTAATTAATTGCATAGATCAGTAGTACCAAAATATTTAGAGTCTTTGTTAGTTCGAGACTCTTCTAAATTAACAAATTCTTTAAGAATGTATGTTTGGTGTACAGACAGCCAAATACACGATTTAGTTTGTTAATATGATGAAATCTCTCGTCAGTCGAATTTACTGCAGTATCGCCAGCTGTGGTCACAATTCTGAAGAGTCAAAGAGAATGCACGTAATATTGACTTGCGTCTTGCCCCTTGCCTCTTGTTCTATGCGTAGCAGAGGCTCCGACTTTTCAAAATCAGTAGGGGTGCTCTATATCACGGTTCACAAATGTTCGAAACCAACCCTCCTGACAATGATATTAATGCATTTTTGAAAGATCAATACTTGATAAAAGTAAATAGGTAGTTGTCTGGCCTTTTGCAGATAGAAGGAAGATAGAGGAGGAAGAAAAGGAAAGCATGGCTGCATTAGGACACTACAATAAAGCGATAAAATTGGCCGAAGTGGATATTTCGATATAAGTAACACCCCAAAACTTCTACACGACCAATGAAATAATTTTTCATTGTACACTAATCTAACACTTTTTGTGCGAAGCTATTCTTTCTGACAAAAGCGTTTGGTAGAATACCGTCAAGAAGGTTTAAAGAAATCTTTGAAATATTTTGAGATTTTGAAGTCCGACATCAAGTTTTTATTATTATTTCCAAGCAAGAGCTGTATACTTCATCGAAAATTTCATCACTTCGAGATAACTTAATGACATCTCTGACAGTATTAATATAGTCCAAGGTTTTTTGAAGCCTGAGAGAAAAACATTACAAATTTCAACTGAATCTATAATTTTAATAACAAGGGAAGTGACAAATATAATGGAAAAATGATTAACTTTAGCGTCAGCATCACATTCTTCAAGCTAAATTCCTAAAAGAACACAATTGAATGTTCGTAAATACGTACACCTGAAAAGTCAAACGGACCGACGTGCTTCAAGATGAATAAAGCTAGCATAGCCAGCCGCGGTGGCCGAGGGGACTGAGGCGCTGCAGTCACGATCTGCATGGCCACTATGGTCGGGGTTTCGAACCCCCCTCGGGCATGGATATTTTTGCCGTCCTTAGAGTTAGCTAGTTCATAAGTACTTTGTAAGTTTAGGGACTGATGACCCCCGTAGTTGAGTCCTCTAAGCTGTAGAAACATTTGAACATTTTGAAAGCTAGCATAGTGGGTAAAACATACACGCATTACTACTCGCTTGGGGACCGGCCTACAAAACTGATCATTTCTGTCACGTATGAAATATCGTCTCTCGCTATGGTCACATTTTGCATTGCCTCTTGAGTCATAAGGTAGGTTTTGATTTTTCCCGATTTTTTAAAAATTTATTCAATTTTATTTTCCACCTCAATTTTATGTGGGTGCCCAGCACAAAAAAAAAAAAAAAAAAGTTGGGGGATGCACGAGCCCCGGAGCACCACCCACGGAGTCGGCGCCTCCTGATGTGTAGTAACCGGAAATTCATGCCTACTGGCACCGCTGACCAACAGCAAAGTAAACCGCACCGCGAGCGGAAGAGGGTTGGTCGCGCACGACGAATTTGCCCCTCCCACCCCCCGTCCCAAATACGATCGTCCTAGGCAATTGCTTAGTTTGCTTATATGGACGGGTCGGCCGTGGCTCGCTGGTGCGGGAGCGCCTTCTTAAGTGACGCCAAGTATAGTGCAAGTCTAGGGACTGACGACCGCTGTACTTTGGTCCCGAGGCTGTGCAAACACCCGCCGTGATACTGGACGCTGTCACGTGCAGCGCCTGGTCGCGTGGCTGGCGCTGGCCGTCAGCTGGTGAGTGGACCCTGACGTGTCAGTTTCTCAGCTGCGCTCGCCTGCCAGTGGGCCGCTACTCACAGGGCCAGGCCCGCCCCCGCCACCACGGCTCTGGAGTATTCTTAGCAGGAAGCCGCGCCCCACCTGTCTGACTCAGCGCACCCTGGTTAGCGCATCCGCTTCCTCCTCGCGGTCTGACGCTAATGGGGCAGCGCCGAGGAGAACCAGCTGCATGGTTCCACTTCCAAACTCCACTCCTCCAGTTTGTTGTCGTTACTGCTCCCGCACTAGTAAACGCCGGGGTTCACGGCCCTCTAGGCCAGTGCTTCCCAAACTTTTCAGTCCTGTTACCCCTGAGACCAATTAGGAAAAATCATTTTACCCCCCTTACCCATTTAAAATATTATCAAAGAAAACAGTACATGAAAATACAAACAATGTTTATTAATCATAATAGACTGCATAAGCTACACGATTTTTTTTACAATTTCAATGTAGCAATTACATTCAGTGTAAAGGTTGGTACTGTTTAGCAGACGCAAGTTTTTTTATGTTTGGTTCAGTTTTGCTTAAGGCGCATCTCAAAAAAATGTTCAAATGTTTGTATAGCTTATGGGACTTAACTACGGGGGGCATCAGTTCCTAAACTTACAAACTACTTATGAAATGAAATGAGCGTATGGCTTTTGTGGCCGGGAGAACCCTTGCGGATTTGTTCGGCCGCTTGAGTGTAAGTCTTTTTATTTGACGCCGCGTGGGCGACTTACGTGCCAATGATGATGAGATGATGATGATCAGGACAACACACAACACCCAGTCCCCTGCCGGAAATCAAACCCGGGCCTCTTTACGTGGTAGATAGCGACGCTACCGCTGAGCTACAGAGGCGGACAACAAACTACTTATGAGCTAGCTAACACTAAGAACGGCACAAATATACATGCCCGAGGGGGGATTCGAACCCCCGACCGTAGTGGCCGTGCAGACCGTGACTGACGCACCTCAGTCCCCTCGGCTACCGCGGCCGGCAGGCGCATCTCAAGTCATGTTCCTCATTCAGTCGGTTTCTAGCCTTAGTTTTTATTGTCAGCAACGTTGAGAAACCACTCTCACACCTGTAAGTGGTCCCGAATGATGTTAACATCCGTAGAGTTCTGTCAGCAATAATAGGATATTCAGCTCCTACTTTTCGCCAAAAAGGACATAGGTCGTAATTTTTAAATTCCATTCTGAATGTGCTCTTTTCACGCAGTCCGAGAAATTCTACTTTGGCTGAAACATCTTCTTCTTTGAAAATTTCCTCTTCAACAGAAAATGGTCTCAATATCCAGGAGTTGAGCTGACGATTATCCATGTCTGAGAAATATTGCTTCATTGAGTTTATAACTGCAGACAAGTGCTGAACAATGAAAGTTTCACACACGAGTCTTTCAGTTTCCTCATTTACGAACTGATTACATAGTTGTGTAAACATCGATAGATCTCCGACTTGGACCCTGCGTTGGTAAAGTTCCAATTTACGGACGAAACTTGCAATTTTATCCCGCGCTGTCAAAATGTTCGTCCTATTTCTTTGTAGTGAAATACTTAGACTGTTAATTTCACTGAAAAAGTCAGCAAGATAAGCCAACAATCCGACAAATGTTTTTTCTTTGATTTTTGAGTACAATTTTTTCTCTTTTTGTGTTTCTTGGTTTTCAGGAAAGAGTCATATTTCATCACGTAACTCATAAACCCCGTTTAAAAGCTTTCCTCTCGATAAGTAGCGTACCTCTGTGTGAAACAAAAGAGCATTAAATGTAGCACCCACTTCATCACATGAAACTTTAAATAATCTTGAGTTCGTAGCACTGCCGCGAATAAAATTCGCAATTTTATTACGTAATTCAACGTGCTTTGTAAATCTGGAAGAAGAGTCTTGACAGCCAGAGCATAACGATGTATGAGGCAATGGTAAGCCATAGCTTAAGGGGCAACTTGTTGTATTGGAGAGTGATATCTGTTTAATCTTAGCCACATGTTGCTCATCAATAACGAGCGAAACTGCATCACACAAACATGGCTTGATGAGATCCTGTCCGACAAGGAGTCTAGTTATTTTTACAAGGTCTTTGCTCCGCCGAGGCGACACGCAGACATACATCCATTTTTACACATTTATTGAAACAGTACATTTACGGACACAGATTACGTATCGAAACGTGTCGACTAAGTCACCAGTAGAACCCCCAGAGCAGGGGTTCCGAACCTGGAGGTAATTACCCCTCAGGGGTAAAACGGTAATTCTGTGGGGGTAATATGTATGCTCCGCAGCACATGTCTTGTGTTCCCTCTCGTTGTTTAATGACAACAATTATACAATTCCCGCATTAGACGTTTGCATTGCGAATTGTTTCAAATCTTTTTTTGTTTGTTTCAACGATCGCTGCTGTCGCGGGATAATTTGAACGTTCGCCCGGCCGCCATGGTAGTGGCAAGCGTCAGATAAATACGAGTGGTGTTAGCAGGTAAATCGTGTGTTAAATAGCTACTGCAGGATATATACACAATTGATAGTCATGTCTGTTTTGTTTGACTATTGCAGTGTACATGAAGCACAATGGTGAAGAGCTGCTCAGCGTTTAAATACATAAATCAATTTAAGAAAAGAATAAAGAGATCGCATACTGTATTCCCATTTGTATTTCTCAGGAATACAAGTAGCCCTGCTACTTGTGATCAGAGATAGTTACTCTTGCTTAACACACTGTTAGTCAAGACAATACAGGATTTAATGAAATAAATAACAGGTTTTTACAATACTGGTAGCTCTTAAAAAGGAGCTTCTTTAGGCAGTACTGGTGGACAGGAAGTTCAAAAAGTTTCATTTTATGATTGTGTAAAATAACTATTGGCGTCAGTTCGAATTTTTGTTTATGAAATTAATATTAGCAACTTTTAACGCAGAATTTAAAGGTAATCTGCTTTACGTATAGGTATAACAACTGAAAGGGATTTTCAGACCTGCGTATAGTTCCATATACGAACGGCACATAACCACAGTGGATGCACATTGTGCAGTTGAACCCTGTGACGATAGTTGCTGACTTTTGAGAAGTTCACGCTACTGTAAGGTATTTGGCTTACAGCATGAAAAATGCTAATTTTATTTTTAGATACCCTAATGATAATGTTAGATGCCTTAGTTAAGAAAACGTTATAGCATATTTCGTGTTCTTAAAAGAATATGGTAGTGGCTGGTTGTTGTATTCACAACGTAAGAAGCTATTTTTCAGTTATGTATCTGATGGCATATTTCACTTTCACAATCGATTTTAACATTAGCTGCTTCAGTCAGCCCTGTTTCATATTTTCATGCTATGAAATATCTAAATATTGGAGAATACAGCACTAAAGCAAAGACGTAAACTGTGAAACTCTTCCGAAATTGATGTTTTTACAAAAGTTTCACAATCGTAGAATATACTGAGAAACTGCCAAAAAATCGTGCCTGACGATAAATTCCGTTCATATACTGCACTTATAACGCTAAAAAACTACGTTATAATTCGGTTTCGTTAGGAAGGAGGAAACGCTGTTGGCCAATTTCTACACCGTATGTATAATAAATTTACACACAACCGATAGTTGCTGTATATTGAAGGAGTCTGAATCTGTTTTGTAGTTATATATTTAAATGAGACATAGTTTTCGTGACTTAACTCAAATGAATACTCTCTCTAATCAAAAGAATCTTACGCACATTTAAAGTTGGCGCGGAAGTTTGCCACCACAACGGCCGCCGAGTCCACTGTTTGCAATCGGCCGCCTACGCGACTGTGGGGGCTTGCGGCGGAGCGGCCGAGCGCATTGAGGCGCAACGCTGCGACGCCCTTCCCCGTCGGGGGTTCGAATCTCCCTCGGGCATGGATGTTTGTGCTGTCTTTAGTATAAGGCAGTTCATAAGTAATTTGTAAGTTTAGGGACTGATGACCCCGTAGTTAAGTCCTATAAGCTTAACAAACATTTGAGTATTTTTGTGCGAGTCATTTGTCTCTGTTCCTCATCTCCTAAACTACTGCATCAATGTTTTTGTGTCCCAGCCTTGTCGCCACTTTTGTGTCTCGTTTCCTACGTAGGTGTCGGTGGCCGAGTAGAATGAGACCGACACAGGAATAAAGGATGCACGCTTGTGCAGGTACGAAGGTGAGAAGCCAGTGGGACAGCAGAAACTAGAAACACTAGAGTAAATTAGAACGAGATGTATATTTCTTAGAGACTTAGTAATACTTAACGTTTACATAGCTTAGTACTGCAGAATGCTGATACATAGTTGAGCTAGAGGCCTGCCTAGTGCCTATCCGAAAGCCAAGTCTTCACTGGTGACTATCTGATCCCGAAGTGTTAACTGGTTTCTATCTCAGCCCTAAGTCAACGATGTCGTTCAGTGGTGGCCACGAGCGGAGTTGTAGCAGAGGGCGCTCGCGGCTGACGTCGTAAGAACGCCGCGCCGTGCGTGTATGGCGGCGCGTGGCGATAGTAGGTGGCGCGCACTTTAGACTTGTGCGACCCCACAAATGTCAACAAAACTTTACATACACATTCCCTACCTTAAGGCAACAGTCATTCAGCTCGTAAGAACTAGCAACAGCGTTTGTTAAAAAAAAAAAAAAAAAAAAAAAAAATATCCCAGAGATTTTCCACAACATTGTATAACACTTAACTTTTACTTAGTGTCCATCGTCTCGTTTCTTTGAAATAGTGTTCTCTACAGTTGATACCTTGCTACCAACAAATGTTCAAATGTTTATAAACTTAAGGTAGCAAACTGCAGGGGTCATCAGTCCCTAGACTTAGATACTACTAGAACTAACTTATGCCAAAACCGTCCTCACACGGGACGTGTTCTCCCAACATGGCGTAGGGCAGACGTGCTGTACACCGAAGTACTGCACGTTCTGAAACGATTTGCTACATCCCACGGAACGTGCTGCTAATCGTGATTTGCGACCACAGCGCTCTCCAGCTCCTGTTATGGTGTTTATGAAGATGGATGTGCGTAAAATTACACGATATCTCTGTTAGCGATCGTCGAAACAAACAAAAAAGATTTGAAACTGTAGCTTTCCTATGCTTGCACGGTCCATACTATACTCATATATATAATTTATCAAGAAATACAGCCGCGGTGGAGTAGCCGAGTGGTCTAAAGCGTCTCGCTGCGGAGCGCGCGGTTGCTCGCCGTGGAGGTTCGAGTCCTCCCTGGGGAATGTGTGTGTTTGTCCTTATGTTAGTTTACCTAGGTTTAAGTTGTTTATAAGCTACGGACTGATGACCACGCAGTTTGGTCCGATAGATTTACAGACATTTGACATTTGAACAAGAAATACAAAGATGGTCTACTTATGTGACAGCAGAAATATACGATCAATTTAGTTTCTGCAAAAAAAAAAAAAAGGTCAACGGTGAAGTTCATCATCTCATCATCTGCACTAGCTCCACTTGCCTTGCTCTCTTATATTCCCATTTTCCTCATTATACATATTCAGCATTTTCAAATGATTACCTTCGCATTCCTACGGAAATAATAGGTTCTTCCTGATACATTTTACTTGCTCATACACGCAGGACAACGCCTCAGCTCGACAATGTTCTTGTAAAAATATTTGCTTTTAGTATTGTACGTAAACACTGTTACGCCTTAACTTTATTTGTTCCGTAACCAGACTGTACTGAACTGTAACAGAATTCAAACACCGTGGGGAAAATCAAGAGACGTAGGATACTGTCTTGAAATTTATTGATTCCTGTGCCGTAGCAAAAAAACTCAAATTCTCTCGTGGACAGCGTGTGTTCTTTTTTCTAATAAATAACGCCCAATGCCAGGTATTATAATTGTATTAGATTAACAAATACGTTACTTAAATTGTAATTAAACCAAATCGTTATAAATATTTGTGAGAGTGTAGATGCAAACCTGTTATGTACATCTCTTTACCTCCACACCTTGTGACGCTAACCACCACGCTAATACGTCGTCTTAAAAACAACGAATATCGGATATTAAACTTAACAGGAAAGAACCAAAAACGTTAAGGAGACAAACAGGGAAAAAATACTCCGGAAGTGCGCAGACATAAAGCGTTCCACTTGCAATCTCTACCCCACAGTCTGCGACGCTACCAACTATGCTGTTCCTGCACTAGACCAGGTGATTCTGTGTTTAGGAATACGACACTTAAAAAACATGTTGTTACATGTTATTTATGTATGACATCGCATGACAACGACGCTTCTTTAATAGAATACGTTATTCCGTAGCAAGGGAACGATATTCTTTCAAATTATTAAAATTATAACACTGACACACGTAAAATAAGAGAACCTTCAAAGCTAATAAAATGTTGTTTCCGGTAATTTATTGTAACAAATCATATCTAAAATTACGTGTTTTTCAAAAGTTATTCAATACGGTGACGCTTTAAAGATTATGTTCATACATCGTACGCTACAACGAAAGAAGTAACGAAATACGGAGTTACATTTGCAATATGGCGGTCAAAAGTTCTGATTGTCACCCGAAAACTAGGTCGCGTCTCATTGGCCACCTTCCACTCCACGAAGCAAAACTCTAACCTGCCAGATCCTACATTCCACGCTTCGTAGTGCAGTGGGTCGTGGTATTCCAAGTTGCGGTGTCACCACTTCCTCCTCCACGTGCATTTCCACGTCCCGTGAGAGGATGGCGTAAGACCAACACATACACCTGTTCTCTGCGGAGGACTCGAACATTCGACGGGGAGTCACTACCAACGTAGTTTCCAGACTTCGTTCGGCTCTTATTGTATCGAGAGAAGCGCCGTCTGCAAACTTTCCTTCATCACGTCTATCGTTCCAAATATTCGTCCTTTCAATTTACAAATTTGGAAATAAATCAAAGTCCACAGGGTCCAGATCTGCCGCGGTGGAGTGGCCGAGCTTTCCAAGGCGCCTAGCTGCGGACCTCATAGTCGTCGGAGGTTCGAGTCCTCCTTTACCGTAAGTTAGATTAAGTAGTTTGTAAGCCTAGGGACTGATGACCACAGTAGTTGGGTCCCATAGATTTACAAACATTTGAATATGTTGAATTTGTTCCAGGTCTGCGCAGGGTGAGGCAGCACAGTGATTTACTTTCTGCTGACACAGTCATGCACCAACAGGGATGAATTTTTGGGTTCGTTCTGGTGACGCAAGAGGCATCAGTCGTCTCGCCACATTTCAGGCCATTTCACTGTCACCAACGTTTAACACAGAGCTTTTCTAGATTTTAGAGTGTGCGACCCCCCCTTCAAGGTAAGAATAGTCCGGCGACAACCCAAACCCTCATCACGAACCCTAAGAAAAGTATTTTTGCTATCTCAAACGAAGCAAATTTACACTCCTGGCCATTGAAATTGCTATACCACGAAGATGACGTGCCACAGACGCGAAATATAACCGACAGGAAGAAGATGCTGTGACACGCAAATGATTAGCATTTCAGAGCATTCACACAAGGTTGGCGCCGGTGGCGACACCTACAACGTGCTGACATGAGGAAAGTTTCCAACCAATTTCTCATACACAAACAGCAGTTGACCGGCGTTGCCTGGTGAAACGTTGTTATCATGCCTCGTGTAAGGAGGAGAAATGCGTACCATTACATTTCCGACTTCGATAAAGGTCGGATTGTAGCCTATCGCGATTGTGGTTTATCGTATCGCGACATTGCTGCTCACGTTGGTCGCGATTCAATGACTGTTAGCAAAATATAGAATCCGTGAGTTCAGGAGGGCAATACGAAACGCTGTGCTGGATCCCAAAGGCCTCGGCATCACTAGCAGTCGAGATGACAGTCATCTTATCCGCATGGCTGTAACGGATATTGCAGCCACGTCTCGATCCCTGAGTCAACAGATGGGGACGTTTGCAATACAACAACCATGTGCACGAACAGTTCGACGAAGTTTGCAGCAGCATGGACTACCAGCTCAGAGACCGTGGCTGCGGTTACCCTTGACGCTGCATCAGAGACGAAAGCGCTTGCGAGGTTGTACGCAACGACGAACCTGGGTGAACGAATGGCAAAACTTCATTTTTCCGGATGAATCCAGGTTCTGTTTATAGCTTCATGATGGTCGCATCCGTTTTTGGTGACATTGCGGTGAACGCACATTGGAAGCGTGTATTCGTCATCGCCATACTGGCGTCACCCGGCGTGATGGTATGGGGTGCCATTGGTTATACGTCCCGGTCATCTCTTGTTCGTATCGACGGCACTTGAACAGTGGCCGTTACATTTCACATATGTTACGACCCGTGGCTCTACCCTTCATTCGATTCCTGCGAAACCCTACATTTTAGCAGGATAGTGGACGACCGAATGTTGTAGGTCCTGTACGGGTCTTTCTGGATACAAAAAATGTTAGAGTGCTACCCTGGCCAGCACATTCTCCAGATCTCTCACCAATTGAAACCGTCTGGTCAATGGTGGCCGAGCAACTGGCTCGTCACAATACGCCAGTCACTGCTCTTGATGAACTGTGGTATCGTGTTGAAGCTGCATGGGCATCTGTACCTGTACACGCCATCCAAGCTCTGTTTGACACAATGCCCAGGCGTATCAAGGCCGTTATTAGGGCCAGAGGTGGTTGTTCTGGGTACTGATTTCTCAGCATCTATGCATCCAAATTGCGTGAAAGTGAAATCACATGTCAGTTGTAGTATAATATATTTGTCCAATGAATACCCGTTTATCATTTTGGTGTAGCAATTTTAACGGCCAATAGTGTAATTTTCTTTCTGTTGAGAATCCTGCAGCGTTTTGTGTATCGGAATGGAAGTCGTTATCCTATTTTTATGATTTCCGTCACAAATACTATATCTCTCTTTCATAAAGAGGGGCGTTTCACATTTCAGAAAAGACGGAAGCAAATTTTGCTCATTAATAAAGGTTACTCTGTATTGACATTTTGTAAAGAAACAAATTTTCTTAAATTTTTTTCATTATCGTATCTTGTTCATTTACCAATCGATTGGTTCCGGAAAACAGTTTTCAGGCTTTGCGCTTATTCATCCTTATGACATTGTGTTATAAAACAATCTATGTTCTATTTAATTGAGAATAATTATCAAACAAAGAAATTATGTAATTTTACCATAAAGTTTACTTAGGCTTGTATTTTTGTATCCATTTATGAGCTGGGAAACTATACGATTTCGAACTACTTTGACATCCAGTGGCATGTTTGCTGGACGTGCGTCGCTTTGTTTCGTGCTTCTTGGTGCGATCTGTCACCACAACGGTGCTACAATAAAAAAACAGTGAACATTGCGGACCCATTGCGGAGAGCGCAATATCAGTAGTTGAAATAATTTATGTATTAATTTATGAATTTTTCATAAATTTCGCTTTGAGGGGCAAATTACACAGTAAGTAAGGAGTGACATATAAAACTCTTGACTTCTTATTTCACATCGTTAACTGTATTCCAGACCCGGTGACCAGTTTTCGTTCAGAGCCCATGAAAACTATCAGCATTGCTTTGACATTGACTTAACCCGATCAGTTTGAACGTTACTCCCAACAACATAAGCTTAGACCCAAGTCTCACCTTCAGTTATGATTCTCTAGATAACCGCGATTCAAAAACTCTTGACAGATTGCGAGGCGATGGCCTTTCCAGCCTGTACTCATGCGATGCGGGACAAACGCGGTGGCAAAACGATGCGTTCCACCATACTGTGTCAAGATTACATGTAACGGTCCAACTGAAATGTTCTGCAATCTCTCGCACACTCAGTCCTCGAGTGGCACGCAGAAATTTCTTCCATGTTCCTGATATTAGCGTCGCCGGTAGACTTCAAAGGGCTCCTGAAAGATGATCGTTTGTAAGTTCCGTCCAGCCATTTTAAACCGCGTGACCCATTCGTAACAGAGTGCGGCTTAAGCACTCATCACCACATGCCTCATGCTTCATTTGGCGAGGCTCTGTAACGGTTTTCTTGAGATTCGTGCCAAAACTGATACAAACGCGTTGTTCCTATAATTCTGCCATGCCGAAATTGACAAATTCTGCGACATAACATTTTTATCAATAGACAGCTGAACAAAAACTAACAGACACACAATAAAGAAACTTCCGGCAGTCACACATTCAAAGTGGGTGTGTGCAGGGATACCAACCGCATATCGTTACAGAAATCCCTTGGAGGCGATATTACCAATGTTTTGGACCGTTTTGATATGCGAGCTGTATTGGTATCTGTTCTCTTCTCGCTGCGTCCTTGCATGTTATTGTTGTTGTTGCTATTGCTGTTGTTGTTGTTGTTGTTGTTGTGGTCTTCAGTTCGCAGGCTGGTTTGATGCAGCTTTCCACGCTACCCTGTCCTGTGCAAGTCTCTTCATGTGAGAATACGTACGGCAACCTACATCCTTTTGAATCTGCTTACTGTATTCGTCCCGCGGTCTTTCTCTACGATTTTTACCCCACATGCTAAGTTGACAATTCCTTGATATCTCAGAATTTGTCCCACCAACCTATCCTTTCTCTTAGTCAGGATGTGCCAGATACTCCTCTCCCCAATTCTTAACACGATCTACCCATTTAATCATCATTCGTATGTAGTATCAAATTTTCAAAGATTCTATCATCTTTTAGTCTGAACTGCTTATCGTCCACGTTTCACTTCCATACAATGCTACACTACAGACAAATGATTTCAGAAAGGACGTCCTAACATTTAAACTAATAATTTATGTTAAATTCCACTTTTTCAGAAAAGCTAATCTTTCCATACCAATTCTGCATTTTATATCTTCTTTACTTCGGCCATCAGAAGTTATCTTGCTACCGAGATTACATAACTCATCTACCATTTTTACTGCGAGTATACAACCAATAAAACAGACGTTTGTAACCTGGGTGTCCGAATACCCGGGATGTCAACTAGTAGCATCAAGGGTAACGCGAAACTACTAAATTCAGAATGAAATTAAAAAAGCCAATATAGCTACAAGATTTTCTGCTTTTCGCTCAGTGTCAACTGTACTTATAAATGAAATTTTCATTTATTAAAAAAGAATAATAAAACTAAAGTATATCGGTCAGGTCATTCTATCCTGTCAATTTTCTTCATTTTTTCATGATCGAAAGTTATCCATCCACAGATCTGTCGTCAAGAAATAGACATCACTTAACTCTCGCGTTCCTAAATTCAAACTAAAACGTGAATTCCTTCTGACAATTGGTTATGGGAATGTCCTGTCAATACTTCATTCTGTTAATTTTACGATGTCTTCAGTTATATTTAAGATACGTTATTCCTTTTGGCCTTAGAAGATTAAGAGAATCAGTCTTTCATTTTAGCTTTAGACATATTAGTTGCGTCTGGAGGAAGTTATGAACATACATTTAACTTTTCAACATTTTTGTCATTCCAGCTAAAATTGTCTGTAAGATAATATAGGGAAATTAATCTTAGAAACTTTACGACAACATTTAACAATTACTAATTATGGAAGGTAGAATTCTTAGACAACGGATTCTGTCTTCTCGCATAGATCTATCGCAATTTAAATCGTTCATATACGAGTCACAATTTGAACCTAAAGCTCTACTCAGTGCCAGGGTGTCTCGTGCAACTGTATAAGTAAGAAGAATGTCGTCATTAGGTGAAGTGTGGAGATCTCTCTGAATTAAACGCTAAGGGATTTAAGAATTTGATGACGAAACGTCGAGCTCATTCGGAAGGGACTTGGCGTTGGAGCTGTAAAAATCGAAAATACACCAACTGAACTGGGAGGAGCGGTCCTAGATGGTATTGTTAAGATAGTTTTCTTATTGTTAGAGACATATCACCGAACCAGTTAAGATGAGAATAAAATATTGGAAGTAATAAAACTGTTTCTCATAATTATAACTACTTATGCTTGACAGGTTGCGCATGGACTTCTAACAGCGAATTGAAAATTATACACAGAACTCTTTGTCTTCATACGTAGAAGTACACTATCCGAAAATATTCAGGATCGTAAAACAAGAGTTCAACTAAGATACATTTGTTTTCCATTATGTCAGTCAATACTATTGAAAACAAGACTGTTAGGATGTTTGCACAAATGTAACGGGGAGAAACCATGAAATGTGATTCAAAACCCTTCGTGTATGGTTTGCAATGTATATGCAAAATATAAATGACTGATATTATACAGTTCAGAAGGGAAACTGAGAATGGTAACGTGGTCACTTGGTTGAGGTATTGTGCATGTTGGAGACACACTTATGGCCGTTTACTATAGCGTAAATTCACATTAGCGTTCCAGAAGAGGAAAACGTAATATATTCCCAAGCATTCAGGTTTGCCAAGATGTTCGTAACACTGTAAATAACCCCTTTATTTAGCACACACAGAAATCACGAGAGCCGGCCGCGGTGGCCGAGGAGACTGAGGCGCTTCAGTCACGGTCTGCACGGCCACTACGGTCGGGGGTTCGAATCCCCCCCCCCCTCGGACATGGATATTTGTGCCGTCCTAGTTCGTAAGTAGTTCATGAGTTGTTTGTAAGTTTAGGGACTGATGACCCCGTAGTTAAGTCCCATAAGCTTTACAAACATTTGAACATTTGAAATCACGAGAAGAAAGAGTATTTAAATGTGTAGGGCCATGTGAACAGATTTATACGAGTTTTTCAAAATATAGTTTCTGGTTTGTAAGTAACATTGCACAAAAATTTCGCATGGTGGTAGAGTATCAATACTACAGTGTTGTTCTTATGACTGTAGAAATTATTGTGTATTGGGCTACTTCATGCGAAACGTGTGAAAAGAGGTCGTTTTTGGCGCGAAGTTCAGAACAGTCCCATGATTTCAACATTTTACTGTCAAGTATCCCTGAACACAAAACTTCCAAATTCCTTTTCCGCCCGTATGTGTCACGTGACGACGTATCATATCTGTCATACCATGCATCATTGGTTGGTACAGGAAATGCTGTTTCATTCTTCTTTTGGACTTATTGTCCATTTTGTATTTGTCTACCAGGCCTCCTCTTCACAATAAATATAAGCCCATTTTCAGTCTCCCAAATGAGAACTCGTCAACAATTTTCCATAATAATTGAATTTTAAGGCTTCGTCTTTTCCTTTTATAAGCAGTTTTCCATGTATCACGAAAAATAACGTCACAAAATTAAAACAGACATGTACCTTGGTAATGAATGCTCGGAATGTCCGCTAAAGATTTTTTACTGTTAAACTTTTCGCAAAAGACAACGAAACATCACTTTATTGGATAGCTTAAATGTTAGTTTCAAGCATGGTTGCCCGTACAATTATGAAACTAGAAACATATTTCAGAAAATCACGCAAAATTTTGATGTTGCTCGAGAGCAACATTGCCAAATACAGGGTTAATAGGGTAAATTTTAATGTGATAACATGCAGTCAAAGTCTCAAGATATCTACGGCACTTGAAAAGAGTCTGCCAAGACAAAATCAGTAAGGGGGAGTGAGAGGAATAATAGTGTGGAGGAAGCAGCGGTCTCAAACTGTGGACCGAGCGAGGTGGCGCACTGGACTCGCATTCGAGAGGATGGTGGTTCAAATCCACCTCCGGCCATCCAGATTTAGGTTTTCCGTGATTTCCTAAAATCACTCCAGTCAAATTCCGGGATGGTTCCTTTGAAAGGGCACGACCGACTTCCTTCCCCCATCCTTACCCAAAACTCCGAGCGTTAGCTCCGTCTCTAATGACCACGCTGTCGACGGGACGTTAAACTCCAAGCTTGCTTCCTTGCTTCAGACTGTGGCTTGCCTGGCCCTCGCACAGTGGCGGTCGATGCGGGCAGGCACCCTCGCGTTATCAGCACCAGATAAGCCGCGACTATCGGATGCCCGCGCCTCCTGCTTGTACCTGCCGTTCTCCACACTTTATCTCCCTGCTAGAGTGGCTGCCATTCATAAATTGTTTGCTCCGCAACTTTCTGCCCAAACAGCTGAATTATACTCCCATACGATGGCTCATTATTCATTTTGTATGCCACTATGTTTCGCCGTTGTATGCAGAAAATACTTTCACACTGGTCAAGCCTCCTTCTTCTTCTTTACACGTAAGTTATGTAGTTTGGCTGCACCCGCAACGTATCAGCAGTCCTACAAACTACTTCGACAAATGAAAGTAGTAGCTTAATGGTAGCATCAGTCAGAAGGTTAGGATGAATTTCACAATAGGCGTGTCCATGTCTCTTAACGTTATTGTGTCTTCATACAAATAATTTCCATTCTTGCCAAATCCGTACCTATTTTAATGCTAGAGTAACGTTCACGATATGGTTGCCGGCCACCGGCAGGTGAGCAAGTAGTAGTGTTGTGCAAGCAGTCGTGGAATGAAGTCGCAAATGCCAGTATGAGCTTGGATCATTTAATATCTTTTTATCTGCGAGAATGTTGACAAATAGTTGAATTTGAAAATGTTTTGACATTGTGAAGAAGAAAGGTAAGGAGTCATCTGTTCCTTATTGTAGTCCATCTCTAACAGACATTCAACATGAAGGGTTTAATTTTCGTCTCTTATGTCCATTCTTTTAAAATAATTAATAGTATAGTGCCGGAATCTAGTATGTTTTTACCGTAACAAAAAAAAAAAAAAAAAAAACGGAGGAAGTGCGATGCAGACAATTTCGATTTTTTGATTTAAATTGTATAAAGAACTAGTTGGTTTTTCTTTTGTTGAAAATGATACAAGAAGTAAATGGGTTCCTGAAAACATTTGTGTAAGACAATCCCAAGTTGTAAGCACCATTTTAGTGCAGTATTGTTTGAGTTCATGCTCTCTTTTTTATGAAAAAATTATATAAAGTGCAAAAGTTTAAACTTCAGCTCAGTTCTGTTTCATGTTAGTCATTTATCCCGAAACCCAATTAATTATATGTTTTAAATACTACAGAGATGGACAAAATTAGTATTTGTGTAGTTAATGTATTCGCATTGCACTCCTGCGAATTATGTTGTTAGTTTTTGACCTTGCAGCAGCAGCAGCATTTTTTTTTTCGCAGTAATTCTGGGGGCAGTTGCACATGTTTTCTTGCGCACAGGTAGGCAATAAAATCAGTGTCGAACTCAGATTTAATTGGCAATCGGTCAGTTCTGCAGCAAACTGGTGTGCTATTTTTCAAACAATTGCAATCTTTAATGAAACAGATTATATTCTACTGGAGATCAGATTGCTCGTTCTATGAATAAAATCAAGGGGTCAGAATTAGTTTTATTACATATTTGGTTTTTGTTCAAAGTCATGCTTAACTAATTGGATAAAGTGTTCAGTCATATTACCAATTTTGAGTTATAGTGCAGATTTATTTTTACAACTACCTATACACACACAACTGCACACGATACAATTCTTTGAAAAGTCACTGAAGTACAGTAAAGCAATTTTTATTGATAAGCTGCGATAAACATACTAAACAGTACTATTTTAATTAAAATACCAATCAGTATAGATTTATTTTCAGCAATAACAATCATTACAACTGTCACTTGGTGACCTTGCCAGGATACTGTGAAGCTTTTGAAATGTTTACGTGGTCAGACTGTGAACTGCTCTCGTAGTTTGCGTGCTACATTTATCATCTACCAATTTTTCTATGTTGTCTACTAATAACGAGCAGCATTTATACCAAATATTTAGATTCGCCTCTTTTTTTGTTTCATAATGTCTTTGCAACAAAACCCATTGTCGATATGACGCATTCTACTGTTAATAGCAAATCGCGTACAGTGTCTGCTTCACAAAAAGGTAGTGCTTCAAACGATTGCAGTAATAATTCTGACCCCCCAGGGGACTCACGGTTCTTTCGTGACTACGTGCGTGGCGAGATCGATGGACAAAATTCTGCATCAACTGTCAACAATTTAAGCACCACACACACACACACACACACACACACACACACACACACACACTGTCAGACGACACTAAATTCATACAAAATCCCGACACACTAATATTCTGTCAACTGGTATGCCGAATGCCGCACAGATCAAAGAACTGAAGTCTATCTTGGAGGTTTTACAAAAACAGGACAAACGTTTCCAAAAATTTTATGAACATATTAAACAAACTAATGAACTGTTACAACAACAAGACAAACGTGTCCAAGAACACATTCAGCTTTTTCAACAGATCTTTTCACAAATTAATGATGAAATTGCGAAAGTTTCTTCTCGAATTGATGACGTTGAGAGTGCTCATCAACAATTACAATTACAATTACAATTCAAGTTACCCAAATAGAGACTGAAGTTTCCGAACAGTTACAACAACTCCAAGATAAATACAAACAAGACAAGGATCTCATTATTGTAAATATCAATAATATTGTGCCTAGTTCAATGATATCAAAGCCAAAGGTAGGATTTTACAGACATTCTACGTTATTAACCCCCGGGCGGCAGCGCTGGTGCAAATATGCTACCACTTTCTTTTTTAAAAAAAAGCTCGCTGTTGTCGCAATGATGGAGATGCCATATTTCCGCTTTAGCTTTCCCTCAATTAAGCCTTCACATTGATGTCAGTGAAGGTTCTGAGTTTCTAGTACACAGCTGTGTCCACCCAAAAATTATTTTGTCAGGGAGCTCATCACATTTGCACCGCGCGGCCTGTCATGTAAGTAGATTGGATTTGTTGTGTGTTACGTCTAGTTGTCCTTGGAAATAGATTTGTGGCAGTTTCTAGTAAATATTTATTCTATAAATATTACCCTAGATATTCAAATGCTAAAAAACTTTAATTTATTTCATAAATAGAAGTTTAACTCGATAAATTGTCCTCTACTTTCTCCTGGTGAGCCATGCTGCAGATTCCTTCAATTTCATTTTTACCTTTTTTAAGCCTTACTCAGTGCGAAAATGAGTATTATTCTATTACATAATTCAATCTTCAGGTCTCGTAGACGTGGTATGGGTCTAACAGATGAGGAAATAGACTTCATTCGACAAGTAATGAAGGTCGTAGATATTTTTGTCCAGAATCCTCATCAGATCATAAACAGGATACTATTATTCAAATATAGATCCTAGTTCGGATCCCGAACAAGATTTAAGAAACAGTGAATCTGATATTGAAGACGTTAGCACTCTGAGCAGGAAAACGCCATACAAGCAGCGCTCCAAAACACAGAAAAAGATCATCATAAAAATCTTCCCTGGTTCAAAAGGAAACTCAAGGAGCATGAGGATAATGTCACAAGGTGTCTTATTCACAATATATGATAATATGATTCATGAGATAATTATGTGTACTAAGTTCCACATAACACAGAAAAAACTGACAATAATTACTCAAGAGGCAGGAACTACAGAGAAGTAAAGAAAGAGGAAATGATGGTACTGCTGGGTATATTATATATGATTATTGTCCACTTTTGGAATATTGTTATATTTATACACCAAAGGTAATGGATATATTAAATCAGATATTAACTAATGTGATATTTATACGTGTACGATAGCTTTATACTAGGTTTGTTACTCGAAATACTCAGTGGTAGCAAATATGCACTGCACTGTTGCTGAAGTTATAATAATTGGCGCTGCCGCCCGAGGATTAACATTGCATACCTATGTTTCATTGTATTATTTACATTTATAATATTTTTTGTGTTCCGTATTTGGAACAGCTACAGAGAAACCGAAAGTAGGCGGTAAAAGACGCGAGTGCAATTATTTTGAAGCTTGTTGGCAACTACTTGGATTTTTCCTTGCCAGCTCTCTACGCGGAAGAGATTGCATTTGCACACAGTTGTCAGTCTCTGTGTGATGTGTCTGTGTGCAATGCTTGACGTCACTTTCAGCTGGCCGAGGCCTACGACAAAGACAGGCCCCAGCGCAGTCGTCATGCCACGTAAGCAAGGTAGTTCCGAGCCTGCGCGATCGCTAGCTCAGTGGCTGCCCGCTGTGACGCAGTAGGCTGTGCCCCAGCGGCCGGCCAATCGGCTAGCGACCGCGCCGGCTCGGAACTACCTTGCTTACGTGGCATGACGACTGCGCTGGGGCCTGTCTTTGTCGTAGGCCTCGCAGCGGGCGGTGCCGCTGACCCGGTCAGTGCGAGTCACCGAGTCGAGCAGTAGAGCGCCAGACGCTACCTCACTACGGGTAACAGCTGGCAGCCGGTCCACGTACACCACTCAGCTGTCAACACCTCAGTATAATCACTCGTGAGCGTGCATTCATGAGTACTGCTCTTTTTTCGTTTAGTTTATCGTTTCGACCAGCTGAAAGCTCAATATTTGCAATAAAAGTTCACATGTCTTATATCCATAGCCATAATACTTGATATTCAATGGATGCACCGCTGCAGCTGTATACAGAATGTTTCAGGAGGAATCTGTACATACTGTTAAGATAGCTGTATGTGTGCATACATATTCCACGTTTCCTCCGAAAATACTCGATCGATTTCAACCACATTTGGTACATACACTACTTGCAACACGAGAATCGGCACTGTGTGATTTATAACCTCATAGCTCCCACAGGACCGGAGATACAGGTAAAGTTTAATGGCTTCTGATATATATGCTACCCTGCACAGTCAGTGTGATGTGTGGGAATAGTATCAGCCTGCCTTAATGACCTGCTCTCCAGGGCAGTCTAAATGTCAGGGGCAAAAACCAGTGATGGAAGTGGAGGACGAGAAGGACACATAGAATGAGGACGCTAAAGTGGACAGGAGAGGAGGAATTGGACAGACATAGAGGAGGCAGCAGGAGATGAACAGAGAAGAAATGTGCTAACAACCACCTATTTCAAATGTGGTGGGAGGTTTTATGAGCAAATAGACAGAGTTGCCATGGGCTCCCCCTTAGCTCAGGGCATCGCCAATCTTTATATGGAGCACTTTGAAGAGGTAGCTCTGAACACCGCACGCCTAAAACCAAAGGCATTTTACAGATACGTAGATGATACTTTTGTGGTATGGTCACATGCAAGGAACCTACAAGAGTTTCTGCGTCATCTCAACAGCATACACAACAGCATCAACTTCACGACGGAAGAAGAAGAGAACGGATGCTTACCTTTCTTGGACATCTTAATCAAGTTAAGTCCGGACGGTACGATGGGACAATCGGTGTACAGGAAGAACACCCACTCGGACCTTTATCTCAATGCTCGGAGTTGCCACCATCCAGCTCAACGCAACTCGGTACTAAGCACGTTAGTACAAAGAGGCAGTCCATCTGTAACAAGGAGAGTTTACCTTTGGAATTGCTGCATTTGCGGGAAACTTTCCGCAAAAATGGCTACAGCGAGACTCAGATAAGACGCGCCTTAAGGAAAGACAAGAGGTGGGAGGACAAGCCAGAAGAAGACGAAGCTAAACGTGTGGCGTTCTTGCCTTATGCTGGCGCGCCGAGAGCCCAAATCGCCAGAATACTGAAAAAGCACGGTATAACAGCCATCTTCCACGCAATCTAAAAGTAAAGGACCTACTTGGTTTGACCAAAGACCCTTTAGGAATAGTATGCTGTACTTGTTAGCAGAAGTAAATAGTTTGACGTGAAAGATAGTGCGGATGTGAATCTATCTTAATGAACTGAAATAATGGAGCCACCACAGCGAACCATGGCTGACACTGAACTCTGATTGCTGCATCGCTTAAGTCACGCGGCCAGGAGTCAGTGGTCTCGCCCCTCCCGTCCCTACGAACGGGCTACAAGCCTCTGCAGAGAGTGCTCCTTGGGGCACTGTTGGAACAGCCTAGCGGCTAGGTCTTGATTTCTATACTGCGATGGCAAAAATGCAGAAGTGATAGCTATGACTTTTCCACATTTTTATCCTACTTTATTTTCCTCCCTTATTTTGTGTGGGTGCTGAGCACCCCCAAAAATTTCATTGGGGTTGCACCAGCACAGCAGCACCCATGGAGTCGGCGCCCCTGGTTGCGAAACAAGATGTTCTGATGGGTACGAGCGCTCCACGCATTTCAATGGGAGCCTGCCAGTCACGTAGCTGGGATGTTGACAGGGGGGGGGGGGAGGTCCGAATTGTTAAAGACAAATTTACAAAGGCTCATGTTTTTCATTTATTTTAAAAACAAACTTAGGCTAACTTTTTTTTATATTGTATGCACATAGTTTGCGTTTGCGGGCATCTACAGCATCAAGAGCGAATGCGGTAAGCTATAAATCGGACAAACAGAACGGTGCATATCACAACGCTGTGTAGAGCACGTCAGAAATACACGCCTAGCGGAAAAGAGAGAGAGAGAGAGAGAGAGAGAGATAGAGAGGGGGGGGAGAAGCAAGTCTGCTGTAGCAGAGCACAGCATTGATGAGGGCCACACCTTCAAGTTTGAAGAAACTAAGAAGATATGCGGTGCCAATGGATTCTGTCTTTAAGGAAGCAGTGGAAATACACCTCCACGACAACCTGGTCAACCGGGATATCAGATATCAGCTGAGCGCAGCCTGGAATGCTACGATTGAGAACATTAGGCAGCAACGCTCTGTTGTGAACGTGGCGGCGTCCGCCGACAGAATGGGCAGCCGCCGGGGCCCGAAGCACGGACCAGAGCCGCGCCGCATTCCCCCACCACCGGCCGCGCCGCGTACCCCCACCACCGACGCGGCAGCCGCTTCCGAAGGACCCTGATTGGCCGCCTGCAGAAGTGGACAGTGGTCAGACGACCATGTAGGGAACAGCATCCAGACACCTCGCCTGAGGATGATGAGTACGAAACTCATTGAAACGTTGCACCAAGACGACGCTACCACTCGGCTGATAACCCGACAACATTTCATCGTCAGGCAGAGTAGGTTGCGCGCACATAGCTGACTGGGTAGCCGCTGGGCACGGCCCACTATGCCGAAGCAGTGAGCCAGTCAGCTATGCACGCGTAACCTACTCTGCCTGACGTCACACGAGAGCGCCGCGGCCTTCTCTCTAGGTGGTGGTGATATTGCACCTAAACGTGTACCAGGTACCTACAATTTTTCATTTCGTTCGTCAAAATGTGAACAGATTTTCGGAATAATGAGTTATGATTAGAAGAGTCTGCAAACATGTCAGCGTAGTGATTACTCATAATTGCGTACTCAGTATCAAGATCACGTCATGACAACTGTCAACAAATTATATACTCCGTATTTGTTCCGATTCTGTCGACTACCATTGTGTTCAAAAGTATAGTTAATAAATTAGGTTTGAAAATTTCTAATTCGTAAAATTCACGGCCGTTAATCCAGATAGCGCGGAATTATTTTTGCTTTTAATTTTCTTTCAAAAGATAGAAATTACCATCATATGACTACACAAAAACTTAGTGGTTTTTATCGCAATTACGCCATTAGGCTTTCAATATTGCCATCTTTCTAGAAGGCTGTCAAAATTAAAGTTTTAGAATATTAATCTGATGATTTAATGATAATGAAACATTATTTAAGATGAAGTATATACTTACGTGTCCCAAAAATTAAAGAATGTTCTACAAATCCAACTACGGCGGAGTTTTCAACATTTTCTGTATGATCTCATCTTCAAAGATGTATACAACAATTTTGCAATGAAAAACAGAAGCTAAAATTGATCTGCAATGGAAGCAGGCGATTCAAAGAAATGACATACGATACTGCGCGCGAATTTATAACTACA
This sequence comes from Locusta migratoria, assembly GCA_026315105.1. Classification (NCBI taxonomy): domain Eukaryota; kingdom Metazoa; phylum Arthropoda; class Insecta; order Orthoptera; family Acrididae; genus Locusta; species Locusta migratoria. The sequence goes on from CM048751.1 coordinate 306,801,609, forward strand.
AGAATGGAAAAACTAAGCCGCCATTCTCATCGTTCTGGAAGGGCGTCAGAGCTATCCTGTGGTACGCCAATCAGTGGTGTCTGATCTTCCGGGCATGTGCGAGAGAACAGACACCATGTCGGATTTTGTTAACTTTTTTTATGTTTGTAGATTATAAAGTGCCGACCGCGGTGGCCGAGGGGACTGAGGCGCTCCAGTCACGGCCTGCACGGCCACTACGGTCGGGGGTTCGAATCGGGCATGGATATTTGTGCCGTCCTTAGTATTAGCTAGTTCATAAGTAGTTTGTAAGTTTAAGGACTGATGACCCCGTAGTTAAGTCCCTTAAGATATACAAAGATTTGAAACATTTCTTTTATTATAAACTATTCTCCTACTCCACTGTAGTGTCAGCGTGCAATAGTTGGCCACCAAAGAGGAGCAACCGCAGTCTGTCGTTAGCCGTGTGACAGCACACTGCCTACATTCGCTGAATTCTGGATGATTGCGTAGAGTTTGGGTGACGTCCTTCAGGCTGCGCGCGCACATTCCGCCTGAAGCAAAACGTCTCACAACGTTTCGCTGCAAGCTTTTAGTTGCTTTGCTCCTACAGTGTGCGCGAGATTTGCACGACGCAATATTTTGTTTGAAGCGACAGAACAAAATATTGTTTGTATTGTTCTCCTCCAGTAGTGGTGCAGTTAACATGTGTGACGAAGTCAACGTAGCCTTTACTTTTTGGCAGTTTTTGCAAATGATGGACTCGAATTAAAGGAAACTTTGGGTTCACCCGACCAGTCAGAGGAGAGACATGAAGTCTTTTCTCTCAGAACTCAAATCAGATCTATGGAAATTTTACAGTTATTGTAGAATGAGTGTCAATAGTTTTGAAGTGTTGTTGGAACTCATCGGAGACAAAATATCCAAAAAGGACACTAATTCGAGACGCACCATCCTTGCTGAATTTTCGAGTAATTTCCATTTAAAATTGAAAGCTTCCAATTAGTAACCATTACTTCATTATTACTCCTTAGAGATTCATCGGATGATGACTGCTTTGCCATAGAATGGTGTCTCATAAGAAAAGTGTTGGAACTAGCGGCTTTTGGTTGATAATTTTCTAATACATTTTCTGTATTGGAAGAAGAAGAATTTAAAAATTAGAAATTATAATAAATTGTAATTTTAATCTTACTAAATAGTAATATACAATCAATTTACAAATATTTTTGTTTAAATCTTAATAAAGCATTTTGTTTACAGCTGTAAAAATATTGAAAGAAGAGGTTTTCAAAATATGAACGCTTTTACAACTCATGAAGGTTATTCTTGTTAATATTCCACTAGTTTTATTAATTTGTTTTTTAATTATACATTTGTTACCTGAGATATTCATTTCCTGACCTATGTCTTGCCATGCTTTGGCACTCACATCCCGGTTGTAGTAATCTTTTCTGGTAATCACGTACAATTCGGGTCTGGTTTCCACGGGGGCTACAAGTTTATCAAAATCGATAACTTTACCGTCGCCTACGCCATCTTCCCCTATTTCAGTCATTACGCAATACACTCGACTAAAACACAAAGTAGACGCTTCTGTACGGCCAAAGCAGCGCGTGACAGCTGTAGCGGAGAGAAATGGAAAGGGGTTGGCGCATGCGCAGAACGTTTTGCTCCTTGAAACATGAGGCATCATGCTGTATCGGATCCAGGCGTCGAGCAACTGCTCAGATGTTTCATGTCATCGCGAAACGCCTCACAACGTTTGCTTCAGCAGTGCGCAAGGACGTAGCCAAAAGGGGGATCTTGGGGGTCCGGCCCCCTCCCCCCCAATCACCTAAACGATAAAGTACTACTCAAACTTATGCTAAGGACAACACACACGCATCCACGCTCGATGGTGGACTCGAACTACCTAAGGGACTAAACGAAATAAAACACGACCTACCTACCGTGTAGTGTAATTGAATGATATTGTTAAAAGGGATACGCACTGTCGACTGTCATCGAAGCCATCTACAGATTTTAATTATCGATAACAGCATCGGCTGTTACCCAGTCCTCGTTAAACCATTGTTCTTTGTCGGCATTACTCCATTATTGGCATGATAATCACTACAGTGAAATGCTGCCGCTGCCGTTTATTTCTTTTGTGTTGTGTTGTTAGGATGAGTTTCCAATTATGAGTAAGTTCATAACAGAGAGAGATAGAGAGAGAGAGAAACCGACTTTCATTTGTCCACTAGCGTTTTGGTAAGTTAAAACACGTACTACTATAATAGCTTATTTATCTATTTACAGCAGTGGAGTCGTGGAGTAGCAATATTTCAGTGTATCATAAGGCACCTCAACAATTAGGTGTAATACTTTTTAAAATTAGGTTTAAGAGTAATATTTTATCTAGAGGATGGATACCTTGCAATGCCAACAAGACTAAAAGAACCAATAATCTTGGAACTAAAATTATAGACTTACGCTTCCTAAATCACTATGAAAGTTGTTTATAGTGATGTAAAAATTAATACAGATTTTGCGAAACACCAAGCTGTAGTCGTGGCTGACAGGCAGCGAGCTTGGTGACGTGCAACCGCAACGTTGCCAGTGTTCAAATACAAAGACACACTTCTCATTCTGATAATCTGACTTCCTTTGGAACAACAACTGAAGGTTCTGCTGGCATATATTGAAAAATTTTTTTAATAAATGTTTTCCTCAATTTTGTATATAACATATTTCAGTATTTGTAAGAAGGTCTTACAAACGCAAACTATGTGCATAAAATATAAAAAAAAATTAGCCTAAGTTTGTTTTTAGAATAAATGAAAAACATGAGCCTTTGTAAATTTGTCTTTAACAATTCGGACCTCCCCCCCCCCCCCCCTCTGTCAACATCCCAGCTACGTGACTGGCAGGCTCCCATTGAAATGCGTGGAGCGCTCGTACCCATCAGAACATCTTGTTTCGCAACCAGGGGCGCCGACTCCATGGGTGCTGCTGTGCTGGTGCAACCCCAATGAAATTTTTGGGGGTGCTCAGCACCCACACAAAATAAGGGAGGAAAATAAAGTAGGACAAAAAAGTGGAAAAGTCATAGCTGTCACTTCTGCATTTTTGCCATCGCAGTGTAGCAATCACGACCTAGCCGCTAGGCTGTTCCAACAGTGCCCCAAGGAGCACTCACTGCACATGCTTGGAGCCCGTTCGTAGGGAGGCGTGGTGGGAAGGGGAGGGGCGAGACCACTGACTACTGAGTTCAGTGTCAGCCATGGTTCGCTGTGGTAGCTCCATTATTTCAGTTCATTAAGATAGATTCACATCCGCACTATCTTTCACGTCAAACTATTTACTTCTGCTAACAAGTACAGCATACTATTACAGTGGCATTACACACGACTTCACGTAAAACATCGCGGGCAGGCAAATGGCGGAGCACCTGTAGGGCTAGTAGCCGAGCTTAATAATGACACATATACAGAAATGATTTGAAAAGTGAACCCAGGAAAGGCGTTTTGACTATCCATTGCTCCATTCACGAAGCGCCATTGTCTGCTGAAGGAGTGCAACCAGGCGCTGTAATAAAAGACGTCACGTGTGTGGGATCTGTGCTTTGTCGCCATATAAATAACCGCCATTTCAAAGGTTTCCTGAAGGTTATACAAGTGGATCATGGGTACTTATCTTGGCACAGTACAATTCGTTGGCTTAGTTGTCTTTGTCAATCATGAGGTAGTATGTCTTTCTAAATGAAAGCCGGCCGCGGCGGCCGAGAGGACTGAGGCGCTCCAGTCACGGTCTGCACGGCCACTACGGTCGGGGGTTCGAATCCCCCCTCGGGCATGGATATTTGTGCCGTCCTAGTTCGTAAGTAGTTCATAAATAGTTTGTAAGTTTAGGGACTGATGACCCCGTAGTTAAGTCCCATAAGTTCTACAAACATTTGAACTTTTTCTAAATGAAAGGGGCAAAGTTCATTGTCGTATAGATTAAAACTGGATAGAAAATCTAACGTTCCATACTAACATAAATATGCACTTTAAGAAATTAATCATTACAGGGCAAAGAACATCTAATAACAGACATGAAGGACCAAATAAAGTGTTTAAGAAAGAGTTTCGTCATTCAGAGGGGCAAATGATTAACGAAATACTAACATCCTTCAATCGTCTGATTCGTTTTAAACTTCTTAAAATTTCCTGAATGTACCAGTGGTGCTGTTTTTTGTTTCGTATTTTCTTTTCTATAATGTTGAATCTTGCCACAGTTGAAGTACTGTTAATAATATCAGTGGCTGTTCTCTCTCGTTTTTCTCCAGATATCAAATCATGGAATGTTATTACTACTGACAGAGCGACAAATGTGACTGATACGTTCTCTAGGTTGCAAGCAAAAATCAGATAAATTGAGCAGTGCTTGACCCATTCTTTGAACCTTGTGGCCGAAAAGGTAATGAAAAATGAAACCACGAGCACCGACACTGATTTTCAAAAGTCGGCGCCCCTGTTCGCAACACTTGCTTCGGGCGAAATGCTTGATCAGTGTGCGTCCGGCCTTAGATTTCCTCCACGCGCCACGAGTGGACAGCGCAGAGGAGCCGCCTGCAGCAACAGGTCTCCTGGCCGGCAAACGCACCTGCCGCCGCCCACTGTTTTCTACCGACGGTACGTACTAGCGATCCGTCGTTCACGAAAGAACGCCTTCAAAGTAACGGTTCTCAAAACTGGACTTACGGACCGAAGAACTTACTTAGTTTCTGCTAGTCGGTCCCGGACCGGAACGGTTGCGGCGACTTTCAGTTCCACAAACTGTCGCGTGGCCGCCGTGCAGCCGGTCCCGCCCCGGGAATTCAGTTGCAGTTCCAGTTCCAGTTCCAGCCACTGGTGGGTATCGAGCTGTCGTCTGTTTTGTTGCCTGCGATCGACCATTCTCACTGCATTTCAGCCCTTTTTCTGAACTTTGGGCTAGTGGTTCTTCGTGTATGCTATTTAGCGTCCATTACCAGTAATTTACATTTTACAGCTATTTTATAGTTTTTTATAGCTTTACAAACATTTGAAACACATTTGGTCATCGTAATACTATAGCCCTCACACCTCTGATATAGCTCTGAAATATTAGACTGCAACCTTTCAATCGAATCTGCCATCTCAACTAAGTTGTCTGCATATTTTCTTTTCTCAGATTTTAATCGCAACCTGACTATTGTTTTCCACAGACGATCCAAAAAAAGTGTGGACAACAGTAGTGACAGGCTACAGCATTGTCTTACCCCTGAAACTATCCTGAACCATGAATTCAATTTACCATCAACTCTGACAATCTACGTTAAGATCTTTAATTGCCTGCAGAAGTGTGTCTCCTGTTGCACAATACTGTAAAACTGAAAATAGCGTCCTATAAACAAGGTCATAGATCTATTAAGCATAGATACAATTCCCTGTTCCACTCGTAACACTTCTCCATTATCTCATCCTGAGAGACTCTAAGAGGCCTAAACCCACACTGATTTTCATCTATCTTGTCCTGAACTAACACTCGGATTCTCACTTCAACAGTACCAGATAATATTTTGCCCACACCGCTAATTAAAGAGATAGCTCTGTAGTTGTTGCAAGCTTTTTCTGTCCCCACGCTTGAAAATTTGTGGCGGGCAGCGATGGCCGAGGGGTCTGCGGTGCGCCAGTCACGGTCTGCATGGCCATTACGGTCGGACGGTCGGGGGTTCGAATCCCCCCTCGGGCATGGATATTTGTGCCGTCCTTAGTAGTAGCTAGTTTGTAAGTTTAGGCACTGATGAACCCGTAGTTAAGTCCCATAAGCTCTACAAACATCTAAACATTTATTTGAAAATTTGTGCGATTACTGCTTTCGTCCAGTCAGACAGAACCTTTCACCACGCCTTTCAAATTATCCTGATTTTCCACTGTGTTTGATGAGTTGTGACTTAATTCAATCTACACCAGCCGCTTTATTGCACTTGCAATCTGTTGACCATCCTCTCACTTTATCAAATGTGACTTTTTCATCATCTTTCTTATACCATTTTACATGAAATTCTGAAAAATGATTGATTTTTACCTATATCCAGAAATTCTTCAAGTTATTTCCTCCACCTGCCAAACGCATCCACAGGATTCACTAGCAGCATTCCTGATCTGTCCAAAATACTTGTCAATCCTCCTCCTCTTCCTTTCGAAGGCTGCTAATTACACTTCAGAAAGGTTTTCCACCTATTTCCAAAGTCTTTACATGATTTCGCTTGGATTCTGCCATTATCTATTTGCTTTTGTTTCTTTCTTCTTCATACACTGCCCTCCATAAGTATGGAAACACCATGCTGCGTATTGCAACGGAGCAAGACGGAAGTGATCTATGTGAGTTATTCATTAGAATACAGAATAGCAAGTTCAAAAAACGGTTAATAATGACACTTGAAGTATTGTACACTTAACTATTGTACATATACATACATATTGGAACGTACTAATATTGCTCCGTTTTATGTAACCAAACACGCCAGGTGGCGCGAGTAGACCGCATGTCTTTGTAGAGGTACGTTGTTTACAGCTCTCTTCACTTGTAGTTGCGTTTGCATAAAGGTATAACACGCTGCGAAAGTAATCGAAAGTGGATCCAAAGTGCCAGATTACTTATGAATAACGGGTAATGATAGTCACTTTGCACGAAGAACGCAATAGTGTCCGACAAATAGCAAGCAAACTGAAGATTTCCATCAGTTGTCAAAATCATACACCGGCATCAAGAAACAGATTCACGTGAAGATAGTCCTCGCTCAGAAGCACCCAGGAAAATATCAGAACTCCAGGAAAAGTTTTTGTTAGTGACCAGTAAACGTAGCAGTCTCTGAATTGACGGCTGAACTAAGCGAAACGAGGGCTACACCAGTGAGTGAGTCAACAGTGAGACGACGCCTGGCAGACAAGAACCTCCGAGGTTATGTAGCAACAAGGAAACAACTGTTGCGCACTGTTAACAAGTGCATGTATCAGTCCACCAAGTGAAAAGAAGACAAAAATCGCAGATAAATTTTCTACGTCGCATGGGAGTTCAGACAGATTAGTGGTGATCAGTTGTGTACTTTCCTTATTCAGGAACTAGCTTATATGCCCGTGCTTCGCAACGGTTGTTAAAGAGGGAGCTGTGTATATCATTTTTTTTACGTTTCCGGACCTAGTTAGCAAATAAAGAATCCTTGTTGGATCGCTCTGTCAATAAACTGTTCTCCTAGCCAAGATGTGAAATTTAAGTAGAGTCGAAAACGATGAATGTTCATGAAGTTTTTCATACAAAACGTGAAATTAATTAAATTCGTTGTTAGTGTTCATAAAGTTAAGTCTGAGGTGTGTAATTGTCTGTCTGGCATGAACTTCTGAAAACACTTCTATCGTTGAGATGAGAAATAGTAATAATAATAATAGCGCCATGTATTGGTTCCATGGCGTAGTACTAAACTGCTGCTGTCACAGTAAGTGTATGCTTGTGTATAAGAATGTTGCAGTGTTGCACTGGGGACACTGTAGTTATTCTGTATGCAGTGCTCCATATTATCTAAAAGTCGACGAATATTGAAAGCCTGGTAATTCAATCAACAGAGCAGTTCATATAGGTTTAAATAAGACGTCATGGTGGTGGCAATGTGTGATAAAGTAAGTATGTGTAATTCTTGAAGGAATGGCGTCAGCTGATCGTCTGTATAGAACTTACCATTAAATATAGTAGTATTTCCAGTGAATTGTCTTGACTGTTAGCAGCATCGGCCACTGTTTTAGCTAATAAGTGTCCTCACGTCCTGCAGTGATTACTTCGTAAAGCACGAAGTTGAAATCGAGCTTGTATAACAGAACTATATATTCAGAAGTCTGATTATAAGTACAAAAATCTCTGCAAATGAAGACGTCTTTCTCTATCTTAATGTAGTCCGCACCAAAAGTAAGTAATTACAAATTTTAATCACAATATTGTACCGAACAATTATGTAAGCAGGTAGGTTTCTGATGAGTTTGTCGCTCGGGTGTTAATATTATCTCCAGTGGTAGGCACAGAGCAGGAATATCTCTGGAGTGAGCATTCAGATGCGCAGAACAGGTATTCTGTCTTCAACATTAAGGTGGAAATATCGCCTGATATTGGGGAAAATCTACTAGTCGATGACTTCATCTTGGTCCTTTTATGTTCGGTTAACACGGATGACTATGTGTAAATGGCCCTTTTAGCGACACTTCTTCAACTTTCTTGTTGCTTCTGTGACATATTTATGTAGATATTATTTCATGTTACATGGTTGCTCTGCGGAAAGGAGGTGGGGCTTCTTTGCAGCCAATGCGGCACACACCAATCCTAAGGGCAAATAAATGTGTGAAAAGAGTGGATTTTTCTCAATATCATGTGGTAATACCAGCTTAAGGTTGAGAAGATGCACAGAACGCAATGTTCACTCCATAGATATTTCTACTCATACCTGTCGAAAGATGCAGTTCTTTCCTTTCCATGACATTGCAAACCATATGGGATGCAGGAAGGAAAAAAAAAATATTTTTGTGCCCTACCTAGGCTAAAGTAAGTAAAATTGTACCCCTTCTTATAGTGTATTACAACATAATTATGAGAATGAAGAGAAAAAAACGCAGCAACGTCATAATTAGATATTTGATGTACTATTTAACTAAAATCGCGTCACAAACAGAACGCACGCTGAATGTAATGATGATACACCTAAATCAGAAAGGGAACTACATAAATTACATTTTCCTTGCAAAGAATTCTTATGTAAATTAGAGCATCGATAGACGCGAAGGAACGGCGTTATGTATTAAGTTCAAATGGTACCCGCGGAAAGAAGCACTTGTTTTTCTTTCCATGGCATTGCAAGGCATGCGGGATATAACTAGTAAAAAATTATTTTTTATGTTGTACCCGGGTTAAATTTTACTTGCAGTGGCAGCGTTTTAGTATGTTAACGTTGGAAAAGAAATATTCGCTTTAGGAGGATCATTAATTTACTGATCTGAACAACATTATTTATTTATTTCATTATCAACACTAAGAATTATTTCCCTTATTGTACGTGACTAATTTTTCAAAAAGGATTCAACGGCCGGTACCAACATCAAATACTACACCGCTGCCCTAAGGAAAATCATAGCCCTTGTTTTAGTGTTTTACAGTTTAGTTATAAGAATAAACAAAGCAGCATTGCTATCTATTAGTTATTTGGTATACTATGTCAGTAACAGCGCCTGTATCGGATCTTTGCTATACTACGCTGCAATTCAAGCATAGCATACACCAAAAACTACAAATTACGGTATATTTTCTTCCCCTGATCCGATTTTGATGAAATGAAGCTTATATGTTGCGCCAAGTTACTCCTAGTTGACCTATGAAATCCCATGAAAGTTTGTGTAGTACTCTTGGAGATTTGCTGTACTACATCATACTTATAAGCATAGTATACATAAAAATTTCAAATTACGATATATTTTCTTCATCTGATCCGATTTTTTGAAACTAAGCTTATGTTACTCTCCAAACTATTGTCAATTTACCTGTGGAGACCTATGAAAGTTTTGGAGATTACCCTCAACAAATAGACGTACACGATGGCTTTTAAGCAAATGATGAAATTATGGTATCATTATTTTCTGTGATCCGATTTTAATTATTGAAGCCTTTATGTAACCGTACGATGTTCTGAAGTTACGTGTGGAAACCCCATGAAAATTCTTCAAGTAGTTTTGGAGATATGCGTGTTCAAAGAGACATACATACATAACGGTCGTAGATAAAAAAAATTGAAATTCAGATATTCTTTTTTTTCAGTGATCCGACTTTTATGAAACGAAGTGTATATATTTTCCAGTTAAGCTCAGGTTACCTGTAAAAACTTCATGTAAATTCGTGAAGTAGTTTTGGAGATAAGAGGTTTTTAATAGTTGGGCAAACAGACACGGCGGATACTGAAAACACTTAAAATTACGATATCTATTTGTTTTTTTCGTGATCCGATTTTGATAAAATTATGCCTATATGTTACACCCAAACGTTTATCATGTTTCCTGTGAAAACAGCATGATGATTCGTCCAGTAGTTTTGAAGATTGAAGGGAACAGCAAGAGGCCTACATTTACAGATTTATTATTAGTATAGATACAGAAGATAACATGACATATTTTGTGTTTGCGAAAATGGAGAGTTAAAAAAATAATACCACAAAGTGTATTGAGAAATTTCGTGAAGTGCTCTCGTTGTGAGATCCCACATCCCACGTTTATTAAAATCGCATGCCAAACGCGACAAAATGCGCCAATTAACTTCATTATTCGTCGTTAGCGTTTAAGAGATGAAAAGTAAACTACATAACTTACGGTGGTACCATGATCAGGCAGAGAAGAGGTTTATGTATCAAAATGGTACGCATACAATTCGCTGCTTTTCATGAAAGATTTGAACAGATCAGTAATGAGTTTATCCATGTTTGAGGGAAGTTAGTGGATATTTATTTTACGTCATTACCACAAATATTTCTTGAACATAACAATGAAAAATGTAAATATGTCGTTTACATTAGTGCATGAACAGTTTCGATAAGCAAACAAGCTCGTAACATTGACACAGTATCAAATAATGCAGTTCAAGAGATACGTCCATAGCTTGTAGAAAACAAGTTGATGTTAAATCACAGTAAAACTCAGTTTTTATAATTTCTAACACATAATTTGACGAAATCTAACATTTTGATTACACATAATGGGCATATGATAAGTGAGACTGAACGGTTCAAATTTCTAGGTGTTCATATAGACAGTAAGCTGTCATGGAAAGCCCCTGTTCAGGATCTTGTTCCAAAACTAAATTCTGCTATATTTACCATTAGAACAATATCTGAAATGATTTTTCAACACGAAAAGTAGTCTATTACGCTTACTTTCACTCACTCACGACGTACGGCATTGTTTTTGGGGTAATTCACCTGATGCAAAAAGGATATTTCTGGCTCAAAAACGGGCGGTTCGAGCAATATGTGGTGTAATTTCACGAACGTCATGTCGACCCCTTTTCAGTAGTCCAGGAATTTTGACACTGGCGTCACAATACGTTTTTTCTTTAATGTCGTTTGTTCTTGATAATATCAGCTTATTAGCACGAGTTAGTAGCTTTCAGTCGGTGAATACTAGACAGAAGTCGAATCTACATTTGCATCACACCACCTTCACACTTGTGCAGAAAGGTGTACAGTATTCTGCGGCGTCCATTTTTAGAAGCTGCCACAAGTACTAAAGCATCTTAGCACTAATCCACAGGCTTTCAAATCGAAATTGAAAAGTTACCTCATGGCTTACTCCTTTTCATTCTGTCGAGGAACTCCTAGAAAAGTTAAACAATTAAGCTAATTCATTTTTATTAATTCTTTTCACTTTGTCTTAAGATTGCCATGTGCAAAGAAGTGCTTAAAATTTTTCTATTACCATTCTTGTGTAACAATTAATGTATTGACTTGTTCCATGACCATGGAGTCCCACTCCTCAATTGGGCCCTATGGAACAGACAAAACCAATAAATAAATAAAAGTAATGCCACTCCACTTGTCATTCGGCATTGACAAAGTGTGTTGCAAACTCATTTCTCACTTGTTTAGCATCTTCGGCAACATTTGTGTCGGTTCTTAATAGCGATGTAAGTGCCGGCTAATCTCTCAGCTCCAAGATTCTACGCTGGCCGTTGTTACGATTTGAGAATCTAAATTACCCGATGGCGAATAAATAAGGCAGGATTCTCGATTTATTCTCAGGACTTTCTAAACCGTGTATATCTTGAACTTTGAGGCCACGTATTACACTACTGTAGGCTCCCTGACTTCGCCCACCACCTACGTTCTTTTTTCCGATTAGTCTCCATTTTTACAATTTCATTTAAGCTCTAGCTCAAAGAAATAAAAGTTCTGAGTTCTGAAATTGAGTCGCAGTGAGAGCGCCGACGGTCGCCTCGTGTGCCGGGGCTCGTTTCTTAACTAAGTGGCGATATACGAGTGACGAGATAATTTTCTCAGGGACTCATGCCGGGCACGGATTTCCACCATAAATTATTCATTGTGAACGAAACTTAAAAATCTCTCTCTCTCTCTCTCTCTCTCTCTCTCTCTCTCTCTCTCTCTCTCTCTCTCTCTCTCTCTCTCTCTCTCTCTCACACACACACACACACACACACACACACACACACACACCAGTTACGGACGGCGGTAAAATATCGGCCGATGTTTCATTTGTAGAGCGCTGCTTGCACACAGACCGGAATTGTACCGGTCAAACGAGCAGTCGTTTGATTGACGTGGTCTAATGAAGTTGATTCTATGAAGTAATTACTGAATCGCAAACAAGTCGTTGCAAATTTGATTACTGTACAGCCGTATCAAGCACCGCAGGATGAAGCACAAGTATGTCATCTAATTAAGAAAAATAGGGAACACGTGGAAACCGTCTACTCTCTTTTTAAATCCGCAGCCACAATACTATAATGAGAAATTCTTTTGTATCACACGAAAGGCTTTCTCTTACCTTAAGGTACGTAAAAGAACTGATGATCTTAATGGAAGTTCCGGATGTTCTAAATCTTAATCAATAAAGAAATTTTTAACTTTTTCCGGTATTTGCTAAACAAGACAATCTTTAAATATACGTAATCCATCTTGTTTTAAAAGTGAACACCTCAGTATTTTCTTTCCTTTTTATTTCCGCAATACCCTCATTCAGTTCGTAGTATTCTTCATGAATTTGTAATTGATGTAGCTGCATAATTATGTGGAGAGTGGAACAAAGACTGGTTGAAATTATGATCAGAAATATACAAGCTGAAAAATGCTCCTGCCGGAGCTCAGAAAAAAGGCGAATATGTTTTCTGACACAAAAGTGTGGAACCAGCTGCCTCAGTCCTCATTCCGACGTCCCCACCAAAAATTTTGGCATGCGAACATATTCGCGCACTTTTAGGGCATAACTTTGTAAATACTTTTGCCCAGTTAAGCCGTCATAGTCAGCAATGTCGTCTCACTGTCAGTGTCTATATATGTCTGCGTCCGTTTGTTTGCTGTCTTCCCACTGCGTCTTTCTGTCTGTGTCAAACTTTCAATGTCTTCATCCCTTTCCCTCGCGATTCCTCACCGCTGTCTCATTCTGCCACTTTCATCGTCTCTCTGCCCCACTGACGTTGTTCCATTCGTTTCCTGTCGTGTTGCCAGTATCCTTTCTTTCTCACTTAGAGTCGGCTTGCATTGTCTTCTATCACGATTGTCTCCTTTACATGTATGTCCATGGGGATGGTTTGCTTGGGGTTTGATCTGCAGTCCGGAAAACTTTAGCACGCGGGTACTGGGGATGGGAAAAATTGGACAAATTGTTTCGTGCTTTAGTACTGGAGAGCCGCGCGCTCATGCTTTATGTATGGTCTCCATTCGTCTCAGATGCCCTCTGTTTTCTCTTTTGCTCCAATTGCTACTATCTGCAGCTGTCTCAGTTTGTTGTTGCCACTGTTCCTGACTTTTGACATCTCGTTTCGCTTCCCACTGCTGTTTTCATGCATATGCCATTCTCCTGAACTGACACTTTCTCTGTTCCATCATATATAGCTCCCTCTGCCTGTTGCACTGTTTCTGTCCTCCTCACATTCAGCCATAAAAAAGTGCGAATATGTTCGCATGCCAAAATTTTTGGTGAGGAAGTCCGAATGATGATTGAGGCAGCTGGTTCCACAGTTTTGCGTCAGATAACATATTCACCTTTTCTGTGTTCCGACAGGAGCATTTTTCAGCTAGTTCCCGTTTTTTCCTGTTACATCAGAGTGTACTGCTTATATAACATGAAATCAATGGTGAGTAGAATTTGGATAGTATTTTATATAGCTTGATACATTTGTAGAAACGTCAGACCAAATTAACTATGTAGTAGTTTACTTTCTAAAAAGAGTTTCACATTTAGATGATTGCTAAACATGCTTAACTATTTCAAAGAACATTTTTCAAGTCGTTCACGTTGATCCAACCATTACGATGACGAATTTTGCACGTTCAGCGGCCTGAAAGACGTGAATGTTGATGAAATATCAAGGGATCAATAACACTGCATCACATGTATGTTTTTTTTTTTAAGTAACATTTTCTAAAACTACGAAATATTCGGAGACCTCAGGTCTCCTCTGGCTTACCAAAAATTATGATTATTGTAGCGTATCGCGATAACGAATACATATTTCCAAACCCGGGAAACGGATTTTCCAGATAAACAGCTTAATAACATACACACATTTTAGTCTTTTCCTGTTCCTCAAGATACGTTACCTCACAATCAGAAATAGCTTTTTCGAACCTATTACTGTCGCGTGATATCATTCACGGACCGATATCTCAAGAACCACATAAGATATCGTTCTGCTATAAACTTTAAATAAAATTTCGATATGTTATCTATATTTCATACGCAGTAATGTATGACCTAAAATCAACCATACGAGAAGTTTACGCAATGTGTTTTTACACCTGCAAACTCTTTAAAATATGTTGCAATAGTTCACTCATCCGGATGCTGCATATTAACTGTAAAGTAAACTAAAACAAAAATCACCCATTCATCGACCGAAGATTTCAATCTTCAAGTAGTACAAAAATCAATTTTTTTTCGCCGAGTACCTTTTTTCAATCGCATGGTGTCAGAGATGTCCGAACGCCGTCTTCCAGCACAATACGCACTTTGTCTAGCAAAATATCGTGGTTTTTCGGTCGTATCTTTCTAACGGACTAAGATGTACGAAAATTCCGTTTATAGATAAATGTTTACAGGATGTACTGTAAATATTTGAACACTTTTTCTATGGTTAGTTATTTAGATATTTACGATTAACGGTGCTAAAATGGCTAAAAATCGGCTTTCGTGATTTTGTGCAAAACTATGATAAGTTTCAACCTCTGGATCTTGGTAACGGATAACGATACGAAATAATTTAAAAACGGCCTCGAGAATATCATCATAAGAACATATGGTAAAAATTTCTCAGATTTACAACGAATAGAAAGTATTGAAGTGACCATCCCCACAATTCGGTTTTGTTTTATATATTTTTTTTAACAATTATTCTTTTTGTACCCAAAAGTCAGGAACCGCCCATGAATGAGTGGTGCTTTTGTAAGCCGTTTAAAGTCCACCATAGACCACACGTCATGTACAAAAGCCAACTGATATGCTCAATTTGGATGGGCTCCAGGAAGTGTGTAGTTTTGAAAATTTTTATGATGTACTGTATGATAGCTATAGTAAACCGATTCTTTTAATATGTACACAAATGATCACTAGGCCAAGATATATCCAGAAAACTTTACCCTTTCACTCTGAGATGAATAGAACCTGAGTATGGGCCCCTAAAGAATCACAAATTCGCACTTCTGTGCGCGGTATGATTAAGTATATATTAAAGACGAAGAGCCGTGAGCCGTTTCGTAGACCACTACCGATATATCGACTTCTCTTTCTTAAAGCTTGTTCACATCAGATTATCGTCTTTGATTGTACCTCCCTTAGCATCGCTTGACAGTTGTCTTTTATGTGGATGGTATACACATGTTCATATAGAAGGTACATTTCGTCCGTGTTATTTACATAAGGCGTTTCGATTTAATGTTCCTGCCTAGTACATTTTAATGTTCTTTCTGTTTCAGCTGTGAATTCTGTTTAACTCAGGGACATATATTTTCTTGTAGGCTGTCGTGATGTGAGTGTACTTCAATTTTATATTATTTCTTTACCGTGCGTAACGTAAATCCATAATTATTTTCAATGGATTTTCTATTCGAACGTCTTAGCTCTCAATCTACATTCTGATTATTTAAGCCGGCCGCGGTGGCCGAGGGGACTGAGGCGCTCCAGTCACGGCCTGCACGGCCACTACGGTCGGGGGTTCGAATCCCCCCTCGGGCATGGATATTTGTGCCGCCATTGTTCCTAAGTAGTTCATAAGTAGTTTGTAAGTTTAGGGACTGATGACCCCGTAGTTTAGTCCCATAGACTATACAAACATTTGAACTTTTTTTTTTATTATTTAAGTTAGTGGGGTTTTTAATAATAGTTTTGCTTTTATTAATCCACAACTATGCATTGAAGAACGAATAATGTTGCGATACTGTTACTTGCTTAAGTACTTCATAACTGCCCATTGGTAACAATCTTTCCGTACATCAGCTTCTACGTGCTTTGTGGTATAGACAGGCAACATAATATGTTAATATTTTAATACGTGATGTACACCACAAATATGGACAATATTTACTGTCGCTTTTCTTGTTTTGAATTTTATTTCTATAAATCAAACAAGCAACCACATTTTAACTCAATGTACACCTCATAAATGATCAACTATAATAATGTTTATATTGTAAATACCTTATATGATTACAACAAGACAAACAAGAACAAATACGACATTAATTTGTAAGCCACAGAGGCATAATTTAAATGAGCCTCAAAGGAGATGTAATATGTATAGCAAAAATGTTAAGTACTGGAATTATTCGTTCGTGCAATTGTTTTGCATTGCCAAAGTTTGGAACCCTGTTCAGAGCAAATGAGGTAACTTAATAGTTCACCTGTTATTTATTATTCGGTTTGCAAGTACTAGCAATACTTTTTCAATTTAATTTAACGACTGAAGTCGGTGCCATTTTCTAATGATTGTCCATTTTTCTGTTTCAGGTAAGCAGTGAGGGATCACGCACTATCAACAGCTACCCTAAGTAAGTAATGCCGATCATGGAGTCCAGAATCGGAGTTCGGCACAGCAGTGTGCTGTTATGTTGTGAAGAAGTCTGTAACTCGCTGCTACACTAGTTCGTGCTGACTTTTGGAGGCGTTTTCCAAGTTGTCAGAGGTCGGCGCTACAGGTGGGCTGCTCTGCCGTCTCCCAGTTTGGTCTGAAAATCTTGCGAGTCTGGTGTACGGTTACAGGTAGTCAGGATTCGTCTCGTTCATCTTTGCAGTTCACACGATGTCCACACTCCAGACAAAAATACACACTCCTGGCCTTTAAAATTGCTACACCACGATGATGACGGGCTACAGAAATTTAACCGACAGGAAGAACATGCTGTGATATGCATATGATTAGCTTTTCAGAGCATTCAAAAAGTTTGGCGCCGGTGGCGATACCTACAACGCGCAGACATGATCAAAGTTTCCAACCGATTTCCTCTACACAAACAGCAGTGACCGACGTCCTCTGGTAAAACGTTGTTGTGATACCTCGTGTAAGGAGGAGAAATACGTACCATCACGTTTTTGACTTTGATAAAGGTTGGATTGCAGCCTATCGCGATTTCGGTTATCGTATCACGTCATTGCTGCTCTCGTTGGTCGCGATCCAATTACTGTTAGCATAATATGGAATCAGTGGGTTAGGAGGGCAATAAGGAACGCCATGCTGCATCCCAAAGGCCTCTTATCACTAGCAGTCCAGATGACAGGTATCTTATCCGCATGGATGTAACGGATCGTGTAGCCACGTCTCGATTCCTGAGTCAACAGATGGGGAAGTTTGCAAGACAACAACCATCTGCACGAACAGTTCGACGACGTTTGCAGCAGCATGGACTATCAGCTCGGAGACCGTGGCTGAGGTTACCATCGACGCTGCATCATAGACAGGAGTGCCTGCGATGGTCTACGCAACGACGATACTGGTTGCACGAATGGCAAAACGTATTTTTTCAGATGAATCCAGGTTCTGTTTAAAGCATCATGATGGTCGTATCCGTGTTTGGCGACGTCGCGGTGAACGCACATTGGAAGCGTGTATTCGTCATCGCCATACTGGCGTATAATCCAGCGTGATGGTATGGAGTGCCTTTTGTTACATGTCTCGGTCACCTCTTGGTCGCATCGACGGCAGTTTGAACAGTGGCCGTTACATTTCAGATGCGTTACGACCCGTCGCTCTATCCTTCATTCGATCCCTGAGAAACCCTACATTTCAACAGAATAATGCACGACCGCATGTTGCCTGTCCTGTACGGGCCTTTCTGGATAGGGGAAATGTTCGACTGCTGCCCTGGCCAGCACATTCTCCAGATCTCTCACTAATTGAAAACGTCTGGTCAATGGTGGTCGAGCAACTGACTAGTCACAATACGCCATTCACTACTCTTGATGAACTGTGGCATCATGTTGAAGCTGCATGGGTATCTGTACCTGTACACGCCATCCAAGCTCTGTTTGACTCAATGCCCAGGCGTATCAAGGCTGTTATTACGGCTAGAGGTGGTTCTTGTGGGTACTTATTTTTCAGGATCTATGCGCCCAAATTGCGTGAAAATGTAATCACATGTCAGTTCTAGTATGATATATTTGTCCAATGAATACCTGTTTATCATCTGCATTTCTGCTTGGTGAAGCAATTTTAATGGGCAGTAGTGTAGAATAGGCCTCACAAACAGCTATTCATAAATTCCTCTCCAAAGCAGTTTGAAAATGCCACCCGCCTTCATTCGCTTCATTATTGAATGCAACAAAATTGAAACAAAATTGCACCAAAATTGTTTAAATGCGAACAAAATGAAGACAAAATAATCTCAAAATTATATTTGCATTGCCCCCGCAAGAGGGCCTGTCCTGTAGATCACTCGGTTCCAGAGCGGGTTTCAGTTAACCAGGCAGGGTTAGTAATTCAGCCCAACGTCCATTGAAATTTAAAACCTGTAAACCTTTACTTAATACCACAGGGTGCGCCATAATAGCTCTGTTTTTCCTAAAATTAATAAAACGCATTGTAAGAGTCAGAAAATTGTCGTTGGTTACATACTGGGTGATCAAAAAGTCAGTTAAATTTGAAATCTTAATAATTCACTGAATAACGTTGATAGAGAGGTAAAAATTGACACACACGCTTGGAATGACATGGGGTTTTATCAGAACAAAAAAAAAAAAAAAAAAAAAAAAAAAAAAAGTTCAAAAAACTCCGACACTTGGTGTTTCATCTGATCAGAAAAGCAATAATTAGCATAACAAATTACGACAAAGCAAAGATGATGTTCTTTAAAGGAAATGTTCAATATGTTCACCATCATTCCTCAACAATAGCTGTAGTCGAGGAATAGTGTTGTGAACAGCACTGTAAAACATGTACGGAGTTATGGTGAGGCATTGGCGTCGGATGTTGTCTTTCAGGATACCTAGAGATGTCGGTCGATCACGATACACTTGCGACTTCAGGTAACCCCAAAGCCAATAACCTCACTGACTGAGGTCTGGGGACCTGGGAGGCCAAGCATGACGAAAGTGGCGACTGAGCACACGATCATCACCAAACGACGCGAGCAAGAGAACGCTGTGAAGTTTTCAAATTTATACTGACTTTTTCATCACCCGGTATACAAAATGTAGGTGCTTATCTAAAGTTGTTTTTGAAGAATTTGGAAAATCAACGAGGGTAGGTAACGTCCTCTAGTCTTCACACACTGAGTAAACCGATTTCTTACGTCTGCCATGCCTCTTGCCATCATAGCAGGCATTATGTTTGCAAATTTTTTTCTCGATGCTGATCTTCAAATAATGTATGGTCCTTGGACGAATCACATAAATAAGGGAATAAAAAAGGAGTATAGGAAAAAAATCACAAGAGCTCAAATCGGAATAGCGGGCGGGCAATCCAAATTTTCCCCAATTGGGATGAGACGCTCTGGTAAACGCTCTCTCGGTAAGATACCTACTTTTGGAGCGTGTCCCGTCGCAACATCTTGTTGGAACAACAAGTCCATACCATAGGGCCGTAGGAAAAAAACATGTTTACATACCGTTCAGAAATCACTGTCATTGCATCTTTATTTTCCTCGCAGAAGCAGGGAACAATAATTCAGTTATGATTCTTTAGTTTCTCCAGGCGTATTTGATAATCAAAATATCCACGAGTGTGCGGCCGGTCTATTGTGTCCAACGGGCACAATATTTGTTGTTGTTGTTTTGGGGTTTAAAGGGGAGTAAACTACATGGTTATCAGTCCCCTGTTCCTACCGAAAACAAGACATCTAAGTAAGAAAAAGATAAAGTAAAGCTCAACACCCAGAAGAGAGACATGAGAGGCACACAGTGCCAATGAACTTTTTACTCTCAACACCACTGAAGAAGACAGGAATAGAAGAGACCAACTGTTGAACTAAGCTAAAATAGAGCAGGGAACAGTGGCTGGCTGAACACAAACAAATATAAAATAAGCCAGTCACTCTGCACAGACTTAAAATTTGGAGGTAAAAAACAGGGTAGAAGTAAGAGAGACATCAGATTAAAAGGTGGGGACCTGAGACACCAGGCACGAGCCCACCGTTAAATAGAACCATAAAATCCAGCTGCGCGTATAAAACCAAAAACTCGGTCAGCCATTGAGGCATTGTAAGCTAAAATGAAGGCAAGCGCAGTAGGGAGATTAAAAGACTGCCGCAAGACGACGTACAATATTTCGGCGATCATACATGTCGCCATCATCAGGTTAACTGACGGGCTGAGCTCCTGGAAACACTTGCCGGCCGCGGTGGCCGAGGGGACTGAGGCGCTCCAATCACGATCTGCACGGCCACTACGGTCGGGGGTTCGAATCCCCCCTCGGGCATGGATATTTGTGCCGTCCTTAGTATTAGCTAGTTCATAAGTGGTTTGTAAGTTTAGGGACTGATGACCCCGTAGTTAAATCCCATAAGCTATACAAACATTTTTTTGGAAACGCGCCGGCACGGAGATCCGCACGCTACGGCTGCTCGAAGGGAACTGGGTTCTAGCCCGGTAGCGGGCGATTTAAATACACTCGGCCCGCGGAGCGACCCCTCCGCGGTCCGCGCCCCGCGCCGCGGCCGCGCAGTGGAAACGATTGCGACGGCGTCTGAGATGACGTAGGTGTGAGGGCTCTGTCCGCCGTGGTCGTCACTTCGTTACGTTTGCTAGATTTACTCTTAATTAACCATATCGCTGGTTCCCAAGCTTTGCTAAGATTATAGCCACAGTCACGGTTGATGAAGTCGTCACTTGTGCGAATTTCAATGGCCTCTCTAACGACGCAGTCCCAGTATCTCGACGTCTCTATCAGAATCCTAGTTCGTTCATATTCCATCGCGTGATTCTCCGACAAATAATGTTCAGCGACCGCCGACTTACTCGGATATATCAATCGTGTGTGCCTCTGGTGTTCAACGCATCGATCCTCGACGGTATGCATCGTCTGTCCGATATATGACTTGCCACACTGACATGGAATCTGGTACACGCCGGCCTTCCTCAAACCGGGGTCATCTTTGTGCTCCCCACCAGTGCACGAATTTTATTCGACGGACAAAAGACAGTTCCAACCTGGTGTTTCTTCAAAATGTGGGCGACTTTCCCCGAGAGTGCGCCGGTATATGGAATGAACGCAGTGCCTACATCCTCCCTCACGTTTTCATCCGTTTCAGAGTGGCAGATTTAGCGGGCTCTCCGCCCAACCACTACAGTACAACCGGCGTTAAATATGTCACTTAAGGATATAACTTCTATTGATCCCAAATCGCTGCTTAATATTTTATATTAATTTAACGATGGCCATTTCGGCTACCAAGCCGTCATCAGGTTAGCTGCAATTGTGTAATACAAATTTCGTGAGATCATAGAAAAGTCACAGGATACGATATTTACATAAAATGTTGATTTTACATACTTATTGTAATGTGGTTTTCCATAGAAGATCTTTGTCATGCCATCAATATGGTACAGTTATAATGTACTGTAAGAAATTGATATAGCTATTATCTGCTGGCGTATGTCAACGGTATTTTATGGTTACAATAACTTGTTTCTGTTTATACCAACTATATATTAATCAATTCAGTGTGTATTAAATTTAGTCTCTGATTATGATAGGCAACGATATTGCATGCCTCCAACGATTTGTTTCAACAATGATATACGAAAATAATATAGAAGGTGCTCTTTGATGTAACATGCGTTAAAATTTTATCACTGAATGTGTTGTTATTAACCTGGAAGAATTGGAGATACTTTTACACCTCGAAAAAGAACCACTTCTTGTAATAAATGAATAAACAGATCTTAAAAAATTGTATTACAATTGCAGCAGCCGCGG
Organism: Locusta migratoria; assembly: GCA_026315105.1. Taxonomy (NCBI): domain Eukaryota; kingdom Metazoa; phylum Arthropoda; class Insecta; order Orthoptera; family Acrididae; genus Locusta; species Locusta migratoria. The sequence goes on from CM048751.1 coordinate 306,823,734, forward strand.
TGGAGTATCCGAGCGGTCTAAAGCGTCTCGCTGCGGAGCGTGTGGTTTCTCGCCGTGGAGGTTCGAGTCCTCCCTGGGGCATGGGTGTGTGTATTGTCAAATGTTCAAATGTTTGTAATTCTATCGGACCAAACTACGTGGTCATCAGTCCGTAGCTTACAAACTACTTAAACTAAGGTAAACTAACCTAAGGACAACACACACAGCCATGCCCCAGGGAGGACTCGAACCTCCACGGCAAGCTACCGCGCGCTCCGCAGCGAGACGCTTTAGACCGCTCGGCTACTCCACCGCGGCTGTGTGTTGTCCTTAGGTTAGTTTACCTAGGTTTAAGTAGTTTGTAAGCTACGGACTGATGACCACGCGGTTTGGTCCGATAGATTTACAAACATTTGAACAATAATTACAGAAAGATATGTAATGTTTAACAGTTATTTCTACACTCAGATGGTAAACTAGAAAGAACAGTACGTAAGTAAAAGGCAAGCTGTTCGCGTATAATCAACACATCGATGTAAACAGTAACAGAGTGGCAACAAAGATAGCACGATCAACTTTTTGATTTTGATTCCAGCCTGTCATTTTCCGAAGCAGCCTACATGAAGGAACGCGCAAGTTAATTTGTTACTACCAAGTTCACAGTATTTCAGGTTGATGCTTTTCAGCGTTTCACGTTATATCGGCCTTAATGTTGGCAGTTCGTATACAGCTGCAGATGAGGTATTCGGCAAACAAGTTTATTTTTCGGCGTGTCGAGAAGTGAATCCGCGCCTGCCGGTATGGCTTTTGGTCCAGGGATTTTGTCGGCCGTCCTGCGACATAAAGCGCGAAATACTGCAGACGGCGGCCGTCGTAAAAGTCCGCAGCCGCCGTTACTGCAGCTGTCTGCCGTGCTGTGCTGTGGTAGCCAACGCCGCTGCTACTGCTGCATTGTGAGCACCGCCCTGTGTGTGAGAGCGGCATCGCAAATTCAGAGCACGCGTTCTGCACAAATAACACTTCTTCCCAGACATAGTGAATACCGCCGCAAGCTTCTTGATGCTTTTTGCAGACGGCACTGTTGCTTATAGGTCGGTCTTAACGCCACACGGCTTTCAGCGAGATTCCTGAAGATCTCCTCAGTCCGTGTTATAATGTTTACATGGTTCTTAAGTAATTACATTCTACCACTTTCAAACATAATACTCATCTTTTCAACATTACGATGTATGAGGGTTCTGCTCCCTGCAACATTATTCTCCTGGGGCGTCGTGGTAGAAATAAATACTCGTAGGTACAATTTTTCACTTCTTTAATTTTCAATCAAACTACTTCTCCACCAAAACATTACAAGTTCATTTCATAACGTACACAATGAAACAGCACTTAGTTGATAGTACTTCCTGTGGTGTCGCACAAGTACAAAGTGCGCGCCACCTACTTTCGCCGCGCGCCGCCATGCACGCACGGCGCGGCGTTCTTACGACGACAGCCACGAGCGCCCTCTGCTGCAACCCCGCTCGTGGCCACCACTGAACGACATCGTTCACTTGGGACTGAGATAGCAACCAGTTAGGACCTTCGGAATCAGATAGGCACCAGTGAAGACTTGGCTATCAGTTAGGCACTAGGCAGGACTCTAGCTCAACTATGTATCAACATTCTGCAGTACTATGTAAAAGTTAAGTATTGTATAAATTCTGTGCAATATATATCTCATTCTAATTTACTCTAGTGTTTCTAGTTCTGGCTGCTCCCCTCCGTACCTGCACCAGCGTGCTATCTTTATTCCTGTGTCGGTCTCATTCCACTCGGCCACCGACACCTACAACGGAACGAGACACAAAAGCGGCGACGAGGCTGGGACACACAACTTCCACCTTAATACACAGAGTGACATAGATTCCAGAGCACATAAGGATCCACAAAACTCGAGCTCCCCCACGCAAGGCGGTGTGGGAAATATATAACATCGACAATAATGACATTATATTACGCATTGTTCATAACAATTGAATATACTGATTTACAATTACCGAACATACAAATAAAACATTTCATGTACACAAAAATAATCACAATATAAAATTAAAACTATACATACAATAATTTTAGATGGCACATATCTTTTTAAGACGAAATCGCGGTACTTTTTCTTTTACAACAAACGGCAATGTTAAATTTCAATTAATTAGTTAATGAGTACATCATACATGTTCCTAACATATATTGCACTATCAAATATCTTGGAAATTCTCAAAATATATTCAAAATCTCACGTAAGTCAATATATACAAAGAATTACAATATTGACATTTCGACTATTACATTAATTAACACAATTAGCTGGTCAACGCAACTTGTTTATGAGCCTGACATATATACAATGCTATTTATTTGAATGTTTTTATGTTTTACAAAAGTTTTTACAATTCATCTGTTTAGTTATTGAAATAATGTACAAAGACGAAGTTATTGTTTATAGAACTGTCTGGAAAGAAAATATATGAATCTCTTAATTAATGAAATCTATCACTAGTTAACTGATTACAGTATCACCGAGTCACTGTTCTACACTGATTCCTAGGCTGGCTATTTCGTTTGTTTACTAACTTCACATGGAACTTATATCACTATTAAACCACACGATTCCGGGTCCGACGCAGACGGTATCGTACGATAACATTGAGATAAGAGGGCCAGCAGTATCGTCACAGTGTACAGTGAAGGGGTTTGCAGTTGATCCTGAACACAGATGAATGTAGCACGTTGTCTGTAAATAGATCAAGATATCTATTGCTCTTCCGTCATATATTGCTGAAGACTTTGAGGCAACACGTGAACACCCTAATTTTTGTTACGTTGCGGATTTATTATTTTTGTTTGAATGATCTTAATTGCAACGCAGTAAACGCGTAATAAACTACGCCATGCGTTATGGGGTCGATTTTCATGTATTTCAACGTTTATGGCGTCATATCTCCTGAAATGTGTGTTGTACGCGGTTGTTACCTCTCGCCGATTGTTGTCTGACAGTAAGGAATCTGTGTACCTAGTTTGGTTGAAACTGATCCAGTAGTTTAGGGGAAATATGACACACACACACACACACACACACACACACACACACACACACACACACACATTCATTTTTGTAATCTTTAGAGAGAAGGAGAAAGTTGCCCAATAGAATATAGGGGAGTAATATACAAGATGTCCCAAAAGCCAGGACCGGACTAAATATCACGAAAATGGTGAGAGGTAGGGGTGGGGGGGAGGGTGACTTTTTGGGTGACCTGCGAGAGCCTTCGGTCCTCTTGCTATCCGCCATATTGGATTCAGCTCACATTTCTTCAATTGGAGATCGGCAGCAGTGGCCGAGCGGTCTGCATGGCCGCTGCGATCGGGGGTGCGAATCCCCCCTCAGGCATGGATGTTTGTGCCGTCTTTAGTATAAGCTAGTTCATAAGAAGTGTGCTGGTTTATGGACTGATGACCCCGCAGTTAAGTCCCTTAAGCTTAACAAACATTTTGAAAAACACGACCACACCATAAACCACCCCCTCCAAATTTTATTGTTTAACTACACATTCTGGCAGATGACGTTCACCGGGTATTCGCCCTGCCATCGGATCACCGTTTTTTGTACAGTGGTTAGACACTCCACACAACGTTTTTCCACTGTTCAGCTCATCAAATGTTTACGCTCATTACACCGCGCGTGTCGTCGTTTTGCACTGACCTTTTTTTTATTACAAGGAGTGGGGCCCCTCTACGCTCGCACTAGCATGGTGACCAACGCAATAGTTCTACTGTCACCTCTGCATGTGTTAGTATTTCTATTGTAGTAGTCACAAAAGCGGGAAAGTTTAAAGAAACGGGATCGGTAACAGATCCGCCCCGCACAGGCCGTCGACGCACGGGAACTGATGGGCCGACGACCACGACATTGATAGCAGCTGTGACCAGAGTCACGTCCGAGATATCAGGCGTCTTGCCCAACGGCATGCCATTCCTCGTAGCAGTATCGACCGAATCCTACAGCGACAGAAATGGTATCGATACAGTATGCAGCTTCAGAAGCATCTGGCGAGAGACGACCCTGATCGAAGGATGCAGTTTTGTGAGTGGGTGTAAGACAACAGGCCGCCGATCACAATATTGCTTTTAATGAAATTGCATGGTTATGGTGTATCGCTCCAAATTTGCGACTGGATAGGGGATTTACTGTCAGAGAGGACACAGTTTGTAGTAATCTTTGGTAAAGCATCGACTAAAACAGTGGTGATATCGGGCGTTCCACAGAGTAGTTTTATTGGTCCTCTGCTGTTCCTTATTTACATAAATGATTTGGGAGAAAATCTAAGCAGTTTTTTTGCAGATGACGCCGTCATTTACCATATAGTAAAATCATGTGAAGATCAAAACCAACTGCAACACGAACTAAATGAGATATCACTACGGAGTAAAAATTGGTAATTGAGTCTAAATAATGAGGGGTGTGAAGTCGTGTACATCAATACGGAAATAAATCCGTTAAACTTTGTTTACAAGATAAGTCAATCAATTGTCAAGGCCGTAAACTCCACAAAATACCTAGAAATTAATATTACTTCAGACTTAAATTGGAAAGAACACGTAGATAATATCGTGGGAAAGGCGAACCTGAGGCTGCGTTTTATTGGCAGAACCCTTAAAAGGAGCAACAGAACTACTAAAGAAACTGCATACACTAGGCATTCCGCCTTTTTTTTTTTTTTTTTTTTGAGTATTGCTGCCCAGTGTGGGATCCTTATCAGGTGGATTTGACGGAGGACAACGAAAGAGTCCAAAGAAGGTCAGCCAGTTTTGTATTGTCAGGATACAGGGGAGACAGCGTAACGGAAATGATACAGGATCTGGGATGGGAATCATTACAACAACGGCGCTTATCGCTGCGGCGTGGGCTACTTACGAAACTACAATCGCCAAGATTCGCCTCCGAATGCGAAAATATATTGTTGACTCCCACTTACATAGGTAGAAATGATCATCAGAATAAAATACGCGAAATCAGGGCTCGAATGGAGAGGTGTTCTTCCCGCGCGCTATTCGAGTATGGAATGGGAGATAAATAGTATAATGTGCCAGAATGACATTTTCAGTCTGAACCCTCTGCTAGGCACTTAAATCTGATTTGCAAAGTATCCCATGAAGATGTAGAGGTTCTTTAGCGAGGAGGCTAATTTTTACGGCAATGGGCAGGTGAGTTCAAACTATATGCGCTACTGGTCACCGGGCAACCCAAGGTGGGGGTCTCCCAGTAGGTGTCGAGGAGGTGGTGACGTGATGGCACGGTGCGGCATTTGAGGAATGCGTCTCACTGGCCCTACCTTTCTGCCGAAAACGCTCAATGCTGCGACCTGTCTGCAAACGATGGATGAGGTGGCCACGCCTACGGTTTGCAATCGACATGTGACGTTCCTTCCGTTCTTTCAGCAGGATGGAGCGCCGATCGCCTGTGTGTACGACGGAACCGGCTCGGCGCGCCCTTCGCCGGCTGCTGCATTGGCCGCCACGTTCACCCGCTCTGACCCGTCTATACTCCTACCTATGAGGATACATCTACATCTACATAGATACTCTGCAAATCACATTTAAGTGCCTGACCACTTTCATAACCTTTCTCTGTGGTTCCATTCTCTAATAGCGCGCGGGAAGAAAGAACACCTAAAACGTTCCGTTTTCGATCTGATTTCTCTTATTTTATTGGGATGGTCATGTGTCCCTAAGTAGGTGGGTGCTAGCAAAATATTTTCACATTCAGAAGTAAAAGTCGGTGATTGAAACTTCGCAAACAGATAACGCCGCAATGAATAAAGTCTTTCTTTCAATGATTTCCACTTCAAATCGTGCAACATTTCCGTGGCGCTTCCGCCCCCTCTCCCCGTAACGTGATAAAACAAAACGAGCTGCCCTTCTCTGAACTTTCTTAATGTCTTCCATCAGGCCCACCTGGTGAGGTTCCCACAAGGGGCAACAGTACTCCAGGAGAGGACGCACAAGTGTGATGTAGGCATTCTCTTTGGTGGAGCTGCCAATGAAACGTAACCTTTGGTTCGCCTTCCCCAAAATATTTTCTATGTGTTCTCTCCAGTCAAAGTTGTTCGTAATTGTAACTCATAGGTATTGGTAGAATTTACGACCTTAAGGTTTGACTGATTTATCGCGTAATTGAAGTTTAGCGGATTTCTTTTAGTGGTCATGTGTATTACTTCACACTTTTCTTTATTTAGTGTCAATTGCCAATTTTCGCACCATGTAAAAATTTTGTCTAAATCGCTCTGCAGTTGCTTTTGACCCTCTGTTGATTTCACTAACCGATAAACGACAGCGTCATCCGCGAACAGTCTAAGGGAGCTATTCAGATTGTCTCCTAAATCGTTTATAAAAACACGAGGAAGAGTTTGGGACCTATAACGCTTCCCTGGGGAACGCCAGATATCACTTCTGTTTTACTCGATGACTTACCGCCAATTACAAGTAGTAGTAGTAGTAGTAGTAGTAGTAGTAGTTTGTGTTAGGACTGCACCTTTTTTAGACTGAAGACAGCTGATAGGTATTCCTGCTTAAAGGAAGTCCCTCTAAGAAAGGAACCACCTTTGACAAAGTCTAAACATATAAGTAATAAGGGAATTACTGTTTTTCATCAAAATATACAGGGTATCAGAGATAAAGTTAATGAACTGCTTATTGATACTGATTCTGACATTATTGGTATTTCAGAGCACTTTTTAAGTGGTGTGACAATTCAGAGACTTCCTTTGCCAGGATACAGGTTAGCTGCCTTCTACTCTAGGAGTTCCTTGCAGTGTGGGGGAGTGGCCATGTATGTAAAAAACGATTTTTCATCGGAGTCAATCGATTTTTCTAAACACTGCACAGAACAGATATTTGAATGTTGTGCAGGAGGTGTTAATGTTAACGGAACTAAACAAGTAATAGTTGTTATTTATAGATCCCCTGACTCAGATTTTAAAATGTTTCTGCCCAAGCTGGAATTGGTTCTGGGTTCACTGTATAGGAAGTATAAAAATTTAATTGTGTGTGGAGATTTCAAAATTAATTATGTAGGTGATAGCTCAAGGAAAAGTCAGCTGTTAGATCTATTTAATTCCTATAACATGATGCAAACAGTATTTTTTCCAACGAGAGTGCAAGGAAATAGCAGTTCTACCATTGACAATATTTTTGTTCATTCTTCATTATTAGAGGGGCACTCTGTCAGCAGAATAGTAAATGGCCTATTAGACCACGATGCCCAACGTTTAATTCTAAAAAGTATTTGTTCTCAAACAAATGTCAAACATAAATATCAACTACTCAGAAAAGTTAATCCAGTTGCAATTGACACCTTTTTAAGCTTAATTAAGGAACAAGAATGGCAGGATGTTTATAGTGCTGATAATGCAGATGATAAATATAATACTTTCCTTAACACATTTCTTACGCTGTTTGAAAGTTGCTTTCCGCCAGAACGCTCAAAACAGGGTACTTCCAGTAACAGACAGCCTGGGTGGCTGACAAAGGGGATAAGAGTATCATGTAGAACTAAGCGGGAGTTGTATCAAAATTTTAGAAGCAGTCAGAATGAAGATGCAGTAGCTCATTACAAACAGTACTGTAAGGTTCTGAAAAATGTCATTAAGAATGCAAAAAGTATGTGGTATGCAAAAAGAATAGCAAACTCTTGGGATAAAGTTAAAACTATCTGGTCAATCGTGAAGGAAGTGTCAGGTCAGCAGCAGCAGGTATAAGATATAACGTCAGTGCGTAGTAGGAATGTTTCTGTTACTGACAAGTTAGATATATGTGCAATATTCAATAATCACTTTCTGAATATAGTAGGGGAACTAAACAAAACTCTAGTTTCTACAGGTAATCATATAACGTTTTTAGAAAATGCCTCTCTGAGGCTGTTACCTGAAATGGTCCTTCATGATACTTCCGTAGGTGAGATTGAGTCAATAATTAAATCACTAAAGACTAAGGACTCTTGTGGATATGATGGGGTATCTAGCAGAATTCTAAAGTACTGTTCTCCATATGTTAGCCCAGTACTAAGCCATATTTGTAATTTTTCCTTTCAGAATGGTCAGTTTCCTAACAGATTAAAGTACTCAGTAGTGAAACCACTTTATAAAAAAGGAGAAAGGGATAATGTAGACAACTATAGACCTATTTCTATGCCATCGGTTTTTTCTAAAGTTATGGAAAAGGCTGTATTTTCAAGATTAATTGATCATTTCAGTTCACATAATTTCCTGTCAAACGTACAGTTTGGTTTTAGAAGTGATTTAACGACTGAAAACGCTATATTTTCGTTTCTCTGTGAGGCACTTGATGGGTTAAATAAGAGGCTACGGACATTAGGCGTCTTCTTTGATTTAACAAAAGCGTTTGATTGTGTTGATCACAAAATATTGTTGCAGAAGTTGGAACATTATGGAATACGGGGAGTAGCCCACAACTGGTTCACCTCTTACTTTAATAACAGACAACAGAAGGTAATTCTCCGCAGTGTAGAAAATAGCTATGACGTGCAATCCCAATGGGGCACAATTAAGTATGGGGTGCCCCAGGGGTCTGTTTTGGGACCATTGCTGTTTTTTATTTATATAAATGATATGCCCTCGAGTATAACAGGTAACTGTAAAATATTTATGTTTGTTGATGATACCAGCTTGGTAGTGAAGGATGTTGCTCGTAATATTGACACAATAACAAATAATGCAGTTCAAGAGATAAGTTCATGGCTTTTAGAAAACAAGTTGATGTTAAATCACAGTAAAACTCAGTTTTTACAATTTCTAACACATAATTTGACGAAAGCTGACATTCTGATTACACATAATGGGCATGTGATAAGTGAGACTGAACAGTTCAAATTTCTAGGTGTTCATATAGACAGTAAGCTGTCATGGAAAGCCCATGTTCAGAATCTTGTTCCAAAACTAAATTCTGCTATATTTACCATTAGAACAATATCTGAGATAAGTAATTTTTCAACACGAAAAGTAGTCTATTACGCTTACTTTCAGTCACTTATGACGTACGTCATTGTTTTTTGGGGTAACTCGCCTGATGCAAAAAGGATATTTCTGGCTCAAAAACGGGCGTTTCGGGCAATATGTGGTGTAAGTTCGCGAACGTCATGTCGACCCCTTTTCAGTAGTCTGGGAATTTTGACTCTGGCGTCACAATACGTTTTTTCTTTAATGTCGGTTGTTAATAATATCAGCTTATTCCCACGAGTTAGTGGCTTTCACTCGGTGAATACTAGACAGAAGTCGAATCTGCATTTGCATCACACCACCTTAACACTTGTGCAGAATGGGGTACAATATTCTGCGGCATCCATTTTCAATAAGCTGCCACAAGAACTAAAGAATCTTAGCACTAATCCACACGCTTTCAAATCGAAATTGAAGAGTTACCTCATGGCTCACTCCTTTTATTCTATCGAGGAACTCCTAGAAAAGTTAAACAATTAAGCTAATTCATTTTTTTCTTTATTGATTCTCTTCACTTTGTCTTAAGATTGTTGTGTGCAAAGGACTACTTAAAATGTTCTATTACCATTCTTGTGTAACAATTAATGTATTGACTTGTTCCATGACCATGGAGTCTCACTCCTCAATTGGGTCCTATGGAACAGAAAAAAAAAAACAAATAAAAGAAACAACGAACTGTGTGCTTTCTGATAGGAAATCATGAATCCAATCGCACAATTGAGGAGATATTCCGTAAGCACGCAATTTCATTAGAAGACAATTGTGGGGTACAGTGTAAAAAGTCTTCCGTAAATCCAGAAATATGGAATCGATTTGAGATCCCTTATCGATGGCACTTGTCATTTCATGTGAATAAAGGGGAAGCTGTGTTTCGCAAGAGCGATACTTTCTGAATCCGCGTTAACTATTGGTTAATAGGTCGTTCTCTTCGAGGTAGTTCATAATGTTAGAACGAAGTATATGTTCCAAAATGCTGCTGCAAATCGACGTCAATGAGACTGACCTGTAATCTTGGGAGTCACTCCTATTGCCTTTCTTGAATATTGGAATAACTTGGGCAACTTTCCAGTCTTTGGGTACGGATCTTTCGCTGAGTGATTGGTTGTAAATTATAGCTAAGTACGGAGCTATTGCATCAGCATACTCTGAGAGGAATCTAGTTGGTATACAATCTGGCCCGGAAGATTTGTTTTTGTTTACTGACTTATGTTGTTTTACTACTCCAGGAACATCTAAGTTTCGCATGCTGAGAGTCTTCGTGTAGCCGGCCGCGGTGGCCGAGGGGACTGAGGCGCTCCAGTCACGGTCTGCACGGCCACTACGGTCGGGGGTTCGAATCCCCCCTCGGGCATGGATATTTGTGCCGTCCTTAGGATAAGCTAGTTCATAAGTAGTTTGTAAGTTTAGGGACTGATGACCCGTAGTTAAGTCCCATAAGTTATACAAACGTTTGAACATTTTGAATTTGAGTCTTCGTGTACTGCGTGAAGTACAACACCTGAAACTGCGGGTCACCGAGGCCTGTGTCACGCCTGTTGTGTTGCATTGTCCACATGCAAAATTTCTCCGACGGGTAAGGAAATGTCTTCAGGTACACGGACAGCACGTGGAACACATTCTGAGAAGTCCACTTTGGTTTGAAATGTTTTCGAACCGTTAGTATCGTGATTCATGACGAATTACACCTGTTATAACAAATTATCCATAACTTGTTCCCTAATAGACAGAAAATTGTCAGACAGAGCGCTAAGTTGTAGAATAGCGCTAATAAGTAAACATTTTATTACTTAAATGTTTTGAAGCTCTCTCTCTCTCTCTCTCTCTCTCTCTCTCTCTCTCTCTCTCTCTCTCTCTCTCTCTCTCTCTCTCTCTCTCTCTGTGTGTGTGTGTGTGTGTGTGTGTGTGTGTGTGTGTGTGTGTGTGTTAGTCCGTACCTTTGTACCTCTCAAAGCGTGCTTATACATGAGAGGGATGGCAAAATAAATGTGGGCCGGAAAATATTTGCAGTGCGACTGACTCGTGACCTCGATAACGAACACCACGGCGGATGCTGCAAATATCCACTGTATGAGGACGGTGCAGCGATGTTCCGTATTTATACAAGTGACAAGCAGAGGCTACGTAATAGGCATTACCCGATATCAAATGTAAAAATGTTTGTATATCTATGGGACTCAACTGCTTGGTTATTAATCCGCAGCTTACAAACTACTTAAACTGAGGTAAACTAACCCATGCCCGAGGGAGGACTCGAACCCCCGACGGCGAACGTACGCGCGGGTTGTAGCACGGTGCCACAGTGCGCATCCGATTTCCTTCATATGGGTATAGGAAACATTTATCATGACGTACACCCCTTTTCCTGTCCAGTTTACGTAAATTTTGAATGACAACAATCATACTGCCAGTCGGAACTGTGACTATATATTTGTAAATACTTTCTGCAGCATTAATTGAATCTGCCATCTATTCAGGAAGGAGATATATAAAGTTGTTTGTCGATTGCAAAACAAAACGGAAGTGAAGATGGCAACATATAGCTAGCGCTCTCAAGAACAAAATCTCATAGTCCACTAACGGAAGCATCAAATTATTACTTTCTGCGTATTTTGTATTGTGGTAGTCATGTCGAGGCTCTGGCATTTCGTGGAATCTATCTGGCAAGTTTGTTGTGTACCTAAAGACTATCCTTCTACAAAAAAAGTATGCAGGACTGTGGATTTTGTGGAAGCTATACACTAGTCTCGTTAGTTCCAAGTGACCGGTATTACCTCGAACTATCGAAATTTACTTGCGGAAAAAAAATCGACCCTGAAAAGAATGCACGTGTAAAAAATGTATGACAATTTTTAAAACAAAGTTTTAAATTAGTCATTTACATTGGCAGCCTAAAGGTTTAAAAGTCTTTTCACTATTTACTTCGCGTTATAGTGGACTGCCTTCTTCTGCGAAGACAGAATGTACCCGCAGTTGTGTTTTGTTTCATGACGCTCGTATTTTTGGTGAAAGTCGTAAATCCGAGGCTCGAAATAATCGAAACTCCACTGCATCGAGTTCACTTTACTTATTGTCTATCCTCCCTTTTTAGGTAGAAAATGTCACAACAAGGAAAAAAGAATCCCATTTGGAAGTACTTTAACCCTGCATTATTAACATTTGGTTTTAAACACTCGTTACTAACACCCGTCTTTCAGGCAGTTTTGAAATTTTGTTAGTAACACCCGCCAATTCGGCGGGTGTAATTCCAAACCAACACTCTATCTGTGTGCACTTGTTCATAAACTGTTCCTCATAAAGAATTGTAATTGCTGACAATAAGTATTAAAAATGTTGTATTCATTAAAAGAAAGTCTCACATACTGAAGTGTGGACCCATAAGTTAACAAAAAAATATTTTAATAAATACGAAATTACCTCTTTCTTTTTCATCAAACAAATTAATATAATCCTCAAGCTTCTTATTCTCTTCAATTTAACATAACATTACTCCTATCACAGAGAGTGCATTACTAGGATTCTTTCAGCACTAGCAACTAATAAGGCTGAAGGTGGCATATAATTAGTTACATGTACAGTGTCTTAAATGCTTTCTGCCTCGAATGACCATGCTGACGAGGGGGCGTTAAGCACTAATCTTCCTTCCTTTTCCTTTAATTCTTTTTTTGAATTCAAAAGACAACAAAACACACAAAATAACAAACTGAAAACACTTATAGGCAAACTGTACCTATTTATAATTCAAGTAATATGTAAGACGGATAGAAATAACAAACAAGACACACGGAATGAATTTCAATCAAAAGAATTCCTTATAGCAGTCGGTACAGAATTTTGTAATGTGCTCACCGCAAATTACAGTTGATAATTTGCTGCAACATTGGGTAGTCATTCATTTCTTTTTGTAGTGGCAAAAGCGGCAAAATTTACGAGACATCTTCTGAGAACTGCTGCCTGATGGATGCTTAGAAAGATTTTGGTTTACATGAGCTCATTCCTTTCCACTTTAATCGAGACCATTCTCTATAGCTAGCCTCAATTCCCTGGGAATATTGCTAACAGTCACCGTGTGTCTCAAACAACTTCGCACAAGAAAAGAATACAAGGCTGTGGCAAACTCAAAACGAGACATTCATTTTGTTGACTTCTTATAAAATTGGACGCATAGATTACGTAGGAAGACACAAGCGCGACATTGATCATATTGTAAACAAAATTTAATGGCCGTCTATTGTTGTTGTTGTTTTGAGGGGACTAAACATCAGTCCCCTGGCCATCTATTCGTTGTTCTGCGGCAACGAATTGCTCTGCACGTGTGATCCATGGTATCTACTCTGCCTTTGGTTGCATTGTATGTCATTATCATCTCTGGTTTGTTAAATGGTTGGATGATTGAGCCTTCTGAGCGCATCGTATAAACAAGTACAACCATCTTATCTAGTTTTGGTTTGTAGGATGCAGCTGCGCTTTTAAAACGATACATGAAAAACTAACTTCCTATTTTACGATTTTTGTAATTCACATTCACAAAGTTGTGGGGCAACTCCCTTTTATTTTTTTATCGTTCCCACCGTAGTTAGCTTTCTATCGAGCAGTTTGGTAGCGATGGGGACGCTGAAGAACCATTTACTTTTTTTGGCAGTGACGGAACTAAAGCATACATACAGGAAAATATAATAAGTCTTCAGACCAATAAAGCCCGTTTACTACGCTGATCATGTACAGAAAAAGACGGAAAAATAGGCAGAATGTAAACAATTTTGAAATCATGTAGGATTGTGAAGAAACGCTTAAATGTATTTTCCGTCGAGTAATAGCATCCGCCTATTTGACGGATCGACTGTCACTTAGCGTTCAGCTGCGACCCTCAGGGAAGAGACAACAAGCAACGGGCACCGCTGTCAGACTCTGACTGAATGGGGGAAGGACGGCATATACGGCCAGCGCACAATGCCTATCCAGAAACGTCACAGCTCACTGGCAGTGTGAACGTAGCCTACATTTTGACGGATGTTACTAATCTAAGGTTAATAAAAGTACCGTCGATTTGTCTGAAATTGTTCGCAACCCATGTCGTTTTCTACATCCTGCTGATTAGGCTTAGTACAGGGAAGGGACCTTGAAGAATGTGGAAAAGCTAGAGATTTGTTGTGTAACGTAAACATACAGAAATTTTAACTTCATTATCTAAGTTTCGGTTACGGTTTCGGTTTCAGCCGAATCATTCGGTTACAGTTTTGGTTAGAAATTCTTTCGCTCGGACTCCACTTAAATGTTCAGCAGTTCGCATAGTAACATTCTCAACGTTAGATACTGTGAGAAACGTGAAGTGGTGCAGGAAATGGAGTGGAACGCTTACTGTCACTGTTGGAGGAATGTTTATAGTGTGCGAGGGAGCGAATTTGGGGCAGCGAGTGTATCGGTTGTGGCGTCATCTGGGGCTCAGCTACTGAAGCAGCGGCTCGGCGCTCTAAGTTTGGCGGGCAGCAGGGCTGCAGGCGCAGCAGGTGGCAGGAGGCGGTGTGATGCCACCAGCCGCCTCACTGAGCTCACCCCGATGCGTGCTGTTGCGGACTTGATGCAGCTCCCCACCCCACAGTCAATCTCTTCTTATTTATTGGATTTGGAACCACAATCTCCCATCACACACACACACACACTACGGCGGGGTCGAAGGTAAAAGGTAGATAAGTTGATAAAAGTTCTAACACTTTTGCCAAACACTTCCCCTAACACTTTCCCTCGGTGGTGTTACACCACACTCATGCCAATGTCGCAAGGTTGAATTACGTAGCACTGCACGTGAGGGCCGTAGAACTACATGCATCGTCAGTACGAGCAGTTAAAGTGTCTGTCCACTAGTCTGGTTTCCTCTTTTTCGTTGTTGTCCCCATGCAGATGCAGCGCACAGGTCGTTGATCCTTGAATCTTGAACTGCTGTGGGACTTTTAAAACTGTGGTTACTTTTCAAATAAGCAGGGATGCCAGTTGTTTTATAATCTTTATTTTTATGTCGTGAAACCACAAGCGACATTTGTAATACTGTCCATGATCTTCGTACCCTTGAATTCTAAATACTGTACTTGAAAAATATAAAGTTTAAACTGACTAAAAGGCTATTTTAAGAGCCCTATCGTCATAGATGTTAATGCGACAGCCCTGTGTGTTGGGCTGTGCATCTCGGGTGTGCTGGTCCTGCGTGCCACCAATTTTGACGCGAAGCGGGCTTTCTGAAACTTCTACATCTAACTGTCCTCATTAACTAGAGCATAATTACATAAATAAAACATACCATAATAACTCTTCATGTAAACACATTAATTACACAAAATCACTTAAGTTCTACACGACAGTTTATCTAATATTTATAATTAAAGAATCATAGGGGGGATCTTACACGGAGGTGGGGGCAGCCAATAAGAATACGTCTGGACATTATAGGCGCAATTTCTTTCGGAAATGCTAATACGTTACACCACATGTCATCACACACACACACCACGCAAACACAATAAAAAAACACACATACTCTATATACACAGCATATATACAGAATGAAAACAACTTGAACAAATGTAAAAATTTCGCAGTTATCGATCAGAAAGAAAAATAGAGAGTCAAACACGTAATATCTGTGGTTTTCACATATCGTCTGCGGATCACAAATGTTCCGAAAGAGCTAAAATATGGGCCCAGAAAGAAGTAACACTTCAAACTTTTATTTATTTAAAGTATTAGATTTTTGTGCTCAGTTAATCGTATTGTCTGTCCACAATAACGAGGCAACTTGACTGGTGGTGACAGAAGTGAATGACATCAGTAGCATTTGATATCCTACGACCTCTGACAAGAAAGGTCGATCAGTAGTCCTGTAACATTAACTATGGATTACAGATACCTTACTACCCTTTGAAATAGTCACGTCCCATAACTACGCACCTCTGAGCTCTCCGATACACGTCGTGGAAACTTTGCGCGGAGTCTTCCTTTGGGACGGTGTTAAAAAGGCTCGTCACGTTTTCTTGTACATCGGGAGTTTAAGTCGAGGGAATAGGAAGAAGTCTGGAGGCTTACATCGGGTGTGTACGGCGGATGTTAAAGTTGCACTACCACCTCTTCTGCCAGGAACTGTTTGACGGTATTGGCTGTGTGTGGGCGAGCGAAGTCATGTGACTTGAACATCGACCGTACTCGCCGGATCTCAACCATCCAGATTTCATCCTGTTCCCTCGAATCAAACTCGCTTTGAAGGGGAAGGGATTTGACGATATTTCTGATATCCAACGAAACGTGAGGAGGCTTTTGAACACCATCCAGAAGGAAGGCCTCTTGCAAAGTTGCCAGGACATGTACGACAGAGGTAAGCGGTGCATAGTTCTGGGAGGTGACTTTTTCGAAGGACAGTAAGGTGACTGTAGTTCCTACGAGGGGTGTTAAAATGGACAGGTACGAAACGACACTTTAGGTACTGAGGTATCGCACAAGTATGAAGTGCGCGCCACGTACTTACGCCGCGCGCCGCCATGCACGCACGGCGCGGCGTTCTTACGACGTCAGCCACGAGCGCCCTCTGCTACAACTCCGCTCGTGGCCACCACTGAACGACATCGTTCACTTGTGACTGAGATAGGAACCAGTTAACACTTCGGAATCAGATAGGCACCAGTTAAGACTTGGCTATCGGATAGGCACTAGTAATCATCAGTAGGCAGGCCTCTATCTAATCTATGTATCAGCATTCTGCAGTCAAAAACTATGTAAAAGTTAAGTATTACTAAGTCTCTATGAAATATATATCTCGTTCTAATTTACTCTAGTGTTTCTAGTTTCTGCTGTCCCACTGGCTGGTCACCTCCTACCTGCACAAGCGTGCATCCTTTATTCCTGTGTCGGTCTTTCTACTCGGCCACCGACACCTACGACGGAAACGAGACACAAAAGCGGCGACGAGGCTGGGATACAAAACTATTCACCGCGGTGGCCGAGGGAACTGAGGCGCTCCAGTCATGGTCTGCACGGCCACTACGGTCAGGGGTTCGACTCCCCCCTCGGGCATGGATATTTGTGCGGTCCTTAGTATTAGTGAGTTCATAAGTAGTTTCTAAGGGACTGATGATCCCTTAGTTAAGTCCCAAAAGCTATACAAACATTTGAAAAATTTGACTATTCACCGAGCTCTATTGTCACAGATTATATGATCACTGGTATCAGAGTGTTGTGAATTCTGATTCAATTCCAAAATGCTGAAATAACACATTTGAATGTGTTCTCTAACATTTTTGTTGAAAAATAAAAATCGTACAATAAAGTTCCGGAATTTGCTTTCCTTTTTATTTTATTATTATTATTATTATTTTCGATTTTATGGACGACTTATTCAGGTGAAGGATTTCCTGCTTAAAAACAAATCGAGATTTCGAATGAAAGTAAGTGATGACATGCGTGGGGCTTTCAACAATAGTAACAGCCCTACAGAAAGCGAACATGAAAATAAGATGAAAGCCTTAAATCACATTGCTACAAACTTATTTTAATATCCCACTAAAAGTTTCTTTTAAAGTACCTCTGTCAGCACTTAGCTACTACTTTTGATTTTAACGTATATGTTAAAAGTTATGATATATGTTTGCTTTTAGATTTACAGTTTATTTTTGTTGAAGCTTGCTGTCCCTGTTGACAACAAAGAAGTCATAAGTGCTCCCTGGTCTAAAAAAGGTCGGGAACCACTGACGTAAATAGTGATGTATGAAGTGTTTCGAAGCTACAGCTGCAGACACCATATCGACCAAATAATAAAAAAGAAGGTAAGACAATAAATTACGTAACACGACCAATAACAACGAGTAATATTCAGAGAGAACATTAACAAAATGTTCAGATGTTTGTAAACCTATTGGACCAAACCGCTAGGGTCATCAGTCCCTAGACTTACATACCACAATTCATGTCTCCGAAGAAGCAATTCCGTGACTATGGGGAAATATTACCAAGAAGTGGTACGGCAAAACCTGTGAAACACCGCCCGAATCCTGGATGAAGTATGCCCTTTCAGCACTCTGCAGTTACTCTCAGCTCTACCGACAGTGCCGGTACAGTCTTCACTCTCAGAGAGCAACGGCGAGCAGCTGTCGAGAGACGGAGGTTGCCCTATATACACTCCTGGCCACGAAGATGACGCAGGAGCGCCTGCGATGGTGTACGCAACGACGAACCTGGGTGCACGAATGGCAAAATGTATTTTTTTTTTTTTTCGGTTCTGTTTACGGCATCATGATGGTCGCATCCGTCTTTGGCGACGTCGCGGTGAACGCACATTGGAAGCGTGTATTCGTCATCGCCATACTGACGTATCACCCGACGTGATGGTATGGGATGTCCTTGGTTACACGTCTCGGTCACCTCTTGTTCGCATCGACAGCACTTTGAGCAGTGGTCCTTACATTTCAGATGTGTTACGACCCGTGACTCTACCCTCCATTCGATCCCTGCGAAACCCAACATTTCAGCAGGATAAAGCACGACCGCATGTTGCAGGTCCTGTACGGGCCTTTCTGGATGCGGAAAATGTCCGACTGCTGATCTGGCCAGCATATTCTCCACATCTCTCACCAATTGAAAACGTCTGGTCAACGGTGGCCGAACAACTATCTCATCACAATACGCTAGTCACTACTTTTGATTGACTGTGGTATCGTATTGAAGTTGCATGGGCATCTGTATCTGTACACGCCATCCTAGCTCTGTTTCACTCAATGCCCAGGTGTATCATTGTCGTTATTACGGCCAGAGGTGGTTGTCCGGGGCACTGATTTCCCAGGATCTATGCACCCAAATTGCGTGAAAATGTTATCACATATCAGTTTTATTATAATATATTTGTTCAATGAATACCCGTTCATAATATGCAGTTTTTCTTGGTGTGGCAATTTTAAAGGCCAGTAGTGTACGATAGTTCGAAACTCGCATAGAGCAACCATCTGAGGGGTTGTCGCACTCTCGGTCACTGACGATGAGCTGGTTCTCTGCGCAGTTTACACGACACATGTTTCTCTGAAAACCTCTGCGAGAGGTACACTCTCGTGTGTACCTTGCTTAAGTTTCCGTTGGTAACCGAGACTTCAGGCTCTGTATCAAGTAGCGGACTTTGCTCGGCCTAACGTAGCGCCTTCTTCTGTTCCGTAGTGTACTGTGCTGGATATAAGCACACTTTGCTGATTCTTCGTGCAGTCTGTCTCACAGGCTATATAAGCCGTCTATACAGGGCGAATCTAAATTCGCGCACTCGGGCTTCACTGTGCGGTTCCTCACATGCCAGCAATAAAAAAATGCGTGTCACACTATTTCGTCCTGCACGTATTTCCGGCAGTAAATGGACGTCGAAGATTGAGATGGGTGTGTGTCCCATACGTCTGTGGGTTTCAGAATTACATTACTGCATTAACAAACTTCTAGGGGATGTGGGAGGTATATTGAGGAACAAAGTTAGCATAGAAACCCATGCCCGGAATCCCCAATCGACGACGATGCTCACTTTTTTCGTCAAGATACCTCCCACATTCCCTAGAAGTTTGTTGATGTAGTAGGGTAATTCTGAAACACACTGACGTAGAGGACACACACCCATCTCAATGTTCGACATCCATTTACTGCTGGAAATATGCGCAGGACGAAATTTTGTGAGACATTTTTTATTGTTAGAATGTGTTGTATCGCGCTGCGAAGCCCGAGTGCGTGAATTTAGATTCAGCCTGTATAACTATCCTTCGGGCAGGCAGCTTTCGTTCACGTAATAGAGATGGTACTGCGGGACCTCTTGCGGGATTGCGGGAACCAGTATTGCCAACTGTCGGTATTCCCTGGCTATATCGATACTGCTTTAACGTAATGTTTTTCCTTGCAATACGCGATACTACGATTATTAAGTTTAGACGATACCCAGACATCAGATACTTTTCAGTTGACTGACTTGTGCCTTTTTCTAGAATCAGTCACAGCACTCATAATGTAAAAACAGGCAAAACTGAATACGTTAGACTGCGACAAAACTGTGTGTAATACATTTCGTAACTTCAGTGTATTCTCTTGTATATGTATTTACAGGTCAGGAAATGAAGAACCCACCGATGATGCCACAATCGTGGCAAAACATATTTGGGAGTATAAAGAACGATTATAATGTATTTGCGAAATGGAGACAAATTTCGGTTTTAATATTCTTCATACAGGTATATGCTTTTACCTGAGACCATTTCTGAAATGTGCTGCTACTGTAGAGCACAAAGCCGGCCGCGGTGGCCGAGGGGACTGAGGCGCATCAGTCACGGTCTGCACGGCCACTACGCTCGGGGGTTCGAATCCCCCCCTCGGGCATGGATATTTGTGCCGTTCTAGTTCGTAAGTAGTTCATAAGTAGTTTGTAAGTTTAGGGACTGATGACCCCGCAGTTAAGTCCCATAAGCTTTACAAACATTTGAACATTTTAGAGCTCAAAGCATACATCTATTTCAACTTACTTGCTGTATCGACCTTTCGTCTCTAAAATTTCGCCCCTCACCTTTCCATCTTTAGCAAATTGAAATAATGATCTGTATCTGAAAAAGTATTTTTGGCGACGCATGTTATTGTTGTTGATGTTGTGGTGGTGTTTTCATGCAGCTCTCCGCGCCACTTTCCTGTGCAGTCCTGTTCAGTAATGCCAAAACGAAGGATTTAGGTACTGTGCAAACTTTGAATTTAGCTCCTAGTTTAAAATGTGACTGTCGGTGTACTTAAAGAGACGTCAAACAGGGTGGGAAGTTTACTGAATTTTCAGGAAACATTGTGCAGTGACAGTAATTTAATGTTGACGAGATGATAAAGTAGGCTAGCAGAAAATTACATCGACGACCAAAGCAGACGAGTGCGAGTGTTGGTCACTGAGAGTGCCGAAATAGAGCCGTCCAATGACGGAGTTTCCCACTGTCATGAAACAGGTAAGGAGCAGATGAAGAGATAATAAAATACTGCGCAGTTGCTGTTTTTAAAACGTTTGTGAGGCTTCACTGCAAACAGGTAAACAAATTCTCTACTTCTTATTGTGAACCTGAGGTATATTATACTGGCCATTTAGGTCTTTACGAACGTATTTCATAGGCTTGTCAACACTGTACATGCACTAATAATGTACGAGGATGGCCCCAAGAAGAGTTATGTCTACGACTTACTTTTTGTGCTTGAATATGCGTTTAGGTATTTCATGTTGTGAATGTCACTCAATCGATTTTCTCGCTTCGCTGACTCACATTGAGAAACTTTTGCTGCTCGACGGTTCCAAATTTAAACTGGCCGGCGTGAAAAATAACATGTTGGTGCGCGAGAAAAAAAACGGTGCAGCGGTCGAGTTGGTAACTGCACAGAACGTGCCTCCAATTAAAGGGTTTCTCACAAAAACAGTCCTTATCCACTTTCAGTAGTTTTTCAGGACGAATATCTTTCTAGTCCTGAGATAATTATATTATTATAATTAGATTATACCATAATGTGACTCTCGAAACTGTTCTCGCTTATAAATGGATTTGTTCCTAATTGATTATGATGAAGATGTACTGTTGTAAACATAATTATGCAACGGCATGGTGTGTTTTTGTAAGAAAACCGCGGAACAAATTTTCTTTTTTGAATGACAAAAAGATAAGTTCTGTTGTTGAAGTACTTCATTTGTATTAATTTTTAAGTATGCAACTCATTGTTTTTTGGGGGCGATCTAAATCAATTTATACAAGTTTCCAGCCAAGATCGCGTTATTTATTTATGGATGACCTGTTTCGACGTTCAGAGACGTCATCTGATTGTCTATATTTTACAATGTCATATCTTATATGGTTTTACCTATACCCTTTCATTACATTTGTCATGGAGTAGTTATATACAAATTGATGGTGAAGTTGGATCTACAGTATACATGTCCACACTGGTTGAACGAGAGTCACCGAGCCCCTTCAGATATTGCTAAATTCAAATTGTCTTTATTACATCGAGGAAATAAGTTGAAAGTATGATTTTTCGCTCATACCTAAGCTAAGCGATGCTGAAGGAATTAGATTATGCACTCCCATGAACCACAGACATTGCCGAGGTGGGGTGGCTTGCGTGCCTCAACGATACAGATAGCCGTACCGTAGGTGTAACCACAGCGGAGGGGTATCTGTGGAGAGGCCAGACAAACGTGTGGTTCCTGAAGAGGGGCAGCAGCCTTTTCAGTAGTTACAGGGGCAACAGTCTGGATGATTGACTGAGCTGGCCTTGTAACATCAGCTAATGCGGCTTTGCCACACAGCTACTGCGAACGGCTGAAAGCAAGGGGAAACTACAGCCGTTATTTTTCCCGAGGACATGCAGCTCTACTGTATGAACATATGATGATGGCATCCTCTCGGGTAAAATATTCCGGAGGTAAAATAGTCCCCCATTCGGATCTCCGGGCGGGGACTACTCAAGAGGATGTGATCATCAGGAAAGACAATACTGGCATTCTACGGGTCGGAGCGTGGAATGTTAGATCCCTTAATCGAGTAGGAAAATTAGAAAATTTAAAAAGGGAAATGGATAGGTTGAAGTTGGATATAGTGGGGATTAGTGAAGTTCGGTGGCAGGATGAACAGGATTTCTGGTCAGGTGACTACAGGATTATAAATACAAAATCAGTTGGGGGTATCACAGGAGTAGGATTGATAATGAATAAGAAAATAGGAATGTGGGTAAACTACTATGACCAGCACAGCGATCGCATTATCATTGTCAAGATAGATACGAAGCCAACACCGACAACAGTAGTACAGGTTTATATGCCAACTAGCTCTGCCGATGATGAGGAAATCGAAGAAATATATGAGGAGCTAAAGGAAATTATTCAGACAATTAAGGGAGAGGAAAACTTAATTGTTATGGGAGACTGGAATTCGGTAGTAGGACAAGGAAGGGAAGGGAAGATAGTGGGGGAATATGGTCTGGGCAAAAGGAATGAAAGAGGAAGCCGCCTGGTAGAATTTTGCACGGAACATAATTTAGTTATAACAAACACCTGGTTTAAGAATCACAAAAGAAGGTTGTATACGTGGAAGAGACCAGGAGACACCGGGAGATACCAGATAGATTTTATAATGGTAAGACATAGATTTCGGAACCAGGTTTTGAAGTGTAGGACATACCCAGGGGCAGACATAGACTCTGACCATAACTTGTTGGTTATGAACTGTAGGCTGAAACTGAAGAAACTACAGAAAGGTAGGAAAATAAAGAGATGGGACCTGGATAAATTGAAGGAACCTGAAGTTCTTAAGAATTTCAGAGGGAGCTTCAGGCAACAATTGACAGAAACAGGGGAAAATAAAACAGTTGAGGAGGAATGGGTAAAATTGAGAGATGAAATATTGAAGGCAGCAGAGGACAAAATAGGTAGGAAGGCAAGACCTACAAAAAATCCTTGGATATCACAGGAGATACTAAATTTAATCGATGAAAGGAGAAAATATAAAAATGCAGTAAATGAAACAGGCAAAATGGAGTACAAACGACTAAGAAATGAGATTGACAGGAAGTGCAAAATGGCTAAGCAGGAATGGCTAGAAGGCAAATGCAAGGATGTAGAAGAATGTATAAATAGGGGAAAAATAGATACAGCCTACTGGAAAATAAAAGAAACATTTGGCGATAGGAAGGGCAGCTCTATGAATGTCAGGGACACTGATGGAAAGCCGGTTCTCAGCAAAGAAGGGAAAGCTGAAAGGTGGAAAGAGTATATAGAGGGGCTCTACAAAGGAAATGAACTTCGAGACACTATTGTAGGAAGGGAAGAGGATGTAGATGATGATGAAATAGGAGATATTATACTGAGAGATGAATTTGACAGAGCACTGAAAGATCTAAGTCGAAACAAGGCCCCTGGAGTAGATGATATCCCGTCAGAGCTACTGAAGTCTCTGGGAGAACCAGCCATGACAAAATTGTTTCACATTGTGTGTAAGATGTATGAGACAGGCGAAGTACCCTCAGACTTTAAGAAAAATGTAATAATCCCCATTCCAAAGAAAGTAGGTGCAGACAGGTGTGAAAACTACAGAACCATCAGTTTAATAAGTCATGGTTGCAAAATATTAACACGAATTATATACAGAAGGATGGAAAAGCTGGTAGAAGCCGACCTCGGGGAAGATCAGTTTGGGTTCAGGAGAAATGTAGGAACACGAGAGGCAATACTCACTTTACGGCTTATCCTAGAAGATAGATTAAGAAAAGGCAAACCAACATTTCTAGCTTTTGTAGATTTGGAGAAGGCTTTTGACAATGTTGATTGGAACAAACTATTTCAAGTTCTGAAGCAAGCAGGAGTAAAATATAGGGAGCGTAAGGTTATTTACAACTTGTACAAAAACCAGACAGCGGTTGTCAGAGTTGAAGGGCATGAAAGGGATGCAGTGGTTGGAAAGGGAGTAAGACAGGGTTGTAGCCTTTCCCCAATGTTGTTCAATTTGTACATTGAGCAAGCTATAAAGGAAAGCAAGGAGAAATTTGGAGAAGGAATTAAAGTTCAGGGTGAAGAATTGAAAACATTGCGTTTTGCCGACGACATAGTAATTCTGTCAGATACAGCAAATGACCTGCAAGAGTAATTGAACGGAATGGACAGTGTGCTGAAAGGTGCATATAAGATGAACATTAACAAGAGTAAAACTAGGGTAATGGAGTGCAGTGTAAGAAAATCAGGTGATGCTGAAGGAATTAGATTAGGTAACGAAACAATAAAGGAGGTAGATGAGTTTTGTTACTTGGGCAGTAAAATAACAAATGATGGTCGCAGTACAGAGGATATAAAATGCAGAATGGCAATGGGTAGAAAGGCGTTTTTGAAAAAGAGAAATTTGTTAACATCTAATATTGATTTAAGCCTAAGGAAGTCCTTTCTGAAGGCATTTGTATGGAGTGTTGCCTTGTATGGGAGTGAAACATGGACGATAAGCAGTGTGGACAGAAAGAGGATAGAGGCATTTGAAATGTGGTGCTACAGAAGAATGCTGAAGATTAGGTGGGTGGATCGCGTAACTAATGAGGAGGTACTGAACCGAATTGGGGAGAAAAGAAATTTCTGGCATACCTTGACTAAAAGAAGGGATAGATTGGTAGGGCACATTCTTAGACATCAAGGAATTGTGAATTTAGCATTGGAGGGAAGTGTGTGGGGTAAAAATCGCAGAGGGAGGCCAAGAGACGCGTATAATAAGCAGATTCAAGTGGATGTGGGTTGTCGTTCTTATGAGGAGATGAAAAGGCTTGCTCAGGATAGAGTAGGGTGGAGAGCTGCATCAAACCAGTCTCTGGACTGAAGACCACAACAACAACAACGAAACAATAAATATGGTATATGGGTTTTCTTACTGGGTCAATAAAATACACTCCTGCCCATTAAAATTGACGATGACGTCCTACAGACGCGAAATTTAACCTACAGGAAGATGATGTTTGATATGCAAATGATTAGCTTTTCAGAGCATTCACACAAGTTTGGCACCGGTGGCGACAACTACAACGTGCAGACATGAGGAAAGTCTCCAACCGATTTCTCATAAACAAACAGCAGTTGACCAGCGTTGCCTTGTGAAACGTTGTTGTGATGCCTCGTGTAAGGAGGAGAAATGCGTACCATCACGTTTCCGACTTTGAAAAAGGTCGGATTGTAGCCTATCGCAATTGCGGTTTATCGTATCGCGACATTGGTGCTAGCGTTGGTCGCTATCCGATGACTGTTAGCAGAATATTGAATCGGTAGCTAGTGATACGCCGTTCTGAATCCCAACGGCCTAGCAGTCGAGATGACATGCATCTTATCCGCATGGCTTAACGGAAGGTACAGCCACGTCTCGATCCCTGAGTCAAGAAATAGGGACGTTGCAAGACAACAACCGTCTGCACGAACAGTTCGACGTCGTTTGCAGCAGCATGGACTATCAGCTCTGTGACGAAGGCTGCGGTTACCCTCGACGCTGCACCACAGACAGGAGCACCAGTGATGGTGTACGCAACGACGAACCTGGGTGCACGAATGGCAAAACGTCATTTTTTCGGATGAATCCAGGTCCTGTTTACAGCATCATGATAGTCGCATCCGTGTTTGACGAGATCGCGGTGAACGCACATTGGAAGCGTGTATTCGTCATTGCCATACTGCCGTATCACCAGGCATGGGGTGCCATTGGTTACACGCCTCGGTCACCTCTTGTTCGCACTGACTGTACTTTGAACAGTGGCCGTTACATTTAAGATGTGTTACGACCCGTAGCTCTACCCTGTACCTGCGAAACCCTATTTCAGCAGGATAATGCACGACCGCATATTGCAGTTCCTGTACGGGCGTTTCTGAATTCGGAAAATGTTAGACTGCTGCCCTGGCCAGCACATTGTCCTGATCTCTCACCAATTTAATACGCCTGGTCAATGGTGGCCGAGCAATTGTCCCTTCACAATTCGCCAGTCACTACTGTTGATGAACTCTGGTATCGTGTTGAAGCTGCATGGGCATCTGTACCTGTACACGTCATCCCAGCTCTGTTTGACTCACTGTCCAGGCGTATCAAGGCCGTTATTACGGCCTGAGGTGGTTGTTGTAGGTACTGATTTCTCAAGATGTATGCACTCAAATTGCGTGAAAATGTAATTACATGTCAGTTCTAGTATAATATATTTGTCCAATGAATACCCGTTTATCATCTGAATTTCTTCTCGATGTAGCAACTTTAAGGGCGAGTAGTGTAACATATGATGGTCGCAGTACAAAGGATATGAAATGCAGAAGGCAGTGGTAAGAAAAGCGTTTTTGAAAAATTGACATTTCATGACATCGAATATTAAGTGTACGGAAGTCTTTTCAGAAGGCATTTCTGTGAAGTGTTACCTTGTACGGGAGTGAAACATGAACGATAGACAGGAATAGGATAGAGGTTTTTGAAATGCGGTGCTACAGAAGAATGCCGAAGGTTAGATATATAGGTCGCCTATCTAATGAAGAGGTACTGACTAGAATTTGGGAGAACTGGAATTTTGGTATACGTTCACTAAAAGAAGGGATCGATTGGTTGGACACATTATTAGACATCAACGAATGGTGAATTTAGCATTGGAAGGAAGTGTGTGGAATAAAAATCGCAGAGGGGCACCAAGAGACGAATACAGTAATCAGATTCATCGCCTCGGCATCAACGACAATCGGTGTGATGATCTCATAGTAGATCAAAACCGGTCACTATATTATCAAATATATTGTGAAAACGTGAATGTTATTTTCTTTCTGAAACGTAAACCAGTTCGCTTACTTTTCCAATAGGAAACTAAGTTTTACAAAGTTTTTAAATATTAACCGAATTATTTTTGGAAACACCACGGCTCGTTATTTTTCGAAATTCAATCTTCCAAACAGCTCAAACTGAACACAACCGGTAGCTAACACTGTGGTTGTTGCGTTATGAGGATGGGCATTTAACCCGCGAGCACTCGCGCTTGAGCATTTTGCTTAGTGTAATTTTAAAGGAATTGGAATTTTACCTATTTTAAATAGTCAAATGTGTGATTTATTATAAATGCAACTAGAAATACTTATTTAGACATAATATGTACATTACAAACTGTTCTTTGACTGTTAGAAAAATGCTATACATGCGATCGATCGCGTAACTTTTAAAGGCGCGAGTTCTCGCGGGTTAAGTGGCCGAAACCAGTTACCAGAAAATGTAATTTGCGAGATGGACTTTTTTATGATTTTGTAGACATGTTGGACCAAACTGCTTATGGTCATCTGTCCCAAAACTTACGAACTACTTTAACTTACACTAACCACAACACACACACACACACACACACACACACACAAGGAAAAGTAATTCGGCTTAAAATCATGTTCGTTTAAACGAAACACGAGTGAAGTGAAAAACTGTTCGGATCGTTACGCTATATACCGAATTGTTACACTTTAAAGGAACGGCGTATCATGTAACGACAGACCGCAAAGCAGTTGTTTCTTGTACATATATATATATATATATTATGTTACTTTCAGCATAATAAGCGGCAAATTTACACATATTCGTGTATATTACCTCATGAATAAGTTATTTATACAATAATGAAATTCTGATGTTCTTTTTACATTTATTTCACGGTTATTTGTGTCTCTGGATATTTTACTGATGATTCGAATGCAAAATCTACAGAAAATATTTTGTTTATTGGCCCCAAAAGTTATTATTTACAAACATTACTTTTCACGGCTCCTTGCTCACCACTAGAAGCGCTAGTGTCGTTGCAACTATCAGGTGGTAACAACTTTCACAGCAGTAAGTGTCGCGACTGTATATGTCAGTTTTAATTTTGAATATGTCGGACTGTGCCTCACTCTGCCCACGCGCGAAAGCGTCTGCAACAGCGACCCAATGATCAGCTCTCAGGCTCTCTCTTCTCTTCGAAACAGGCGCCCTTTCGTTCCGAAAGCCCCACTTCAATCCAAGCATCAATCAACAAGTTGTTGACACACACAGTGGAGTGACCTCGGTGCTTACATGCCGGAGCTGACTTCTGCAATTGCTGCGTTAGCAGGACAGCGCGGTTGAGCTGGACACGTACTGAGCTGTCGCTGGAATTGGAATGTCCCTCTTGCGGCATCCTCTGTTTCAAACTTACGGCGAATATTTCTGTTGACTATCTAAATTCCAAAGTTCTTCATTGGCGCTTCACTATCATTGGAACGGAGGAAGGGCAAAATGGGATTGTTCGAATCGAGTATGCGGATGGTGCTTCGCGAAAGAACACCATGTGCTCCGTTGAAAAGGTAAGGATATTTCATTTTTTTAAATAAATACATGGGTCGAAGATTTCGATCTACTGATTTTTTGCGCCCATTGAGCGGCGTATAGGGAAGTATCGAGTTAAGTAGATATTTAGCACCTTCCATGTGTCCGCATGGCTGAGTGTTTCAATGTTTTGGTGGGCGCGATGGAGGTGGGAAGAGCCGTGCTGAGTGCTGTGCTACATTTTGCCCGCGTGGTAAGCCTCTGCTTTAGTTGCAGCGTTAACGCCTGTTTATTGCACTTGTTTAGAAATTAATACTATTCAGTGACGTCGCAATTGACAAGGATAGGTTCCCTGAAATTTACGTTCGACCTTACGTTGGATGAAGTTAAGTCATTTGAGGTTGAACAACGGTCAATCAGAAGAACAGGACTTGAAGGTATTTACGGGATCCACCTTCCGTTTATCAGCAGCGTTCATTTAGATATAAGCAAAGTGTCAAACTAAGCAATCAGTCTCGGTCTCGGAATTTAGATGTACGCTAAAGGACGAGTTTAAAATCTTATGAGATAAAGCTTAACATATTCTCCTGCCTTTCTCAACCACTTATTTATGCGAATCGTGGTTTTCTGCAATGTTTCAACTAAAACAATATACAGATCCCGTCTCAATGTAGAACAAGATATTCGGTTGCAACTGTCCAATATTCAACCTGATATAGTCTCATCTGCGCCTCGGTTGCACAGTGGTAGAGTGCCAGACTACAAATCCAAAGGTCGCTGGTTCGATCCCCGCCAGGTCCTGGAATTTTTATCTGTCACTTTCCACTTCTTTCACATCTGGCAGTATTGCTCATGTGAAAAATACCGAATAGCACCGTGTTTCGAAACCCACGTTAAACTGTAAATCCCCCTATAGTTGGCTGGGTAAGTCAGTTTGAAGGTCGGAGGAAGGCAGCGGTATATCACCTCCAAACAGGACCATGCTTACTAGTAAAGCACTGTGGTGTCCAAACCAATCTTCGGATTGTTGACTGCTTCACCTTCATAGTCTCATTGTGCAAATTAAAACAATATCATCCTTCTCACTGACGTCTTTTTTTTATGAATCGAGAAAACCTTTTAACTGTGTCTTTAAATACCTCTTTAGCTATGTATCTACAATCTGTGGATCTACAATAGTTGTTCTGCTGAATTTATTCTCAAGTGTTTTGTTATTGTTTTTTTATGTGCGTGAAGTTCTGTGTAATGTGAAATTGTGGATAAAATAAACATTTACAGTGATTCATCTTCTTAATGTCTTCCCTGCTTAAATTGTGAAATTATCTTGCTTCGTCAGTAATACTTTCACTGAATTTACCGAATGCAGTATATACCTGCGACGTAAGATTTAATGCTAAGCCTTTAGTTCCATTTTTTAAAGAGGCTCCGTGACTCAAAAAGTTTTAGAACCCCTGGTGTTGCATATTCGTACTTGTTCGATGTGTATGAGGTGACGTGAGAATTGTTCAATTGTCGAAGGGTTCTTGTCGGGGAAGGTAACGGAAGAATGTACGTGGTTCAAGGATCTGGAGGAACTTCCAGAAACTGGGTAGGGTGGATAACCATGTAACATTTGCACAGGGATGGGTCGAATTATATGGATAATTCGGAACATACGAGTGACACTGGAAATCCTTCACTAGCTTCCAATGCTGATTGCATACAAACTGCGTTTACAAGATATCCTTTTTACTACGATTAAAAGGGGTTGGAAGACAAAAAAAAAAAAAAAAAAAAAAAAAAAAAAAAAAAAAAAAAAAAAAAAAACCCTCTAAAGCAATCTCGGGATAAAAATAGAACAGATTATTATTTTGATGTATATCGAAACGTATGTATGTAGAATGAGCCACCCTGTCACAGAAATCGGGCGATATGATACCTATTACCATTAGATGACAAAGGCAGTGCTTACACTTCATATCGGAGACAATTAGCATCAAATATCTGTAAACTATACACTCCATTATTCCTCACTTACCGATTACTAAAAATTAGACCAAAATTTCAGATCACGATTGCTGTATAAGACGATGCAAAACGTCCGTATTTATCAATGCACCTTGGTTGTACTCTTTCAGTGCGAACATTAATCCCATATAGAACCTTGTATTTTTGTTCAATATCACATTCTGATACTTACTAATAAAAATTTAATTTTATCTCTAATGTCATAATGTTTAAAAAGGCAGCATTGTGTATATGAGTAGGAAAAAAGTCCCGCGTGTTTGGCGTTTTTCTCCTTTTATGCGCCGCCATAATTAAATTCCATATACAACGTTTCCATAAATTGCGCTCGCCATCTGCACTTTTACCAACGCGTAGGCCTGTACTAGCCACACGGGACTGCTTAGGAGCCTGCTGCAGTTCTCCGTCTTGCTTTAACGGCGGCGAAGAGTCGGACGATGATACTGCTCATAACCGGTATTCCCTTCTCGGCGACGTAGTTCTTACGTAAAATATTCTCGGTGTTCTTGCAGCCTCAAATATGGGTAACCACCAAGAATTTTCTAGTGCACTCTATTCCGCGTTGTTAGCAGCGCCATCTCTCGCAGCAGGCGGTAATCTGCGGGAAGTGCTAAAGGTTCTGGCAGCCATCCTCTGTCCTATCTCCTTCTCCAGTGCTCGCTGAGTGCATTATTGATATTATTTTCGCAAAACCTGATTTCAATCGCCTCCCTGATGACAGAATCCCAGCAGTTTGAAGCGTGAGCCACTACTCTCGTTTCCTCTAACAAAATCCGATGTTTATTTGACAAGCTGTGATCAGCCACTGCAGATTTTTTCTAAATGCCTGTGTTTCAAGTGACGCTATTCTTCGGCATTTGACTGCAGCAACACATTTGAAAAGTTTGAATACACTTTTTGTCTCAACTGTTTGTCGTTGATGTCACTCTTCACAACAGGGTTACACTCCAGATAGACACATTAAGAGCCGCGCGGGAGTAGTCGAGCGGTCTGGAGCGCCACGCTGCGGATCGCTCGACCTCCCGCGTCGGAGGTTCGAATTCTCCCTCGGGCATGGATGTTTGTGTTGTCTTTATTATAAGTTAATTCGTAAGTGTAGGGACTGATGACCCTGTAGTTAAGTCCCGTAAGTTTTACAGTTTTTTAGTTACATTAAAAAACATTTCCTAACACCTAAATATACAGCACTTCATAAAATTAAAGGAACAAACTTCTATAGCCCCGTGCTGTGTCGAATTCACGATGTAATCATATAAACGATATGGAGATGTACGCACACTCGTGTTCCGCAAGGAAGACGTCATTCCGGTCAGGGCACAACGATGACGCCAGCGCAGCTATGAGATGGTGGTGGTGGCCGAAACGGGTTACCAACCGAATAAAATTTGCGGTCGAGACTGACTTTTGCATGAATTAATCATTAAGTCCGCTGTTGTTCCAACATGTTTAAAAAAATAATAGAGTACCGACGTTTTGTTTCTGTTAATCTACATATTTTCTCCTTTCCAATAAATTATGTTTTCGCTAAACTATTCTATGAAGTCTGTATCTTTGTATCTACGGAATTACAATTCCATTCGCAAAACTTGAAGTTTCTATGTGTTATTCCTGTATTTAATCTCCTCCAAATTTCTCTTTGGTTTTGGTTGTTGCTTCTTGAGTTCACAGATAATCCGGCAGGGTGTCTCACTCTCTTCTTTTTGACTGCTTCTCTTTCACGTCACGCGATTCTTTTAACTACCGCTGGGTTTCTGCGCAAGAAGTGTATAACCTTTGGCCACTCGAACATTACAAGTCAATTCACGCTAGCTTTCCTGTACGACCAACACGGATTTAGATGACATTTTATGTTGAACTTTACACACGTGGCCCGTTGAACACTGGTAAAGTGTAACGTTCATCGAATCAATACTAGCCGAGATGCAATTGCTGCCAACATTAGCATCTTTGCGCCAGGCGAGGTATAATTTCTGGCGACTTCGGAGGGCTATGTCTCGGACAATATTTCTCGAAAGAAAGAAAATTTGGCCAACTTCACCACACCTGAATGCCTTCTCGGAAGAGTAATAATGCAAAAAAAAAAAAAAAAAAAGTTAATAAATAAATAAAAATAAAAAATTACAGTCCTTCTTCAGCCAGAAAAGTTTAGGCAAAATCGTCGAAATAGTTTAGTGTTTGGCTGCTTATATTTGACGGACTTTAAATATGACGACTTTCAAACATGTACGCATTAAAATAAGGTTCTTAAATATACAGTTTCATTCATGTGATACTTTCCATTGCTCACTAAACTGGGCTCATTTGACAGGCCATGGAATTAACTGCAGAAAAAAGTGGATTTGATTACGTAACGTTGATTAGATAAAACCGGGCAACGTCGGATTTTCGGCTAGTACAAAATAACAACAGACCACAAATTGTCAATGTAGAATGGCTGAAAACAATTGAAACATATGTTTCAATAAAATATTTAAATTAAAATTATCTACAGAAACTATTGATGGGGAAGGGGGGGGCGGGTGTATGTGAATGGACTTTTGTACCCATGTCGATGGAACAATGCCTGTCTAGACCTGAATGTCTGATTCACGTAAGACTATATGGGCTATGATGATTAATGAGCCAGGCATCGACTGTTACGCATCGCCCTGTTACCTCAGTCTGGGTAAGTAACAAAATCACTGAATGACAAGCCCGGTTGTAGCTGAAAATAGGATTCATTAACGAAGAGTTCACTAATTAGAGTGTGATCCAATATTTAAAACGAATTTCATACCGAGTATAAATGTAATCGTGAGTAAATGATAGACAATTTGTAGCAGTGGCTGATAGCAACAGAACAACATCTACAGGTATCGGACACAGTGGAAACGCTTAAGCGGACAATTATGAAACTGGTTAAATATTTAAAGTAAAGATCAAAGATTAGCTCAAAAAATCCAAACCGGACTAAGTATGGATTGTGATGCGATCCTAGCAATAATTGTTGTATGTGACGACACGTGGTGAGAACAAGACTTTGTTTCATTAACAAGTGAACTTTGTGTTCTCGAAATAGTTCATTAAGTAGGTAGAGTGGAAACCAAGTTTTAACTCGAAAGTAATACCGAGTGTAAATGTGATCATGGGTAGAATGACAGATAATCTTTAACAGTAAGTGATAGCAACAGAACAGCTTGTACAAATGTAGCATAGAGTGGAAATTTGTAAACTGACAATTACGAAATTAACTATTGAATGTAAAGATTGAAGTTTAATTTACATATGCAAAACGAACTATGTATGGGTTGTGTTACGACCTTAGTAACTGATGTGTGTGACGCCACTTTTTTTGCTGACAACAACCACTCTTCATTAGCAAATTAAATCTTGTATGTAACCAATAATCATGCCTAGTGCAGTAAAATCCTGTATCTACTCTACCGTAACTGTTAAAACTCACAGTCTGCGACTGCTTGCATTATGCATTACATGAATGTCATAAATCTCTATAAAACCTTTGAAATAACTCAATATGTAAAAAAATAAAAATAAAAAATCCTTTAACTAAGACTAACATTCATCTAAGTGCAACAATTATAAAAATAACTGCCTTTAAATTAAAAAAAAAGGAAATGAAGCTATGGTCTTAGATAGTGATAAAAATTATCATGGCTGATATAAAGAACTGAGATGGTAAATTTACTTTTTGTTTTTTCAACACCGTAGCTATTGGAAAGAAAAATAAAACTAAAACTACCAAGAGCTAACCACCAACTGCCACACTTGCCGACCATCCACCCACACATTCGCTACCTACTACCGGCCATCGCCCCAACGCCGCCTCATGGTCCGCGGCAATAGACCTCTCTGGACAGTCAGTGATAACAACAACATGTGGTTTTGCACCTTTCACAATCGTAAGTGTATTTACATTTAAATGAACATAAAACGTGTTTCGAGGTATTCAATGTTCATTATAGTTGGGTGACTATAATTTCTAGGAGGTAGAGAGAATATAGATATTTAATATAAGAAATGTTGGCAAATGGCGAGTGAACTTTGACGCAGAAGTTGAACATGGAAGCGGTGCTGTGTTGAAAGCAGGCGTGTGACTCAAAGTAGAGTGGGATAAGCACGTTTATGATTTCAGCAAGTAAAGTTTAGCGGCACAGCGAGCTTCGTGTGACGCAAGTGGGTCGGCGAGAGCGCCATACTGCGTAAAAGCCAGACAACTCAAAAAAAAAAAAAAAAAATGTTTGTACAGCTTATGGGACTTAACTACGGGGTCATCAGTCCCTAAACTTACAAACTACTTATCAACTACTTACGAACTAGGACGGCACAAATATCCATGCCCGAGGGGGGATTCGAACCCCCGACCGTAGTGGCCGTGCAGACCGTGACTGAAGCGCCTCAGTCTCCTCGGCCACCGCGGCCGACGCCAGACAACTGTATTGCTTAAAGCAGGGTTAGGCAACCACGAAGTCTTCGCGATCTACTATTTCATACCACCGTACCGAAGTCATCGACTTTTCAAAATACTATGATTGCTACAGTTTTAGTGTTTTCAATATTGTAAAACAACTACATTTACCAATAAAACTATTACATGTAAACTATTTGTTTAAAACATACACATTTTATTTCATAATATTTTCAAATGTTCAAATGTTTGTTAAGCTTATGGAACTTAACTACGGGGTCATCAGTCCCTAAACTTACAAACTACTTATGAACTACCTAAGACTAAGGACGGCACAAATATCCATGCCCGAGGGGGGATTCGAACCCCCGACCGTTGTGGCCGTGCAGACCGTGACTAAAGCGCCTCAGTCCCCTCGGCCACCGTGGCCGGCCATAATGTTTTACAAATATTTATAACTTACATGTAATGTTAAACTTGAGGTGATGCTCTCTTAACAATGTCATTGATATCTGGTGTGTAACTTCTTACAATTAAACGAATACAAGAGTCCAGGTGTTCGTCTGTCAGCCTAGTTCTGTGTTTAATAAAATTCATATTTGAAAATAGATTCGCACAGGTAAGTTGAAGGAAACAAGGCATTTATTCTTAGTGCAACATTAACTAATTCAGGATATTTCTCCTGAGGAATTATAGGCCAACAATTTTTAGGTTCTGAATCAGTTTTGAGACACAAATCATTTTTTAATTATATTATTTCCACTTCAACAGCTGCTCCATCTATGTCAAAATCATTTTCAATTGAAGACGATACATTCAATAACTCGAGGTTAGCCCAAGGGAAAGATACAAACTGAGTTACCACAGAAGTAATTTAAAGTCTGAAAATAGGTTATTAAAATCATCACTTTCAACACAATTTTTCAATAAAAGACTTCACTTCAAATATCATTTCAGCAATATCTTTGTCCTTACCCTGGAATTTCAAATCCAACTCATTCAGTTTTTCTGTTTAGTCAATTAAAAAGCAAAATGCATGAGCCAGAGAGGATCTTTAATATATACCAACAGTCTATTCTCTTCTATATCCTGCAGGTGGTAAAACCTTGTGCAAACGTTAAAGTACTTTCCTCTTATGATTCAGCGTATTTCTGTATGGAGAAGTGAATCAGCATGTTATAGTTCAAGTTCGTCTGCCAAATCTTTCAAAAGTCGTCTTTGAAAAGGATGAGACTTAATTTTGTTGACTATCTTGACAACAGTTTTCATTGTTTCGTTCAAATTTAAAAATTTTCCACACAGAGACTGATGGTGTAAAAGATAGTGGTAAGTTAAAAACTGTGAAAAACTTTCATCTCTTTGGCACAAAGCAAGAAAACAGTTTTTAGAACCTCTTAAAGCTGTGGCTCCATATGTGGTATTGCTTACAAGCTTTTGTATAGGGATTTTCTCTGACAAGATTATTGTTTCACAACAAAAAATACATCTTCTCCTCTTGCACGGCCTTCAAAGAAATTACTTTCAAAAGTTCTTCTTAGACAGTAAAGTTTTTAAAAACCATTCTCACAAAAACTGGTCTCTGATCAGTACCTTTTGCATAAATTTATTCGTCTAAATAACAACTCATCCAAAGCTCTTTTCAGTTGAGAGAAAACATCTTGAGACATTGTTTCAACTCTTCTTGTGACCGTTCTTGACGAAAGCTGAAGCGACTCGATGGCAGCCATTAGTTTAGACTTATTCTTGAAATTATTAAATAACTCATTAGCAGCTTCTCGAAATGCTTCTTTTATGAGGCGCTCCAGTCACGGTCTGCACGGCCACTACGGTCGGGGGTTCGAATCCCCCCTCGGGCATGGATATTTGTGCCGTCCTTAGTCTTAGTTAGTTCATTAGTAGTTTGTAAGTTTAGGGACTGATGACCCCGTAGTTAAGTCCCATAAGCTTGACAAACATTTGAACATTTTGCTTCTTTTATGAATTCGTCGTCTTTGAAGGGTTTTCTCCTTTTCGCCAGTACATTTGAAACACATTACGAAGCGAGGGTGGCAGCAACACTTATGTGTTGCTTTTTTGAACATAATTTTTGAACATTTAGCTGATTTTTAAGTTTCTTGATGTTTTCACTGGAGAAAGGAAAATTGGCATTCACACTTGGGTGAATAGTTTTGTAATGTCGCCAATGATTTTTTTTTTCTTTTTTTTTCCACACAAATACAATCGTAGCTTGACACAATAAACAAACACATGTACCATTTCTTTCCGCTACGAAAAAACTCGTGTTCCCATTCGGAATGAAAATGATAAACTTTACGTCTTTTCAATAGGCTATTCATTATGCGTTAAATATCGTTATATTGAAAACGTCATTAATCTCTTGGTACGTTCGAATATAGTCACATTCTATCCCGTCCACACATTAAAAATACTAAAGTTCATAGTTCACGGTAAGCACACCAAAGAAGTTCATATTCTAACAAGCATGAAAGGCAAGAACAACGAGCTAATATTTAAGTTCTTTGGGCAGAAGGCAGGAAACTCACCGCCTGCTACGGAAATGTACCGAACCAATTGTACACATTGCGCAAAGATGAATGGAAATAGTGGAGCAACCAGTGGCGCGCAGGTAGCTAATGCGAGAAACACTTTTTTATAGAATCAAGCGACCAGTTCTACACTATTGTTAAGAAATAAAACCAACTTGTATCGGATGAGTGCATTTTCATTGCTACGAAAAAACAATTGTCAATTCTATTCGACAATCTTTCTTCTGCACTCTCAGTTCTCACGCGATCAACTAAATAAGCACTCGGGATCTACCGGTAGATCGCGATCGACGTGTTGCCGACCCCTGGCTTAAAGGAACAAGTGGCTGCGGCATACCTGATCGGAAGTAGGAAACCGGTCATGTGTAGCAACGATCAGTCATGCCACACTTGTGAAACACAGGCTGATGCGATCAAACTTGTCGTATAAATACAGGTAGAAAAGAGAGGTTCGGCAGTCAGCCAGAGCTGCGGAGTCACCTGCCGCCCCGACTATGCTATTCGCCGACAGCAATTGTTATTGTTGTTGATCGCAAAATTGAGTCTGTCATAGGCTGGAAGCACTTCGACGCAGCGCGGCCAGCAGCCGATAGTCACAGTCAACACGGTATGTTCAAATATTTGTAAATCTTATGGGACTTAACTACGGGGTCATCAGTCCCTAAACTTACAAACTACTTATGAACTAATTCTAAGCACGGCACAAATATCCATGCCCGAGGGGGGATTCGAACCCCCGACCGTAGTGGCCGTGCAGACCGTGACTGAAGCGCCCCAGTCCCCTCGGCCACCGCTGCCGGCGTCAAAACGGTATCCCCAGCGGAGATGCAGCCTGCGAAATAGCGGCGGCACAGCCTGGGACAGCGGGCAGCGGGGTCCCGGCATCGACAGCAGCGCAGCGGAGCATCGAACCGACGCATGGCGCGGTAAGGCTGCAGCAAGAGGCGGGCTACTGAC
Organism: Locusta migratoria; assembly: GCA_026315105.1. Lineage (NCBI taxonomy): Eukaryota > Metazoa > Arthropoda > Insecta > Orthoptera > Acrididae > Locusta > Locusta migratoria. Next base: position 306,862,486 of record CM048751.1, read on the forward strand.
CCAGAGGCATGGTGTGGACGAAAGGACGAGGCCAAACCTAAAGCGCTCCTGTGACCGTCTGGAGGGCGAAGCAGCAGCATTGGGCGGAGGAGGACCCGCGTTCAACTCCCGCGCCGCACCCAGCACTGTATGGCCATCGCCGGTCGCGGAACAGGTAGCATCGCGGAGCCTGGATGACAGTGGCGGCGCGGGAAGCGAGAAGACGGCGGCGGGGGCAGCGCCTCTCCTTCCACAACCAGGGGGAGACGTCACGACCCTTTTTGACGATTTGTTGGCAGCATCTAAATTAGGATTGTGGTATGACGGGCAGCTTTTGCAGATGACGAAATTGCGTCTGGTAGGGGAGGCTAAGGCGCGTGCTCTGTATAATGGGGACTTAAGAAATGCATTAACTTTTGACGAATTAAGAAGAGGTTCCAAAGGCAGAATAGTGGTACATTTTATAGCGAGAAATGGAACGCTATTAGTCAGCGTTACATTCAGTCGCTGGAAAGTTATGTAGATAGGATTAGGATGGGTAATGTCAATATGTACCAGTTAACTGATAATGACGTGCTAATGAGGTTGAAGCAGTACTGCAGTACGCTCCATCTTAGCCCTATTGGGCTAGCTTCATAGTAAATCAAACTATAATGACAGTTTCATGGAGAATAATTACGAACTGTAACGCTGATTAACTTCTCTGGCCAGTTAGATATGGAAATACGTTATTTCTTTTATTTATAATTTGTCACAATTCCCTTTTCCTCTGGTCCCCCACCATGAAAGTGAGCGTGTGAGAATTTTTTTTTCATTAGGTTTTTTTCTGTAATTACTAACCAAAAATAGTTTCGAGGTGGTTGAGTGATTGCGAAGTCTTTGGCTTAGGTGAGGCAAAGAGGGAGGTTGGCAGTGGGTTTCTCGGGTGTCCTCGGTGGCGGAGTGGTCAACGCGTCTACCTAGTAAGCAGGAGACCACGGTTTCGAATTCCGGCCGGGCACAAATTTTCATTCGCCGCACTTTGGTATTCCACCTAAACCTAGTAAGGTGAAGCCATAAGTGATCGCAAATTGCGATTTATTTCATTCATTGAACGCTGTAACGACGTCAAAAATACATAAACATTTACTTTTATTACCAATACCCATAATAGTAAGCGTTATTAGCTGGCAAATCATATACCATAGTAGTGAATAAAAAGACCAAATTAAAAAACATTATAAAACGAGCGTAACTATGCAAGGTCATTTTACAGGAGGCACATAGTAGGGCGCCAGATACTATTTTGCAGGGGCTGCCGGCTGAAATGACACGTTTTTTTTTTCTTTTGTAGTCTTGACTGTAGTGTTATCGTCTTTAACGATTTTACTACTTGGATGTGAGGATGAGGGGGAGACCTTCTCTTTATTCATCTCACACATGAGACAGGGCATGTGCGTTGATTGTGGCCCTTTTGCCTGCCCCACCGTGGGCGTTTAACATTGCTGTCAGTGGGGTGAGGTGCCGAGCCTAAGTTACTCATTCTGACGTAACTTCAGTCCGCTATGATCGATCGAGAGTCGCGATTAGTATGCCAACGTTACGGCTGTACATTTCCTACAGTCTGTAATTGCCGGATGGTGTGGCAAAGATCATCCATCTTCTGAAACATTCGGTGCGCCAAGTCTTTTGATTTTTGCTTGAGATATTTCTCATGGGTGACGTTGTGGAGTTATGTCGTTCTAATCCACTACCTGGCTCCGAGATCTCAGTGGAGGCACTTGTTCTAGACCACTTGGAGAGACTTCAAGTTTGTATCGTTTGTGGTTCCCCAGGAAGTACTTCCGCACAAAAGTGAAGGTTCCACCGTCGCTTTGAATAATGGCAATTTGGTTTTAACGGTTAGGTCCCTGCTGCGGAAGAAGGGTGTCACGACGTGGACCATCTTCATTGATGACTTTTCCCTTTCCTTGACATGGTGGGTCTAGAGGAGTCTTTTTTTATCTAGGTGGATGCCCAGGTACTTGACCATATCTAACCATGGCAGTGGTTGGTTATTCAGAGTAAGTTTGGTGACATATTGTTCGTCTCAGAGTGAAGACATTGATTGGCATTGATTGTGATCCTGTTTGTATTGGCCCAGTTTTTCATTACGTCTAGTTAATGCTGCATCCTGAATATAATTTGGTCGAGATTGTGACCTGCCGTCAGGAATGCTGCATCATCAGCAAAAAGGCTGAGTGATACTTGGGGGACCGTTGGTGTGTCATTGATGTTGACGTTAAAGAGTGAAGGTGATAAGACTGACCCTTGTGGTATGCCCGCTACCGTTGGTCGTAATCCAGAGTTCTGGTTGTCGATGCGGACGTATATCCACCGGTCTCTCAGGTAGTCCTCCACGCTATTCAGGTAGGTGTCCGCCAGCGGTGTAACCTCTATGAGTTTATAGATCAGTAGTTCCCACCACACTTTGTCATAGGCTTTTTCCAGGTCCAGCAAAACGCCCACGACCATCTTTCGTTTATTAAAGTTATCTTGAATGAATTCTGTTATACGACTTAAACAGAGGTGATATCCGGCGTTCCACAGGGTAGTGTTATTGGTCCTCTGCTGTTGCTTACCTACATAATTTGGGACAAAATCTGAGCAGCAGGTTGTTTGCAGATGACGCCGTCATTTACCGTCTATTAAAATCATCTGAAGATCAAAACCAACTGCAGAACGATCTGAATAAGATATCACTATGGTGTAAAATTAGCAATTGAATCTAAATAATGAGAAGTGTGACGTCGTCCACATGAGTACGAAAAGAAATCCGTTAAACTTTGTTTACAAGATAAATCAATCAAAAGTGAAGGCCGTAAACTCCACATAATACCTAGGAATTGCTATTACTTCAGACTTAAACTGGAAAGAACACATAGATAATGTCGTGGGCAAAGCGAACCAGAAACTGCGTTTTATTGACAGAACCCTTGAAAGATACTACAGAACTACTAAAGAAACTGCATACCCTACGCTTGTCCGTCCTCATTTGGAGTATTGCTGCCCAGTGTGGGTTCCGTATCAGGTGGGTTTGACGGAGGACATCGAAAAAGTCCAAAGAAGGGAAGCTCGTTTTGTATTGTCAGGGGATACAGTGTGTACGGAAATGATACAGAATCTGAGGTGGGAATCGTTACAACAATGGCACTTATCGCTGCGGCGTGGGCTACTTACGAAACTCCAATCACCAACATTCTCCTCCGAATGCGAAAATACATATATTTTTGACTTCCACCGGCATAGGTAAAAATGATCATCAGAGTAAACTAGGAGAAATTAGAGCTGGAACGGAGAGATTCAGGTGTTCTATCATCCCGCGCGCTATTCGAGAATGGAACGGGAGATAAATAGTATAAAGGTGGTCCGATGAACCCTCAGCCAGGCACTTGAATGTGATTTACAGAGTATCCCACGTAGATGCAGAAGTAGACGACTGTTTCGCGTGGTGGCTGGGGCCATCTGGCTTCGGCCTGTACTTTGGTAACAGTGGCTGGTAATTTTTGCCGCAGTTGGCAAACTTTGTCCTCGGCTGTGGACAGTCTGAGTGGTTGTGGTAGCCCACACACCGTGCTGGCATGGAGCAGTAGTTAGCAGTTGGCAATGTTTACATTGCACAAGCCTGCCGATACTGCGGTAGGTCTCCATTCTCACCCTCGTGTACGGTAAATACTGGAGATCGTATATTTTGTAGCTGTGTGGTCCCTTTGGCAGACGTGCACAGTATGTCAATTGAGGCATAAGTTGGTTTTTCTTGTCCCTCCGTTTGTATTGGTGTACACTGATGGCTTTGTAGCCTTTGTCCGTGAGGGATGCCATGAACTTTTCCGTGGGGACAGAAAATGTTCAAATGTTTGTTAAGCTTATGGGACTTAACTACGGGGTCATCAGTCCCTAAACTTACAAACTACTTATGAACTACCTTATACTAAAGACGGCACAAATATCCTTGCCCGAGGGGGGATACGAACCCCCGACCGTAATGGTCTTGCAGACCGTGACTGAAGCGCCTCAGTCTCCTCGGCCACCGCGGCCGGCGTGGGGACAGATTCCGGAATGTATTTTAGCACCACTTCAATTCCTTGTTCTCTGGTGATTGGTGGGTATAGAAATGTATCTGAAGGTGGGCGAAGAAGGCGATGGCCTTCCGATGGTCGCTGTAGGATTCGGAATGGTATCTGATGCGACGTCGTTGATAGATCGCTTTGGGGTTGTCCTCCAGGTGAGATTGAAGAGCCGTGTTGAGTTGAAGGTAGTAGGATGTTGTGGCCATCGTCACAGGTGGGACGGGGTGGTGGCTTAGACGGCCTGTCCCTGCTCCTGAGATGCTTTCTGTCCGTTCTGGGGCGTAGACTTGCGCATAATAGTTCGCGGTCTGGAGCGCTCACTTTAGTTCACGACTCTGCCGCGAACTAGTTCGTTCTTTTAGTTCGTCCGCTCCCAGTGACGGCTGAGCGGCGTGGTCTGCGCGTGCAGGTGGAGGGGTAAGTTCCCCCACCTACTCTACTTCACGCGCTTGCTGCTTGAGCCGCTAACGAATGCACGCAAACCAAAAGAAACGGTTTGTGGTAATTTTTCGCGTTTAAGTTTAGAGTTATCTCTATATCTTGGCATTATGGAATTTATTAGTCAGATATTGCAGAGTGCAGAATACTTCAAAGCAGAATTTTTGTAGCACTGAACTATGTAATCTAGCAGGCAGACGCTAACCTCGAAACGGTTCTCACCAGCAGAAGGTAAACACGTGATTTTTGATCCTGTTCGCGACCTATCACGCATATTTTAGTTCGCGACCTATCGCGCATATTTTAGTTCGCGACCGATAGCTCTCCTTTTAGTTCGCAGCTCGGCCGCATAGTCGGTCGCTCTTTTTAGTTCGTCCGCTCGTATTGGCTTTTGCTACCGCTACTAAAACTACGGCTGAGCTGCATCTCAGCTCGAAATAACGGTAGCTGGTAGAAGGGAATCACGCCTTTCTGCGCGCTCTCGCGTCCTCTCGCTGTTCCCCGTCAGTCTTCGGAAAAGGAGCGGACGAACTAAGAGGCGAGGGATATGCGAACTAGTTCGCGTAGTTCACCTGTGGGAGAGCTCTTCCGAACTAGTTCGTTCGCGAACTACACAAACTACTGGGGCGGGCCGCTTCCGCCTGTGTCGTCTGCTGGCGCTATGGGTTCGAAACGGTTAGACGTGTGTATTTTCCTCGGCGCGTCTCTTCCGAGGATTTTGTCGGTCGGCTAAGTAGCTTCGGTGGTGCCGCTTGTAATGTACCGTAGTAAATGCTTCGTCTTCTCTGTACTGTGGTGAAAGAGATTCTCTTCTATCCGGGAATTGCTCGTGCATTTCCACGTCTGTATGGACGGCCGACATGTCGTTGTCCTCTCCACTTGAACAATGTTCTCGACTTGCTCTCCCGCCAGATCGGACCAGTGGTGTCTGTTCCAAAACAAAGTGTAGCAGTCGAGGGTCGACACGCATTTCTTGCTGCGCCGATGACACTAGACTTTCGCATAATAGTTCGCGAATGGGGGGGGGGCGCTCACTTCGTTCGTTCTTTTAGTTCGTCCGCTCCCAGTGACGGCTGAGCGGCGTGGTCTGCGCATGCAGGTGGAGGGGGAAGTTCCCACACCTAGCTGCTTCATGCGCTTGCTGCTTGAGCCGCTAACGATATCACACAAACCAAAAGAAACAGTTTTTGGATAATTTCTCGCATTTAAGTTTAGAGTTATCTCTATATCTTGGTATTATGGAATTTATTAGTCAGATATTGCAGAATACTTCAAAATAGAAATTTTGTAGCAGTGAACTATGTAGTGTAGCAGGCAGACGTTCACATCGAAATGACTCTCATCAGCAGAAGGCAAACACGTGATTTTGTGATTTTTAATTCTGCTGCGCGCCTCTCGCTTTTGTCCGTCGGTCTTCGGAAAAGAATCCAACGAACTAAGAAGCAAGATACGTTTGGCATAACGCATGTTTTAGTTAGAGATCGGTAACGCATGTTTTAGTTCGCGACCGATTGCACACGTTTTAGTTCGCGACCGGTAGCTCTCATTTTAGTTCGCAGCTCGGTCGCGAAGTAGGTCGTTCTTTTTAATTCGTCCGCTCTTTTTTACTTTGGCTACCGCTACTAAAAGAGCTCTTTCTTATCACAGCTTTTTTATATAAATGATTAGTGTTGCCCAAGCGTGTGCAATTTTTGGGCAATTAGACATCAAATACTGAAGCTAATGGGTTTCGACCTCTACATTCTGACGACAGGCAGTAAACTACAGTTTTGTAGCTAATTAATTCTATGCGGGTTCGTTACTTTACAGTGTTAGTGTTGCTTATACAACGTTATCCTGAACATTCTACCCCGCGAGCCGTCAACAGTATCATGCAGGCGGGAGAAAATAGTTGATGCATAATTTGACGCATATAAATGCAAACAATGTTAAGTTTTGAGTTCTCTTTACTTCTTTACACCATGGAATGAGGGTTATATTTAGACACTGCTCAATACTTTAGAAAAGAAAATATGTGACAGTGAACTATGAAACTACAGCTGAGCTGCATCTTAGCTCAAACTGACGGTAACTGGCAGAAGGAAACAACGCGATTCTGCTCGCTCTCGCGTTCTCTCGCTGTTCCCCGTCAGTCTTCGGAAAAGGAGCGGATGAACTACGAGGCGAGGGAGCTGCGAACTAGTTCACGTAGTTCGCCTGTGAGTGCTGTTTCGAAGTAGTTCGTTCGCGAACTACACAAGACTACTGGGGCGGGCCGCTTCCGCCTGTGTCATCTGCTGGCACTATGGGCGTGAAACGGTTCGACGTGTGTGTTTTCTTCGGCGCGTCTTTTCCGAGTGTTTTGTCGGCCTGATAAATAGCTTCGGTGGTGCCGCTTGTATTGTACCGTAGTAAATGTTTCGTCTTCTCTGTCCAGTTGTCAAAGAGATTCTCTTACATCCGGGAATTGCTGGTGCATTCCACATCTGTGTGGACGGCCGACATGTCGTCCTCCTCTCCACTTGAGAAACAATGTCCTCGACTTGCACTAGAACGGACCAGTGGTGTCTGTTACAAACCATATTGTAGCAGTCGAGGATCGACACGCATTTCTTGCTGCGCCGATGACACTCGTCTTGGTTGTTGTCCTCGTGTACGGTGCGGCGTCGTCGGCTGTTGGCCGGTTCCTCCTACCGCCGCCTCCTTCGCGGTTTCCCTCGTCCTCTCGTGGCCGGTATTCTTCGCCCGGTCGTCCTCCTCGTTGATCCATCCTCCGTAGCCTGGGTCGTGATAGGCGATGCTGCTGGCCGGCGATCGGCCAGCCGGTGTTGCGGCATGGGGAACTCGACTGCGGTGACGGCGAAGAAGGCGGCGGGTGGCGCTTGTCCGGCAGGTCGCCGGCGGTCCCACCGGTCACATGTGGGCCCGTGACGTCACAGACACCTGCCCGCTCTGGCTGGCTTGGCGTCCGCCCCGGGCGCCACGCGGTCCGGCGGCGCGAATCGATAGCGCGGGGCCCAGCAGAGGCCCAGCGGCCTCCAGCCTGGCAGCCTGCAGCTGGCGGCCGCTCCACGTGGGCCAGCCACCGCCTCGATTAATGGCCGGCCGTCGCTGCACGCTCTTTTTGTCGCGCCCTCATCGCCGACGCTAATGGGCCGCCTTGTTTTAGCCTCGTAAATTAACCCAGCCTCCAAGCCGTTTTTCCGCGGCTTCCTATTTAGGCTCCCCACACCACGAAAATTTAAAAACACCGTATTTGTTTTTATTCTGTGCTGGGAAGTCTCATATAATCGCAATCGTGAAAGACTTTAGACTAGTGCTTTCCAAACTTTCCCTCATGGCGACACTCTTTTATAGCTTAGTTTTGCGCGACATCCTTTCACTAATATTGTCGCGTTGAAATGGAAGCAGGCTTGACTTCTAAGGCAACTGAACACAGGACTTATACTGAAAGCTGGTTTATTACGAACTCAACATACACGCAACACTAACTGCCACTGCCTCTCGCCCAGTTTTTTTCCTTTATTGTGTTTTATACCGGCAGTACACTGGCAGGCTGGCAGCAGCTCTATAGGCTGCTCTTCAGCCGAGAGTAATTAAAATACATATATGAGTTGAGAATTAAAATACATAACAGGAGATAAAACAACGGAGATACAGTGACATAGACAAGGTGACAGTTTGGAGTACATTACAATAGACAGACGATTAAAACCACATTTACTTAGTTAAAAATGATGAGCCACGGTGACCTAAAAAAACAAAATAAACAATGTAGGACGACAATAACACAGGACGGCGGGTACACGAAGACACTAATTAAAACACACAGTGCGATGCTTGTCTCATTGCGGTGGACGCTGTAAAAAACATACGCTTCACTGAAGCACAGCACACAACACTTGACGTAGCACTGTTAAAACTGTCGGTCCAGGACCCCGTGAAGGGGGGGGGGAGGGAAGCGCGGGGGAGAGGAAAAACGGCGGGGAAGGAGGCGATAGGGAGGAGCCGTAGGGACTCCAGGGCAGGGAGGGGGCAGACAAGCGGGGGAGGGGAAGGGAAGGGGAGGGGGAAATGGGGCCCTTTATCTACGGGAGGGATCAGAGCTGGTAGGACGGGTATATGTCGGAACGGAGGACGTCATCAGGGAGGGGGAGGCGGCGGAAATTACCCTGGGAGAGGACATGGAGGGTGTGGAGATGAAGGGAAGGGGGTATAACGCGGTAGAGGCCCAGGGTTGGTAAGGATGGGGTGGACCAGGGGGTTGCGGGAGTCTATTTTGCGGGTGGTATAGAGGAAATGGATATGCTGGAGGTATTCAAGGAGGTGGGGAAACGGGATCAGGTCATACAGGATCCGCGTGGGGGAAGGGAGCCAGATGCTGTACGCGAGGCGGAGGGCGTGGCGCTCAAGGACTTGAAGGGTTTTATAATAGGATGTGGGAGCGGAGATCCAGGCGGGATGGAAGCTGCAAACGACAGGACGCATGAGGGAGCGGTAGGAGTAGAGGATGGTGGAGGGGCTGAGACCCCACATCCGGCCCGTGATGAGTTTGAGGATGTTAAGGGCTTTCTGTCGGACAGTGCAGAGGTGGAGGTCCAGGAAAGGTTGCGGTCCAGGGTTAGGCCAAGGTTCTTCAGGGTGGGGGTGTGGCGGAATGGGGCGATTGTGGAGGGTAGAAATCATGGATACGGAAGGAGCAGGTGGTACGACCTATGATAATTGCCTGGGATTTGTCAGGATTGACGGAGAGGAGCCACCGGCTGCACCATGAGGTGGGACTGGAGCAAAAACTGGGAGCGGGCAAGGGAGGGGGCGAGGGCTAGGAAGGCGGTGTCGTCAGCATATTGTAGAAGGTAAACGGGAGGCTCGGGTTGGGGCATGTCGGCGGAGTAGATGAGATAAAGGAGAGGAGAGAGGACGGAGCCTTGGGGCACCCTGGCAGATGGGTAAAACAAATGAGAGTCGGAGTTGCAGACAGTGAAATGGGAGGGATGGTGGGTGAGAAAGGAAGCAATGAGGCGGACGTAATTAATAGGAAGGGCGTAGAACTGGAGCATGAAGAGGAGACCGGAATGCCATACATGGTCGTAGGCTTTTTGGATATCGAGGGAGACAAAAATTGTGGAGCGATGGGAGTTGAGTTGGACAGATAGGAGATGAGTTAGGTGAAGGAGCTGGTCATTGGCAGAGAAGGAGGGTCGGAAGTCACATTGGGAAAGGGGGAGGAACTGGTGGCGATGGAGGTGCTGATGGGAACGACGGGAGAGAATGGTGTCCAGGACCTTACTCAACACGGAGGTAAGACTGATGGGACAGTAGGATGAGGTCTGGGATGGGGGCTTTCTCGGGCAGAGTGCTCTGCTATTTATACACAGACATAATTTACCAGAAATTAGAAGACCAGTTAACATAAGAAACAAGTAGAATTTACAAGTGAACATAATAAAGATGCAGAACATTCTGGAATTGTTAATTACAAAGAAATAAATTTTTGCCGGTGGGCAGGATTGAACCGGCGACCTTCAGCACCGCAGTCCATGACGCTATCCCCTGCTCCATGCCGGCAGTCGGTGTACATGGTCTCTCGCGGCAATATAAATACATATGGTAGAATTTAGATGGTTCTAGCGGGACGAGGGGTGGGGGGGGGGGGGCGGAAATAAAGTATCGCTTAAATGTAGTTTGTAAACGAAACTGAAACCTCGTACGCATTGACATGTTTAATGTTTATCATGACTGCAGCCATTAAGTACACTCATCGCAAGAAAAGGAAACATTAGTAACTACGGAGATGTACAACAGAGTAACACCGCAGAAACAATGCCTAACTCACACAGTAATACTTGCTTCTTCTACTTGCGACCCAACTTCCGAAACACGAAAACTGAATTTGGGAAACCGTTCATCACTGTCGTGTTTACATGTCAGGGCCAGATACGGTTTTGCTGGATCAACTGAAAACGGCATCTGGAAATTAGCTGCTCGGATTTCTGTTCAATATTAACGAAACATTTTCAGAAATAAAGAGGATGTGTTTATGACAAGTGATGAGTTATTATTTAAGTTGTATTGTTAGGTTCTTGCTTCACCAGGACCTCGGAAGTCCTGACATATTCGGGAAAAAATGGATAAATATGTGTGACAAGTAAGAATATGAATGTCATTTCTGGTCCCAGAATCTGTTACATACAGGAAGCTGAGAGAAAAAAAATTAACGCATACCAAGGTTCGAACCAACGATCACTGCATTTAAAATACTACTCTCCGTTAATCACCCGGCCATACTCCACGCTAAACATCGCTACTGAAAAGCTTTAGTCAGTGGACAATTGTGACTGCTTTTACAACCTGTGACAGCTTTTACAGCCACTGTGTCATTGTTTGACATTTAATTGTAAGAAACGCTACCGAGGGTGACATGGCTTTGATAAATCCATTAAAAAAACGCTCAGGTGCAGCTTTTTGAGAAGGAAAGATATTTACTTGCGGCTGACAATCCGGATAATCGCGAATCCCTATAACTGAGGTCCGGATAATCGAGTGATGGATCATTCCTTTAATACGTGATCTGTGGTGCACTGAATGAAGGATGATTAGCTGCAGGCGAGTCTTCAGGGTAGTATGAATAGAAGGATATTTTGTGTTATTTTATGACAAGCTTTTTTGTTTAGTGTTTAAATTTGTTAGTCTCGCGAACCTTTGATACTAGTGTCGCGACACCCAGTTTGGAAAGCTCTGCTTTAGACGTAATCATTTCTACCAGTTAGTTCCGCTGAATTTTACAACTGCTGGATAAAGAGTAATGACAACTATTATTTTTGTCTGAAATCAGTTCATTGACAGATTGCAACTTTTGTTTTTGAGTTCTAAATGCTTGTAGGCGTTGTAATCATAAAACACACACATACCAAAATTTGTACTGCCGTCGGGTTTCGAACCCGATACGTCCTGCTATCTATGCAATTGCTTTAAGGTTCAATTTTTCGTTTCTTGCGCTGATGTGTTTCTTGCAGTCGCCGTGTCGTGATCTTTCTAATTTGATGTGTTTAGGTCACTTTTTTGTTTAATCTAAACTCATAGTCCATCTGTCCTCACTATTCATCCATTTCTTGTTCATCTCCACTTTCCCTCCGTCAGCTAGGTCCTCCCATCCTCCTTGGTTCATCTTCCTCCTTCCCCCCTCCCCCCGTAATCCAGGAAAACACGTATGTCAACTTTTGTGCTGATCAGTGAAACGGAGTCAAAGTGCGTGGTTTTTGTTGCAATCTGTTTGCTGCCATTTTCCATACAAAAAATATTTAGGCAGTAACATTCCTTTTGGTTTAAAGGTCAAACGTGCAAAAGTTCATCAACATTGGATCATAACTATGGATTTTCTGAAAATCCTTAAGTAGTCCCCTCCGCTGTGAATCGTACGAAATGTTATGTACGCACTGAGCTTCCTCTTATTTTGAGGTCAATTGTACAAAATTCCATCAATATTAGAGCACTACTGTGAGCTTTTTTTTTTTTTTATTAATTCATAAGTAAAGTACCCTCCGCCATGCACCGAAGGACATTTCAGGTAGACAGTCACCTTCCTTTTGTTTTGAAGGTCGAGTGTGCAAAATTTCATCAAGATCGGAATAGAGCAATAGATTTGTATGCAATACAAACACACGGAGACATTGAAAAACGCAATCTCGGGTTTTCTCGTATTTTTGGATTTTCTCATACACTTCCCCAAAAGTTTATTTCATAGGATCCTGTCCTGAGGATTACGAACAGAACAAAAACGGGAAAAAAATCTGCCACTCGGTTGAGCCGTTTTCGAGTTGTGGCGGATCCTAGGTAAACACGACATCTAGCCTTCTCACACGCGGCTCACTGTGGTAATACATTTTCAAGTATTAACCAAGTAGCAGGGCGTAATTATGAGAGGTCTGGTCGGACTGGGAGCCTTCTTTGACAATCCGTGCAAATGTATTAACGTCGTATGCCTGGGGTGCACGTCATAAGCAGAAGGTCCCGGTTCGAAACCCAGTTCTTGCAGATTTTTTTGTATGCCCATTTTGTGTAATTACAACACCAACGGGCAGCTGCGACTCAAAATCCCCACCTAAAATCTATAGTTACAATTGTTGCAGTATGATGTAACGACGTCTTTCTTTGCAATGTGCAGCAATGCAGCATCATGGACTATCAGTTCGGAGACAGTGGCTGCGGTTACCCTTGACGCTGCATCACAGACAGGAGCGCCTGCAATGGTGTACGCAGTGACGAACCTGGGTGCACGAATGGCAAAACGTCATTTTTTCGGATGAAACCTGGTTCTGTTTACAGCAGCAAGATGGTCGCGTCCGTGTTTGACTATCCAGAACATGAGTCTGGTTAAACAATGAATGACAAGTCCGGTTGTAGGTCAAGTTCTGATTCGTTAATAAGACAGACAAACTAGTCATTACTTAAATACTCATCAATGTTTAACACCAATTTGATATCCAAAATTAAATGTTATCTTGGGTGGAATGATAGACAATTTCGAACAGTGACTGATGATAGCGGAATTACGTAATTGTATGACACAATCAAAACACTAAAGTTGACAATTAAGTGTCTATTAATTAATTAAATATTACATTACTACTACTCATACTGAGCATGACATCTATTCATACAATGACAAACTATAACAGTAGCTGATAGCAATGAAAGTAACTTGTGGTCTGTACTATCTATTCTCAGTGTCGAAACGTCTAAGTCGATAGTTGTGCAATTGACTAATTATTTGCAGTATAGATCAAAGTTTAATTTATTAGATGCCCAAAGTGACTAAAAACGGATTCGGTTATGAGATTATCAACAATTACTGTGTGTATCGACACCTTCTGAAATTGTGACTTAATTTTATTAACAAACCAATTATAGTGTTGTCAGCAAGTGGTGTAATTAATATCTGTATGAAAAGGCACGTTACGCAATAGATAAGTATTACCGTTAGCTATCTGATAAGCAAGTTGGTTACGACTTCTACAACTGAATACGAATGACATGACAAAAGTGAACAATAAAGAAGTGGTGTAATTAGTGGCATGTCGAGTACTTTCTACGATTGGCAAGAAATATTGGTAGCTACCTTATAAACTAGTTGTCTACGACTCTTGCATCCCAAAAAATGTAAGAGAATGACAAATCGGGCTACTAAGTATGTGCGAAATAAATTTAAATTCACTCACTTCTTATCTGTAGACAGCAGCTTCTTGCAGCACAATAATGATGAAATATAAATAAAATTGAAACTTGTGTCTATCCTACCGTTTAAAAGTTGCAGCCTAAAATTACTTGGGTATAATAAGAAATTTCAGTTTAAATAAAAGGGGGATATCAAGTTGTCTTGAATTAAAACAAAGTTATAAGTTATGATTATAGTTATTATTATTGTTACCTTATCAACATAATCATTACAAAAAATACCAAAAATCAAGATCAGAATTATTAAGAATCCTAACAGCTTACAACAACAGTATCGCAGTCTATAGCTTTTAAGCAGCATCTAACTTCGTCCGTCCACTTCCACTTACTCGAACTCCCTACCTGTCTCTGTCCTCTCGCTACTCACTGAACAGTTCGCACAATAATGTCTTTGGCCAAAGGGACAGAACAGTGCTGCCACCCTTCAAACTGTGATATCGTGTTGAAGCTGCTTGGGCATCTGTACCTGTACACGTCATCCAAGCTCTGTCTGACTCAAGGCCCAGGCGTATGAAGGCCGTTATTACGGCCACAGGGGGTTCTTCTGGGTAGTGATTTCTCAGGATCTATGCACCCAAATTGCGCGAAAATCTAATCACATGTCAATACCAGTATAATATATTTGTCCAATGAACACCCATTTATCAGCTGCATTTGTTCTTGGTGTAGCAATTTTAATGGCCAGTAGTTTATAAGCAGCGGAAACAGTCACTCGGCAGCTGAACGGACCGTTTGCCGAATGAAATTGCCCCTGTAAGGCTGGCGCTAATGTGAAACGCATTCCAAATGCTCTCTGCCGTTTAAAAATTGTCCCGTTTTATTGAATTCAGTTATAACTCATCCAAGGTGTACGAACAAATGGTACAGAAAGTAAAGGACATGCACACATACCAGATGGAAACCAAGGAAGAAAACGTCCTGGATAAAAAGTGTTTCCTAATCATGACTGCGTTGTAATTTGGAAAAAAAACAATATCCGAAACTGACCTTCCGAGGCGATCCAAATGGTGTATGCAGTCAACGTGGATGATCAAATAAAAGTTCGCCATAATCAACAGTACCTCTTCAAACGTCTACACCGCTGCAGATAACAGACGCAATGTCGTATCCTACAATGAAACGAAACGTTGTTAACCGGCCAAAAGGGCACACGGTGCATTACGTTCTGGAAAATAACAGCGAAGCAGATTACTGGTGTACCTAACACACACACACACACACCAGAAATTATAAAAGACATTACGCATGTTTGTATATAGTATGGTTGATATATATAATAAAATGAAAAAAAAAAATGTTAGTAGCCGCGGTGGAGTACCCGAGCGGTCTAAAGCACCTCGCTGCGGAGCTCGCGGTAGCTCGCCGTGGAGGTTCGAGTGCTCCCTGGGGCATGGGTGTGTGTGTTTGTCCGTATGTTGGTTTAACTAGGTTTAAGTAGTTTGTATGCTACGGACTGATGACCACGCTATTTGGTCCGAGAGATTTACAGACATTTGTACATTTTTTTTGAAAATGTTAGCTTTGTACATTGTCGATCATGTAAATATACAATTGGTGTTTCGAATCTAGCCATAATTTTTTCTTTTTCCCTTGCATTCGAATGCTTCAATCATTTAAATATAAAATTCATCAACTATATGGTAATTAACACGTATGTTATTATTTTTATGAGAAATGCATGCATTTTTGTAATCTTAATTCTGTATAGAAACTCGCTGAACACGATGGTTGATTAGGTGGGCTGCACTGGGAAATCCATTAGCAGGTATGGAGGCGACTTTCCAAAAATAGCACCATAACTCTTCAAAAAGCAAAGTCAACTTTCGACAGCTACTAGTAAAGCCAATAAGTACTGTAAAAAATTTGAGATGTTTTTATTGAAACCGTTACTATTAAGAACTTTTTATAAAAGAATAGAAAACGTAGAACAAAAATACTTGCATTTTACATGAAACATTACAATCATGTATGACTCATTTACCATAAACGGATGAATAATTGGAACACAACTTTTGTGTCCCAACTTCGTCGCCGCTTTTGTGTCCCAGCCTCGTCGTAGGTGTCGGTGGCCGAGTGGAATGAGACCGACACGCTGGTGCAGGTACGGAGGGGAGCAGCCAGAAACTATAAACACTCGAGTAAATTAGAAAGAGATATATATTGCACAGAATGTAACAATACTTAACTTTTACATAGTACTGCAGAATGTTGATACATAGTTGTTAGAGGCCTGCCTAGTGCCTGTACGATAGCAAAGTCTTCACTCGTGCCTATCTGATTACGAAGGTCCTCACTGGATGCTATCTCAGTCCGAAGTGAACTCTGTCCTTCAGTGGTGGCCACGAGCGGAGTTGCAGCAGAGGGCGCTCGTGGCTGTCGTCGTGAGAACGCCGCGCCGTGCGTGCATGGCGGCGCGCGGCGAAAGCAGGTGGCGCGCACTTTGTACTTGTGCGACACGACACCCCTCCCCCCCAAACCGCCGCGCCGTCGTGGCGTAGGGCTGAGGGCCCCGGCGACGGCACTGGGAGGAGGGCCTGGGCGGGGGCGTTACTGGTGGGACGGGCGTCGTAGCTGAGGCCGGGATCGAGACGCCGTCCGCGCCCCGGCATCCGCCTTGCGATCCTCCAGGGAACCCGCCGAAACCTGGGAAGGGCGCCCACCCCCGCCCAGAGGGAGCAGGTCATCTTCTTCTGAGGTGCGTGGCCCAAGCTGGGGGGGCCCGCACGGTCCCGGAGTCACTCTCGGTGACGCTGTCATCTGCGGCGGCGACAGCGGCGGCGACGACTGCGTCGGATGTACGTCGACGTCCATAGGGATCTCGTAGTCCGGGGACGAACGATGTGGCTGTGCTCCCTGGCGGTGAACTGGGTCTGGAATCAAGAAACCGGAGACAGGATCGCGCGGCCTGTGCAGGCGCAATTGGTTTGCGTGGCGCCGCAGCTCCGACCCTGTGGAAGAACGTACAACAAACATATTGCGACCAAGCACGCGTTGAATGGTGCCCGGCAACCATGTCTTCTTGTTTCCAGCAAACACCCTGTACAGCACCGGCGTGGAAGCCTGAAAACGCGTAGCGCCATACGAACCGACTCGGTGCGTGGGAGGCTGCAGCAGGTGAAGGAGAGTGCGGTGACGGCGGCCGTGTAGCAGCTCGGCAGGAGACGGACCGTCACGTGGCATGCACCGATACGTAGACAGGAAAATTTGAAGAGCTTGCTGACTGGAGTGCTGACCTTTCATCTTCTCCATGTGAGACTTGAATGTTCGAACGAAACGTTCTGCTTCACCATTGGACTGAGGGTGAAAAGGTGCGGTGGTGATATGCTGAATTCCATTCACACGACAAAACTGTTGAAATTCCGCACTAACAAACTGAGGTCCATTGTCACTGACGATAGTTTCAGGCAAGCCTTCGATGCAAAACACTGATGTTAAGGCACTGATTGTACTAGACGCCGTCGTTGAGTTCATGGCAATCACAAAAGGAAACTTGCTGAAAGCGTCTACAACAATTAACCAGCGCGTGTTCCAGAATGGTCCGGCAAAGTCAATATGTAAACGTTGCCATGGTCCCTTGGGGCGTGGCCAGTCTGAGAAACGCTGTGGAGGAGCCGCCTGATGCTCCGCACAAACTGTACACTGTGATGTCATGCTCTCTATCTGAGCGTCCATACCAACCCAGGTACAATGACGTCTGGCCAATTGCTTTGTCCTAACAATGCCCCAATGTCCTTGATGCAGGAGGCGTAACACTTCTCGTTGCAGGGAACGAGGAGCAATCACTCTTGTTTGGTCGTTGTCGGTATGCAACAACAGTACACCCTGACTTAAAGATAATGCATGACGTTGTGCAAAATAACGTCGAACCAGAGGCCGATCAATGTCTTTGACTCTGGCAGGCCACCCTGAGCGAACAAAACGTGCTACCACACTTAGGTCTGCATCCGCAGCTGTTTCCTGTGCAACCCGACGAGAGTTCAAAGGAAAGTCTGCGACAGCGGAAGCATCTCTGGAGTCTATCTGACAACATGCCATTTCTGAAGAATCAAATGATACATCCTGGCCAACCGGAAGTCGGGAAAGTGTGTCCGCGTTAGCATGTTTAGTGGTAGGTCGGTACAAAATCTCATACTGATAATTAGACAATATCAAGGACCATCTCTGAAGCTTTTGTGCCGTACGTGGCGGAATCGGCTTTGTGGGTGAGAACAACGACGTGAGAGGCTTGTGGTCTGTCAACAAATAGAATTTTCTGCCATAGAGATAATGATGAAACTTTGTGACGCCGTAAATGATTGCTAAGGCCTCCTTTTCTATCTGACTGTAATTCTGTTGCGTCGGCGTCAGTAGCTTGGATGCAAAGGCAATAGGACGATCGTGACATCCAATACGATGCGACAGAACAACACCCAGACCGTACGACGAGGCGTCAACTGCTAACACTACAGGCTTCTGTGGGTCAAAGGGAATCAAACATGCATCACTGAGTAGTGCTGACTTTAGTTTGTCAAAGGCAACCTGACAATCTTTAGACCATACAAAAGGAACATTCTTCCTACGTAAGTGATGCAGTGGAGCTGCAATCTGAGAGGCTTTGGAAATAAACCTGAAATAATAGTTAAGCTTTCCCATTACTGCTTGCAATTCATGCACATTCTTAGGAGGAGGCAAGTCTTTGATTGCTCGAAGATGTGACTGTAAGGGATGAATTCCTTGGGCATTAATCACATGGCCTAGGTACTCTATTTCAGTTTGAAAAAACGAACACTTTGCTTTATTACAACGTAGACCAGCTGCAGTCAAAACTTTGAAAAGGCACTCCAGGTTTGCTAAATGTTCTTCAACTGTACGTCCGGATACCACAATATCATCTAAGTAGTTCGAGCAACACGGTACAGAAACTGTCAGCTGTTCCAAAAAACGCTGAAAAATAGCGGGAGCGGAAGAACTGCCAAAGGGTAGGCGTTGAAATTGAAAAAGGCCCATGTGAGTATTAATGACGAAAAACTTTGACTCGTCATCAAGTGGAATCTGTAAGTATGCCTCTGCTAAATCAATCTTGGAAAAGAAGCGAGACTGTCCTAATTTGTCCATCAGTTCCTCAGGTCTGGGCAGGGGATAAGTGTCTACAATTGTTTGACTGTTCACTGTTGATTTGAAGTCCGCACAGAGACGAAGTTTTCCTGACAGCTTGGGTATAATTACTATAGGCGAGGCCCACTGACTCGCAGAAACAGGAGAAATCACCCCACTATCTTGCCAACGTTTAAGTTCTTCGGCAACTGTATCACGCAATGCGATAGGCACTGGTCTAGCTTTACGAAATTTTGGAACTGCAGATTCTTTTAAAGTTACATGTGCCACGAAGTCTTTTGCACAACCTAGTTCCGGCGAAAACAAGTCACTATATTTGTCACACAATGCATTGATTTTATCCTGAGGCACTATTGACGAAATTTGAAGCACATCTCTTTGAATTGATAAACCAAACAAGTCAAAAGCATCTAGTCCAAAAATGTTCTGTTTTGATTTGGCCTGAAGAACTACAAAAGCAACTGTTTTTGTAACACCTTGAAAAGAGGCAGGCAGGCTACATGTTCCTAGCACGGGAATATTTTCACCTGTATAAGCTGTTAACACTTGCTGTGACGGCGACAATTTTGGCGAACCCAGAAGTTCATAAGTGTCTTTATTAATTAATGTAACAGCGGAACCAGTATCAAGCTGAAATTGGACAGTCTTATTTTCTATGGAGAGATTTACAAACAGTTTGTGCTTCTGGCGCACGACAGGTGCGCGAATGTGGGCAACGTCTGCTACGGTTTGTTTGCTGCGTATGCGCGGGCCGCATAGTGAAGGAAGCGGCTCAGACTCGGCACGCAGGGGATTAACAACACTGTCACTAGATGGCACTACCGCCGGATCGGTGTCCGCGCAAGCCTGCGAAGCTACTCCAGATTTACTAACTACTGCACTACACTTTTGAGTGGCTACTTGATGTCTACTGTCACTAGCTACACAGTACTGGGCACTATTACAAGGAGCAGTTGCAGAAGGCACTAATTTCACTACAGGAATGCACTGTTCATAGTCATTTTGCTTGTCCCGAACCCTTGTCCGTTGCACTGTTTTACGCGCTCGTCGGTGCTTGCTACGTGGTGCACTATATAGATTTTCCATAGGCGCAGAACTACTTTCTTGCAATTGAGATCCAAGGAAAGCACTGTTCAATTCCACAGCCCGTATAACATTTACAGAATGAACCGTTCTCGCACGCTGCGAAGCACTGTTTCTAACGGTACCGTTCTTTGAGTTTTTAATTTGCATACACACAGACTGCACATGTCCCGATTTGCCACATTGATAACAGGTTGCGTTGCGACTAGGGCAATGAGCACGCTTGTGGCGAGACACACACTGGGGGCAAGATTTACGTACATTTTTCTGAAATGAGCGTTGGCGCCCGTTATTCAAATTACTGTGTCTAACACTACGGGGCGACCTTTGCGTCGCACTTTTACACTGGCTACTGTTCACTGTCTGTTCAGCACGGCCTGTAGAATTTAAAGAATCACAAGTGCTATACTGAGAACTACGGCTAGGAAAGCGTCCGTTGCGGCGCACTGAATTTACACTGTGGCTTTGCATTTCTACATCTGCTAAGTCAAAAGTATCATGCGCTTCTATAAGCTGCAGTACACTGTCTAATGAAGGGTCTGACTGTTTCAGAATTGCTGCTCTAATTCTGGGGTCCTGAATGTTCTGCGTAATCGCATCTCGCAACATAACGTCACTATACGAAAGTCCACAAGAGCAAGTAAATTTACATTGGCGGGTTAAGCCCTTCAATTCCGTAATCCACTCTTGGTGTGACTGCTGCGGTAATTTTTTAAGTCTGAAAAATCGGTATCGTGCAGCGGCTACAAGAACTTTTCTCTCATAATGAGCATTCAGTGCATCTACAATTTGTTCAAAGTCTACATCACGAGGAGATGCGTGCGGGAATAGTTTTTGCAGTAACACGAAAGTTTTGGGGCCCACCACAGACAATAAAAGATGCTTAACAGTCTGACCTGTAAGTTGATGAGCCGCGACGAGTTCTTGAAACTGCGCCAGATAATCACTCCATTCTTCCTCACGTTCGTTGTATTGGCGAAACGTAGGAAGTGTTGCGGCGGCAGGTGTGGGCTGCTGAAGCGGCGGCTGTTGTTGTTGGTTAGCTGCCTGCGCTGTGAGCTGGGACACCGCCTGGAGGAGTTGCGTTATTTGCGCCGTCTGTAACTGAATAATATCCATTAAGTTTGGGTTAGGGGTAGTGGCCATGCTGACCGATTAGGCGCCGCGCATACAAGTAAAATATAACAAAACACAAATACAATATGAAAGAGGACGCTCTGCAACAAAAAAGTCCACAAACACGTAACAGAATATGTTCCCCCAAAAATCTTATAATAAGGGTGGGTGGGCGGGAGCAATTTTTTGCGTGCTCCGACTGCTGCTGTCTGGCTGCTGCTAGCGGGCTGGTCCAAGGTTCTATCACTCCTCGTCGCCACTTTTGTGTCCCAACTTCGTCGCCGCTTTTGTGTCCCAGCCTCGTCGTAGGTGTCGGTGGCCGAGTGGAATGAGACCGACACGCTGGTGCAGGTACGGAGGGGAGCAGCCAGAAACTATAAACACTCGAGTAAATTAGGAAGAGATATATATTGCACAGAATGTAACAATACTTAACTTTTACATAGTACTGCAGAATGTTGATACATAGTTGTTAGAGGCCTGCCTAGTGCCTGTACGATAGCAAAGTCTTCACTCGTGCCTATCTGATTACGAAGGTCCTCACTGGATGCTATCTCAGTCCGAAGTGAACTCTGTCCTTCAGTGGTGGCCACGAGCGGAGTTGCAGCAGAGGGCGCTCGTGGCTGTCGTCGTGAGAACGCCGCGCCGTGCGTGCATGGCGGCGCGCGGCGAAAGCAGGTGGCGCGCACTTTGTACTTGTGCGACACCACAACAACGAAAATAAGAATAATAAAAAAAAGATTATGACAGGATCGAAATACCGGAACTACGTTAACTTGATCTACAATCTAACACGCTAAAAATTGTCTAAGCACACACTTGGAATAATGGCAACGTAAAACATATTTAAATATGCTTGCAAAACTTGAAAGTCAATTTTCGCGACAATTTTTGAGTTAGACCCACATCAAAATATGGCTTTGTCAGATTATTTTCTCAAGTCTTAACTTCACAAAATGGATAAAATATCACATCAAATTCATACGTTTTGTTGTTAGATGAGGTACAATAGCGTATCAGCAGTCGCCCCCCCATACCGCCCCCACTTGAACCTTTGGAGGGGCAAGGGCAAGACACGGTTTCTCCTCCCCCCCCCCCCCTCCAATATTTTTGATGGCAGCTATTTTTGCCTTTGACTGAAGCATCCTGTAACAACTACAACATTCTGTCATCTCATTTCGTTGTATTGTTCAGTATGTGACTTAATAGTGGACAACATCAGTACAGATGGGGCGCTCAGGGTCGCTGTTACATATAAATGAGACGCAAGCGCAACTTGACGAATTTTTAGTTAACTGAAACTGCAACACCCCGGCCGGCTAAATGAAAGTTCCATGACCTCGCTCCCTCCCCTCAGACCGAAGTCCTGTAATCACCAGGACGAAGTCAGTAAATCTGTTTTCTTGCCCCCCCCCCCCCTTTCGAACGAAGTAGTTGATACCCCACTGATGGGGTAATAACTGACGCCCTTCTAGCCTACGTGATGCCGCGCTCCAGATCAAGCAAAAACTTGGTTGCTGCTGTTTATGGTACGCTTCAGTCAGAGCTCACCTGTAGACTAGCGCATAATAGTTCACGATCGGGAGCGCTCACGTTAGTTCGTGGTTCTGCTGCGAACTAGTTCGTTCTTTTAGTTCGTACGCTCTCAGTGACGGTTCAGCGGCGTGGTCTGCGCATGCAGGTGGAGGGAGAAGTTCCCCCACCTAGCTGCTTCATGCGCTTGCTGCTTGAGCCGCTAACGATATCGCGCAAACCAAAAGAAACAGTTTTTGGATAATTTCTCGCGTTTAAGTTAGAATTATCTCTATATCTTGGTTTTATGGAATTTATTACTCAGATATTGCAGAGTGCAGAATACTTCAAAACAGAAATTTTGTACCACTGAACTATGTAATCTAGCAGGCAGACGCTCACCTCGAAATGACTCTCATCAGCAGTAGGCAAACACTTGATTTTTAATTCTGCTACGCGCCCTCTCAGTATTGCCCGTCGGACTTTGGAAAAGAATCCAACGAACTAAGAAGCGAGATACGTTTGACATAATATTTCGCGACCGATCGTGCATATTCAGTTCGCGAACGATCGCGCATATTTTAGTTCGCGACCAGTAGCTGTCCTTTTAGTTCGCAGCTCGGTCGCAAAATAGGTCGCTCTTTTTAGTTCGTCCGCTCTTTTTAGTTCGTCCGCTCTTATTGGCGTTTGCTACCGCTACTGAAAGAGCTCTTTCTTTTGTTATGACAGTTTTTTTATACAATGAATCAGTGTTGCCAAGGCGTGTGCTGTTGCTCATATATTTGGGCAAGTAGACATTAAATACTTAAGCAAATAAACCAGTTATTTACACGAATCGGTGATACAATGGTATTCAACTACATTGCATACAGAGTACTCGTAGTGCTTTATTTTTAAATTGGATTTGTTGTGGCCGTAAACTACGAAACTACAGCTGAGCTGCATCTCAGCTTGAAATGACGGTAACTGGCAGAAGGGAATCACGCGATTCTGCGCGCTCTCGCGTCCTCTCGCTGTTCCCCGTCAGTCTTCGGAGAAGGAGCGGACGAACTAAGAGGCGAGGGATCTGCGAACTAGTTCGCGTAGTTCGCCTGTGGGAGCGCTCTTCCGAACTAGTTCGTTCGCGAACTACACAAGACTACTCACCTGGCGGCTTGTGTTGGATGAACGAAGGCGCTTCCGCTGACTAAGTCGGAGAGACGCGCGACCTAATTGACGGGCCACTTGTAAAGCTTTGCAGTTTTTCGTCCCAGAGCTTCATGCAAAACTGGGCCTAATTAAACAGCTCTGTACAAGACACACATAAAGCTGGGTAACTTGCATATGCATAAGGAATTTGCATTTCTCAACGCGCCAAAAATTAAGGATGAGGTTCGGTCGGCCATAGTTACGCAAATTCTTCAAGGGTGAACAGCTCTGTTACACTCTCGCAGGCGATTACAAATTACGTTTTTTCGTAATCACTTTATGTCGTATGAATATTGATGTTACTAAGGGCGATTAACACAAAGTTTCACACCAAATTATTTAAAAAAGTATGAATTCACTTCGCTTGGAGTATCCGTTTCTATGGATAGAAAAAAAGGAATAAAAAGAAAGTAGCCAGGAGCGGTCTTGGATAGAAACGGGGCTGAAAGAATTGTTCTACGCCGGCCGCGGTGGCCGACGGGACTGAGGCGCTCCAGTCACGGTCTGCACGGCCACTACGGTCGGGGGTTCGAACCCCCCCTCGGGCATGGATATTTGTGCCGTACTTAGTCTTAATTAGTTCATAAGTAGTTTGTAGGTTTAGGGACTGATGACCCCGTAGTTAAGTCCCATAAGCTATACAAACATTTTTTGAATTGTTCTACCATTTTAGTACGTTACTTGATTCTTTAGATTAAGGGAAAATCTCGTAAAATGTGAGATGTCACAACTACCCACTCAGTGCACTTGAGTGTTGGAATGGATTATTTAGCTATGCATGATGAGCAGAAATTCTTAAAAAAAAATGTTTGTATAGTCTATGGGACTTAACTACGGGGTCATCAGTCCCTAAACTTACAAACTACTTATGAACTACTTACGAACTAGGACGGCCCAAATATCCATGCCCGAGGGGGGATTCGAACCCCCGACCGTAGTGGCCGTGCAGACCGTGACTGAAGCGCCTCAGTCCCCGCGGCCACCGCGCCCGGCAGAAATTCTTCGAAAAGCTGGCAGCTGGAATATATTTATGTTCCATACACCTTGATTTTGGTTCATATCGAGCGACTTGGGTGATCAATTTATTTGGTGGAATTTTTCAAATCGCTCTTCGAACAAATAGAAAAGAAATGTCGTCCGGTAATATAGTGCATTGCCATCTATAAAAATTCCATCGTCCCTTGGGGACATAAACTCCACGAATACCCCCAAAGAACTCTAAATAGCGAATTTTTCAGTCAATGATCTGTGCATTTCGACATGGAAGCCTGTGCATTACTTGTAAGTCGCGCGAAAATGGCTTCGCCCTTACGTGCTTACACACGGATAATGTTGCGTTTGGTGGTGGCGTAAGAAAAATGTCAATAGTTCATATAATACTTTCTAATTACACAGCTTGAGCCCCCATGTGCTAATGCACAACACTATTTTAATCAACCACACACAAAACACCATTCATTTCCTTCAGGGATCCGTCAGTTATGGTTGGGCTTGTAATAAATTGGCTACGTTTAAGTGTGAGGGGGCGGCAACTTCATCCGCCGAAATATCCCCAAAATGTGTAACAAAACATTAATACCAGCAGGCAGGAATGTTCACTGAAAGTATGCCACAGTTCTACTTTCTATTCTTTCTTTAAAAAGTGTTGTTTATTCACGCAACTGTTTATAAACACGAATGTTTAAGGCCTTCACTAGACTTCAGAGTATGCCCAAGTTATCTTAAGGCTCCAAATCATGAAAACCAAAATCAAAGTTTATCAGCGAAAAGTCTAGCAACGCCGCTTTAGCTGAAAATTACAAGAACCGCGAGCGAAATAATTCAAAGTTTCACACAGCGAAATTCCAGCTCTGCATATCAGCTGAAAAATCACTCACTAGTCCCACAAACGAAATGTTTCGAAGTTCAACACTAGGGTAGAAAAATGCCAAGTATCAGGCGACAGCCTAGTCGCTCGACACACACACACACACACACACACACACACACGTGTCTTACTCTGAACGACGCGAACACACTGTCCCAAAACCAAAATGGCTGCCCCCTTAAATACCCTCGTAGTGATACAAATTATGTATCAATAAATAAGAAACTTACCTCTTAATTTGGAAATGTCATCAGAATTTATATACATGGTTTGGTTTTTAAATTATTTAATAAATACCAATTTTTCGTAATGCTCGAAAATCACATTTCGGCCCCTTATTCAAAATCCCTAGCTTTGAGAAAAAAGGTGTAGACACCTCTTAACATTACTGGCAGAGGACTTTCATTTGAGCTCTTGTTACCAAAATACACATTTTACAAAATAATTTTAATGACAATATTCAGTTTAATATTTCTCGAACACTATTAATGTGAATGGAGGCACGTTCATATGAGCGCAGCCAGCTCAAAATGAGCCTACAAGCTTCTTCGTGCCATATCGGAGTCAGGTGTTACTAATTTTTAAATAGTTTGAAGATATTGTTCCGCCCGAAAACCGGTCCTCTCCAGCGGCCGCCATTAATACAGTTCTAACCGCCGGTATTTTCAGTCACGTGATCGTAACGCTTAAGGCTGTGTTCACAGTGGTACCGATAGACCGTCGTCAGACGCTGTCGACCAAGGTCGACTGGAAACATCGACCGACGGCATGGTCACACTGCATCCGAATGCATACGAATGAGCTACACCTGTTTCGAAAAAAGAAAGTGGCACCTCATTGCGGAGCGCGCGGCTGCTCGCCGTGGAGGTTCGCGTCCTCCCTGGGGCATGGGTGTGCGTGTTTTTCCTTAGGTTAGTTTACCTAGGTTAAAGTAGTTTGTAAGCTACGGACTGATGACGACGCAGTTTGAACCGATAGATTTACAGACATTTGAACATTTGAAGAAAGTGGCGAGGATTGTGTACTGTCCTCAGTTATTACTTCTCTCAAACAGTCTTTACGTATATGTGAAGTACCGGTAAAAGAAGTAATTTCTATTACATAATTGTGATATTTTGTGGTGTCATTGACAAGCAATTTACAATTTTCTGAATTTATTTTAAGTTGTGCAGACATACCCTAGTTAACCTTCATGCTTTAAATAATGAAACCCTTCACCAGTTAGGAAAGTTTATAGCTTATCACAACGACTTTCGAAGATTTATTCGCGTCGTATAGTCATTTGTTTGCATAAGTACGGTACTTATCGACGTTTCAATGTGTGATTTCCGTACACACTTGCACTGCAGTTGTCTCTTAGGTTAGCTACTGAAGTTCGGAAAATCGGACAGAATAAATATTGAGGTCTGTCTTTTATCATAATGTCTGCTTAAAGTTTTTGTGCCTCTTCCATTACTCAGAATATGCAACATAAGTTAATGAAATGTTCAAATGTTTGTGTAGTTTATGGGACTTAACTACGGGGTCATCAGTCCCTAAACTTACAAACTACTTATGAACTAGCTTATACTAAAGAAGAAACAAATATCCATGCCCGTGGGGGGATTCGAACCCCCGACCGTAGTGGCCGTGCAGACTGTGACTGGAGCGTCTCTGTCTCCTAGGCCACAGTGCTCGGCCATAAGTTAATAATCGTGACTTAGGCCTACCTGTGTACAAAAACCAGTGTAAGTGACGATTTTTGTGTTGTGATATCCAGATTAATGGAGCAGACACAATACCTGCAAGTATATACAGACGTACTGTTTAAAAAGTAAAATAAATAAATAAATAAGTAAATAGATAAAATGTTGCCAAGATTTTATTGTGTATGCTACGATTTTCGTCATTACAGTAACCTCAAAAAGTCATATGTGCAAGTCCTGCCAAAAATCACACATGGAAACGTCACGATGTATTTATGTAAACAAATGCTTTAAAATCAAGAAAGTCTCTCTAAATGCGTTGTGCTAAGCATAAAAATACACAATACATGCAGTTTTTTAGTATTTAAATCCATGAAGAACACAGTTGTAGGTCATCCAGAAACATCCTATTATGATGAACGAAATGAATTTATGGTACATTGAACTTCAACGACTGTCTTTCAGAATATTTGTGAAAGACAAGTGTAAAATTAAGAATAACTTTGAACGCAGAGACCACAGAAAATCGGAATCACACGTAAGCCTGCACCACGTTTGCAGGTCACTTCATAGAACAGACTTGCCAACTTGTTAAAGAACGCGAGAACCAGTAAGAATAATTTGTAATACCCGATTATCGCAGTCCAAAACAACGTAAGGGAGCCCGGATTGAACACATTTTTTGAGGTTATAACTTACGCTTAAAATTTCTGATAAAGGATTTAACCAACTTGGGGTTTCCAATAAACTGTAATATCAGACCATAGATTCCGAATTATATCCAGATTGTGATATTTATCGAGTGCCACAATCTCTTTCTTTCATTTACCAAGTATATCAGTTGCTCACTGTCCATATCTAGCATGTGAGAACGTCGGTCGTTTTGA
Organism: Locusta migratoria; assembly: GCA_026315105.1. Lineage (NCBI taxonomy): Eukaryota > Metazoa > Arthropoda > Insecta > Orthoptera > Acrididae > Locusta > Locusta migratoria. Next base: position 306,890,636 of record CM048751.1, read on the forward strand.
CCGAAGAAAACCAACTAATTTGAATTTCACCGACTGCGTCTGAAGTATCTATGTTCTAGCGATGAGATCGGTACACTGTGACCGTGCCCATAGTGGAGTACTGATATGAAACGATCGGCCGTTTTCCGCCGATGTCTGTCGTCGGTAAAACCCGCCGATATCCACAGAACACCAAAAAATAACAGAAGTGCAAAGACCATGTTATCACACGGAAACACAGAACGACAGCAACGCTACTAGTGGCCTGGCAGTGAACTTCCAATCCAAAAAATGTGGCCCGAAAATCCCTATGTTACTTCTAAACACACGAATGAGAAAATGTTATATTGGTGTTAGATGACAATATTTTTCACTTATTCTTTTTTGGACCTCATAGAAAGGTTTTTGAGACCTTGCAATGTAAGATATACGAGAAATTTCAACCGAAAACTAACATTAATTGCGTGTGGCTGTTGTTTACAGTCCGCCAAACTTCGTAAATGATGTCGCGGTAATCTTTTTGACCGTAAAATTGTTTGTTTCTAAAACTCGGTACTGCGATTTTTGCCGAGTGGAGTTATAACATTGAAATAAATGTAAAGTAAATAATGTATAATCATTACACCAACTAATATTACGGATGCGGAGAAAAATTAAGCAGTATAACAGCAATATATTTACACTGCGAATTAAAAGAAAATGCACACAGAAGATCGCAATTAGGAAGACGTTGCTATAGAACCTCAGCACAGAACACCACATACGAATTAGAACAAATATGGAGGACTGTAAAGCGTAAATCATCCAATAGGAAAGCGAGATGAAAAATCGCAACGCTCGCAGCACTCTGTGTGGCCTGGCAGCGAACCAACATCGTGTTACCCAAGGAGGTTAGAATATAGGGAGACGCCCTTAAGCTGAAAAACTGAAGCCTGCCTCCGCCATATTGCTGAGTTTTAGAGAAGTTTTCGTACTATAGAGCTTATGTTCTATGTCAATTAAAACAGAAATAATACGTTCGACAGTTTTTCCATGACCTACAACACGTTAAAAGCTTGAAAATTGCCGTTAAAATTAATTTTTCAAGTATCTAAAGATGTGTATTTATTAGTATTTATCAAAGAAAATATATTGTTTGAAAGTAGGTATTTTGCACTGACTGACAATTCATGTATTAACAGCAAGAGGGTCGATTTAATGCGTAATTTTAACAGAGAAATAGCGTTCCATAATTCATCAAGATGGCGGACAGGCTTCAACTGACATATGTGCTCAGCATAGATAACGCCATCTCCCTTTATTTTAACCTCCTTGGTGTTACCGGAAATCCCTATATCAGTTTCACCCCCCTGCCGATATCGGAGCCACTGTGACCACTGCCTAAGCGATACTCATCAGAGGTACTGCCATGTGTCGGCCAGCTCATGAACTCGGTCGACTCATCTGTCAGATTGACACACGGCTGCCTTGTTTCGCCAACTGTCATGACATAGGACGACTACGCGGGCCTTTGACACGGAGACGCTGAGCTGCTTGCGTTTCCTGGTAGCCCTGCATGACACGACGCCACGCGGCGGCAGTGACGGCTCCGGTCGGCCTCTGGCCTGCGGCAGTTTAACAGCTGCGTCGTCAGCTACTCGCTGCTGGCAGCCACGCCGATAATCCCTAAGTGGAATCCTATCTCCAGCGGCGTCCGTAAAAACCGCAGTTATTGACCGTAATGGCGGAAACGGGTCGCCAAGCTTGTAGCACGTGCGCTTTATGAGTGGAGGCACTTGATGGCGCAGCTTATCTGCCGGCTCGACCGCTGCCGTCGACGTTTCGTGAAGGAGGAAAGCTTGCATTTATCGCGAATCTTTAATTCAGCGCAAAGTTCCTAGTGATTGGAGAAAAGCGTAGGTGACTCCCGTTAATAAGAAAGGAAAGAGAACTGATCCACACAATTACAGTCCAATATCGTTGACGTCAGTTTCATCTAGAATTTTGGAGCATATTCTCAGTTCGAATATGCCGCGGTGGAGTAGCCGAGCGGTCTAAAGCGTCTCGCTGCGGAGCGCGCGGTTGCTCGCCGTGGAGGTTCGAGTTCTCTCTGGGGCATGGGTGTGTGTGTTGTCCTTAGGTTAGTTTACATAGGTTTAAGTAGCCAATTTCTGGCCGGTAGTGCGTGCCTCAACGATACAGATAGCCGTACCGTAGGTGCAACCACAACGGAGGGGTATCTGTGGAGAGGCCAGACAAACGTGTGGTTCCTGAAGAGGGGCAGTAGCCTTTTCAGTAGTTACAGGAGAAACAGTCTGGATGATTGACTGAGCTGGCCTTGTAACATCAGCTAATGTGGTTTTGCCACACAGCTACTGCGAACGGCTGAAAGCAAGGGGAAACTACAGCCGTTACCTTTCCCGAGGACATGCAGCTCTACTTATGAACATATGATGATGGCATCCTCTCGGGTAAAATATTCCGGAGGTAAAATAGTCCCCCATTCGGATCTCCGGGCGGGGACTACTCAGGAGGATGTGATCATCAGGAAAGACAATACTGGCATTCTACGGGTCGGAGCGTGGAATGTTAGATCCCTTAATAGAGTAGGAAAATTAGAAAATTTAAAAAGGGAAATGGATAGGTTGAAGTTAGATATAGTGGGGATTAGTGAAGTTCGGTGGCAGGATGAACAGGATTTCTGGTCAGGTGAGTACAGGATTATAAATACAAAATCAATTGGGGGTATCACAGGAGTAGGATTGATAATGAATAAGAAAATAGGAATGCGGATAAACTACTATGAGCAGCACAGTGATCGCATTATCATTGTCAAGATAGATACGAAGCCAACACCGACAACAGTAGTACAGGTTTATATGCCAACTAGCTCTGCCGATGATGAGGAAATCGAAGAAATATATGAGGAGCTAAAGGAAATTATTCAGACAATTAAGGGAGAGGAAAACTTAATTGTTATGGGAGACTGGAATTCGGTAGTAGTACAAGGAAGGGAAGGGAAGATAATAGCTGAATATGGACTGGGAAAAAGGAATGAAAGAGGAAGCCGCCTGGTAGAATTTTGCTCGGAACGTAATTTAGTTACAACAAACACCTGGTTCAAGAATCACAAAAGAAAGTTGTATACGTGGAAGAGACCAGGAGACACCGGGAGATACCAGATAAATTTTATAATGGTAAGACATAGATTTCGGAACCAGGTTTTACAGAGTAAGACATACCCAGGGGCAGATATAGACTCTGACCATAACTTGTTGGTTATGAACTGTAGGCTGAAACTAAAGAAACTACAAAAAGGTAGGAAAATAAGGAGATGGGACCTGGATAAATTGAAGGAACCTGAGGTTCTTAAGAATTTCAGAGGGAGCTTTAGGCAACAATTGACAGAAACAAGGGAAAATAAAACAGTAGAGGAGGAATGGGTAAAATTGAGAGATGAAATAGTGAAGGTAGCAGAGGAGCAAATAGGTCGGAAGGCAAGACCTACAAAAAATCCTTGGATATCACAGGAGATACTAAATTTAATCGATGAAAGGAGAAAATATAAAAATGCAGTAAATGAAACAGGCAAAATGGAGTACAGACGACTAAGAAATGAGATTGACACGAGGTGCAAAGTGGCTAAGCAGGAGTGGCTAGAAGGCAAATGCAAGGATGTATAAATAGGGGGAAAATAGATACAGCCTACAGGAAAATAAAAGAAACATTTAGAGATAAGAAAAACAGCTCTATGAATATCAAGGACACTGATGGAAAACCAGTTCTCAGCAAAGAAGGGAAAGCTGAAAGGTGGAAAGAGTATATAGAGGGGCTCTACAAAGGAAATGAAATTCGAGACAATATTGTAGGAAGGGAAGAGGATGTAGATGAAGATGAAATAGGAGACACTGTACTGAGAGAAGAATTTGACAGAGCCCTGAAAGACCTAAGTCGAAACAAGGCCCCTGGAGTAGATGATATTCCCTCAGAGCTACTGAAGTCTCTGGGAGAACTAGCCATGACAAACCTGTTTCACCTGGTGTGTAGGATGTATGAGACAGGCGAAGTACCCTCAGACTTTAAGAAAAATGTTATAATCCCCATTCCAAAGAAAGCAGGTGCAGACAGGTGTGAAAACAACAGAACCATCAGTTTAATAAGTCATGGTAGCAAAATATTAACACGAATTATATATAGAAGGATGGAAAAACTGGTGGAGGCCGACCTCGGGGAAGATCAGTTTGGGTTCAGGAGAAATGTAGGAACTCGGGAGGCAATACTCACTTTACGGCTTATCCTAGAAGATAGATTAAGAAAAGGCAAACCCACATTTCTAGCTTTTGTAGATTTGGAGAAGGCTTTTGACAATGTTGATTGGAATAAACTATTTCAAGTTCTGAAGCAAGCACGAGTAAAATATAGGGAGCGTAAGGTTATTTACAACTTGTACAAAAACCAGACAGCGGTTGTCAGAGTTGAAGGGCATAAAAGGGATGCAGTGGTTGCAAAGGGGGTAAGACAGGGTTGTAGCCTTTCTCCAATGTTATTCAATTTGTACATTGAGCAAGCTATAAAGGAAAGGAAGCAGAAATTTGGAGAAGGAATTAAAGTTCAGGGTGAAGAATTAAAAACCTTGCGTTTTGCCGACGACATAGTAATTCTGTCAGATACAGCAAAGGACCTGGAAGAGCAATTGAACGGAATGGACAGTGTGCTGAAAGGTGCATATAAGATGAACATTAACAAGAGCAAAACTAGGGTAATGGAGTGCAGTGTAAGAAAATCAGGTGATGCTGAAGGAATTAGATTGGGAAACGAAGCAATAAAGGAGGTAGATGAGTTTTGTTACTAGGGCAGTAAAATAACAAATGATGGTCGCAGTACAGAGGATATAAAATGCAGAATGGCAATGGGTAGAAAAGCGTTCTTGAAAAAGAGAAATTTGTTAACATCGAATATTGATTTAAGCCTAAGTAAGTCCTTTCTGAAGGCATTTGTATGGAGTGTTGCCTTGTATGGGAGTGAGACATGGACGATAAACAGTGCGGACAGGAAGAGGATAGAGGCTTTTGAAATATGGTGCTACAGAAGAATGCTGAAGATTAGATGGGTGGATCGTGTAACTAATGAGGAGGTACTGAACAGGATTGGGGAGAAAAGAAATTTCTGGCATACCTTGACTAAAAGAAGGGATAGATTGGTAGGACACATTCTTAGACATTAAGAATCACGAATTTAGCATTACAGGGAAGTGTGTGGGGTAAAAATCGCAGAGGAAGACCAAGAGATGGATACAGTAAGCAGATTCAGACAGATGTAGGTTGCCGTTCTTATGTGGAGATGAAGAGGCTTGCTGAGGATAGGGTATTGTGGAGAGCTGCATCAAACCAGTCTCCGGACTGAAGACCACAACAACACAGAGTTTATAAAATGACGACGTGGTCTCATACCCGGAAGAATTTTATTGATAGTGGCAACAGTCGCGGAAGCCTACCTTTGCATAGAATGATACAGTTTGTTTGCTGACTTTTGGTAATATCTGTAACCATTATTCCAACTGCCGGCCGCGGTGGACGAGGCGACTGAGGCGCTCGAGTCACAGTCTGCACGGCCTCTACGGTCGGGGGTTCGAATCCCCCCTCGGGCATGGATATTTGTGCTGTCTTTAGCCTTAGCTAGTTTGTAAGTAGTTTGTAAGCTTAGGGACTGATGACCCCGTAGTTAAGTCCCATAAGTTCTACAAACATTTGAACATTATTCCAAGTGGTCAGTATTGTCTGGTAATTAAATTTGTTAGCCTGTTGTAGCTCTCATGTTTCGTTCATCTGCTCGCAAACGCGCGTTTAACGAAGATGCTGTTGTTACTGATCGTGGTGATGTCTGAACGCTATGGAAAATGGTGCGAAATAATGGCATGTATTCAAGTAAAACATTCTGGCAGTCTGGGACATGTTACAAAACATCTTGAATGTGACTTTTTGAAAGATTTTCGTTTTTATGTTGGCTGTATTATTTAAAATTTATCCGAAGATTCTTGTTTTGAGGATTATCCGTTAAACACCAGCTCTTCAGGCATTATATTTATGTTAACTGCAATTAAAAAAAAAAAAAAAAAAAAGAAAGTCGCCCTTCAGGCGTTCCTTGTTTTTAAAATCGTAAGAATATTTTGTGTTAGCCCATCAAGCGATTTGGTTCTTTAAATGATCAGCCTTTCATGTGTTACTTATTAGTAACTTCTTGTCATAAACTGCCCTTGATGCGTTGGATTGTGTTAAACTAATTTGTTTTCATTTATTAAATAGTTTTAAACTAATCATTCAGATATTGAAATAATTTAGTAACTGTCAATTTCGGGTACTCGGCCCTTCGTGATTTTACCTAAAGTTGGAAATGGAGAATTTAATCTGCAAATTCTGTTTGTAACTGTCTCTGTAAAAAGGTTATTCGATTGTTACTATTGGTTACAGAATAAACAAATTGTGTCCATCAATTATGTGCAAGTGAACGAAAAAGCGACCGAGTCCTTCCTTGACCCTTTGGTTACGTGGGGTCGGATAGCTGTCTTGAAGTTACTGGTTAAGTTCGGGCGCGTTATGGATGGATTCAGTCAACAATAACACTTCACCTCAGTTGAAAGTGCGCTGTTTAAATGCCTAGGAGTCTCTTCTCCCGCGTAAAAATTATGGGTCTGCTGATTGTTAAGCACAACATAAAGCAATCGTATCTTATAGAGATGTTCTATGTTAGTAACAATTTAACTTAGCCAGTATTGTACGTGGAAATGGTTATCACATTGTTATGCTGTACAGTTTTATTAATGACTTTCCTGAAAAGCGAAGAGTTTTTTTAATAACTAATATGGGTTTAAGAAACATTTATCCAGTGGTTTTTCTTGTGTTCAGTTTGCGTAAATTTGTTCTGACAACAATCATACTGTTAGTCGTAACTGTGACATTTTTCGAAATACTTTCTGCAACACTATTAAAGGTGCTATGTATTCATCAGGAATGCCAAAAAGGAGATACGTAAAGTTGTTTGTAGATTGCAAAATAAAACGGAAGTGAAGGTGGCAATATAAAACTAGCGCTCTCAAGGACAAAATCGTGAAGGCTACTTATGGAAGCAAAAACGAAAGCAAAACAAACAAAAAATTACTTTCTGTGTATTTTGTATTGTGGTAGTTATATTAAAGGCACTGACATTTCGTAGTATTTATTTGGTATGTTTGTTGTGTACCTAAAGATCATCTTAGTACAGAGAGATATGCAGGACTGTGGAATTTGTGGTAGCTGTACATCATCCTCATCATCATTAGAGACTGATTATACCTTCCAGCGTTCAGTCTGGAGCATAGTACCTCTAACAAAATTCCTCCATGATCCCCTATTCAATGCTAAAATTGATGCCTCGTCTGATGTTATGCCTTTTACTTCAAAATCGTTCTACACCGAATCTAAGTACTTTCTTCTTGGTCTACCTCGACTCCTCTTACCCTCCACTACCGAGCTCATGAGTAACCTTGCTTCTCCCATGCCTGTAACATGACCCAACCATCTCAGTCTGTTCGCTCTAACTGCTTCATCTACGGTGTTCATTCCCAGTTTATCTTTGATTTCCTCATTATGGACACCCTCCTGCCACTGTTCCCATCTATTAGTAGCTGTACAGTAGTGCCGGCCGCGGTGGCCGAGGTGACTGAGGCGCTACAGTCACGGTCAGCACGGCCACTACGGTCGGGGGTTCGAATCCCCCCTCGGGCATGGATATTTGTGCCGTCCTAGTTCGTAAGTAGTTCATAAGTAGTTTGTAAGTTTAGGGACTGATGACCCCGTAGTTAAGTCCCATAAGCTTAACAAACATTTGAACATTTTGTACAGTAGTCTCGTTAATTCGAGGTGAACGGAACCGGGTTAATATCTAAATTTACGTGTGGAAAGGAGGAAATGGACGATAAAAAGAATACACGTTTTTCTAATGTCCTTTTTTTTAAAAGGAAGTTTTTAAATAGTTATTTAGATTGGCAGCGTAAAGGTTTCAAAGTGTTTTCACTATTTAATTCGCGTCATAATGGTGGAGTGCCTTTTATGTGAAGATAGTATACACGCCGCGGCGCATTAGCCGTGCGTACTGGGGCGCCGTGCTGCGGTGCGCGCGGCCGTTCGCCGTCGGGGATTAGAGTCCGCCCTCAAGCATGGGTGTTGGTGTTGTCCTTAGGTTAGTTTACATTAGTTTAAATAGTTTGTCGGCTACAGACTGTTGAGTCCGATAGATTCATAAACATTTGAACATTTCAATAGAACGCACGCGCCGCAGTTGTTTTGTTCAAATGTTTGTAAAACTTAAGGGACTCAACTGCGGGGTCATCAGTCCCTAAACTTACAAACTACTTATGAACTAATATTAAAGACAGCACAAACATCCATGTCGGCCGCGGTGGCCGAGGGGACTAAGGCGCTCCAGTCACGGTCTTCACGGCCACTACGGTCGGGGGTTCGAATCCCCCCTCGGGCATGGATATTTGTGCCGTCCTAGTTCGTAAGTAGTTCATAAGTAGTTTGTAAGTTTAGGGACTGATGACCCGTAGTTAAGTCCCATAGAAAAAAAAATTCCATGCCCGGGGGGGGGGGGGGGGGGGAGATTCGAACCACCGACGGTGAATCGCCTCGCGCATCGTAGCATAGCGCCTGAATGCGTTCGGTCGCTCCGCCGCGGTTAGTTGTTTTGTTTGACGCTCGTATTTATGGGAAACTCGTAATTCCGAGACTCGAAATATCTACACTCCACCTTAACGACTTCAGATTACTTATTGTCCAACTTCTTTAGTTTTTCTTTTTTTAGGTAGAAAACTTCACAACGAGAAGAAAAGAATCGAATCCAATTTCTGTGCGAGCACAAATAATGTTTCGGTCGGACCCTAGCAAGTACTTGTTAAAGAAACAAACGGTGGCGCAGCCTCGTGTTCTGTTCCTCTCCGCTGGCTGTGGGCCAAGCGGGCTGACCCTATTGGCCCGTGCGTGCAAGCGGCTCCTCTCTTTCTGTCACCGCCAATTAACGGCCGGCCTTCATTAGGCTGGGAACAGCGAGGCCTCCTGTGCCACGCACCAATCACTGCCGGTAGCGACGACACACAGGTCAAGGGCTGCCCGGTGCTGGGGACTGGGATGCTCCTCTTCTGGTTCACCAGCCAGGCCTGCTCAAGAGGATACGTTTAGTGCTACTCTCATCTTCTAACGTGTGAGTCGTTTCTATGATATTAAATTAGGCTTCCAACTAATATTAAATGCGCAAGATATCTGACTCGTGATACGGCTTCCTTGGCTCCTGCAAGGAAGACATCTACAGCAAGAACACGTTGAAATCAGAGAGCTGCCCAAACACTTATCGTATGATACCAACACTGGTGTGCCGCTGTCACTCACTGTCACTGTCGCTGGCAACTCAAGAAAGAAAAAGCTTACAAGCTAGTAACTAGTTGGGCTCAATAAGGGTACGTTATGATGCCTTTAGTTACAAGAAAAATAAGTTCTTTTACTAAAAGATGACTGCTTTATTTTACTTTAACAAGTGAGATAAAAAGCAAATTTATATACATTGTTTCTCTATTGCTCCCGGTTCATTTAAAAATCATGGGATAGGTATAAAAATGTAAATGTTTGTTAAGCTTATGGGACTTAACTACGGGGTCATCAGTCCCTAAACTTACAAACTACTTATGAACTACTTACGAACTAGGACGGCACAAATATCCATGCCCGAGGGGGGATTCGAACCCCCGACCGTAGTGACCGTGCTGGCCGTGACTGGTGCGCCTCAGTCACCTCGACCACCGTGGCCGGCGGGGTAGGTATAGACTGGATAGTAAATAATAACTGTAGTAGGCTGATAGAATGACTGAAAATCGCGCGTACTGGATTTTACACAATTTACCGCACTCTCAGTTTGGCAAACAAGGTTGTCGCGATGCCGTAGACTATGGTCAGAAATCTGTAAATGCTGTCAGTGGGAGGACTCGCCTATCGCCTATCGCAAATTGCTCACTGTACCTTGTTGCTGCGCCAACGACAAGATGGCTGCCGCTGGGCTCTGTTACTGCATCATAAACTACTCTCTTTATTGCCTTGATCGAACACCGCCGATCGCACTGTCCCTGAGTCTTGATGAAGTCAAGATAGCTACAAGCAAAAAATGTTCAAATGTTTGTTAAGCTTATGGGACTTAACTACGGGGTCATCAGTCCCTAAACTTACAAACTACTTATGAACTACTTACGAACTAGGACGGCACAAATATCCATGCCCGAGGGGGGATTCGAACCCCCGACCGTAGTGGCCGTGCTGACCGTGACTGGAGCGCCTCAGTCACCTCGGCCACAGCGGCCGGCCTAGCTACAAGCCCTAGGTTAATTCTACTGGCGTGGTACGTCGGCATTTCCCAACCCACCGCAATGCCACTCAATATGCGCTGCAAGCGTTACACTATCGCCACTCTGTCGCTTGTTCACACCCGGATATCGCTACTCAACACTCGAACAAACACGTAACTACTCGTACTTCACTAGAAGATACTGTGATTCGCTCGCCGACAGAGCTGCTCTTCACGTGAAAGTCCGTGAAAAGACTTCGTCCACACAGAGTATGGCGTCAGCACACACGACTACCACCTCCTATGGCCGCCCACCAAAAAGAAGTGAAGGTTCTCGCTACTTTCTGGGGCTTCCGTGTCCCTAGTTCTTGTCTGTTCCTACGTGTGGCGCGTGTGTCGCTTCATCTGCGAATCAAAACGTTTCCCTGAGAGGGTTATGCTGGGGGAACAGCCAATCGCGTCTCTCCCTTTAAATATCCCGCCACTGGCGTGTGCCGTTTCGTCACTAGGCTTGGTGTTGAATCAGCTCGAAATCTTACCGATTATTGTACCATGAAGTTTTGGGTTGCGTCAGCCACGACTACAAGACTGCTGTCACACAGTTAACTGGGACTGCTAACGCACAACGCACAATTAACAGTGAACTGTCTCACAACTATCTCTGTTACCTGTGCTGTCTTCCACTATGCTGTTCTCTGTTACCTGTGCTGTCGAGGGCTGGCTTATCACCGAGTGCCATCCATCGCTCGCTGGGGTGTGGGGGACCTCCCACCACCTGGTGTTTATGCCTGGCGCTCCGCATTCTTTAAAAATACCTCCAGTGTATAAAAGCGTGTGTGTGCGCGACAACCTCGCGGTTAATTATTCTTTCCTTGTTGCACTGCGACATGCCCGTAATTACTATGAGCAATATGATGATAACGTCTTTATTAATTAATTGAATACCGTCGAGTTTATACTCAAATTGTTCGTCTCGAAGAGTAGAAAACGTTTCTGAGGGTGAAATATGTCGGTAAATAATGTAAGGGAATCTTGACTCCTTACAATCTACCGGCACCTCGTAGTTGAGTTTATAAGAGCCATATTACTGAACGGCGCCCGAGATCATGTATGACTTATTAGTATCCGTGTCAGATCACTTCTTAGTGGCTCGGAGTCTTGCCCTACCATCTCTGTGCAACTACCAGTCACGTACACCACCATGGTGTATACCTCGGCTTCTTATTCGACTGGAATTATCAATGAACCCCAAATACTATCCCTCCTGCTACTCTTGGCAGCCAATTTCTGTCAATTCTTGACGGATACCGGGGCTCCACAGTGATCTACAAGGATGGTTCGATAGTGGAAGGTTCGTGTTGGCTTCGCTTATGTGCACGGAGGGCATAACGAACAGCCTTCGCTGCCAGAAGTCTGCAGTGTGTTCACTGCAGAATTGGTAGCCATCCTTCGTGCACGCCAGCATTTTCCTGCATGCCCTGGGAAGTCCTTGTTCAAAAATGTTTGTAGAGCTTATGGGACTTAACTACGGGTCCCTGGATTTACAAACTACTTATGAACTAGCTAATACTAAGGACGGTACAAATATCCATGCCCGAGGGGGGGGGGAATCGAACCCCCGACCGTAGTGGCCGTGCAGAACGTGACTGGCGCGCCACAGACTGCTCGGCCACCGCGGCCGGCTGGGGAGTCCTTTCTCATCTGAAGAGACTCCCTGAGTGGTCTACAGGCCTTTGATCAGTGCTTTCCTCGCCATCACTTGACTCAGGCCATTCAAGAGTCCCTATATGCCATCGATCGACGTGGACGATCAGTAGTCTTTCACTGGAATACAAGGCACGTTGGGATAAATGGAAATGAGCTCGCTGATAGGTTAGCAAAGGATGCTATCCATAAAACTACACGGGATATAGGCATCCCAGATAATGACCTTCGTTCGAAGTTACACAGTCGACTTCTTGGGCTGTGGAATGCAGACTGGCCTTCCCTTCAAACACCTAACAAGTTACGGTCGATAAAGAAGACAACGAACGTGTGGAGGGATTCCGTCGCAGGGATCCCTCCTCGCAGGGATTCCGTCTCCGTATCGGCCATACTTGCCTGACGCACGGTTACCTTCTGCGTCGCGAGGACCCTCCTCATTGTCAATGTTGTGAGCATTTGACAGTCGTCCACATCTTACTGGAATGCCCTTCTTTCGTCGCTGCAAGGCAGACTTTTAATCTCCCTGACTCCCTAAACCTTGTTTTAGGTGACAATGTCGCTGTGGCTGATTCTGTTTTAAATTTTAGTCGTGTCAGTGGATTATACAATTCCATCTGATGTTTCTTGTCTGTGATTTCTTTATTTGCTCAGCAACTGCTTAATTTTTTTTTAGGCAGGTGATTTTAATGTGTTTCAGAGTGGCTGGACGTACTTTTACTTTTGCTAACTCGCAGCCTAGACACTCTGGTACTTTCTTTTAAATGTCTGTTCTTTTTTTCCCTTTTATTTGCTTGTTTTATTTCTGACATCTCCCATCTACGGTTTGATGTAGTTTAACACTTTATGTTCCATTTTGGTGTTATTTTATATCATCTCTGTGAATGGAAAAAGGGACTGATGGCCATAGTAATATGGTCCCTTTAAAATCCCAATCAACCAACCAACCAACCAATCAGTTTATAAAAGCGCCCCCCCCTCCCCAATCTCTGCAGCCTAAGTCAACGGTCGCAGTACACCTTTTCTTTTATTCTTTTTAAAATAAAAATTGTGGGAAGTGGGAAACCTGACCATTCAAATAAGGTATGAGTGATGTTGTCTGTATTTAACGGCATTTACCCAAACCAAGGTTCCATCTTGAATTCCGCCATTTTCCGTCTGACAAGGAGACCACATGGGCATCGAAATTTAGAATTTATATATATATATATATATATATATATATATATATATATATATATATATATATATATATATATATATATTGTACGTGAAGTTCTGAGCTCAAATCACAATCAGCCAAACGATAATTACGGTTTCAATAAAAAAGAAAAAAAGGAAAGCGCTTCAAGTCAGACGTTAAACGTGAGCACACAGACAGTAGAGGACGCTATTTTCATAGCTACAGGTATTCTGGGCACAGGGAATCCTTCGACTCTTGAACAGTGGGATAGTTGTGCTCAGACTTCTGGCGATCACTGCGGGATAAAGACTTCAATTATACCCACAGCGTCGTTTCGTTCCTTTCAGTTAAACACTCCTGATAAAATGAGAATTTTCTGGCTCTTACGTTACAACAAAACCCCTGTTCTTGACGAGGTATCTTGTTCACTGATGAGTAAAAACTTTTCTGTCTATGGTGAAGTCAACCGTTACAACCACATATAGTGCAGTGATCAGAATGCACACTGGATGGGACTTTCAAAGGTATTTGATGACAAAGGTTATTGTGAGATGTCATATATGGCATACCCATTTAATTGAGAAAATCTTCAGAGACCAAAACCTAAATTCTCAAAACTACCAAGAAATGCTACAAGAAATGACGTTTCCTTTAGTTCTCAATGAATATGGCAGTTTTCCCTCGTACTTTCAAGAGGATGGGGATCCACCACACCTTAGAGCAGTTGTTAGTCAGTGATTAGATGGTCAATTGCCTGGTCATTGGATTGGGTGACGGTGACATGGCTCTTCAGAATGGCCACGCACCTCACCTGATTTCACACCACTTGACTTTCACTGTGGGAGCCATTTAAAGCAAATGGTGTACTGAGAGAAAATAAGAAGAAACAGACAGACACCATGTAGAGGAACGCACTGAAGAAGCGTGTGCCAGCATTTCTGCGGAAATCCTTCTGCGAGTGCATGACGAACTTATTGAGCGGCTTCAAATATGCGTTGGCCAAGACGAAGGGGGACACCATGTGGAAGGCGCTAAATTACTATTCCAAAGGTATTAAACATAAGGAGAGGCACTGAATTAAAATTTATGCTGCGGCCGGGATTCGAACCCGGGACCTCCTACTTACTAGGTAGGCGCTTTGGCTGGAACGCTGTGTTAGCTGAGCGGTCCAAAGTGCCTACCTAGTAAGTCGGATGTCCCGGATTCGAATCCCGTCCACAGCATAAATTTTAATTCAGTGCCTCTCCTTATGTTTAATACCTTTGGTATAACGAGATAATGTTGTCTCAAGGAATTTTATTATTTGTTGATATTTAAATTACTATTCATTATGGAGGACAGTCCAGTCTTTACCACTTTAGAAACAAAAACGTGATGCAACTTTTAAACAGTAACTGCTAGTGGAATCTGTTTAAAGGGATGGACTTGTCACAATATGGTGATATTATCTGACGCATCACACGATACGTTGTCCATTTAAAAAGTGACATATTCAAGATGGCGTGCATATTCGCAAGTACCGTGAAAGATAGACCAACTCACCATACCTTACTGCAATATTCAGTTTTCCCAATTCCTCCAGAGAGATATAAAAGGGTGTATCGCGAATTACAAGTCAACCTATAGAATCTCAGATGCTTTGGATCTATTATGACTGACGAAAGTAGTCTACCATCTATGGGACGTTGTTACAAACCTATACGTGTACACCACCGATGGAAATAGATCCGATTACAGTTTCAATGCCTGCATAAGATACAAAATCATATAATTTGCTCGTGACAGGGAACGATCTTATAAATATATTTTGGTGAATAATGAAATGCCAATATCGCGGGATAGACGACCAGTACCGATGTACATAGACATCATCTTCTGGTCTCTAAGGGCGAACATAAAATGTATGGTTACAAAAAATCAGCAAAGTAACAAGCCACATAACTGTATGCAAAGGTAATAATATGTTAACAGTTTTTCCCACATACTAGCACTAAATAATAACGTTATTACAGAAATGCATATTGTAGCCAGTTGGATAGTATTGGTGGGTCGTCCCACATTAAAATATGCTGTTTGGTTGTCACATATAAAACTCGTGTAATCGTATATACATAGAGAACCATCATATTGCACAGTTGTGAGTGACAACAAACTACTAACAGGCAGCGTTGTGATCACTGTAAAGTTACCTTGACAAGTCGCGAGAGTGCGCTATTGTATGTGAAATACTTACAACTGTTACCAATTTTCGATAATAAAATTTAAAATTGCAGGTGTATCTACTGAGTTTCGTCAATTTTTAAATAATGAGACTTTATTTCTGCCTATATCTAAATTAAACTTTTTGTAACTGATGTAAATTGACGAGCCCTAGCTGATAAACCTGCAGTTTTAAATTTTATACTGTTGTTTCAGAGTGGTAAATGTTATACGTGCTGTATTTTATAAGTGTGCAGCGTGCAGTTTTTATTCTTATTCTTCATCTTGTCGTAATTTTAAATAACGAAACTTTTTCTTGGTTATAGGTGAATTAAATTTTATGTAACATATGTAAATGTATAATATACTTGTCTAATGAATACCCGTTTATCATCTGCATTTCCTCTTGGTGTAGCAATTTTAATGGCCAGTAATGTATTCATATGCACATGTTGTGTGATTACAAAACCCATCATCAGCTGAGAATAAGAAACGCCAATTAAGCAAATAGTTTATAATGATGACAGCGGAAACACTGTGGCATTTACATGCGTTTGTCAGGCGACCATCTGGTGTATGGAGTTGTAGGCTATTCTTGCCTTATCTGCGATTAATATTTTATTTCGCTGCGTAGCAAAATCACTTTCCAAGGTTTCCATTTGCTACGCCACTTAAGATATCTTAGATTATGATGATTTTTATTAGTATTGTTAGAGCCCCTGGAGAGTGAAGACTCTTGATATTTACTGGTGTCTACAAACTTGACTGCCCGGACTATGGGGCATGTTACGTGGGGCAGACTGAAAGGAAGCTGGAAACTAGGTTTGTCGAATACACTGCACTTGAGAGTAAAGACGCAACCGAGAGATCAAGCATGGCAGCCCAACTGCTTGAGACAAAGCACGAGCATTGATAATGGCAAGTCACGTACCGAAATCTAGATCTGAAAAATAAAGCAGTTTCTTACAAAAATTACGACTGATTAGTGCAAAACACCCATTTGGAATGATGAAAATTGTTTGAAAGTGTAGGGCAGGAGAAACTAAGTCAGTCGTCTCTGACTTGAACACGTCGGCGCTTCAGGATGTCAGGCGAAAATCTAAGAAATAACTTGCGAAATAAAAATAAACACTCTACAAGTTTTTAACGAATTATGAAAACAAGTCGTATTGTAGATAGCGTTCATTTAAGACCACTAAATATGTTTTATAGTTAGTGAAACGATAGTGAAAAACGATCGAGAGGGAGAAATAATACATTTCATAACGTGTACAGTTCATTTTGATAGAATCCGAACTGAAAATAAGACAAGACATGACGAAAGTTTTAACCATATACATGAATGCAGTATTCATAAGCACTTACGGAGGCAGTGCATTAGGCCAAATACTTGAAATGACAACGGAAATGAAAGACATTATTTTAAATTTCTGGGCTTCATGAAATATAATTTTTACTTAAATACAAATAGCTGATCGTGAAGCGATTGAGCTGAAAGCAAAGGAAAGATTTTGGTGTGCGTCGCTGTTTGTAGTTAGTTAAAAAAACCGTATGTAGCACATACACTCCCTTTTCCAACCATTTCCTACTTCTATGAAGTACGCTGACGAGTAACGTAAGTGTTCTGAGTCTCACAGTGTTAATCGGCCGTTCACTCCCAGTTTTAGTTTACAACTCACGCGGCTAGAAAGTGCTCGGGAGCATTGTCACACGTTTCAGCGGAGAGTTTCCGTAATTATCTTTACTAGTATTGCCTGTGGTCGAAAATGGACCAATTGTGTTTCAGTGGTCACTGGGGGTAAAATTTTACGTATCATGTCGGCGGCCTCGCGTGATTATGTTGGCAACATCAACAACACGATAGAAAATCTTTGCCCATTTTTTCGAACCACATAGAATGACTCGATTAGTGTATCGTACAGACCATGAAGTAAACAAATAATACTGTTCTTGATTTATGGTTGACAGGTTCTTGTATGTACCCTCGTCCTCTCAGCAAAAATAATTGGTCTGGAAAAGCGAAGATTCCATGAGAAAACAACAGCGTTGTCAAGCGATTGGCTAAAATGAATACTCACAGGATTCTCACTGTTCAGCATTTGTTGCCAACATTAACATAGGTCCGCTGGGATATTTGGTAAAATTTAACCGGCACTGGGAGGTATGAAACGGTATCTTTTACGTGTTAAGGAAAATGCCTGACACAATAACAACAAATAAAAACGGAAGTATATATAGTTCTCCTGCCATTTTCGAATTATGTAACTTTCATTAGCCTAATATTTGAAATGGAACAACAATTTCGGTGTTCGTATATTTATAGAACGGCAAGAAATAATGTTATTTCGATACTGCGATATTCAGAATTCCAGATCTGACAACATGTCGACTTCGTAGTTCCACCCGTGCACCGCTACATGCCTCTCCCGGCGCATCATCATTTATATCGGCATTCTCGATTTCGTAGTTCCGCCCGTGCACCGCTAGATGCCTCTCCCGGCGCATCATCCTTTATATCGGCATTCATACGAAAACATTAGTTTCCTTTAACCACTCTTAATCACTGTGAAAATGAAGCATTTGAAAGCCACAAGAAAGTGAGTTGGGAGCACTCCATGTTTCGATATTCACTTATTTTAATACTGCAGATGCGCTGCATTACAGAGTCTTTGGCCGAGGCGAATAGCCAATCAGTGAACTGATTGTTGGAGAATGTAGAACTTGATCCAAGCTGTAGATAGGAAAATTTATACTTCCTTTTAGCACTTTTAATGGCTAAATGCACACATAATATTTATATTCGTGAAATCTACGACAAACAATCTTTCTAATTATGTAACTTTCATTGCCCTTCTTGTGCGAATAAATTAGTAATCTGTACCACAATTTTCCTGTTAGCGTATTTATATAATGATAAGCTATTTGGTTAAAATGTCTATTATTGAAGTATTCGAAGATCTGAAGATAGCATCGTACATGTCGAAACAAGCGTGAGGCGTTTACATGAAAAGCGGTCCTGGCTGGCCTGCTTACGCACACTTTCGTTCACTGGGTGGGCTATTACGAGCGCGACATTTTCTCGCCGGCTACACGTGACGAGACATGATCGCCCGGTTTGGCTAACCTCTTCAATCCAATAATGGCGGCCTATCACGTACCGATTCGGTTACCTGCATACCCGTTTCGCCAAAACTGCGTTTCAGAGACACGCAAATACGTCAATCTCGCCGCTAAGCAAGCCCAATAATTGGATCCGACCGCAATCGGATTGGCGGCGCCGCAGGCAGGCAACGTAATAACATCCTGCCGGCGCCTGCCTCTCTATATAACAGCCAGCGCGAAATTCAGCGAGAGTCCAAACTCGTCTGGCCATAAATTGTCCTGGACAGTCATAATTACTCGCCACAACAGTATTTCACACAAATCAAAAACAGTAGCAGCAGAAACGACACGTTGCGAATTCCACACAACTCATCGTATACTCATACAGGCAAAGACTGTACGAAATTGTAAGTCATGGATACTAATGAAGCTTCCAACAAATGTTCAAATGTTTGTAGAACTTATGGGACTTAACTACGAGGTCATCAGTCCCTAAGCTTACAAACTACTTATGAACTAGCTAAGACTAAGGACGGCACAAATATCCATGCCCGAGGGGGGATTCGAACCCCGACCGCGGTGGCCGCGCAGACCGTGACTGAAGCACCTCAGTCCCCTCGACCACCGCGGCCGGCAAGCTTCCAACAGACAGATGGGAATCGTAGCCGCATAATGTGAATGACGACACTTTCCACCTGCTTTGACTAATGACGCATGGCAGTGGTTGCTATGACGTCACACTGTTCCAGATTTTTAACTTTACTTCTTTATGACTTTATTGCCTACCATTGAGTCTCCATCAAAACAGTAGATGTTTCTTTAAGGAACTCTCTTCCTTTTCTTTCCTAAAAACGATTCCTCCCGTTATTATCTTTTCTATTTACTGATGATGCGTACAATTCGTTACAAAGAAAGCAAGTACATACAAGTGTTAAAATTGCAGAACTATCAATTTAACAAATCATGATTGCAAAATACTAACAGAAATTACTTACAGTTGAGTGGAAAAACTGGTAGAATCCGACTTCGGGGAGAATCAGTTTGGATTTAGGGGAAAGGTAGCAAACGCGAGTCAATAGTCACATTACGATTTACGTTGGAAGATAAATTACGCAAAGACAAACGCACATTTATAGCTTTTGTAGATTTGGAAAAAGGTATTGACAGTTCTGGCGCTCTTTGAAATTCTGAAGGTTGTAGGGGTAAAACATATGATACGAAAGTTATGAACAAATTGTAAAAAAACAGCCAGCATTTGTGTCTCGAAGTTCATGATAGGGGCCGAGTCGCTGGGAAGGGAGTAAAGCAAGATTATAGTATTTCCCCAATATTGTTCAATCTGTACATTGAGCAAGCTGTGCAGGAAAGCGAGGAAAATTTGTGATAAGGAATTAAAGTTCAAGGAGAAGAAAAACTTTACGGTTTTGAATAACATTGTAATTATGTCACAGACGGGAAAGGACCTGGAGCAGCAGTTGAAGGGAATGGTCAGTGTCTTGAATGAGGGTATAAGATGAAGATTAACAAGGGTAAAAACAAAGATAATGGGATGCAATCTAAGAGAATCAAACAGTGCTTAAAGAATTAGATAAGGTAATGAGACAATAGATGTAGATGAGTTTTGTTATTTGGGTAGCAAGATAACTTCTGATGGCCGAACAAAATAAGATATAAAAACCGAAATGGATGTGCAAGGAGGAGCGTTCCAGAAGATAGGACATTTGTTACTGTTAATTAATGTACATGTTAGGAAGTTTGTTTATGAAATTGTGTCGAGTGTGGCATTGTATGGTAATGAAACGAGGACGATAAGGAGCCCAGACAAAAAAATGTGACGTGCTTTTAAAATGTGGTGCTACATACGAATTCTCAAGATTAGATGGGTATGACACAATGTAGTGATTAAACATGGTTTTATCTTTTACATAACAGTTCATAACTCTTTCTTCGCCCCCGTTATAAAGGAGATAAGTTCTTTGTACACTCCAAAGTCTTTGGTTGCCAATCATGTTAATACAGATATTGGTAACTGGTAGTCTCTGCTCACAGTATAACTTAGCAACTTTGATGTGAGCTCCCACCTGTTCATGCATCCAAAAAAAAGTGATTTGTGTCTTCTGCTTCGACGCAGTCACAAAGTGGGGATGTCACTATGCCGATGCGATGTAGGTGCTGGTTGAACTTCAGCCTCGCTATGGTGACTGCCAGCTTCCGAGAACCTTGTACCAAGGTCTGGTTGGTGGCACTGGTGTTATTTGTGCATAGTATTTCCCTTTAGTTGACTGGGAAGCTTGCCATTCTCTGTTCCATTCAGTCCGAATTTTACTTCTGTAAACTGGTAAAAGATCTTCCGCTGGAACCTGAGTTATTCTTCCGTACCAGTGGTAACCGCTTCCTTGGCAAGCGTGTCAGCGATCTCGTTCCCCTGAACGTTGTTGTGTGCTTTAATCAACACATGGAAACACTACATCCATTCCTTTTCGGGTGGTTTATGTGTGTCAATATCTCGTAGGCTAGTGGGTGGTTTTTTATGCCCACGACGAAAATAATTAAGAAGTATGAGCGCAGATTTAGAGTTCGTGAAGTTGACAATATGCTCTTCCGGAACCGTAAGGCAGTACTTGAGAGCTTCCAAAATGGCTGTGAGTTCGGCGGTCATTATTGCCATTTTCTTTAATTGATCTTTCTGTTTTTGTTTTCTGTCACATCTTTGATGTTTTTATAGTTGCTTTTGCCAACTTGCTTACATAGCTGTACGAGAGGATGTTCTTATCATTACTTATGTGAATGGCTGTAAGGTGACTACTCAAAGGACAATAATAAAAAAAAAAGATTAGATGGGTAGATCCTGTAATTAAAGAGGAGATACTGAACAGTAGTGGCGAAAACAGAAATTTCTGGTACATCAGGACTGAAAGAAGTGATCGAGAGGTATGATACGTTTTGAGACGTGAAAGACTCTTCAGTGGGTATAATGAGACCGGGAATCAGTGGTAGGGGACGGATAGTTATTGTGTTACGGGCACGCACATATCACAGTGAACGTAGCCGACAGTGTTCGTTCCAAGTGACGACCCCTGGCATGAACGCTGCTCATCCGGAGTAGGACAGTGGCGACGCCACCGATATCAGTGTCTACTTGCGACGATTCTCTGAGACCATACTGACGGGCGCTGTCCAAGTTGATCTGGTAGGACTGTTTGCCGCCTCCCCCTTTGACTTCTCCCTATCGTCACAGAGTAATACAGAGGAGAAGCCTCCCCTAAACCACTGTCCTACGCTCCCCTCGTAGTTCCCCAAGATGCTAGCAGGTGTCAGGCCGTTCCCTGGCTTAGGGTGCCTCTCGCACGTCAGAGGGTAGCGTGGAGGGGAGGGTGAGGGGAGAGCTCGTGCCGCCTGCCACGAGGCCACGGCTGTGTCCGGCTTGCTGGCGTTTGAGGGGAGGTGGTGGTGGGGGCAGCCGCTACCTGCCGCCTGCTCTAGCGGCTGCTTCTGACCGTAGCGCCATCATGGAACATCTTACGGAAATGCTGGAAACCCTCCCTCCCTGCACCCCTGAGCGTAGGACCGGGTCCTTACGGAGGTTTCCTGCCTGTATATATTTGTCTTTGCTATCGTCTGGTGTTCCTGCCTAATCCGCGGGCACAGTTTTTGTAGGTAGTCCCGCCTTTTTCCCCCCGGTAGACCGTAGAACAAGCAGGACGGTGCGCAGCCCGCTACGGCGATCACGTCCGCGAACAGCTAAGCAGCCCGAGCTTCCATCGTCAGATTGAGCGCCGCATCTCAACCCTTGGAACGTTTTCCTCTGCGGTTACGCCCAGTCCTTGGGTATTAAATGCTCATACAAACGTATGAAGACATCCAGAATGAAACTTTCACTCTGAGGCGTTGTGTGCGCTGAAATGAAAGTTTGGAAAGTAGGAGGCGAGGTACTGGTAGAAGTTATGTGGACGGACTGTGAGTCTACATCTACATGTGCAGAGGGTTCATCGAACCATCATTATACTATTTTATCTCCCATTCCATTCTCGAATAGCTCGCGGGAAGAAAGAACACCTGAATCTCTCCGTTCGAGCTCCGATTTCTCGTATTTTATTCTCATGATCTTTTCTACCTATGTAAGTGGGAGTCAACAATATATTTTCGCATTCGGAGGATAATGTTGGCGATTGTAGTTTCGTAAGAAACCCACACCGAAGCGATAAGCGCCGTTGTTGTAATGATTCCCGTCCCAGATCCTGTATCATTTCCGTAACGCTGTCGCCCCTGTATAGTGACAATGCGAAACGAGCTGCCCTTCTTTGGACTCTTTCGACGTCCTCGTCAACCCACCTGATAAGGATCCCACACTGGGCAGCAATACTTCAAAACTGGATGGACAAGCTTCTGCAAATAAAACGCAGTCTCTCGTTCGCCTTTCCTACGACATTATCTACGTGTTCTTTCCAATTTAAGTCAGAAGTAATTGTAATTCCTAGGTATTTTGTGGAGTTTATGACCTTCACATTTGATTGATTTATCATGTAAACAAAGTTTAACGGATTTCCTTTCGTACTCATGTGGACGACTTCACACTTCTCATTATTTAGAGTCAATTGCCAATTTCTACACCATAGTGATATCTTATTTAGATCGTTCTGCAGTTGTTTTTGACCTTCAGATGATTTTACTGGACGGTAAATGACGGCGTCATCTGCAAACAACCTAAGAGAGCTACTTAGATTTTCCCCTAAATCGTTTATGTAAGTAAGGAACAGCAGAGGACCAATAACACTACCCTGTGGAATGCCCGATATCACCTCTGTTTTAGTCGATTCCTTACCATCGTTACTACGAACTGTGTCCTCTCTGAGAGGAGTCGGGATAGCTCTGTGGCAGAGCACTTGCCCGCGAAAGGCAAAGGTCCCAGGTTCGAGTCCCTGTTCCGGCACACAGTTCTAATCTTCCAGGAAGTTTTGTATGAAGACATGCTTGCCTGACTCATGGCACAACAGACACCAGAGAGCTTTCAGAGAGTGCTTCAGAACTTCAAGCGTCAGCTAGTGTTGCCATATCCCGAGAACCAAATTCAAGGAAATTAGATAATAATGAAGATATGGTTGAAGCACAAAAATCTATGTCCGCCGTTCAGAGCTAGTTTTCCTCCATTGGCGATGGAGATGGTAATGTATATACTCATAAAATTCCGCTTTGGGTGGGTAAATGAAATGTAGGATACCAATCGTAAATATGCCTTTCCTTATGCATAATCACATATCTATTCATAAAAATGTTAAAATATGAGACAGTTTAACTGCATTAATACCAACATTACTAAAATTAATTTGGTCAATTGTTTCTGTTCCTAAAAAACAACATGAATATTTTGCAATAATACGTTTTTCATAATTATATTTCTAACTAACATTATCTGATGTTTTTCACTATTTACTGATCTGTTTGAGATGCTCAAATCTGCATAATTATTGTAAATTAGTCAATTTTATAATTGTAAAGAAACCTGTCTACTGCTCTGATCGTAAATTATTTCTGTTTTGTTTTGAAATAATAATACTTCCATTGCATTTGTAATTATTTTGTATGTATCTTCTTTATGAAGGATTCATTTATATGTAATAAGATCACATATTAAGTAGTCTGTGTTGCAACTTCCTTGTTCTAGAATGTTATAGCAAAACTGATTGTGCGCGCCAAATCGCGCGTATTTATACAGAATCAGCCTTACTACAGTATTTCTTCAACCACGAAGTTGTTAGTCTTCCTTTTGATACAGTTTGAAGATGTATATTTGTGTGTGTGTGTGTGTGTGTGTGTGTGTGTGTGTGTGTGTGTGTGTGTGTGTGCGTGTTAATTATTATATGAATAAATAAATATTATCAACATAACGTTCACATTTTATGGTTCAATGGATTGTTAAGTACCCGTCGTTTTGATGATAATGTACAGGCAGGCGAGCTACTGGAATTACCACTGAACGTCGGGCAAAAGGTGATGTATGACATTTATTTATGAACATCCGTTAGAAGATGTAGCAACTGTAATGAAGTGATTGAAGATTAGTTGCCATTTAACCACAAGCACGAGAATTAGGCCTCAACTTTAGATATTTCGTAAAGTTGCTGCATGTAATTGGGCTATTTCTCGACGTGTCACACCTACAAATTATGGAGCATAGGCCTTGGCAAAATTCCTCCAAACAGCACCGTTCCTGGCCGTCGTCTTCACTCCAGGTCTTACCAACCTCGGAAATTTCCTTTTCGGTCATCCTCCTCCAGGTGGTCGTTGGTCGACCTCGCTTGCCTTGAGGGTTCCAGTCTAGTGCCCCCCCCCCCCCCCCCTCACCGTAGCTCCATCCAGCTGCATTAAGAGTGTGCTCCTCCCGATCCCGCGACACTTCCTCCCATTGATCTGGATATCAATCGGCAGCTGACTGCTCATGGTCCAAAGATCTTCATTTGAGATTATGTCCGGCCACCACACATTTGTTATTCGACGCAGACATCTACTTATGAACATCGTCAGTCGATTGTTTATCAGTTTTGTAATTTTTCACGCCTCGGAGCCATAAAAAGATGTAGTCATACACTACTTTGGCGGACATTTGTCTCTTCGTCCAGGACAGCGCCTTCTAGCATAAAATCGTGGACTGTCCGCGTAATCCTCCACGCATGGCAACAGTACGCGCCACGTGTGTTAGGAGAGGTGTCCATCCGTTTAGAAAATTATTCTAAGCTACGTTGTTGTTATTCGGTATACGCTGTGTATGTCCGTACATACAGGGTATATCAAAAAAGATGACACAAACATACACGGTTGGAAGTACCCGATAATGAAGCAAATCTGTCCCAGTAAACATGGGTCCGCAAACGGGACATTTGAGAGATAATTACGCAGGTATGGTTCAAATGTTTGTTATACTTAAGGGACTTAACTAAACTTACAAACTACGTATGAACTACCTTATACTAAAGACGACACAAATATCCATGCCCGAGGGGGGGATTCGAACCCCCGACCGTAGCGGCCGTGTTGACTGTGACTGGCGCGCCGCAGACCGCTCGGCCACTGCGGCTGGCATGTGTGGTTCCAGACCGCCACTGACGTCATTGTAAACTTCTTCCTAGTTGGTGCACATTAATTTGAAATTTAGACTTTCTATTAAGATTTAAATCGTATTTAGTTCACATTTCACTGACATTATTGTAAACATGGTCCTAGTTGTAACTTCCTGGCGGATTCGAGTCCAGGTTCCGGCGTACAATGTAAACGTCAGGAAGTTTCATATCAGCGCATACTCCGCTGCAGAGTGAAAGTTTCATTATGGCCCTAGTTAGTTAGTCAGGTGGAGCTGCGGTACCTTTAGCTGCTGCTGCGAGACGGCATGTAACGGGCAGATACGGCCAAAGTTGGATAGCAAGAGGCGGGCCTGTACCTTGGCCTCCACGTTCGCGTGATCCAATTCCTTTCTTTTTGTGCCTGGGGTCACCTCAAAAGCGAAGTGTACAGCACACCCGTTAACACGGTTGTAGAACTAGAGGGAGACTTGTAAACGCTAGTTAAGAATTCCGAAATAATCCAGGGTTCACAAAAAATTCGAAATTCATAGCAGAGACGTGTACAGTACTATATCCAGACGCAGGGAAGACACTTGGAACACCTCCTGTAACAGGTAACCCATATGTGAAAGCGATGTTAAACTTAATAGTAAAGTCTAAATTTCCGTTTAATTAGTACTAACTAGGACGATGTTTATAATAACGTCAGTGGCGGCTTGGAACCATACATTGATAATCATCTCACAAGCGGCTCGTTCGCGGACCCATGTTTACTGGGACATTTTTGCTTCTGTTATCGTGTTCTTTCAACCGTCCAAGTTTGCACCATCCTTTCCGATACGCCCTATAAAATACGCTACATTCGTATATTAAAAATATGGTCGGAATTGTTATTCTAAATAAAGTCAAATATCAAATTCGGTCCTTATTCTCACAAAAAAATTGTTATTTTCTGAAATTAAAGTTTAAAAAGAAGTTAAATATAAAGATTAAGTCAGGTGACAGAAAACTGTCATTAGTTGAAGCTCTGATGACGTTACAGGACACAACGAAGACGAAACAGTGTTAGCGAAAGCTACTAAATTTTTCCTCGCTTTATTGTGTACGATATTTATGTGGAGGAAAACGAATTTACAACTTTTATGTAAGAACGGAAAAGAAATTTGTGAAAACCTTCCTAAACTTCTGGTTTTTACGGTATCTTATTTTTGTAAATAGCTCTGATATTTACCCTCCGGAAATAATAAAGGTTCAGGTGAGTTTGAAGCAAAATATACCTACATTTTAAGCAAACTGTTGCTTGTTTGAATCAACATACTGCCTCAAGTCCAAACATACGGACTATTGTACACAATAAAAATGTTCAAATGTTTGTTAAGCTTAAGGGATTTAACTGCGAAGTCATCAGTCCCTAAACTTACAAACTAGTTATGAACTAGCTAATCCTAAGGACGGCACAAATATCCATGCCCGAGGGGGGATTCGAATCCCCGACCGTAGTGACCGTGCAGATCAAGACTGGAGCGCCTCAGTCCCCTCGGCCACCGCGGCCGGCTATACAGAATAACATTTGTAAAAAAGCACTGCATATTAGATTCAGTCTTCATTTTTTTCTGCCAAATACATTTCACTTTTAAATGACCACTTGCTAGTAGACACTGTAAAAATTAATTAAAAGGTAACTGCCCTACTACGTAGTTCTAGTTCTGATAGCGATTAATTTTTACGGTTACGTGAACAAACATTGCGCATCGGTCACTTTCCACGTATCAGTATGAATTTTTCTCGGAACTTGTGCTGCTAAAGAATGGTGATAGGAGGACAAAATTGTGTGATAGTGGCCAACATACAATATTTTCGATGAAAAATAACGAAGTTCTGCATTGTATATTTCTGTGGAATCCACTTTTCTGCTCGAAAAGCAGTTGCAGCAGCAGTTTCGTAACGCAACTATTTGCATATTCGATTAGAAATTTTGCGTTCCGTCTCCAATAGTCTTTTCTTTCTATTAGCTTTCGCGGAATATTGTGGTATTGTAAAATAGAACAGGTGATGAAATTAGTTACTTCAAATTTTATTAAAAATGTTTGCATTTACCAGAAGCGCTCAAAAGACGTTTCTGAAAAATATATTGTTGATTTATATATTGAAATAGTGTTAATGTTAAAGTGTTTGTTAAGCTTATAGGATTTAACTGCGGGGTGATCAGTCCCTAAGCTTACAAACTACTTATAAACTACCACATACTAAATACAACATAGGCATCCATACCCGAGGGAGGATTCGAACCTACGACGGGGAACTGCCTCGCGCATCGCAGCATAACATCTCATTCCGCTGGCCCCCTCCGAGACGGCTTGAAACATTGCATCACTGATGTAAATATTAAAGCTGACAAACTGCATGAAATGTGTACGTCCACCAACTACGTTAATGACTATTTTAAACAAACGTAGTTGGCGTGTCATATCGAAATGAGTCGTTTCGCAAAAATAAACATTAGGTTTCTAATCTGTAACAATAATACTTTACACCTTCACAGCTGTAAAGCTTGACACATAATAGTGAACTAATAAAGTAGTAATTATCGTACGGAGAGAGTACTTAAAAATAAATGAAACGGCCGTTACCTGATTTCGATCTCTGGTAGTAAGTTTGAAACCACATTTTATGGATTTCCCGTTGATAGGGACATGCAATAACAAATTTTCCGGACTTTTGGAGGTGTATTTGTACTGCGAAATATTTTCAAGGAATTTTGAGAACCTTTGACTGTTAGTGAAGTTTACGACAGCAGAAATACTGTTAATGTATAACTGGAGCAACGTTCGAAGCCACCGCTGCGAGTTATGTTGAGAATGCGAGAGCTGATTTTAAGCGAACAATAGTGATCGAGGACACGATTTGTAAGTCCTGAAGGTAAACTCACCCCATGACCAAACCACAGCCGGCCGCGGTGGCCGCGGGGACTGAGGCGCTCCAGTCACGGTCTGCACGGCCAATACGGTCGGGGGTTCGAATCCCCCCCCCCCTCGGGCATGGATATTTGTGCCGTCCTAGTTCGTAAGTAGTTCATAAGTAGTTTGTAAGTTTAGGGACTGATGACCCCGTAGTTAAGTCCCATAAGCTTAACAAACATTTGAACATTTGAACCAAACCACATCCGTGCCATGCGCAGTGTATCCGAGAAAACAACGGCCAACGATCTGCGACAAAAGTAAGGTCTTGACCGCCTCGTTCAAGGTTGGTCTCTGCGAACTAGTTCCTCGTCATCATTAGCCACCTGAAAATAACCTCACATTGGCTACTGGCTTCACGAGCTGTGCTCTTTGGCACTAGGTTACAGGTTATAGACGAAACAACTACATTCACTTCCTGGCATACACTGCACATGTATTATGCCAATATTTTCCTAGCTTTAATTTTGTTTGGATAATTTACTTGCTTTATTTTCAATGCTACAATTTTATTGTAATCATCGAGCTTGAACTTGAATAATTGCAATCCCCATTATAATTTGAACTTTACAAACTTTATCGAAGAATATCGATACAGAGTCCTTACAAAACGTGTTTGCATCAATCAAGTCACTGTATAAGTAGCTTTTAATCAGACATTTGACATCATTTACTGAGTTCCAAGCACCTATTCACTACAAATGGCTACATTTTCAGTGAACTGTCTAGTTTTAGTACGTCTTTGCTCTGGGAAGCAATTGCGTTTAGCCGGGTTACTAGTAACAGGGTAAAAAGCGGTTCAGTTTCCTATGGCAGCGGTACTACAGTGTTCGGGTTTTGAAAGACGTGTTATGCCTACTTGTAACTTTCTATTGCCTTTGAAAACTAGATTTTAGCTAATGGTAAAAGCGATCAGTGCAATTTTTACAACGATGAAGGGTTAATATTAAGTTTTTCGTGTCACCGGCTCCTACTTGACGTGTTCATTTGGTAGCGGTGGGATGAGCAGCGAGAGATACAGGCAGCCGATCATGAATGCCGTTCAGACAGACAATAAAAATTAGCTTTTCTCGTTTTATAAACAATTTGGTGCTGTGGACATACTTTTTAGGAGTAATACGAGGCGCGTTCAGAAAGTAAGTTCCGTTTGGTAATAAAATGAATTTGTACACAGATACAGAAGACATATTTATTGCACAAAATTCTACAGCTCTTATACTACTTTTCCACATAACTGCCGAAATTTTGCAGGCATTTGTCATAGTGTGGCACCAGGTTTTGTATACCTTCTTCATAGAAATCTGCCGCCTGTATCTTCAACCAGTTTGAAACAGTTTCTTTCAGCTCGTCGACATTGGTGAAGTGATGACCGCCAAGGAAATTGTAAACCTACGGTTTTCCTGGATCTTGTCATCAATCGCGTGAACCAGTTCTTCTGTAACCAAAGGTGGACGCCCACTTCGTTCTTCATCGTGCACATCACAACGCCTGCCATTGAACTGTCGCACTCATCTTCTCACCATCGAATCATTCATCGCATATTTGCCGATAAATTTCATTTGGTTTCACTTTCCTCGCATTAAGAAACCGAATCACCGACCTGATTTCACAGGCGGCGGGATTTTCAATCAACGCCGACATTTCAAACAAGCACAACAAAGCGTACGTAACTGACAGCGATCTCCAAATGGCGCATGTCCTTCTCCTTGATTCACATCGTCTACAGCGCATGCGCGGAACTGCAATCGCAGCGCTGCATCGGAGATAAATTGAAACGGAACTTACTTTCTGGACGCGCCTCGTATGTTGCAAACTTGTGACGCATTAGTAGAAAATATCTTAATGTTTTATGATATACTACAAATATTATTGCAACTGCCAGAAATTAAATATGCACTAGAAATATCGGCATAACAACAACATGGAAACTCGTGACATATTTGTAAAACATAGCTTCGTATTTTTCCTAATTGGAAGAAGCGCGTAGTATCAAAGGAAAGATTTCTTACATATATGAGTAGCCTAATATCAAACCTGGACATCTGACGTAATGGTCGAAATTTAGTAGTAGTCGATCCCAAAAGGAAGGTTTTCCACTCTTTTTATTGGTGAAGTCCGTTTTTTTTTCCAAAATTTGACGTAAATGTGATAAATCACACGTTACAGTTGACTGTTGACATCAAAAGCGGACTTATACATAACAGCATGATATCAAATTCGGACACTTGTTGAATATTGCATTGTGCTCCAATGGGAACACAGTATATGGTCACATGACCTCAAAAATCAGACATGGCGACAGTATTTGCCAGCTACTAAGACGTATTAGCCCGTACTTAAGTTTTTGAATTTTTTTTAAATAATATTGTTACTAATAACCATTTTAAAACCAGTAAAATGGAAGATAATATATCACAGCGACCGAAGGAAAAGGTAGGAAGAGGTTGAGACAATCTGAAAAGTGGAAAATAAGCATTGAAAAGAAACAAAGTCATGACTAGCTTGTAAACTACACTGCTCTATTGTACGGTATGTTGTATGAAATTATCACTTGTTGGAAAGAAGTTCGATGTCAGAAATAACGTAAGGATGTTTACGGAAAAATCTTGTGACAGTTTCAACAGACATTATGCTAATAATACTTTGGAAATTTCCACACATTATAGTAACTTCAAAAATACAAAAAGTTTTATTACTACTCAAATTAATGTAAACTTAACATTTCATTTTGTATATAAAATTTAATATTTTCCACTTAATATCGATATTTCTATAATTTTCCAAATTTTACATCTGTAAAAGATTCTCGTCAACAGTCAGTGAATTTCTGTGTATCAAGAACGGACATTTGATAGCGTGTTCATATCAAAAGCGGACACCTACACGTTTTGGTTTCAAAGACGGACATCTGCATTTTCAAACACGATTTGAAGGTGCTTGAGTAATCAAATTGATATTAGCCACTTCCAAGTATAAATCCTCGAGTATTAAAGTTGACAATGCTCAAATCAGCTTGTAAATATATTAACTCTACGTTTCGCTATAAAAATGACGTTTATCTCAGTTTCTGCGAAACGACGGATGGCCATCTTTGAAATTATACTACTTATATAGTGAACAAGTGGGAGGACGAATGACGAAAATTTTGATACGTAAACAAAAGTAAAAATTGTACATGGCACTTTCGTCAGAGAGGAAATCGCTGCCCAAGATCTTAGGAGAAGCGGTCACTACGTGGGTGAAACAGATTTACGTAATGAAAATTAAGCGTATTCATTCAGTAATAACTTACTGGCCATCAATTAAAAGACTGTTTACAGTCAGAGTCGCAAAATAAAAAAGAGGCAGGCATAAGATGGTTCTAACAAGTCTTTAATTACGTACCTTTGACTGGAAACCGCGTTTTAATTGACGGCCAATAAATTATTTCTGAATGAATGCGTTCAATCTTCATTACGTAAAACTGTTACACCCATATCGTGAATGATTCTCGAGTACTTTTCGATTCAAGATCGCATAGCAATTATAGAATATATTACTCGTAAAAAAAAGTGCCCACGCCATTCGTGATTGGCTGCCTTCATTCTCGCGTCATTCACGCACCGCTAGCAACAGCTACACGTGAAGCAGCAGCTGCAGACACGTGGACTGCAGTTCTACCAGATACAGGCACTGATAAACCAGCGATAAACGCCGGTAGAGCATTGTTGATGGTGAGACGGTAATGAACCTGTTGTCGTGTGGCGTGCACTAGGCGCTGCCCCGTGTGTGCCCTGTACTAGACCTACCCCAGCAGATTTTAGATTTCTCTCTGTAGTTTTTGGATATTGGCTGGAATTGCAGAATGGCACCGTCTGGAAATCTTTCACCATCTGTAGCAGCGAACTACATGACCCATTTGCTTTAAAAATATTTGTAAAGTTAATGGACATAACTGTAATGGTCATCGATTCCTAAACTTACAGAACTAACTTATACTATGAACAATGCGCGCGCGCGCAAACGATTGGTTAGGATAGATACCCGATAAACATTTTACAAGTTCTTTATATGTAAAGGGAGAGTTGAGTACATAATGCACTCGACTCAGTAGTTTGTTCCAGTCTTTTTAAAATTTTGTACACGTAAGCTTCAATCCATGAGGACGGTTGCCGTAAGTGTAAGAATCACGTACGATACATAGTTCACGAGATATGACATGCGCGGAAAACTGATGCAATTAGCGACAATGTTGATCATTTTCTACTAAACCACTGGACCGATTTCAACCAAATTTGGTACACACATTCCTTACCGTGAGGTAACAAAATGCTGCAGAGTTCAGAATCACACACGACACATGGTTCAAAAGATATTACGTCATAAACAATAGGAGTCGAAAAAACTGACACTTCATACACTATATGAGAATGAAAGTCCTTAGCGATTTGCAACAATCTTTAATAATAATTTCAAACCTTTATTATACTGTTTTTCGCTGGCAACCACATCAAACTGATGAAAGAAAAAAAAGTTTCTCGCTTACTTCTTTATCGCCTGCCGCGGCGGATAGGCCGAGCGCATTGAGGCGCTATGCTACGATCCGCGAGGCCGTTCCCCGTCGGGGGTTCGAATCCCCCATCGGGCATGGATGTTTGTGCTGTCTTTAGTATAAGGTAATTCATAAGTAGTTTGTAAGATTAGGGACTGATGACCCCGTAGTTAAGTCCCTTAAGCTTAACAAACATTTGAACGTTTTGCACTTATTAGTTTGTACATTACGCACGACAGCCTTATTTATTAATTGCTCTCCCATAAATGTAACATGTTAAAAAAAAGTAAACTGTCCCGCGGCTATGCCTCCTCGCCCAATGGTTCCCTTGCCCCACTACTACTCGAAGGATTTTGTGACGGCATAATGTTAAATTTGCAAAAATTATTAACTCAAAACTAAAAATTTGAGCGTACAGGATATTAAACTTCGAATAGTTTCTATTTAATAATGCTCAAGACGAGATGGCTAAATTTGACAAAGAAATTCGCAAAGTTGTATATATATGTAACGGGTTTTCTTAAATAAATAAAAAACGAAGACTCCGATGGGAAAATGATAAATCAGACACATATAGGCATTTCGATTATCTATCGATTCCTTTTTTGTACGTAGCGAATCCTTTGTTACGTTTCGAGATATTAAAAAAAACACTAAAAAACCTGTAAAAACTACATTCCTTATAACTCGTCAGCATTCACTTTTCCAATCTCGCTGTTTGGAATAAGTATGGCACGAAGTAAGTCAAAAGTTTCTTGTTCCACATACATTGATTTTTTTTAAGGGCTCCTCGAAAATTGGCCAAAGTTGGTCAGGGGATCGACCTAGAGTAACGGTGTTTGGTTTGTTTTCTTCTTGAAGATTTATATCGTCATGCTATTAAATAATATTTTGGATTTTGTTCATTATAAATATGAAAGAATGACTTAGAAAAAATTGCACTTTTTGGGCCTGTTTTCTTCATCTATTTCTATTTTTATGTTATGTAAGGAACTGTTAAAGAAGTATGTAGCTGACATTTCTTCACAGATTTTAAAACTAATAATGTTGTTCTACAATTTTCTGGAGCTTTTTTTTTTTACGTATTTCATGGATCTGAATATTGAATACTTGTACTAGTAAGTAATGTTGCACTGATTTCTGCAACTGATATCTGTGCCTTG
Organism: Locusta migratoria; assembly: GCA_026315105.1. Classification (NCBI taxonomy): domain Eukaryota; kingdom Metazoa; phylum Arthropoda; class Insecta; order Orthoptera; family Acrididae; genus Locusta; species Locusta migratoria. Next base: position 306,924,847 of record CM048751.1, read on the forward strand.
AGATAGAGCGGTCGAGCGGCCGTTTGGAAAGGGGACCGGGGCGACGGGGCGGGAGAGACTGGTGCGTCTTCCCTCTGAGATCATTCTAAACGGCGCGCAATTTCAAATTCTTTGATATATTTGGCAAACTTTTCTGTTTAGTTTGGGGAAAGAGCGGACTATATAGTTCAGTAACGGCGTCACAAAAATGGACTTCTTGTTTCGAAAAAAGAAAAAGAAAAAGAGGTAGAAGATTTTATTTTTTATCTTGTGTACATCGTTGATAGTATGTGGAATCAAAGTTTTCAACCTACCTACGCTCCGAACAACTCTCCGTGGCCAAAAAACTGCGAAATTTTGGCTCTTTATACAGATTTTCGCCGATTTCTCGGAAACTGTGCCTCCTACCTAAAAATGTAAGCTTTACCATAATAAAAGAGCATTAAATTTTGCGTGGAATAACCTACTGAAATGTCAAAATCCATATAGCCATTTCACCACAACCAGTATTCGAAGTTAAGTCAGTTTTACGAACTTGGCTAAAAAGTCGGCTCCAACGTCTGTATCTAAAACACATTTACTCTAAATAAAATATGTCAAATTATGAAAATTGTAGATATTCAAAGACCTTGCTATTACACATCATTGGATTCGTGTCGATAGCGGCTTACAGGAAATAAGTACCAAACTATAGCATCCCGTTTATAGAAACAAAGTTGACTTCATTTCACTGAACCTACCCCAAATAGCACCTAGCAACAAAAAACTAACGTCATATTCTGGTCTCAGTATTGCAACTTTTGTCCCACAAACGTTTCAGCCCCTGTCATACTTTCGGAGTTATTCTTGGTGGCAAACTTTTGCAACTGCACTACACCAATAATATTGCGCGAGTCATATTTAGGGCTCTTGAACAGTATTTATGTAATATAATTTATCTTTAAATCGCGAATTACGCTAGATGCGATGGAATGGCCGAGCGCTCTAAGACACCTTGCTGCGGAGCGCTTGGTTGCTCTTCGCGGTAGGTTCGAGTCCTCTCCTCAGGCATTGTGTGTGTGTGTGTGTGTGTGTGTGCGCGCGCAGTAGTTAAGTCCCGTAGGTTTAAAAACATTTGAATTTGAATTACCCTACAAATCTATCAGTTTCATCTATAAATGGACAGGAGCACTTTCAGTCGCTACAAATGGCCTCTGAAACGTCCAAAAAAAAAAAAAAAAAAAAAAAAAAAAAAAAAAAAAAAAAAAAAAAAAAAAAAGAGAGAGAGATGCGACGTTTGTAGTATCATGAGAACGATTTTATAAACAGTTCCTGTACTTACTCTACTTCGTAAATCCTTAATTTTGTGGTAGATGCGAAGTGAAAAAGGGATAGCATCCAAAAGTGCCGATAATGCAATGTCATTAACGTGTTAATTCAGCACTGGCTATTCATTATACGGCCTTCTTCGATCACATGGTTTTATAACATAGATCCAAACAATTACATTCAGTAGGAGAATATTTCTTTGTAGTACTAAAACCCTACTATCTTTTCCAGGAAAATAGCGAAAGGTGGAATTTATTTTTTCTTTATTCACTAAGCTCAGTAGCGATATGTTTGTTCATTTCGTCTCGTCCGCCACCCTTCGAACATCATCTTCCGTCCATTTCACCCGTATCTGTATCGAATATGGGGCCACCGTGTCGGTTTGACACAGGTTCGACGTCATGTCTCCTGAAAAATGTATCCTACCATAGTATAATTTTCCATGTACGGTACGTTTAGTGGAATATTAGGAAACAATGTGTAAAGTGTTGGCCACAGATTCTTGACTGGGCGGTGTTTTATACGCCCTAATGTTGGCATTCATATTTCCCAGACTATTAAATGGATGTGACCCCCACAGTGGTTGATGCCTGACAGTAATGAATATATGCCAATTTCGGTTCAAACTTCCCCAGTCGTTTAAGAGATAAGACGCGGCACATACGCAATTTTGTACGGTTCTTTCCTGAGTACATTCGTGGCGAGCACGAGGGACCGAGCTGACGCAGTCATTCTTCCTCCTTTCCTCCCCTGGTCTGTATTTCCTTTCCCTCCCCATCTTTTCCTATTCTTACTCCTTCCCTTTCCACCCGGGGAAATGATGAGCTAGGCAGTTTGGTCCCCTGTCCCAAACAAACAAACAATATTTTATAATATGTATACCTGTTTTATCCATTGCAGCAACTGTGTTTTCCAACCAATATATATAGATGTAGATAATCCGATATTTGTGTTAACAAAAATGTAAATGTTTGTGAAAAACCGTTAATCTCAGATAGTACTTTATCGATAATTTTGAAATTCTGACGCACCCCAGCCTTTGCAGTGCTCCTTCCTTTCCGTGCTGCACGGCTACTCTCCCACTGTCCTTTTCCCCTCTCTTGGGGGACGGAGTCTTGCGTCTCCTCCGGGAAACCGGAGCTATGTAGTATTGTTGAATTTACCTGGTTTTTTCTTTCTCACTCTTTATATTCTTCTTCTTATTCATCTTGCCTATTCTTTTCTCCGCTTCGGCGTTTGAGATTCCTCTTTTTCTTCCTCCCTGTGCGTTCCTGAAGGCCGCCCACGCGTTTGACGCATAAAAAGTGACTGTGGTAAGGCGTCATTTGCAGACGCAGGTTGGCATGTAGGGTTCGTGCTTACACCCTGGCTAAGGCCAGGCCCAGGAGGGGTGATGGCCTGAGCTGTAGCCTTCCCGGTGTGCCGACTGGTCCCTCCGTCTGGAGTTCGGGAGGTGTGACCTGAGGTGTGGACAATCACCTATGGCGGGTGTGCTCCCTTTGACGGGGGCCCCTAGTAGGAAGGAGCGCGCCATCGGAGACGCTGACAATGGGATCCCAAAATAGAAATTTTAAGGATATGAAAGTCTCAGGATTGCCAAAATTCGTCTACTCTTCCAGATGCACCTCAAAACCTCGTGGTAACCCGTATCGAAGACCGTTTTTCGACAACTGTTTTTGACAACTTTCAAAGTTTTTCGACAGTTAATCCGTTCATCATCCAAAAAGGCGTTGGTACGATCAGAGACCCAGTGAAGTCCTGCAAACGTCTGTGCAAATGGTACCTTATTGATCGAATCAGACATTGCCTTTCAGGCTCCAAGGTTACTCAAGGCCGCCCTTCTCCAGGGTTAAACAGGGCAAGTGGAGGCCCACCGTACTCTGAACTACTCTCGTGGGTTGTCTACAGTAATCTGCTGATGGATTGACCGAGGAGGAATCAAGGTTTACCTCTCCGATCAAGGCGTCACAGCGGTACATAGGGTTATGAATAGGGTCAACAATGAATTGGTCCCAACATACACTGTTTTCTTGACTTTTGATCGAGTGACTCAGGCTCCCAAGATCAAAGCAGCTTATGAGGTCCTCAACGCCTTACTTATATCCACAACTCCAACCGTTGCTACCAGTGTCAGCGTTATAAACACACTAGGCTGTCGTGTAAAAACCCAGCTAAATGCGACACATGCAGCAGGGATGCTCACGAGTGTGATTCCCCACCTCCTTCCCCTCGCTGCCTAAACTGCATGGGTAACCACACCGCCTCCTCCCTTGACTGTCCCATTTATTGCGACCAGCGAGCGATTCAAGAAATACGGGTAAAGGAAAAGGTACTGACACAGGTCGCAAGGAAACTATATGCCAGTCATAAACCGAGTACGTTAGTATCTAGGACTTTCAGCTCTGTTGTTGCTATTCCACGAGAACCGCAGTACGTATCTATACAGGCATGCGACCTACAGTTCAGTGATGACCGCCTAGCCCCATGATAGCATCCTCGTCATCTCCTGCCAAGAACACACCGCCTTACCAAACCTCCGCTTGACCTGTGAAATCTCTTGCCTCACAGACAGAGAAACGGAAACCCAAGAAGGATTATACCCCTGAAGACTTCCTGCGCTCATCTAACTCACAACCGCCCAGGTCTTCAACTGATACCAGCCACGGTTCAAAGAAGTCAGGCAGGGGGATGAAATCTTCCCCTTCTCCCTCCTAGCATTTCTCTTCAACGACGTCATGTAGTTATGCTCTCCCCCAGACGACCCCTGTGTCGCTGAGGCGCACTGCCAGTGGTCTATCAAATGGCCTACGTTGGGCTGGCTCTGAAGCCGCTGTCGAATTAATGGACCAGGATCCTCCACTCCTAGATCCAACTAATTTTGAGCTTTCGCATTGTTGTCCTCCGCAGTCACAGTGGTGACTGTTCACTCCACCTCTTTCCAGCTCTCTCACTATTGTTATCCTTCAATTGAACACTGGCGGCATACAGTCCAATAGAACAGAACTACAGCTTCTCTTGCAAACCTACTCCCAACTAATTCCTTGCCTTCAGGAAACAATACTACATCCTCACACTCGCTTTAACCGGCCACATTTCTCCTCAGTTTGCTTCGACCTTCTCCTTGTGGCAGGGGTTCTAGCTCATGCGGGTGTCATGCTGCTTTTAAGAGACGATATCCATTTCCAAATCATCCACTTATAAACCGAGCTTCAAACAGCAGCATTTAAACTGTCCTTCCCTGGTTTTAGTTTCTTCTTGCGTAATGTCTACACACCGTCATCCTCTGCTGTAACCAGGTCTGAACTTCTTCACCTTCTTGACTAGCCTTCTTCTCCTTTCTTGTTGGTAAGTATTTTGCAACCATGACTTATTAAACTGATAGTTCTGTAGTTTTCACATTTATCTGCACTTGCTTTCTTTGGAATTGGAATTACGATATTCTTCTTGAAGTCGGAGGGTATTTCCCCTGTCTCATATATCTTGCATACCAGGTGATACAATTTTTTCACGACTGGTTCTCCTAACGATATCAGCAGTTCAGACGGAATATCATCTACTCCAGGGTCCTTGTTTCGACTCAAGTCCTTCAGCGCTCTGTCAAATTATTCTCGCAGTATCATATCTCCTATCTCATATTCATCCACTTCGTCTTCCATTTCGAGAATACTGCCTTCAAGTTTCTTTCCTTTGTATAGGCCCTCTATATATTCCTTCCAAAGTTCAGCTTTTCCCCTCTTTGCTTAGTAAATCTAGTAGAAAATAAATTTAATTTGATATTTGGGTATTTTAAACTTAAAATGTAGTAGTCTGGGTGGAGTTACATGTGTGTTCATGACCGGAAATAACAGCAATGGTAATTCGCAAAGCGATTTCTTCAGAAATATTTGATTTTGAACGACTGAAATTCAGGTTACAGTGCAGATTAAGCGAGAAGAGGTTGTTCCAACAGTAACAGTCATGACTACCATAAATGATGAGGCCTCATTTTGGGAGCGTGCCACGTAACTGCACACTCCGGTGAGCGAACACGAAAGTGACGCGAGGTGGTCGTGTTGGAGTTTTATGAGCTCCCGGCGTCAGAAAATAGGACTGGTGCCAACTGCTGACAGAGGCAGCGGCCAGATTCTAACTACTAGGACGTAGAGAGCACGTGCTGTTTCCGTTGCTCGAAGATCATTCACCCTATGTAGACAAGAACTGACACATTGGAGGATTATTTTGTATCAAGCTCCCTCTCCGAATGATGAACATGTAAAAATCGAAGTGGATTCCAAACGCTGTCACATTTTTAAAGGAATCGCTTTCTTATGATGGTCGTTTTCATTACAGTTGTGCTTGGACTACACGCTTTCAAATTCTGAAGTCAGCAAGGGTAAAATATAGGGAAGGGAGGTTTTTACAACTTGTACAGAAAATAGACAGCATTTGCGCGTACATGAGTCGAAGGGCATGAAAGGGAAGCATTGATTGGGAAAGGAGAGAAAGTATTGTAATCTTTCCCCAATGTTATTCAATTTGTACATTGTGCAAGCTGTGACGGGAAGCAAGGCGAAATCTGAAGAAGAAATTAAAGTTCATGGTGAATAAATAAAAACTTCGAACTTCGCGGTATGCCAAGGACATTGTAATTCTGAGACAAACAGCAGAGCGGCTATATACATGGCGTGGTTCAAACATAGGACCACATGACTGTTGGACCTGAAGAAGCCCTTGAACGGAATGGACATTGTCTTGAATGAAGGGTATAAGATGAATATTAACAAGAGTAAAACAAGGGTAATGTAATGTAGTGTAAGAAAATCGAGCGATGCTGAAGAAATTTGATTAGATAACGCTTCAATAAAGGTGGTAGATGAGTTTTGTTACTTTGACGGTAAAATGACGTACGATGTTCCCTGTACATATGATAGAAAATTCAGAATGGTAATTGGAAGAAAAACGTTTCAGAAAGAGGAATTTGTTGACATCTAATGTTAGAGTGTTAGTAAGTCTGATTTGGAGGCATTTGTGTGGAGTGTTGCCTTGCACAGAGGTGAACAGAATTGCGGAGCAAATAAATTTCTTGCATATCTTAACTAAAATAAGGGTTCTATTGGTAGCATACTTTCTTAGACATCAAGGAATCGTGAATTTAGATTAGGAGGCAAGTGTTTGGGTTAGAAATTGCAGTGGGAAACCAAGGCATGAATACATTAAGCACGTTCAAGGGGATGTAGGTTACTGTTCTTCTGAGATGAAGAGGCATGCTCGGATTAGAATAGGGTGGAGAGCTGCTACAAACCAGTCAATGGACTGAAGGTACCAGTATCCGAACTGAAGGCCACAACAAACATGATGATCGTTAGCCTCGTTAGATTTGTGGCTGATACGCTGTAGTATGTCAGGATTCTAGCAGTGATAGTTTCTCCCTTTCCTACTTACTTTGTGATGTACAGTTTCCAGGTCATGGAGATGTCGGAACAAAATTAATCTAAAGAATTGACACAAATTCCATTGAAGTAATCTTGTGCAAGTATATCTGGGTAACTGACGAAAATGGCTTGAGTAATTTGTAGTGTCAGAGACACAACGCATTTGTTCTCGATTACTATTCACGCTGTGGTTTAAACGCTATTTACGTTACGGCCAATTTTGCTTTTCGAGTAGATGTCGGTAGTGGTGCAATGATAATGGGCAGTGAAGACAACCAAAGAGGGGTTACGTCTTATTTGATTTTTGTAACATTGGCACATTATGTCGCTGCTGCCGCAAGTAAAATTTAACCAATAATTTACTTACAGATCTAATGCAATTAACACTATAATGCTGAATGTGCACACTGATAGTAATATAATCGAGAAGTTTTACGCGAAGTAAATGAAAGATATCAACGACTATAAATTATGACTTGACATTGTAATAAATTATTTGGATCAACATCTGTCAAAATTACGGGAAAGTATTCGAACAATGAACAAGTCTGACACACAGTATAATCCAATTTGAACGAATTATATGTAAACTGTTCATATAATACACACTTTGAGCCGCGGTGCAGTGGACGAACTTTGCATGGTACCTAGCTGCGGAGCATGCCGCTGCTCGCCGCTGGAGGTTCGAGTCCTCCCTCGGGCATGGGTGTATTTGTTCTTACCATAAGTTAATTTAAGTAATTTGTAAGTCTAGGGACTGATGACCAGTGTAGTTAAGTCCCATAGATTTATAAACATTTTATTTTCAATCACACTTCGATGCCTTTATTACCTCCAGTCAAGGTATACACCAATGAAAACATTTTTCCTTGTAATAGGTGGGTTACGATACTGTTCAGACGAATAATAGATGCCAGCGTTGAAAATTTACTAAATAACGTCTGTTGGGTGATTTCCAAGAATAATTGCATATCAAATGTTCGGGCGCTAAACGATATATATCGAACGTGCGACTATATCGAGCACGCGACATTCTACAAAATAGCAAAATATTGGAAAAGAGCTACAAAATGTTGTAAACCTAAGGAACCAAATTGCTATGGCCAGTATGTTAAGGACAATATACACATCCATGTCTGATGGAGAACTCGAAGCTCCGGCGGGAGCGGTCATGCAATCCGTGACATGGTGACTTACACCGCGGAACCATTCCCGCGTGGGAAAATTATTTGTAACAAACTTTGCCTATCGAATATGCTGCATCGAAGAAGAGCCACAATAAAAGACAACAATTTGAAAAACCTTAATAAATACATATTAGTTGCAGTTTCGTCGCGGAATAAATCGCTGAAGACATAAAAAGTAAATAGGGCAACATTCGCTTCATGGATGTAACTGCTTTATTCACTTATTTTAGTAAGTAGCTTTGAGTGGAATGGCAACCAGTTTAAGTGACTGCTGGATGAAATGCGGTCAGGTTTTGTTTATTAAGGAAATTACTACATTAATGTATAACTGGTTATCGATCTTCTATTTCCATTCAAGATCTGGTAAAAATAATATGCACATCTCAACAGTGAACAATTTCGGGTTTAATTGACGCTATGCGAGAAAAAGAAAACATTCTTGTTGGCTTCTGATTGGCCTTCACTTCGCATCAATCATTGCACCGCTACCAACATCTACGCCGCAAGCAGAAGCCGCCGTCACCTGAAGTGCAGAATTTGTTTTGTATATGGATGTGAATTGCTTTGCTCTCTATACATTACTGAACGTCTGAAACGGTAACCTTGAGTTGATAGGTTGCCTATCTGCCGGCTTCCAAAGGCAAGAAAAAACTGTTGCTCAGTAATTCATAAAATTACCGATCGAACGGAAAAATATGAAATGATGCTCAGTAGATATCAAATGACAGTAAAACATCCATCGGCCACAGAGATAAAATGTATTTACCAGGTTTCGGCAACTGCCTTCATCGGAATGCCGGCTGTAGTGGCCAAGCGGTCTGCTGCGCGTCAGTCACGGTCTGCACGGCCACTACGGTCGGGGGGTTCGAACCCCCCCACTCCTCGGGCATGGATATTTGTCCTTAGTAATAGTTAGTTCATAAGTAGTTTGTAAGTTTAGGGACTGATGACCCCGTAGTTAAGTCCCATAAGCTCTACAAACATTTGAACTTCTTCGCAATAATAAAAGATACAGTTCGCATGACAACGTGTCATCGATAAAGCTTAAGTCGCTATAGTTTAAAAATGAAAATTGACAGGCTGGCTAAGGGGTGCTTACATGCGGAAAATGAGGCATCAGAATCTTGCCTGTGGAATGCGCCTTCATCGAACAACAGTGTCAACGAAAGACAACAATTTTGAATACCTTAAGAAATACAAATTAGTTGCCGTTTCGTCTGATGCCTCCTTCTAGCATGTAAGCAGCCGTTACCGGCTAGCCTGTCAATTTACATTTTTTAACTAATGTGATTAAGCGGATTTGGTTTCACGTTATTTCATCATGTGACCTTCGACCATAGACACTAACAGACGGACAAACAAAATCAAATGTTCAAATGTTTGTATAGTCTATGGGACTTAACTACGGGGTCATCAGTCCCTAAACTTACAAACTACTAATGAACTACTTACGAACTAGGACGGCACAAATATCCATGCCCGAGTGGGGATTCGAGCCCCCGACCCTAGTGGCCGTGCAGACGGATAAACAGCAGAGCGGCTATACACATGGCGTGCTTCAAACATAGGACCAGATGACTGTTGGCATACGTTAGCTGGATACAATAAACAACTCCACAGTTTTCAAGAAATGCTATCATTTTAAACTAATAATACTATCACTTGAAATTTAATTTTACTTTCCTTTACAAAAGCTCTGTATAATCCTAGACAAAGCTATACACTATCACGTGACTGTTGGCAAATCAATGGTTTAGCTGCAGAGATGTTGGTGCCACGAAGACGATGCCATGTCCAAAATACTAGTAGGGTAAGGATGCCTAATTCCGTGATATTTTTCATATTAGGTTCCTCATTGTCCATAAATGATACCAAGTCATGTAAATAACATGTCATGTAGACAATTTCTATGTTCTCTAACTTTTTTTTAAATTTTGCTAGTTATTGTTGATTTTTCACATACAAAAAAAAAGGTGTAAGGATAAATTGACAGAGGTTCCTAAAGGCGTGACAAGATTCCTAACTCCGTGATAGTGGTATCCTAATTCCGTGAGTGGTACCATAATTCCGAGTCCAAAATAAAAGCATAAAATGTACAAAATTATTACTGGCTAAATTTCATTGTCAACCATTACAGTGTTGTAATGTTGCAACATATTAGCATGATGAAACAAGCCTAAATTTCAAAATATACAGAAAAATGTTACACCTAAAGCAACACTGAGGAAAAAGCCCAAAGATAACCAATAAAATAACCAAATACAAAAGGAGAAACCAGATATCTCATTATACAAACAAAAACATTAACCTGCATACACTGAACACATATAAACATCTTCGTCGTAATCATCCCCTAAAGCCTCACATTTGTTGTGATACCACTGAAGACAAAAACAACACTGTATCCACTCTGCTCCAGTTATATTCCGCACGTCATATTCGTAGTCCAAATTGCACACCGAACACGTAGCTTTTTTCATGAGATTTGGAATTTCTTCCCATTTCTTCTTCCCTGTGGTCTTTTAGAAGACGGTCCAGAAAACTTGTTTTACACTTTACAGAAGATATATATATATATATATATATATATATATATATATATATATATATATATATATGTTCATACAGTAGAGCTGCATGTCCTCGGGAAAAATAGCGGCTGTAGTTTCCCCTTGCTTTCAGCCGTTCGCAGTAGCTGTGTGGCAAAGCCACATTAGCTGATGTTACAAGGCCAGCTCAGTCAATCATCCAGACTGTTGCCCCTGTAACTACTGAAAAGGCTGCTGCCCCTCTTCAGGAACCACACGTTTGTCTGGCCTCTCCACAGATACCCCTCCGCTGTGGTTGCACCTACGGTACGGCTATCTGTATCGTTGAGGCACGCAAGCCACCCCACCTCGGCAATGTCTGTGGTTCATATATATATATATATATATATATATATATATATATATATATATATATATATATATATGCATAGCATCCATTTTATGAACTGTAGTACATTTCATCTATAATTCTGATGGTCGTCCTGTTTCAGTAAAAGGTCATATTGCAGAAAATGCAAAAATAAAACATGAAACGGGAGAAGTGTTGCAGGACTGTGTAAGCCCGATATAATTATAATACTGACATGCAATGATTCCCTGTACGTTTATCTATGTTACGAAGCATTTTCAACGTTTTGCCACTAATATTTACCTGTCAAATCAGTATTTCTTGAGCAGCGGTAACAAAGCGCAGCAATTCTCGAGCGACTGACCGATGTTCGCAAAACCAACCGTGTTGTAGTTCTGTTCTTTCCTGCAGAACACTGGGATGCATAGAATTGAAAAGACATTCTCTGCTATCTGCTGGATGTTTCAGAAAGCAAGGCATATGCATCCTAACGCTGTGGCACCTTGCTAAACCCAGTATCACGGTATTACGGGTATCACGGAACAAGGCAACCGTACCCTATCTATGTGACATGTTTTTTTTTATTACTCTGATGAAGGCATTCGGAACCTCATAAATACATTTAATCTCTCTACTGAAAGCTGTTTCACTACCATTTCAATTCATGAATGGTCGCTGAAGCAATGCAGCCATGTTTAAAATTCTCAGTAGATACATTATTGTTCTTGGTTCAACACATTACACTGATAACTGCAGCTGAATGTTCAAATGTTTGTAAATCTAAGGGACTTAACTACTACGGTTATCAGTCCCTGGGCTTATAAACTTCTTTAATTTATGCTAAGGACAGCACATACACCCATGCCCAAGTAAGGACTCGAACCTCCGGTGGGAGCGGCCGCCCAGTCCGTAGCATGATGCCTTAGACCAAGCGCCTACTCGAGCGCGACTACTGTAAAACTATGAGGTTTGGGTATCAGGAGGTGGAGAACGCCTTTATTTTGGAAGAATGTTTTTGTGGTTCAAAATTCAAATGTTTGTGTAGCTTATGGGACTTAACTACGGGGTCATCAGTCCCTAAACTTACAAACTACTTATGAACTAGCTAATACTAAGAACAGCACAAATATCCATGCCCGAAGGGGGATTCGAACCCCCGAACGTACTGGCCGTGCAGACCGTGACTGGAGCGTCTCAGTCCTCTCGGCCACCGCGGCCGGCTGTTTTTGTGGCCTTGAAATTTGTTGTATACTGCTATCAAAGTATACTAATCCAGTGTTTGACAATGAGAGCAGATATCGATATGCAACACATTTTAAACACAATTTGGTACCTACACGGGAGTGTCCGCCTCCGTAGTCTAGTGGACAGCGTGGTGGGTTGCCACGCAGGGGCCCCGGGTTCGATTCCCGGTCGGGTTGGAGATTTTCTCCACTCGGGGACTGGGTGTTGTGTCGTCCTCATCATCATTCCATCATCATTGACACGCAAGTCGCCGAAGTGGTGTCAGATAAAAAGACTTGCACCAGGCAGGCTGAACACGACCCCAGTTGGGGTCTAACGGTCATTAATGCCACACGATCATCATCATCATCGCCTACACGGGAGTTACATTCCTTAATGAACTGGAGGTGAGGACAACTTCGGCGCGTCCCTGTTAATTGTCTGCTCGTAAAAATCATAGTTGGTAATTATCTGTACTGTTTGAGTCACGGCAAAATGCTAGGAAGGAGATTCTAAAGAAACAGTGAATATATTTGTATATCTGATCGACAGAGCAGCACATTTCTGGAAATTCTCGAGTCTCCATTGTCTGTTTTTTGTGTACACACTACAACAAGGCGTGTTTTTATGTGTATGGGATATCGGACGTATACAAATAGGGCACCAGGAATTCACAAATATTTTCGACTCAGGGAGGTAGAGTAAAGCAGTTGTTGAGAAATGTTAATCAACTGACGTCTGAAAATAGACGCCGCGCGGGAGTAGCCGAGCAGTCTGGAGCGACAAGTTGGTTATCGCACGGCCTTCTGCGTCGGAGGTTCGAATCTTCCCTCGGGCATGGATATTTGTGTTGTATTTAGTATAAGTTAGTTCATAAGTAGTTTGTAAGTTTAAGGACTGATGACCCCGCAGTAAAGTCTCATAAGCTTAATGAAAATTTGAACATTTTGAAAATAAACATCAGTGGGTCGTGCAGTTCAATGCGTCCCATTCCATTGACGCCATTTGTTTGCAGACAGCTGATGTAGATGTACAGCGAAATATTGCCTAACGCGTTGGATGGTACATGGCGATTTTTTGTAATTGTCGCATGACGTCACATCCTCATAACCGTCGCGCGGTAACGAATAGTTGTTCATATGTTTCGAATAGCTGTACGCGTTGGGGACTTGCTTATCTGTCAGTGCCTATTCTGTAAACTTTTGCAGTTTGGTTTTGTGGTCACTGATAATAACTGTCTATTATTTGTTCTGTGCCTGGTTCAAGGAGAATGCAGCAAGCAGACGCCAGCTTTGAATTCATCGTTCTGAAGGTAATGTGGCGCGTATGACGATTTTTGTGTTACACAGGAAAAGACGATAATATTCAAGAATGATTGTCTGTCTAATGCGCAGACCCCAAACGATATATATCGAACGTGTGACTGTCGACAAAGCGGAAATGGCGATGCGACTTACGATAAGTGCTCAGTGTGTTGTCAAGAATTGCAGGGTATAATTAGTTAAAATGTAGTTTGTATGGCGGCACATTTTTCGTAACTTGTTGATGCTGCCAGCAATGCGGTTGAAATGTTTGTATAGCTTATGGGACTTAACTACGGGGCCATCAGTCCCTAAACTTACAAACTACTTACGAACTAGCTAACACTAAGAACGGCACAAATATCCATGCTCGAGGGGGGATTAGAACCCCCGACCGTAGCAATGCGGTGAATAATGGGAAATGAAAGCAGCCAATCAGCTGTGACGTTTAGACAGCCAATAAGAATGCTTTGAAAATAAATCAGCGTTATTGAATTAAATATTTTACTAGTAATATATTGAAAAATCATGACATATTCTCAGATAACACCGCTGTTTCTGACACAATTGGAAAGTAGTAACACATTCGTAGGATGTTTTATTCGTTGTCATTGAAGAGTGTTTCTAATCAAAGCTACGTAATCATCGCAATGTTGTTTACAAAACAAGACTGTGAGACGTATTTTCATTGCCGCTCTCAATTACACTTCTCAGCGGCTGCATTTCGCTACCAACATCTGCTCATCGACAAGAAACTAGTGTCACCTGAATTAGGATTTAACCTTCGTAAAAACGTTTATACCAGCAACAGTGATTTGCTTACATAGCATAAAACGTAAAGACTCATTATCTGTCTGAACGCCATTCCTGATTAGCTACTTTTACCTCCCGTCGTAAGTCATACCGCTGGCATTATCAAAACGTTAGGGTTAAATTTTATGACGCTTCTCGCCGGGTCTCATTGCTTATGTTGGCACCAATGGTTAATGGCGGCAAGTCAGATGACCAATAAATGTTTTGTTTTGACAACTTCAATTAAAACGAAAATTATTTTTTTCTGAACAGACAAGGGTACATACAAGAACCTGTGTGAAACGAGCAGCAATAAAAATTTGAAGGTGGTGAAAAATATTAACGCAATTCTACATTTCATTGTTCATCTGTTGCTAACATAACCACTGGAGCCCGGCGAGAAGCGTCGTAAAGTTTTATTAAACGTTAGGAACAATGCGCATTGTAACCGTATCCTTTTTAGATTGTGAATAGTAATAAGTGGAGCGTTGATTTCGAGTCTGAATAGTCTCATATGGCGAAATTTAATTACTTTACTATGTAGTGCTGAAACTCGTTTGGAATATCACAAATTCTAATTGCTGCAGCAGCTGCGGCTTGTAACGTATGGTTTCTTTTTCAACAAGAAACTAAAATGACGCTCATCTAGATGGATAGACTGTTACGCCTATATTGTTTCGTATACATGTTCTCATATGACTCCGCAAGACAGTTGAAACACAATATCAGTAGGCTACCGTACGAGCATCTTTCACACAGTCGCGTCCATGGTAATCCCCACAATTTCCTATATAATTTGGAAGCTATCCGAAATACCAACATAATTTCAAACACTCTCCCTACGAGATAACCAAGGAATTATATTTCACCGTGTGAGACTGTCATTGAAAACTGCAACGCTTCTGGCCATTGCTTACCGAAAATGATGCACTGTGTTCCCCTGCGAACACACTTCGCATTATAGACAATCATGCTTGAATTGTGTCGTTTTGGAGGAATAACCATAATTAACGTAAACTATAAACTATGTTCCTTTGCTGGTAGACTAAATACCGAATCAGGACAACCACACGTTGTATATATATCGTTTAGATCCCAAGCATTCGATATGCAATTATTCTTAGAAATTACTCAACAGACGTTTATTAGTAATTGTGCTAATGCTGGAATCAATTATTTGGCTGATCTGTTTTATATTCACCTTTTACAAGGAAAAGTGTCTATATTGGTGGATACTTTGACTGTAGATAACATAATCCACGTTTTGAAACAGCTTACAAGTGATTAGTTCACATTGGATCACACGGTGTGTCAGGCTTATTTATTTTTCTAATATTCTCCCAAGGAGGTTAGAATCTCTGGAGATGCCCTATTGCCGGCCGCGGTGGCCGAGGGGACTGAGCCGCTCCAGTCACGGTCTGCACGGCCACTACATTTTTGAGATGCCCTAATCAAATCAAATCAAATCTCTGTAAATCTATCAGACCAAACTGCGTGGTCATCAGTCCGTAGCTTACAAACTATTTAAACCTAGGTAAACTAATCTACGGACAAACACACACACCCATGCCCCAGAGAGGACTCGAACCTCCACGGCGAGCAACCGCCCGCTCCGCAGCGAGGTGCTTTAGACCAGATGCCCTAATACTGTAAAAGTGAAGCCAGCAAAATACGCGTTCCGGCATTTGTTTGTGTCCAAATCATTGGTCGTACTGTGTGGTAAAGTAATTCTAGTCGTTGAAATATATGTCATATCTAAGTAAATACTCAGATGAGACTAGTGGCTTTACGTAAAGAGGGTAATTTTCACACAAGATTATAAGCTAGAAATCCGTGTTTTGGGCACAAAAGCATGACCCCCTGGCTTCAACCAACGCCTGTTCTCAGCATAGGTAATGCCATCTCCCTTTATTCTAACTTCCTTGTAGTTTCCCGTAATTCTGACAGTTGTTGATTCAAAGACTTTTATTACATGGTCAGGTCGTAATATATAGTCTTTGCTTTTTTCGTTTACCTGTACAATAAATTATTGCTTATATTTTACTTGCAGAAGTAGCGGCATAATGTGCCAATATCGGCAACGAAATGTTAGCTTTACAAGGATAATTAATTTTTGACCTGACATACAAGATAAGGCACATCCAATAACCTTTCAACCATAGGGTAGTAATGGTTAAATTTGACTTACCGTCCTAGCAGCCTCACGTGATAATGTTGGCAATTATGTGACATTGGTTTTAGATGAACGCGTGACAACGCAAATATTTTGTCATGAAATCTTCGTTTTACGACGGTAATTGGATATCTAAAATTATTAAGTTCATGGCAAAGATTTTTACTGTGTTGTTGATGTTGACAACATAATCACGCGAGGCCTTAGTGATGGTAGGCAAAATTTTACCGCAGAAACAGTAAAATTAATTTACTTCATGAGAAACCCAAAATATTAATCACCTCATTCTATGTGATAGTGTCCTCAAATATCATTCTAAAGTCGTTGCCAACATCGGCATACTACGGCGCCACTGCCATATGTAAAATTTTACCAATTTATTATTCCATTTTTCAGTGCTACATTAAGGGCTACATTTATTTTTTCCTTCGTATTCTAGTGAATTCTACAGATAATTATTGTGTTCTTATAATTTATCGGTGTATTATTTGTGGTCGCGCATTTGATACTGCTTTGATTGTAAAACTATGGGACTCAACTGCTTGATTATTAGTCCTTTGCTTACAAACTACTTAAACTAAATTAAACTAACCTAAGGACAACACACATACACATACACACACACACACACACACACACTCACACACACACACTGTGAAATGTTTCTGCACATTTATTGCTGCGAAATACTGTTTCTTCTGTTCTGCGTATTCAATTGTACGAACGTAGATTTTCCTTCTTTTTCTTTACCCAGCAAGGCCGTTGTCAAATTTGTTGAGATTTCGTATCAGATTTTGGACTTTTTAGTTTTAGGAAGTAGATTTCTTTCTGAAAGTCTTCTTGATTATCTGCTAGAATCACTACTGAAGTATTGTAAACAGAAGTTAGGAACCTGTACAAATACTGCTGTTATAACAGCACTTCAAAAGGTTAATACATCCTGCTCTGTGTCATAGAGGACTGATCGGCAACATTAAAGACCTGGATCGTCGATGTCGGTTTCCAGCAGGATTTTAGAACATATTTTCTCCAACATTATGAACTACCACGAAGAGAACGACTGATTGACCCATACTCAACACGGATTCAGGAAGTATCGTTCTTGTGAAATACGGTTTATTCACTTGATGTAATGAATTCTGTTGACAAGGGATCTCAATCCCACATTTCTCGATTTCCGCAAGGCTTTTGACACTGTACCTCACAAGCGTCTTCTAATCAAATTGCATGCTTACAGAATATCGCCTCAGCTATGCGCTTGGATTCGTGATTTCCTGTCAGAAGGGACACAGCAACTGACGGAAGGTCAGCCAGGAAAACAGAAGTGATATCTGGCGTTCCCCAGGGAAGTGTTAGAGCTCCTACTGCTCCTTATCATTATAAACGACTAGCTGATAACCCGGCGTTGCCCGAGTATTTATTCATTTATTTATTCCTGCCATTTTCATGTCTTTATTCATTTGTATAATGTCTGTATGTCTGTAAAATCTCTTAGAAATACAATTAGTAGTAAAGAAGTAATAGATAACATCTTGGTATGTGACGGGGCGATTTTCCATGAACGTTACTGTTTATGTGCTCATATCTCATGAACTATGTGTCATACTGTACTAGCATTTAGAGAGTACACTAAACTATATACGTGTATACTGTGTGTAAAATTTACTGCGGCTATAATTTGTAGTGTAGAAATTACGAATTGTAACGCCATGCCGAAAGCCGTAGTTTTAGTCCATGGCCGGCCGAGGTCAATCACGGCCTTCACGGCCACTACGGTCGGGGGTTCGAATCCCCCTCGGGAATGGATATTTGGTCGTCCTTAGAATTAGTTAGTTCATAAGTAGTTTGTAAGTTTCGGGACTGATGACGCAGTAGTTAAGTCCCATAAGCTATACAAACATTTGAACATGTCCATGAACAGCGGAACGTTTCTGTTTATGTGCTCATATCTCATGAACTACGATTCGGAATGTGATACAATTTAGAAGGTACATTCAGCTATATGTGTGTATACTATCTGTAAAATTTCCTGCGGCTACAATTTCTAGTGTACAAATTATAAATTGTAACATCATACCGAATGCCGTAGATTTACTCCATAAACAGCGGAAAAGTAGTAAGAGAGAAACTATTTACCTTTCATCATTTTGCTCTGTCAGCGAGAAAAAGTTTAATAAAGGTTTGAAATTATGTTTAAAGTTTGTTACAAGTCTGTCTATAAGTACTCTTATTCTCATACGGCGTATTTTTAAAGTCTCGCCGCATTATGTGGCAGTTTTTTTGCGATTCCTATTGTAGATGACGTCATATCGTCTGAACCATGTGTCGTATGTGATTCTTAATCCTGCAGCAATTGTTATCTCACAGTAAGGAATGTGTGTACCAAATTTGGTTGAAATCGGTCTAGTGGTTTAGGAGAAAATGAGCAGCATTGTCGCTAAATGCGACAGTTTTTCGCGCATCTCATTATATATGACGTCATGTCTCGTGAACTATGTATCGTACGTGAATCTTACACTTACGGCAACCGTCCTCATGGATTGAAGCTTGCGTGTACAAATTTTCATAAGGATTGGAAGAAAACTGTAGATTTGTATGCAACACGTTCACACAAACACACAAACCCACAAACACACAAACATACGGACACTCTGCTTTGTATATTTCGTTTCTGATCTGATTTCTATTGTTTCATTTTACCCTATGACATCTAAAAGCTATGTTCACAATCGGAGAATAAATTTAGTAAAATAAATTTTACAAGTAGCTATCCCAGCAACGAATAACTCATTTCTTTTGATGATTTCCACCTCAACTTCTGAATCATTTCTGTGCACTCACTCCCATGTAGGGCGATACAAAACGAGCTGCTCTTCTCTGAACTTTCTCTACATATTTTCCGTCAGTCCCACTTGATGGGATCCCACAATGCAAAACAGGATGTACAAATGTAGTGTAAGCACTTCCTTTAGTAGAACTGTTGTATCTTCTTATTTTTCTGCAATGAAACGTAGCCTTTGGTTCGCTTTCCCTACAATATTTTGTATGTGTTCTTTCCAATTAAGATTGTTAGTAATTTCAATTCCTAGGTATTTAGTTGAATTATCAGCCTTTAGATTTGACTGATTTATCGTGCAAATAAAATATTACTGATTTCTTTCAGTGGTCATATTAATGACTTCACACTTTTCATTATTAAGGATCAATTGACAATTTTTGCACCGTGCAGATACTGTACTAAATCGTTTTGCAGTTGCTTCTGATCTTCTGGTAACTTACCTAACCGACAAACAGCATCATCTGCGAACAGACTAAGAGACGTGCTCACATTTTCCCCTCATATAAAGATAACGAACATCATGGGGTTTCCTGGGAAACGCCAGATATTACTTCTGTTTTCCTCAGTGACTTTCGGCCAGTTCCTACGTACTGAGTCCTTTCTGACAGGAAATCGCGAATCTAGTCGCACAAATGTGATTATAATCCATAAGCACGCAATTTTATATAAGGTATAGTGTCAAAAGCCTTCCGGAAATCTAGAAGTAATGAATCCATTTGGTGTCCCTTGTCTATAGCACCAGTTATTTCATCTGAGTAGTTTCACAAGAACGATGATTTCTGAATCCGTGTTCACTATGGGTCAATAGATCATCCCTTCGAGGTTGTTCAGAATGTTTGAGAATAGTGTATGTTCTAGAATCATTGCTGCAAACCGACGTCAATGATATGGGTTTGTCAAGTCTTTCATGGAAGCAGTTAGGGTGATTAGAGGAAACAAAATTGGTGGATACCTTGCTGTGCAGTAATTTTTCCAGACAAATTGAAACCTGAGCTGAGTTAAAATGAGTCAGTTCATACGAGTATATGTGTAAAATTCTATGAAGGCAAGTGACACCCAAGCAGCAGTTCCAGTAGAGCATTTCGCTATAAAACAATTTATGCATGACACAGAAAGAACTATCATACCTACTGGTGCAACAAATAGTTAATTTACGTTTTGAATTTCTACGTCTACATCCATATCAACGTCGATTCTCTGCAAGCCACCTAAAGGTGTGTGGGTTAGGGTACTTTGCGTTCGATTGTCACTTTTTCCTATTCCCGTCGCGTATGGTTCGGGGAAAATAAGATTGCATGTATAGCTCTGTGTGGGCACTAATACTTCTTATCTTATTCCTGTGGCCGCTTCGCGAGATATACGTAGGAGGAGGGCAGACGTGAAACGTACGCTGTAGGAACTTCGAGAAGAAGTCCACACCGCGACACAGAGCGTCTCTCTTGCAACGTCCGCTACTGGTGTTTACCGATCGTCTCCGTGACGCTTCCTGTTTTGGCAAATCAATCTTCAACTAAACGCTACTCTTCCTTGCATCGTGTGTATCTCGTCTTTCAATCTCGCTACGGAACGTATAGATTTCATACTGACGAGCAATATCAAACAATTCTTCGAAGGAGTGTTTTCAAGGTAATTCCTTTTCTGATGTACCACACTTCTTGAGGGTTCTTCCAATGAAATTTGAAGGGTATACAGAAAGAAGGGAGTCATCGACTTTTCTTCCAAATCGCTGATATCTTTACCACATATTATGAGAAAAGAAGTTCCTTGCGCAGATAGTGACAAAAGAAAAAATTCTCATACAGGAAAAGGAGCCCATCGACATTTCCTAGAGAAAAAAATCAGGCTCAATGTATTGTTCACCTCAACAATAAAATAATAAAATTTTTTAAGACATCTTACATAAAGAGATATTAATAGTCCGTAAAACACGGGTTCTTCCTGGAATTAAATGTTCATATTCTTCCTCTAAAAAATTTCTAAAATGTCGATGAGCACCTTCTTTCCGTTCCCCCTTCCGGAATTAATTTAATGTGGTCGTTGTATTTGATATCGCCGCGCGGGAATAGCCGCGTGGTCTAAGGTGTCAGACAAGGAATGTGCGACCGTTCCTGATACTTTATGGAAATAACTACTTCCAAGTGAAGATTCGCAGTTGTATAGCCAGCAAACTATATTTCGTTCCACATATTCTCAGCATGTTGAGTGACTCGTGCGTCGTTAGACTGCAGACCCTCCAGTACTTCTGTACAATTTTCCAGCCCAGCGCCTTTTCGATAAACAGTATCATTGCCGGAAAGCTTTGTGGACCAGCGAGCACAGAACAACTCAGAAGGCTGTACCAAGGATGATAGAATAAGGGGAGGTAGCGTTATCTATACTGAGAAAAGGCATTAGTTGAAGCCAGGGGGGCCATGCTTTTGTGCCCAAAACAAGGATTTCTCGCTTATAATCCTGCGTGAATATTGCCCTCTTTACACAAAGCCACTGAATTGGTAATTACATAGGACTATTTACTTAGAGATGACATACATTTCAACGACTACAATTGCTTTACCACACAGTACGACCAATGTGTTGGGCACAAACAAATGCCGGATTGCGCATTTTGCTGACTTCACTCTTTTAGTGTTAGGGCATCTCCAGAGATTCTAACATCCTTGGGCTATACCGCCTACATCAGCGTACAGGCAGTGAAGACCGGCAACCATCTTGGTTGGGTTGCAAGTGGCGCTCGCTTTAATTACATTGTCATTTGAACCCCTTACGATAGAAAAAAAAAAATTACCAAATTTTTCACGTGGACAGGTGAATACTGAAGGAATGCAACAGTTTTGTTTGCAACTACAATACGTATTGTGTTTGGTTTTCTTTTGCATAATGAGCCTCCCTTACATTGAGGATGTGGAGCCCTACAATCTGCGGCTCATATCTTAGTGGAATGTCCCTTTGCGCTCCGTGCCAAATACGGAATTCCGCACTCATTGCCCACGGTTTTGGCGGAATATTCACAGATGGCCGACGGAGTCCTTTGAATCCTCCGTGAAAGCTGTTTTTATTCTCGACTGTAAGATTTTATCTCTGACGCTTGCGTAGGATGGGTAGGTATGTGGCCCTCCCTGCGAGCAGCATGGTTTAGAGCCCTCCTCCCATGACGGCTTCCATTTCTCCTTTTGTTATTGATTAATACTGCGTGCTTTTTTTTTACATTTTTAGGCTTCTGCTTTAGGAGCATCCCCTGTTCTCCTGTACCTGGTCGTCGTTAATAATAGGGGTTCTAGATCTGTTGCGACGTGTCTTGCAGAATTCTACCTTTTCTGTTGGTTTTAGTCCTGTTCTAATTGATTTTAACCCCAGTTTTACTTCCTCTGTTTTACTATCGATATGTCGTCAGCTGACCACACCCATGCTTGCATTTCATTCAAAGGTCATGGGACTGATGACCTAGCTGTTTGGTCCTTTCCACGCATTAACCACAAATCGTAATACACTGAGTGAGTACCCTCAACATACTACTATAGGTCTCCTCAACAATAACATAAAAATTTGAACTTAACATTACACAAAATTTTTTTAGAAAATTGTACCAATCCTTTTGCTCAAATCACTAATCTATTTATTAGCCATTTTGTCACACACGGCAAGGAAAGGGGAAGGGGGGAATAGGAGAGTAAATACATACCTCTCTTTCTTTGAACAGTGGCCGTTACATATCTGATGTATTACGACCCGAGGCTCTACCCTACATTCGATCCCTGCGAAACCCTACATTTCAGGTGAATAATGCCCGACCGCAAGTTGCATGTCCTGTACGGGCCTTTCTGGATACTGAAAATGTTCGACTGCTGTCCTGGCCAGCATATTCTCCAGATCTATTACCAATTGAAAACGTCCGGTCAATGGTGGCCGAGCAACTGGCTCGTCCCAATACGCCAGTCTCTACTCTTGTGAACTGTGGTATCTTGTTGTAGCTGCATGGGCATCTGTACCTGCACATGCCATCCAAGTTCGGTTTGACTATATGCCTAGGCGTATCAATGCCGTTATTACGGTCAGTGGTGGTTGTTCTGGGTACTGATTTTCTCAGGATCTATGCACCCAAATTGCGTGTAAATGTAATCACATGTCAGTTATAGTATAATATATTTGTCCAATGAATAGTCGTTCATCATCTGCATTTCTTCTTGGAGCAGCAATTTTAATGGCCAGTAGTGTAATTGATTATTCCACGGACATTAGTTCCAAAAAGTCACAGTAAGTAACTCCAAATAGATATTAATGTTAGTGAGCAAATATTTCGTTAATCGTCATCTCGTTTGTTACTGACATGCACTTTCCTGTTCAGTTTTACTATATTCGTCGGCCAACATAACAGAAAAACTTTGCTGTAAAGGCCAATGTCCCTCAGTAATAATAGACGAATTGATGTTGGCTAGTTCTGTGACACTGATCTGAATAGAATTTCCCAGAACGAAGAGCGGCGTACCAGGAAGTCATTAAAAGTTGGTCAGTCCTGTAAACCGATACCGACCAACCTCTCCAGTCTGGGCGCATCGTAATTGCGAAACTCGTGAAACTGACGGGCAGCCCTTCACAAGTTATTTAGACTCTCAGGACCTCGCGGCCGAATCTGCCAAGAAGCTCTGGCCTGGTATCATGCGGAGGCGCCCGATGAAAGCGCCACTCCAACTGATCATCTGCCGTCCCTTCGCAGTTATTGCTTTTCACTTGTAAATGGTACTCCATACCTCGTTCAGATGTTAAAAGTCATCCTATTTCGTCCATGGCTTATTTATCGTAACCCAACATCGGATTAAAATGGGAGATAAGGAAATTATAGTAACAGGATTGAAAATTAAACAAAAATTTACCAAAAATATGCCGATATAGTATATCACGGCCAATGCTCAAATGAAGAACAGAAAAGAATTTGCGGTCTGTGACAGTAAAATTGATTTCGTTTCAAATCTATATTAATAAAACTGTAAATATTCGTTTGTGCAAAACGGTTAATCTCAAATTTCTTGGACGACTGATTTGAAATTTCGACAAAACTATTCTAAAACAGGACGGCCTTCATGTAACAATTTCTTTAAAATATGTATTGTATATAACCTGTACATATGTACGTTTCTGAGATCTTTAACAACGCTATACCACTATATTAACTTTACAAACTCATATGTTATATTAAAATAACTACATAGAAACACGTGCTTATAACAACGCAACATTTTATCAAAAGTTCAAAGCATTTGATGAAGAACCTAAGTATAAAACATCTTGCATGTTAAAGTTGTGTGCCGGAACCGGGATTCGAACCTGGGACTTTTGCCTTTCGAGGGTAAGCCTTCTACCCACTGAGCTATCCCGGCACGCTTCACGGTGCGTCCTCACAACTTTATTTCTGCCAGTATCTCGGCTCCTACTTTCCAAACTTCACAGAAGTTCTCCTGCGCACCTTGCAATACTAGCACTCCTGGAAAAAAGGATATAGTGGAGACATGGCTTAGCCTAAGGCATTTTAATCTGGCAGTAAGTTTCATATTAGCGCACACCCCACTGCAGAGTGAAATTTCATTCCGGAACCCACGTATATATATAAGACATTGCACATCACATTAAACAAAGCTGTAGAAGTCTAGCTTATACAGGGTTGTAAGATGAGATAGACGACGGGGACAAAATTGACGTAGAGAGGTAAAAGTTGGAGATGAAAAGGAGAGCGTGATGATGAGATGGAGGAGGTGGAGGAAGTGGAGATGGACAAAAAGACGGGGAAATGGGATTCGATAAATAAAGAAAGCGTGGAGGAGATGGGGATGGAAAGGGGTGGGGTGCACAGATGAGATTGGAGGAAAAGGACGAATAAAGGGGGAAGAGATGGGGAGCAGACACTTCAGTAAGTCTGCCTAATCCCTATTCTTACAAAATTGTGAAAGTAAACAATATACAAACAAGTTTTCTCTCCTTTTCCTTCTTTTTAGTCTGTGACAAGCCATAGCAAAGAGTAGTCGGATACTGCTGTTTCGTAATATTTGAAGCTAGTACCTTTGCTGCAATTTGTTCAAATTTCTAGTTTTGGTCTGTTATACTCGTCAATTCGTAATTTCATTACATTCTAAATACAAGCAACAGAATGAAGTAATCAACAATCAAAACAGCAACGAAAACAAAATTTACGACAGTCAAATTTTCATTCAGATGACTTATTGTCCCTGCAATACCAAAGTTCGTATCACGAGTCCTCTTACAGCAAACACTTTTAATCTGCCAGGAATTTTCACGGACTCAAACTTGATTTTCATGTTTTAATTTTTTTTTCGTTTTACCTTGTTTTATTTTTTGGAGGGGCGGTCTATTCCATGTGTCGTCGTGATTTTTGTATGCAACTTTGAAATCAGTTCTCCAGTGAGTGAAGAATGATTTCATATTCCTTCGGATCACTTCCTGATCCACACAAAAGTACACAATATAGTACTTGGTTCTATTTTTAAAAATCGGTGGTGTCTTATCCTGAAATTTACGTTTCGAAAAATGGTTTACAAACCTTATATAGTGTCACCTTAAACTAGTGTCATTAGAAACTCCGGAAAACATTGTTTTTTGTTATTGCCAAAAAACGTCAAGATAAATGGACCGTGGTTGCATCCTCATGGCAGTGATTCAGATGAGAAACTGGAAAACTGTAGAGGAGAGACCAAGGACTGAATACAGTCGGCAGATTGAAGTGGATGTGGGTGCAGTGGTTAAGGTGAGGAAATAGAAAGTTTTGCACAGGCTAGGTTTGTATGGAGAGCAGAGCTTCATCAAACCAGTAATCCAAGGTAACATAAATCCAAAACACATCGTATACACTATTAAATGGAATTTCACCATCTTTTAACCAAAAGGTAATATGAAGCGTCTGCATATTTCGCAACTTTCTCCACGGTAGATCTCTAAGCTTCATACACTGTTGACAGAAGAAGGAGACTTAACAGCATTCTAGTTTTGCTAAATATTTTTTGCATATTATGGTCAATAATGCGAATCAAAGTATAGGTAACTGCGTACTTATACATTCAGTAAAGCATCTGCTGCAGTATTGCATTACTATTTTTGGTAAAATACTCAATTTTCTATGTCTGTTGACAAGTTGGAAAATTATTTATATTTCAATATATTAAACGTGCAGAAAAAAGTGACAGTTGACAAGTTTTTTAATTATTTGTGTTGTAATTGTATATGCGAGCTTGCAGTACAAATCTAATGCGTGGGTTTTCTGTTTTACAGGTAAGCTGTCAGCTAATGTCAAGACGCGTCTGTTGTGTCTTCAGACACGTAAGTTACACAACTCAGTGTAATGCTTACTAACACAGTTGATCATATCCCTCTGTGAACTCCTATTCTTATCAAAATCGAAACAGAAAACTACAGTGACACAAGTAAAAAGAAATCTTCATAAGTCCAGATACTCAAATGAAAATCAAAGCTATGTATGTTGATCCTGGTCTAAAGTGACTGGGACAAAGGTGTATAATTACTTGTAAATGGACCAACACACATCTTCAGCCGTTAATGTTATAAGTCGTTTACTACTAGTTTCGGTAACTCATTGTTACCATCCTCAGACCCTGTGATAAAGAATGACAGATGCAACAACGTACATGTACAAAGTAGAAAATTAAATTACATACACAATATATGTAGTGACTATACTACATTGACACAAATATCAGCTTATATGCTGTGATAGAATGAATCTGGAAATAATAGAGTGGCGAGTATAATCAAGCCTTTATCCAACATAATCTAGTATTAAGAAATAATGTGGGAGGCTAAATCTCACCTGTTACAGTTTCTCAATTAATCACATAATATAAAGAAGAAGTGTTGTGAACGTCAACATAATGTCACTAAAGGACACAAGTGCCTTGTTTGTAGTACCATCAAAGTGGGCCTATGTAGCACACCGTCATACTATATAGATCTTACATGATGTCATTCGTAAAATAACACATAGAAAAAGTCCTATCAAGTTTCAACAGTTTATATTTACTTGCTGAGAGAAATAGTGGAGCAATTGGTGACATGACGTTTGGAGAGGGAGCCAATTGTACATCCAGAACCAGACCAAGTGGCTCTCACGGGCCCTGGGCAACTCTGAGCATAGAGAAGGGGGAAGAGGTGGTAGAAGGGGAGAGAAAGGGAAGGGTTATGTTGACAGAGAAAGCAGC
Organism: Locusta migratoria; assembly: GCA_026315105.1. Taxonomy (NCBI): domain Eukaryota; kingdom Metazoa; phylum Arthropoda; class Insecta; order Orthoptera; family Acrididae; genus Locusta; species Locusta migratoria. Next base: position 306,952,175 of record CM048751.1, read on the forward strand.
AGAAAGAAAAAAAAGTTCAAATGTTTGTACACCATATGGGACTTAACTACGGGGTCATCAGTCCCTAAAGTTACAAACTACTTATGAACTAGCTAACACTAAGGACGGCACAAATATCCATGCCCGAGGGGGGATTCGAACCCCCGACCGCAGTGGTCGTGCAGACCGTGCCTGAAGCGCCTCAGTCCCCTCGGCCAACGCGGCCGGCGGGCAGAAAGAGATGGAAAAGAGTGGCACTGAGAATGGACATGGAGAAAGGGGGAGTAGGAGATGTGTGCAGAAGGAAATAAAAGACTGGAAATAAGACTGGAAAAATCTGGACAGTGTCAGGTTTCATAGCTAGTAGTTGAATATTTCTCTTGAGTGTTGGATCCGCACCGTAACTGAATGATAGAGGAGATAGAGAAAATCAAATTCAGACACGCATGATGTTTTATCGTTTTATTTAAGAAAGTGCAAAAGGGTTACTGCATGGCGTGTTTAGTGATGTAGGTTATGGTTTCAAATATCAGTCAGTCGAAGCTGAGAGAAAGCACTGTGTGGAAGGAGTGAGCAGGTACCTTGCGCTTGTCTGCATTTCCCACTGCGACTGTGGAACGTAGTCATTTTGCTGTTCCGCACTCTGCAAGCACAGCCAGTTAGTCACTACAGCTCCTGAGTTCCTGCAGCAAGCTGTGTGTGACTTCCTAACAGGCGTGCCAAGAGACGACTCCAACTTTGGCGTGCATAATGTAGCAGCAGGTATGGAACTAGTTAAGGCGCTAACCCGCCAGAGCGCGGCACGCCAACTTTAAAGGGCACACTTAGTTCGCACATAATCGCCTCTCAGCCATTACCAGCTCCAGGCATGAACGTAGCTACGTTACTGAGTCACGTCCGGCACCACAAAAGTTTCGTCTGAGTGCTATTAAGTAACTGTTTATGATCTCGATCATGGATGTGATTATTTTGTTTGGTCTTCTTCGCCTCAGTTCTTCTGTTTTTATTTATCGTCTGCTTTCAGAAGCGTATAACAATGCATACAATTAAATGGAAGTGTCCAAATTTAGAAGAAGTTCAGAGCAATTAGAGACACTTGATGCAAACTCTCCAGATCACCACTTAATGTTCACAGCGGACACTGACGATGTGTTCTATGGTTTGCTCCTCTTCTCTGCAATCACAGACAGAAGACGGAAAGAAACCCCATTTCTTCACGTTGTAAACACACCTCCCTTGACCCACCTTGATGCGGTTCAGTGTCGACCAGGTTTGGTGTGGTAGATGCAATCCTTCAACATTCTTTGATGGATCTGGAACCAGGTGAGCGTTGGGCGGTAGATGTTCATTCCGGCTTTCTTTCCACTTCTCTGCCAGGTCGAAGGAACTCTGGCACTTCCTGTGTCACACCAGAGCGGTTTCCGTGATTTGAGATGGATGGCTGAGGGATTGTGTAGAGCATCATACAAAAGGACAGTTCTTGTGAGAGTTTATGCTCTTAGTAACTTTACATTATCTGCTTTCCTCATTAAATCTTGCTGAGCAATATTAGCTAGGACACGTAACCACCGAATGACCGAGTCACATAAAAGTAAGTAAAGATTTTTAATGTTTTTGTTCATCGGTTTAGTTCACCTTTTGACCAGAACAACCGTAATGATACAAATAATACAATATTAGAGGGCTAAGTTGTCTAAAGTAAGTATTTAAATAAAAGAAATAAAATATACCCAAAGTCTTGGACACCAGTTGTTCTCAGTCAGGGTCGCTTAGAAAGTTGATTTTTAGTAGCAGGGTAATGTGGGTTCTGGATCAACGAGAAGCGCCCATCGACGTTAGTGTCATCGTCGCTAAGTACCTCCCTCCTCCCTTGGCCACTTGCCTGAACGCCGATGTACCATTATCCCCCCCACTCCTCCGCCCATACGACTGCTCACTTTTCCAACCTCCACCCCAAATTCATTTAATTAAATTTGCATATCAATTTAATTGTAACAACCTATGTTTTTATCAGTAACAACGGCAACTGCCTCCACAAGTAAGCACTTGTGTGAGCACAGCTTCCGTCCCCACCCACCACCTCCACCCAAATGACAGCTCTAAAGATTGCTACCCCCATGTGACCTGGTCCAGGACTTGGACCTGCACCCCTAAAATAATTTCTTTTTACAAAAGTTATTACTTATCGACATACACCAACATTGAAGAAAAGAGTCAATTATTCCATACTTCAGACAGTACAATTATCTGGAAGAACATCGAACATGTACCTAAGAGTTTCCTAAACAAATCACTACCGCTCCTGCCTGCCTCTGCCCCCAATTATTTTTTATACCTAATTTGCATATTAATTGTGACATCCTATGTTTTAATTAGAACATTATGTTGGTACATACAGTTTAATACATGGTACCTTAAGTAAAACTCACAATTTTGCAGGTAAATAATTAAATTCGGTGTAATCTACAGATGAGTGTTGTACAAACATTTAGGACTTTAAAAAAATTGTTCCATCTTTTATAAAACGCTCACTCCCTAAGGTGCCTGGGCAAAATTTATGTACAGCCAATGTGTGCAACTGCTGACAAAAAAACTGCACATTACAATGTAATGGTAACGATCAGCACAAACTTGTTTGTGTCCATCTTGAGACTCTTTAGATGTCTAGACATGTTAAGAGTGGCTTGAGTACAGCTCGATCCCAAATGCGACCACAAACACACAGTGTTATCTAGGCAAGCTACGTAAAACAATTCTATAAACATATGCTAAACGTTTTAAGTCCCAGACAACATCACATGGGGATGGCAACCTTTATGGCTGACGGTGACGTGGAGGTGGGGGCGTAATGGGGGTGAGGGCTGTGCTCATTCAAGTGCCTACTTGTGCATGCAGTTGCCCTTGTTACTGATAAAAACATATGTTCTTACAATTAAATTGATATGGAACTTTAATTAAACTAATTGGGAGTGGAGGCCAGGCAAGTGAGCAGTTGTGGGGGAGGAGGGAAAGGGGGATAATAGTACACTGGTGGTTGGACAAGTGGCAGAGTGTGGAGGGGAGTACCCGGTGAAGATGACACTAATGTCGACGGACGAATCTCAATGATCAAGAACCCGCATAACCCTACTACTAATGTTGGCTGCTGTAGATGAAGTTATCCTTTAAATATTAATAAGCTCCCCCTGTAATTCAAACGGTGGCCAATCGACTAAAAGTCCTAACGGAAGTGGCTATAAAATGCATTTCAGTATGTACAAAAATCAAATTACTATGTAGAATGGTTGAAATAATAAGAGGAAGGAAGGAAGGAGGCTTGGAGTTTACTCCCATTGACAGCGTGGTCATTAGAGTCCTTAGAGACGGAGCTTACGCTCGGAATGTTTCGGTAAGGATATGGAAGGAAATCGGCCATTCCCTTTCAAAGGAACCACCCCACATTTGCCTGGAATGATTTAGGTAAATCATGCAAAACCTAAATCAGGAAGGCCGGAGGTGGATTTGAACCACCATCCTTCTGAAATAATAATATATACAATGTACTATACATAATACTCTGAAATGAACATTAAAAACAATATTTTATGACAATGTAAAACATCGCTAATCAGTACATATCCTGCACTCATGTTGCAGTGCTTCCATAGAGGGTAAAAGAACGTCGATATATGCAACAGATGGCACTCCAGAGATACATAAGGGTGTTAGTTAAGATTGGTTTCCATTGATAATAGCAGACAACATAATAAAACTGAGGAGGTCGTGTAATGTGGCAGGTTTCCACTAGAGAGAGAGAGAGAGAGAGAGATATCGAATGGAGAACACCTACAGAATGAGAGAGCAGTAATCAATCTAGTATTTAAAACGTGACTGCACTTACTTCTGTACAACCTACATTCAGCCTTCTAGAGGGCTCCGACTGAGAAGAAACAGTGGCCAACACTATGGGTATATTTTATTTATTATATTTAAATACTTGATTTAAACATTAATTTGTTCCTCTAATATTATGTTTCATTACCGTAGTTGCGGTCTGAAGATGGCCGAAACGGTTGCAAGGTGCAAAAATTCGCAAGTTACCCTAAATAATGAAAAGTGTGAGGTCGTCCTTTTGAGCACTATTAAAAATCCGTTAAACTTCATTTACACAATAAATTATTCAAATATACAGGCCGTAAATTAAATTATATACCTAGGAGTTACAATCACGAACAATTCAAATTGAAGAGAACATGTATACAATATCAGGGGGTAAGGTGAACCAAAGACTGCGTTTCATTGGTAGACCACTTAAGCTGAAGATTCTCTGGCATTTCGGTAAAATGTTCAAGCGTTGAGATTTCTTTGTACACCAGGTATCTGCAAAAAAGCCTCATTGAACTGACTACTACTTGATGAAAAAGAAAGTAAACGACCACGCCTTTATAGATAATAATAATTGTTTGTTTGTTTGTAAATCTATAGGACCAAACTGCGTAGTCATCAGTCCGTAGCTTACAAACTACTTAAACTAAGGTAAACGAACCTAAGGACAACACACACACCCATGCCCCAAAAAGGACTCGAACCTCCACGGCGTGCAACCGCGCGCTCCGCAGCAAGACGCTTTAGACCGCTCGGCTACTCCACCGAGGCTAATAATAATTCCTTGTGGCTGTGTGCCCTGGTGAGATTCTTTTATCTGCCCCACAGGGGGCTCAGTTTTAATTTGCTGAATACAGGATGGCGAATCCAGGGTCCTGAGCTGGGAACTGGTAAGCGCCGTTAGTTCCGTGACACCGTAACCTGTGGGCACGCTTCAGCGACCACCGTGTGGTGTGACGGTGGAACGTTGTGTGTTCAAGGTAATGGGGATCTTCGCTTGACTGCCTCAATCGCAAGGTGTGCTAGGTGCTGATGGTATGCGCAGCTGTTGAGGTGGAACAGTCGCTAGCGAGCATCCTCTGGGGGTACTGCCGAGCCTCAGCTGAATTCAGATTACCTAGGAATGTGGGGCTCTAAGTAGGTGCACATTTAGTTTTGTAGATGCTCGTGGGACCGAGAGCAAAAGGGCTCTGCTAGCCAGTCCTCCCTATTAAGGAACCACGAAGAAAAAAGTTAGGTACAGTAACAAAGCACAAAATGTGTTTTTAACTATTAGTTATAAAGAAGGTTCATTTGAAAAGGTGTACCCTGTTTACATACAAAAGGTACGAGATGGTATTGCTGGCAACCTGCAGTGTGTGAAGTGCTTGGGAAATGGAACGCTGTTGGTCGAAACATAAATTCCTAACATCTTGCAACGAAGTGGTGCTGTCTAGAGAACACCCACAATTTTGGTTCGTGTGCCTTCCATAGGGTCCATCTACTCCGGTTCTCATCCCACACAATTTCTTTATTTCTAGAGCTGTGAAGAAAGAAGTCCTTGTTTTCGATTCCCTTTAAATCTTCAAATGTTCGTATACCTTTTGGACCAAACTCTATGGTCAGAAGTCCCTAGACTTACAAACGGTTTTAACTAAGGACAACACGCATACCCATGCCCAAGGGAGGACTGGAACCTCCGGCGGGAACGGTCGCCCGGTCCGTAGCGTTATGTCTTACACGGAGATCACATGGGTTTTGGATTTTAGAATTTTTTATATTTATTGTACGTGAAGTTCAGATCTCAAATAACAACCAGCCAAAGCCATTCGAAACAACTCTAAAAAAATTTCGAGAAAATCAATTTTGAAGTTTCGTAAGTGCATGTAAGTACCAATAAAAACATTTGCAGTATCTGACGGTGTAGCTCGGTTGGTAGTGGTCTGGCCTTACAAACAATAGGGTCGTCGGTGCTTCGAATCCCGCCGTTGTTGAATTTTTCTTTCTTTTTCTAATAGTTATTGGTAATTTATATGAAAAATTCATTTATTTTTGTTTATTCGTTTCTATTTTTTAAAAGGTTGTTAATAATGAAGGTTTCATGGTTTCAATGGAAAAAAACGTAAGTTAAATTTAATAGTACTGACGTCACAGTTTAATCACTGTTGTAAAGCCATATGTAAGAAAGGAAAGGTTTCTTTTACTGATTGATTGTTGGAGTGAACACACTGATCCCGTGTTGTACAAAAAAGTTTTTTTTAGAAACGAAGGTGTTTGCTTCCCTGTGTCGTGTAAGTAATTTGGTCAAAATGCACCCGTGCAGCCGTGTAACGTGTATTTCGTCAGTCAAGTAAAAAATTTCATTAAGGGCCTGCAAAACTGTGCCTACCAAATCAAACGAGGATGCGAAATTAGTGATGGAGAAGTTTTCATCAAATTTAATTCAATTATTCATCACTGGCTGTCCTCTCCAATATTTGGTCAAATATGTTTGGTTAGATTTTTAACGGTGCGACACAAGAGAAATCTTCATGAACCTAAATAAAGTTTGTTTTCCAGTTGGCATATCAAAGAAAAGTTGCGACTGTAAAATAATGCAGCATTTGTACTGTTTGCTTGATGCTGTGAAGATTATTGTTTCCCATGCATTTATGGTACTTATCACCCTGGCATGTGAGAGACCACATCGAAAGAGAGGATGTTTTATTTTTCAGTATTGCCACAAATATGTAATTTGTAGTATTTTATTGTTTTATTTTCAATTTATATAATTTTTATTGCCAACCTTATACAAAATACGCCCTCGGGCGTGGGTGTATTTTTTGTCCTTGGCATAAGTTAAAGTACACTCCTGGCCATAAAAATTGCTACACCATGAAGATAACGTGCTACAGACGCGAAATTTAACCGACAAGAAGAAGATGCTGTGATATGCAAAGGGTAGCTTTTCAGAGCATTCACACAAGTTCGGCGCCAATGGCGACACCTAAAACACGAGGGAAGTTTCCAACCGGTTTCTCATACACAAACAGCAGTTGACCGGCGTTGCCTGGTGAAACGTTTTTGTGATGCCTCGTGTAAGGAGGAGAAATGCGTACCATCACATTTCCCACTTTGATAAAGGTCGGATTGAAGCATATAGTAATTGCGGTTTATCGTATCGCGACATTACTGCTCGCGTTGGTCACGATCCAATGACTGTTAGCAGAATATGGAATCGGTGGGTTCAGGAGACAATACGGAACGCCGTGCTGGATCCCAATGGCCTCGTAATACTAGCCGTCAAGATGACAGACATCTTATCCTCATGGCTGTAACGGATCATGCAGCCACGTCTCAATCTCTGAGTCAAGAGACGGGGACGTTTGCATGACAGTAACCATCTGCACGAACAGTTCGACGACGTTTGCAGCAGCATGGACTATCAGCTCGGAGACCATGGCTGTGGCTACCCTTGACGCCTGCGATGGTGTCCTCAACGACGAACGTGGGTGCACGAATGGCAAAACTTCCTTTTTTCGGATGAATCCAGGTTTTCTTTATAGCATCGTGATGGTTGCATCCGTGTTTGACGACATCACGGCGAACGCACCTTGGAAACGTGTATTCATCAACACCGTACTGGCGTATCACCTGGTGTGATGGTATGGGGTGCCATTGGTTACACGTCTCGGTCACCTCTTGTTTGCATCGACGGCACTTTGAACAGTGGCCGTCACATTTCAGGTGTGTTACGACCAGCGACGGTACCCTTCATTCCATCCCTGCGAAACCCTACATTTGAGCAGGATAACGCATGACCGCATGTTGCAGGTCCTGTATGGGCCTTTATGGATACGGAAAATGTTCGACTGCTGCCCTGGCCAGCACATTCTCCAGGTCTCTCACCAATAGAAAACGTCTGGTCAATGGTGGCCGAGCAACTGTCTCGTCACAATACGGCAGTCACTACTCTTGATGAACTGTGGTATCGTGTTGAAGCTGAATGGGCATCTGTACCTGTTCACGCTCTGTTTGACTCAATGCCCAAGGCCGTTATTACGTACAGAGATGGTTTTTCTGGGTACTGATTTCTCTGGATCTATGCACCCAAATTGCATAAAAATGTAATCACATGTCAGTACTAGTATAATATATTTGTCCAATGAATACCCGTTTATCATCTGCATTTACTCTTGGTGTACGAATTTGATTCGCCAGTAATGTAGTCTGTAAGCTTAGGGACTGATAACCATGTAGTTAAGTCCCATAGATTTACAAATATTTGAAGATTTGTGTGAGGGAGAGACCAGGACGCTTCCACCTGAGCTACTCCGACAGATGCTGCAACTGTTTAAATTATTGGTACTTACGTGTACTTGAAAAATTCAAAGTCGATTATCTCGATAATTTTTGAGAGTTCTATCGAATGGTTTTTTGTGATTGTTTGTTAACTTGTGAACTTCACATACCATAAATGAAACAAAATTCTAAAATCCGATACGCACGTGGTCTCCTTGTTAGACCGCGTGGCTATTCCGTCTTTTCCTTCCAACGAAAAGGTGAACATCAGGTAGAATCATAATTTCATAGGTGACCGGAAACATTGTTCCATTGAGGCATTAACCGCCTTACATCTGAGCAAGATAAAGTTGACAGTTATGGCGATAGCTTTTAAAGTAATGAACAAGTAACATACTTTATCCCCACACCTGACGACTTAAGTTACTAAACGGCTGTCATTTCGCTGAACACAGTTGTATTTAACGTCTTTCAGGGGCAAATAAAATTGATATGACTGTTGTTGTATTCATAAATGAAATTTGAAATATTTACAATGTGATCATTAAGAAAAAAACAGTATTACGTTAAATGAGAAAAACAATCTGTGCTTCGGATAGCACTTTGTGCTGAGGCAGCTTGCCATTCGGGGCATCAATTGTGCTGTGTGCATCCATCCAGTATTCGACAGTCAGAGCATTTGACGAATTGTCAGAAACTTCAAACATTTGGGATTTTTTTTCTCTCCGTCACCGTCACGGAATAGCGAAAATATCAAAGATTATCGCTTTCTACAATTTCGATGCTGATACAGTAAAACGTAACTAGCGATAGGGTTATAATACACTTCTTTAGTACCAACTCAAACAATGTACATTCGCAAAATGTCTCAACGATACTAAAATAATATTAATTCCAACAGACACGTAATGTGTAATCACTATCACTACACAAATTGTAGCTGCCCATAGCGGTCATTATACATGTCGCTGTGCCATATAGATAATAGTGTAATAATGAATAAGATAAGAAACGCGAGTACCAGTAATTACTTATTCCATTTAGCTGCATGTGCTAATTATGAACCATGTTTGTCGGTGTTGAGCAACTTGAATCTTCCGTGTTCCAAGTAACACTGGAACAAAGTTACATTTTTATTTGCATGTGATGCTTTTGACAGGGTTATTTGGGATACGGAAAATTAAAGTTTCTCAACGCCCAACTACATCTGCAATCATACACCGCAATACACCCAAAGATGCCTTGCTTTCCTGTTCCACTCCCATATAAAACGAGGGAAAAATGAATGCTTGTATGTATCCGTACGAGCCCTCATATCTCTGATATTATCCTAGCGGTCTTTACACGAAATGTAGGTTGGAGGCAGTAGAATCGTTATGCAGTCTGCCTCAAAGTCCGACCCTCTGGATAACGTTGCCTTCCCTCCAGTGACTCCCAGTTGAGTTTCCGGAGCATTTCAGTGATACTCGCGTATTCATCGAATCTACCAGTAGCAAACCTATCCTCCCACCACTGAACCTCTACGTCCTCCTTTAAACCGATTTGGTGGGGATTCCAAACACTTCAGCAATACTCAAGTTGCGGTCGTACAAGCTTTTTATACGCGGTCTTCTTAACAGACGAACCACAACTTCCCAAAATTCTCCCAGTAAACCGAAGTCTACCATTCGCCTTCCCCACGACATTTTTAATATGCTCGTTCCATTTCAAATCGCTGTGGAGCGTTACGCCTAGGTACTTAATTGACGCGACTCTGTCAAGCAGCACGCTACTAATTTTGTATTCAAACATTACGGGATTGTTTCACCTACTCATGTGCATCACCTTACATTTTTCTACATTTAGCGCTAGCTGCCATTCCTCACACCACCTACAAATTTGGTCCAAGACATCCTGCATCCTACTACAGTCATTCAGTGACGACACCCTCCTGCACTCCACAGCATCATCAGCAAACAGCCGCAGATTGCAAGCTACTCTGTTCGGCAGATCATTTATATTGGTAGAAAATAATAGCGATCCTGTTACCCTTCCTGGGGCACCCCTTACGATACCCTAGTCTCTGATGAACGCTCGCCATCTAGGACAGCGCACTGCATTCTATTACGTAAGTAGTCTTCGAGCCACTCACATATTTGGATACTCATTCCATAATCTCTGACCTTAATTACCTACCATCGCTTTTCCAGTGCCCATATTGTCAGTTGAATTTGTTTTTAACACATTTATAGACCAAGGTCCACAATACATGTTTCGTAATAAGCACATACAGCTAAATTGAATAAGTAAATAAATAATAACTATGATAATCATTATGTTATGCTGATAACTCTGCTATTATTGCATCATTATCTATAAGGCTGACAAACGTGTATAACTACTGCTTTGAGCAGCTAAAATTAGTGTAGTAATTATTGATTACATTTTAAGTTTGCATTGTATTAATATTATTTAAGTAGTGGGAGACACTTCGAGAATGCGCTTTGTTAGACATGTCTGAAATACTACCATTTATTAAGACGTAGCCAAAATTTATTTCTTCGAAGAAGGAAGTGAACGTGAACACGGACCTATTTCTCGAAGTGGTGGCTGTGATGTAGCCTGCTATTCATCTGGATTGTAATGTCTGCACTGCGGTTCACTGTGGAAAAATGAACAGGGTACATTGATAAAAAACGCTCTATTATAGCTGCTAGTTTAGAAATATAACCTGTGCGGAGGACGTCTTCCTGTGTTTCAACTCAAATTGCTGTCGTTTCTGGGAAAGCGTGCAGATGTTGGAACGCTACCTACGCAGTGTAGCCGAGATAAGCGCCTCGCGCCGTATCGATGAAACTACCAGCAAGTGCACTCTCCCGTTGCGCTCTGGCTTTCCCACGTCACGCTTTCGTGTTGCGTGTAACGCGGAACATAACGCCACGGGTAATTTAATGCTGCTTCCCCGGTACTTCCGAAAAGTACAGACGTGAGCCTCCTTTTACTAGTGCTGTAACAAACTCACTGCAGTCGAGAAACTAACAGCACTTGTTTCATTCCCCTCTGTTAGATAATTCTCTCATTCATTCGCTCGATTCAGACTTATATTCTGTGCATTTCTTTCTGAAAGCAAAACATGAAATGACTTCTTGGGAGTCGTAGTGTAAACAGGTTCATTAGAGATAGTGGACACTCCCTTCTAGAGTAGGTAAACGACCATGGCCTTTTTCGGAAATCCTCAGAAATTTCGGCAAAACTTCAGTTGTAGGGATTTCAACTTCCCAAGTTCCGTGACGTAAAAATTATATCTGCGTGCTCCCTCTTTCATAAAGACATTTTTCTTCCCTTCTTGTCGTAGTGATTCAGAGTTCGACGTAGCTCATTAAAACCCTCTGTTTCACGAACGTCGTGAAAAAGTATTGTTGTAATTATTGTCTTAGTTCAGGAGAAAAATCACATTTTCTGTTTTGGAAAGTCGAAAAGTTTTATCGTGTAGTTACGTTCCTTAAGTATTATAGCACAGGTTGCATAGTACTCCTGCAGTTTTATTCCTAAAAGCTTGATAAATGTGTTGTCATGCACCTAACATAAAATGTCCATTGAGCTCTAAAACTGCAGACTGAAATCGGGGTGGTCCATCTCTCACAGACAATCGGGATAGATGAACCATTTCTGTTTGTGAGTGATGGACCATGCATTTTAATTAGGTAGAGATGGACCACAATTAAGAATATCTTAAGTGACCATGGAAATTAAACTAATATTTTAAAAATTGATCGAATAAAATGTTTTTGCATAGTTGGTATTTCTCTCACACAAGGTGTTTGGAAACTTTAGAGTTTGCAGAGGAACAAGGGATTATTTTAATGAATCTACCTCCGCATACATCCCACTGGTTGCAACCGTTGGAGAGACCATTTTTCAAATCAGTGAAAAACTATTTTTACAAAGTGATTCTTGAGTTTCTCCCGGCGTATTTGATAATCAAAATATCCATGGGTGTACTGCCGGTCTACAGTGTCCAATGGGCACAATATTTTGGCGATCATACATGTCACCATCATCAGGTGAACTGACGGACTGAGCTCCTGGAAACGCGCCGGCACGGAGATCCGCACGCTACGGTGGCTCGAAGGGAAGTGGGTTCTAGTCCGGTGGCGGGCGATTGAAATACCCTCCGCCCGCGGAGCGACCCATCCGCGGTTCGCGCCCCGCGCCGCGGCCGCGCAGTGGAACCGATTGCGACGGCGTCTGAGATGTCGATGTGAGGGCTCTGTCCGCCTTGGTCGTCACTATGTTACGTTTGCTATATTTACTCTTAATTAACCCAATCGATGGTTCCCAAGCTTTGCTAAGATTATAGCCACAGTCAAGGTTTATGAGGCCGTCACTAGTGCGAATTTCAATGGCCTTTCTAACGACGCAGTCCCAGTATTTCGACGTCTGTACCAGAATCCTTGTGCGTTCGTGCTCCATCGCGTGATTCTCCAACAAACGATGTTCAGCGACCGCCGATTTGCTCGGATACATTAATAGTGTGTGCCTCTGGTGTTAAAGGAAAGTCATATATTGGACAAACGATGCATACCGTCGAGGATCAAGCACCTGTTCATAATGCACGCCTATGGTGGAGTGGTTGCCCGACAATAACATCCCTGTAATGGACTGGCCTGCACAGAGTCCGGACTTGAATCCTGTAGAACACGTTCGGGATGTTTCGGAACACCGACATGTTGCACGACCTCAGTGACCTGCACGGATACGTGTTCTCGGTGCAAAACTGCGTGCAGAATGGATCGCCATTCCCCGAGAAACCTCCCAGCACCTGACTGAGCGTATCCCTGCGAGTAGTCTTGTGTATTTCGCGAACGAACTAGTTCGAAAGAGCGCTCCCACAGGCGATCTACGCACATCCCTCGCCTATTAGTTCGTACGCTCCTTTTCCGAAGACTGACGGGGAACAGCGAGTTGCACGAGAGCGCACAGAATCGTGTGTTTCCCTTCAGCCAGTTACCGTCATTTCGAGCTGAGATGCTGCTCACTGCCACAGTTCATTATATAAAAAAGCTGTCATAACAAAAGAAAGAGCTCCTTTAGTAGCGGTAGCAAAAGCCAAAAAGCGCGGACGAACTAAAAAGAGCGACTTACTTCGCCGCCGAGCTGCGAACTAAAAGGAGAACTACCGGTCGCAAACTAAAATATGCGCGACCGGTCGCGAACTAAAATATGCGCGATCGGCCGCGAACTAAAATATGTACAATCGGTCGCGAACTGAAATATGCGTTACCGGTCGCAAACTATTATGCCAAACGTATCTTGTTTCTTAGTTGGTTGGATTCTTTACCGAAGATCGACGGGCAACAGCGAGAGGGCGCGCAGCAGAATTAAAAATCACGTTGTTTGCCTTCTGCTTATGAGAGCCATTTAAAGGTGAGCGTCTGCCTGCTAGATTACATAGTTCAGTGCTACAGAATTTCTGTTTTGAAGTATTCTGCACTCTGCAATATCTGACTAATAAATTCCATAATACAAAGATATAGAGATAACTCTAAACTTAAACGCGAGAAATTATTCACAAACCTTTTCTTTTGGTTTGCGTTATATCGTTAGCGGCTCAAGCAGCAAGCGCATGAAGCAGCTAAGTGGGGGAACTTCTCCCTCCACCTGCATGCGCAGACCACGCCGCTCAGCCGTCAGTGGGAGCGGACGAATTAAAAGAGCGCTCCCGATCGCGAACTATTCTGCGCAAGTCTACCTGCGAGAGTGGAAGCTGTCAGCAAAAATAAGGGTGTGCCAACACTTTTGAATTCCAGTATTGCCGATGAAGGACGCCACGAACGGATTTTTTTAGCCAAGTGTCTTTACATACGGCTTAGGAACATGCGTCCTATTAACCAGAGACCTCAGTAGAATTCAGGCAGTGGAAATGACATTCATTAGAACTATGAATCAAACAACTAGGCAGGGTAAAATTAGGAATGAGGTGAATAGAAAAGTAGCTGGTATTGAGGTTCCTGTCGCCAACATCATAAAGAAACGTAGACTTCAGTGGTATGGGCACTTAATGAGAATGAATAGTGAAAGACCTGCTAAAAATATTTTAACTTCAACCTCATAGGAAGAAGACCTTGGGGAAGACCAAGAAAACGTTGGATAGAGACTGTAAGATCAGACGTGGAGGAGAAAAGAAAACAAATTGGAAGACATTCTGGAACAGAAGATGTATGAAGACAGGAGGAGATGGTGAGAACTTGTACACCACCCCCGGGAAACTGGAGCTGGAAACTGATGTTGATGATGATGATGTCGGGATACTTTTAATCTCATAGTTTACGTACATAATTATCAGTTGCTCCTAAACTGAGCTGATGGGCGTTTTGAGTGGCAGCCAATCGTGTTCTACTAGAAAGGGCCGGTTTTTTTAGGGGTGGCTAAGCACAAAGTGCGCTGCCCTTTCCGCGCCTTGTCAAGAGTCAGGGGAAGGCGTGCAACACACGGACAAAGACAAATATATACAGACAGGAAACCTCCGTAAGGGTCCAGTCCTACGCTCTGGGGTGCGGGGAGGGAGTGTTTCCAGCAGTTCCGTAAGATGTCCCATGATGGAGCTGCGGTCAGTAGCAGCTCTTTAAACTGGCCAGAGCAGGCGGCAGGTAGCGGCTGCCCCCACCACCACCTCCCCTCAAACGCCGGCACGCCGGACACAGCCGTGGCCTCATGGCAGGCGGCACGAGCTCTCCCCTTACCCTCCCCTCCACGCTACCCTCTGATGTGCGAGAGGCACCCTAAGCCAGCGAACCGCCTGACACCTGCTAGAATCTTACCGAACTACGAGGGGAGCGTAGGACAGTGGTTTAGGGTGGGCTGCTCCTCTGTATATGTTACTCTGTGACACGGAGCCTCGTCAGCTGTCGCTGGGGCGCGGAGGAGGAGCAGCCCGCCTGGGTACAGGGTGGCAGTGGGGCCGGGTACGGGGTGGAGGGTGAGTGAGGGGGCGGGAGGCGCAATTTTGGCGGCGGCAGCAGGGACAGCGCCAATCTGGGGCTGGTTACTGGCGGCTGATGGGCCGGCGGTCTGGCTGGCCATTAGCGGTGATTAAGTGGCCGTCTGCGGCCGCCTGTCACCACTCACCGCTGACGGGCGCATCGAGCGCCTCGCCATACAGGGCTGCTGTCTGGGGCGTGGGCAGGAGGGATGTGTGAGCAAATGCAGGAAGGCGCAACTACGGTGCCCAACACCCTTTCTCGGAATTAACTTCGGCGCAGTAAAAGCCGTGGCCTAACATAGAAAGAAGACCTTCTGTGATCTTCCATATATTTTTTGTACATTTCTGTAAAGTTATAATTTATTTAATTTCGCTAGAGTATCATTTTGTTAAAACTTGAACCCCACTCTTTTCAAGGCTTGAGGAATAGCATTTTTTATTCATCATCATAATCATCATCATTAGAGACTGATTATGCCTTTCAGCGTTCAGTCTGGAGCATATTACCTCTAGTAAAATTCCTCCATGATCCCCTATTCAATGTTAACATTGATGCCTCGTCTAATGTTATGCCTTTTGCTTCAAAATCATTCTGCACCAAATCTAAGTACTTTCTTCTTGGTCTACCTCGACTCGTCTTACCCTCCGCTGCCGAGCTCATGAGTCTCTTAGGTAACCTTGCTTCTCCCATGCGTGTAACATGACCCCACCATCTTAGTCTGTTCGCTCTAACTGCTTCATCTATCGTGTTCATTCACAGTTTTTCTTTCATTTCCTCATTATGGACACCCTCCCGCCATTGTTCCCATCTATTACTACCTGCAATCATTCTTGCTACTTTCATATTTGTAACCTCTACCTTATGAATAAGGTAACCTGTATCCACCCAACTTTCACTCTCATACAACAAAGTTGGTCGAAAGATAGAGCGGTGCACCGCTAACTTAGTCTTGGTACTTACTTCCTTCTTGCAGAAGAGAGTAGATCTCAGCTGAGCACTCACTGCATTAGCTTTGTTGCACCTCGATTCCAGTTCTTTCACTATGTTGCCATCCTGTGAGAAAATACATCCCAGGTACTTGAAACTATCTACCTCTTCTTTGTTCCTCCTATTTGGCACTCAATCTGTTTGAATCTCTTTCCCACAGACATTACTTTTGTTTTGGAGGTGCTGATTTTTCATTTCATTTGTTAAAATATTTGTTAATATTGCTAGGTTTTCTTATTTTGTTATGTTAATAATTTATTATTATATTAATTAATGTGGCAAAAGGGTGACTTCTCCATTACACCACTGTCCCTGTGAGAATGTGCAGTTGTTTTACTTTTAAGTGGGTGCGAGAATCTATGGCTGTCTGAATGTGGGGAGTGATTGTTCGCTTTGCATCGTTCTCTCTGGCTCAGAGTCGATAGTTGCTGTGGCTACCAAAGGGTTTGCTACACCCTTTGGTTACCGTCCAGTCTGCGAGCCTTCCCTCCAGCGTGAGTCTCGCTGTCCGTCCCCACCACCGCTGTTTCTTGGATTTTCCGACTTCCAGTCGCTTCCCGCGTCGATGGCTGGTCGGTCTGATAATTCTGGGCGGGTCGTCTAGTGAGGTAAGGTTGGTTCTACTCTTGTTTCTGGAGATGGTAGCGTTTCATTGACTAGCACGTTTAACTTAGATTCGTAAACTTAGAATCATTTCTTGGAATATTTTCTCCGATCGTGTGCGGAAATGTGTTCTCGTTTTTTAATTCAGTGATTTCCAATAGATAAACTCGGTGTGTGTGCAGTTTGTTAACGGCCTGGTATGTTAAAACCTTCTGTGATTATGTGGCGGTGTATGAACTCTGTGTGTGTGTGTGTGTGTGTGTGTGTGTGTGTGTGTGTGTGTGTGTGTCCTCCTTAGCGTAAGTTTAAGTAGTTTGTAGGCCTAGCGACTGATGACCAAAGCAGTTAACCCAGATAGAGCTGACGCCCTTCCAGAAGGACGAGAAAGGCGCCTTACTTTTTTATTCTTGTTTGTAAGAATTAGTGCATAGTGTCATATTTTATTTCTTTGAATAAAGAGCTCGCATTGCAGATCAATTTTGACTTGTATTGTCGATTGCAAGGTGCTTGGATACAGCAGCAAGGTTGAGGTTCATACAGAAAATATTGAAGACTTCCTCATAGTTGGGTTTATAATTCTTGAACATTTTTCAATTTTTGAGAAATTTATAAGTATATATTTCATATTAAATATTATTTATCAGATTAAAATTATGAAACTTTCATTTTGACGCTATTCCAGAAAGGACAGTATTGCAAAAGTAATGCCGTGATAATAAAACAGACATCACTTTTAACGACCTTGTGCAGTCTTATGAAGGTAATTAATAGCCTCTGAGAAAAAATTAAACCAAAAATAATTTAGCGCTCTCTGGGTTAAGTCCCTTAGAATTACAAACATTAACATTTGAAGAATGTCGTAACAAGTTTCAAACTTGTGAAGTGATAAGTGAGATTCAGTAGAAACGTACAAAGTTTATCTTCGCTATATGTAAAAAAAATATATATCTATATCTATATATAAAAGGCTTGTGTGTGTACGTGCTGACAGACTTTTCTCCATGACCACATACTGCCACCCACTCGTTGTTGTGGTTGCAGATAGCCCTTGGTCTAATGATGTTAGTAAGGGAGTTTGGTCGCGGTGCGTGGCAGTGGGTGAGTGTGACGAGCAAAATTTCGCAAAGTATGCAATAAATACTCGTAGGAAAAGCTATATACTCTGTGACTTACGAACTTTGCGGTACGAGTCAAAATCTGTTTATTCTTTCAATCGTCAGACAATACGGTCCTTTCAGACTTCAATAACGACGAGGAATATCAAATACGTTTTTTTTTAAAAATAGATCACATGTTTCCGTCAACCACACATTACCAACTATGAACAGACACACAAAACAAAGATAAAAATCCAGATAGACTCAAAGATAAAAATACTCGTGGAACATTGATCACTGTCGTGGAAGCGTGGTGGAAACACAGACATACCTTAATGATATAGCCGCGACACTCTCTGCTGCGAAAGGTGTTATCGTTTGACAGCTGGGTCAAGAAAAACTATGCGATGTAGTCCTACTCATATCCCGGCGGCCTCCTGTGATAATGTTGGCAACAGATGTTGAATAACGAGAATCATGTGACATCGTCATAAGCCAATCGCGTGACGCAAATATTTTGTCGTGAAATCAAGCATACAGCAGGAACAGCAGTATTTATCTACACTCTATGTGGTTCGGACATCTTTGCAATGATTTTGTATCGTGTTATTGATGTTGCCAACATAAAACACGAGGCCGCCAGGATTTTACGGAATTAGATACATGCGTTGTTGTCACATCTCATTATGACTAGCACTTTCACGCGAAACTCTTTTGTATAGAGTCTCATGATTCACACAGTCTTAAAATTCATTCCAAATTCCTATTCAAGAAGATATTTGTGAAAACTGTTACAAATCAACATTCGCACTTACCCAATATTGTTTTCAGAAATGTAATTTGCCAGCCGCTTTCGGCGCTGCTGTTGCAATGTGTAACTTTATGAACACAACCTAACATTGAATGTACATTGTTTCGAAGCACGGACTTAAATTAATTTCACTCTAAGTATGAAAAAACTTTATGATCATTCATCGTTTTCGACAATGACTTCCACTTAAATTTGACATATTGGCTAGGAGAACTGAGTTTATTGACAGAGAGATCCAACAAGGATTGTGTTTTTGCTGACCAACGTCCGAAACCCAAAGAACCATGATATATACAGGACCTTCTTTAACAACTGTTGTGAAGCACGGGCATATAAGCTAGTCGAATATATAAAAGGACGACGTAAAGAACAGCTGAAAAATATCTAAAGCGATGAGGCATCGCACATCACACTGCGATGTCCGCGCCTCCGTAATCCAGTGGACAGCGTGCTGGGTGGCCACGCTTGGGGCCCGGATTCGATTCTCGGGCGGGTCGGAAATTTTCACCACTCCGGGACTAGTTGTCGTTGTCCTTATCATCATCATTGGCACGCAAGTAGCCTCATTGGCGTCACCTAAAGACTTGCACCAGTCAGGCCTAACACAATCGCAGCTGGTGTCTAACGGCCAAAAGTGCCACAGGCAATCATCATCATCAAGCTGTGACCAGTTTCAACACACTTGATCTTCAGAACAAGAGGAATAGCACTGTCTATTTTGTGTCCCAGCCTCGTCGCCGCTTTTGTGTCTCGTCTTCACCGATTGTCTTTGGTGTCGGTGGCCGAGTAGAAAGATACTGACACAGGAATAAAGGATGCACGCGTGTGCAGGTACGGAGGTGACCAGCCAGTGGGACAGCAGAAACTAGAAACACTAGAGTAAATTAGAACGAGATATATATTTCATAGAGACTTAGTAATACTTAACTTTTACATAGTTCTTGATTGCAGAATGCTGATACATAGATTAGATAGAGGCCTGCCTACAGATGATTCCTAGTGCCTATCCGATAGCCAAGTCTTAACTGGTGCCTACCTGATTTCAAAGTGTTAACTGGTTCCTATCTCAGTCCCAAGTGAACGATGTCGTTCAGTGGTGGCCATGAGCGGAATTGTAGCAGAGGGCGCTCGTGGCTGATGTCGTAAGAAGGCCGCGCCGTGCGTGCATGGCGTGCATGGTGGCTACAACTCCGCTCGTGGCCACCACTGAACGACATCGTTCACTTGGAAATGAGATAGGAACCAGTTAACACTTCGGAATCAGATAGGCACCAGTGCAGACTTGGCTATCGGATAGGCACTAGGTAGGCCTCTAACTCAACTATGTATCAGCATTCTGCAGTACTGAGCTATGTAAAAGTTAAGTATTACTAAGTCTCTAAGAAATATATATATCTCGTTCTAATTTACTCTAGTGTTTCTAGTTGCTGCTGTCCCACTGGCTGCTCACCTCCTACCTGTACAAACGTGCATCCTTTATTCCTGTGTCGGTCTTTCTACTCGGCCACCGACACCTACGACGGAAACGAGACACAAAAGCGGCGACGAGGCGGGGACACAAAAGCACCAACTAGAAATTGTTTTAAAGTCATCCTGTATGCTATTATAGTCAGTTAAAGACGACACCCTCTCATACACCACAGCACGATCAGCAAACAGCCGCAAATTACAACTTACTCTGTCCATCAGATTATTTATAAAGATAGAAAATAATAGCGGTCCTATCACACTCCCCTGGGGCACGCGTGACGATACACTCGTCTCTGATGAACACTCGCCGTCGAGAACAACGTACTCCGTTCCATTACTTAGGAAGTATTCCAGCCAGTCACAAATCTGTGAATCTATTCCATAAGCTCGCATCTTCGTTAACAGTCTGCAGTGTGGCACCGCGTCGAACGCCTTTTTGGAGTCGAGAAAAACACAATTCGCCTGTTCCCCTTCATCCATGACTCGCAAGATGTCATGTGAGAAAAGGGCAAGCTGAGTTTCACATAAACGATGTTTCCTAAACCCGTGCTGATTCATAGAAAGAAGATTATCCGTTTCAAGGAACTTTACTATATTCGAACTAAGAATATTCTCCAAAATTCTACATGAAACTGGTGTCAACGAGTAGGAGTTGATGAGGAGAGGCAGAGATAGGTACATACAGAGAGAAGACGACTGACACACAGGAGAGAAGTTATGGACTAACCGAATATTGGGACAAACAAATACCCAGCTAGCTAATACGCAGAGGAGAGGAGGTAAGAAATAGCTGTAGACCTAGAATTAATGGGCAGAGAGATTAACAGAACTAGTGTACGATGTAGGAGGGTTGGAACTTACACAGTGACAACACTGCTGTGGAGACGCTATGCAGTGGAATCTACTACAGTCGCTGATAGCACAGATGGAAAACCAGTTCTCAGCAAGGTAAGGAAAGATGAAAGGTGGAAAAGAATATACAGAGGGGATCTATAAAGAAAATGAACTTACAGGCAGTATTATAGGAAGGGAAGAAGTAGATAAAGATGAAATAGGATATACTATAATCAGAGATAAATTTGACAGAGCACTAAAAGGCATAAGTCGAATCAAGGCCCCTGCAGTAGATGACATTCTCTCAGAGCTACTGAAGTCTCTAGGAGAACCATTCATGACAAAACTATTTCACCTGGTGTATAAGATACATAAGACTGGCGAAAAACCATCAGACATTAAGAAAAAATGTAATAATCCTCATTCCACAGAAAGCAGGTGCAGGCAGGTGTGAAAATTACAGAACCAGTCATGGTTGCAAAATTTTAACACAAATTATTTAGAAAAGGATGGGAAAGCTGGTAGAAGCCGACATCCGGGAAGATCAGTTTGGATTCAATAGAAATGTAGGAACATGGGAGGCAATACTCATTTTTCGATTTACATCAGAAGATAGGATAAGGAAAGACAAACCTACATGTCTAGCTTTTGTAGATTTGGAGAAGGCTTTTGACAGTGTTGATTGTAATACACTCTTCCAAATTCTGAAGTCGGCAGGGGAAAAATATAGGGAACAGAAGGTTATTTAGAACTTGTAAAATACCAGACAGCGGTTGTCAGAGTTGAAAGGTATGAAAGGGATGCAGTGTTTGGGAAGGAAGGAAGACAGGCTTGTAGCCTTTCTCCACTGTTATTCAATTTGTACATTGAGCAAGCTATAAAGGAAAGTAAGGAGAAATTTGGAGAAGGAATTAAAGTTCGGCGTGAAGAAATGAAAACATTGCGTTTTGCCGATGACATAGTAATTCTGTCAGAGACAGCAAAACACCTGGAAGAGCAGTTCAACGGAATGGATAGTGTGCTGAAAGGTGCATATAAGATGAATATTAACAAGAGGAAAACAAGGGTAATGTAGTGCAGTCCAAGAAAATCAGGCGATGGTGTAGGAATTAAATCAGGTAACGAAACAATAAAAGTGGTAGATGAGTTAGTTGGGCAGTAAAATAACAAATACTGGTCGCAGTACAGAGGATATAAAATTCAGAATGGCAATGGGTAGAAAAGCGATCTTGCAAAAGAGAAATTTGTTAACATCGAATATTGATTTAAGCCTAAGGAAGTCCTTTCTGAAGGCATTTGTGTGGAGTGTTGCCTTTTATGGGAGTGAAACTCGGACGATAAACAGTACGGACAGGAAGAGGTGGCTCTACAGAATAATGCTGAAGATTAGATGGGTTGATAGCGTAACTAATGAGTAGGTACTGAACAGAATTGAGGTGAAAAGGAATTTCTGGCATAGATTGGAGGAAAGTGTTTGGGGTAAAACCGCAGATGGAGACAAAGAGACGAAAACAGTAAGCAGTTTCAAACTGCCCTCAAAAAGCAAGAGACTTGCTAAGGATAGAGTAGGATGGAGAGCTGTATCAAACAAGTCTCCGGACTGAAGACCACATCAAAACAAGCACACGTTGTTGCCATACCTACCTACCTTACCTCTGAGGAAATGAACTCGCCCCCCCCCCCCCCCCATGTGATCGGCGTGCGTACAATCGTGGGAAAGTCACTTTTGAGCGAGCGTCTAACGTAACGGTGTCACTATGTTTTCGAAACAGGAACAACGGATTTGGATCAAGTCTGAATGTGCCAGAGGTCGTTATTGGAGCATCACCTGCGACCAGCTTTGCGAAAGAAGCGGCAACACTTTCTTCACAACCCTCCCATCATTTTGCACGAGAATGTGCGGGCGCATACAGCGTTAAGCTGTGGCTGCTCTGTTTGGTCGATGGGACTGGGAAGTACTGTACCATCCACCATACTCCCCGGACTTAAGTCCTTGTGACTTTTGATTCCAAAATGTACAGATGTCTGTAAAGCTTATGGGACTTAACTGCGGGGTCATCAGTCCTTAAACTTACAAGCTACTTATGAACTAACTTATACTAAAGACATCACAAACATCCATGCGCGAAGGAGGATTCGAACCTCCGACGCGGGAAGCCTCGCGATTCGCAACGTGGTGTTGCAGACCGCTTGGCTACTTCCGCGCGGCACTTTTGATTCCGAAGATAAAGGAACCACTTTCGTGGCATTCGCTTCACAACTGTTCCACAGATTCGACTGGCAGTAGACCGCTCCATTCGCAGCGTCAACGGAACAGGCTTTGCTAACGCTATACTACACCTTGCACATCGCTGGCAACGGGTTCTACACAACGCTGGTGATTACTTTGAATGACAGTAATAAGTGCAAGCATGTAAAGCTTTTGTTTCGGTTGTGAATGAATAGTTGCCACTATTTTAAGTTCCAACCCTCGTATATCCAACTCACTTGGATATTTCGCGATTTTCGAGGATTGGCGGATTCTATTTAGTTTCCACTACAAAAACAAACAATCTCAAAATACACTGCCGGTAAAAAGTTAAAAAAATAATACAAGTAGTATGTAAGGGTACAGGGTGAATATTTAACCCTTACATTTGAATTCCTCTTGCCAAGACGATCTGATTGATATGTCACTTGCCATAGTTTGCGATCACTTTATGGATGTAATATGATTAAGTAGTGCACTGAATTCATTAAATATTAATAATGACCTATGAAAATAGCAGCCAGCAGAATAATGAAATGGAAGTAAAACTCTGATGGGCGTAGAAGGCAGACATAACAATAAAAGACTTAGGCCCGGTTGCATAAAACTTAATCTACAGTCAACTACCCGAAACTGAAATCCGGTCAAGCTGAACTTAGAAATTCTGTTGTATAAACTTTAATGCAACATCATTCCTCCTGATCTAAGTTCAAATTTGACTGGCGAATTTTCTCCGATTAACGTAGTTGAACTAAGTTTAGAGGAAGGATTGTTAAAAACTGTTTCGGTGTTTGTCTGTGACTACAAGTTAATACAAATAAGAATAAGTAGGCTTACTGTTTCTTCAGATAAAATGGTAATGCTATTTGTAATTATTTGAATAATAATCCTACAAGTTGTTTGTTCCCACTGTTTTATACACATGGTCTACAAGTTATGTTATCTTCAGATTTCAGATTACTCTTAATAATTTTATAGCACAATTTCAAAAACTTCCATTCGCGCTGCACCTCATTCTGGCAATTGTAATCACGCGCACTTTGCTTCCGCGCTTCCCCCTTAGCCTTAGTAGTGGAGGGGTCCGTTTTTTTACTTTCAACAACTACCTTGTATTGTAAAACGATATGAACTAAAATATGTTTTTCCTCTTTCTTGAAATTTGCCGCACGAGTTTTCTTCTCCATTTCCCGTTCTTGTTTACGTACGCAGACAAAACTCGAATGACGTCGAGAATTCTCAGTCGTTTCTATATAAATCGCAAGTTCGATAAAATCGCAATTATCTCTGTTATTTAGCTGCGTTGTCAACACTGTTTCGCTGACCTTAGTTCAATACGGAACCAAGTTCAGTGATCTAAGATTATTGTTATACAACAGAGAAAAGAACCACGTTCATTCCTGCGACGATTAGCGACGTTTATGCAATGGGCCCTTAATATAACGAGGCAGTTCGAACCAGGTTACCGCGCAGGCCGTCAACACCCTGTGGCGAAGGCAGACAGGGCAATAAGACCACCCAATTAGGGACAAGGCAGTTCAGCGAACACGCCTGTATGCTGTTCGCTAATGACCAGGCGAGGCGACCGATCAGCGTACCGCAGCAGTGATACCAGGCGGGCACTCTGAGACTGACGGGAAATCAATGTGAGCTGTGAGGCGGCAGATAAACAGCTCCCACGCTTTTAAGGAAAGCTTTTAAAGGACTCAGGTTATTGTGAGTGGCCGAGATGAACAGACCCTTTCCCAAGTCGACAGAACAAGGCTGCAGTGTCATAAGTTTTAGAAGGTTAACAACTACACGTTACGAAAACTCCCAAACAAGCTGATTAGGGAATGTCGAGCTGTATTTTGAGAGAGAGGAGCGAGGAAGCAGAAAGATGCGACAAGAATGTACATATCCCATTGACAACTATAGGCTGAGATTTTCGTATGGGCGAGGCCGGAGTGGTGATTTGTCAGTTAGGTTTCACTGGGCGGAGCTGAGGTGATATACGTTCCGAAGATAAATACAAGCCGGCCGCGGTGGCCGAGGGGACTGAGGCGCTCCAGTCACGGTCTACACGGCCACTACGGTCGGGGGTTCGAATCCCCCCCTCGGGCCTGGATATTTGTGCCGTCCTTAGTATTAGCTAGTTCATAAGTAGTTTGTAAGTTTAGGGACTGATGACCCCGTAGTTAAGTCCCATAGACTATACAAACATTTGAACATTTTTTTTTTATTCATACTAGGGAATTGTGGAGGCCACTTAGAAGGGAGAATTATCGTAGGCGTAGTGCTGTGAGAATTGAGCTTTGATCATTAGGTCATTTTCTGACCGAAGTGTCAGCGTCCTTTAAAAATTGATACAGATGCAGAGGAATTTCAATCATTGCAGAGTAGACTCCTATTCTGATTTATGACACTCACCATTTTCGAAATAAGAAATTTTTCTACTTATCAGGGTAAAACAATACCTTAATGGATAGTGAAGTATTTTTTTTATTTAAAGTTATTTTGACTTTTTGGCCCTTCGGCCATACAGCCATCTTTCAGTTTTATTACTTTGCAAAGAAATATTACATTTATCTAAAAATTTCATTATCTTACATATTAAAAGAATCTACGAAAACTAAAGTCAGTCGGTCAGGACATCTATCCGACCGATTTCCTTCAGTTTTGCTTTAAACGAAAGTTTTCGCAGTTTGTCATAAAGTATCAGAGTTAACTGAAGTCTCTCCATCCTTCAATTTTATTCAAACGCGGTATCCTTCTGTCCTTGCACTGAATATTGTAATCGGTTTGTTTTACGATATATTCGGTTCTAATTAAGGTACGAATTTTTTTTACCTAACAACACTCAGCGGATCAAGATCGTTCATTTGCGCTTGTAAACACTTACATTGATTGATTCTGAAGTAAGATATTTGTGAACATTTAACTTTACTTCCATTTTTCCCCAACTTTTTTGTTATTCCACTAACGGTGCGAAGTATTCGCGCGGGTCTTCTAGTTAGTTTTTTAACTAGTTTATTATTTTGTTCCCGGAGAGTTGACATGGAGACTGGTAGTGGCTGGTGCAATCTGATCAGTTGTTAAATAAATAATTATGTTGGTTTGTAAAAATTTTGCATTCAAAAAATATGTGTTCAATATTACCCGCTGTTGTTCAATCACTTTCACAATAAGGATTTTCTCTCAGATGTATTTGGAGGAGGTGGCTAGAAAAGGATCAGTGGTTGAATCTCATTCGCATTATGATGCTTATCAGTTTTTTATTTGCTTTAATTGAGCTGAACCAAGGGAATTTTTGGCTTTATCTGTCCACATTACTTTCCTTTATTGAGTATAGATGATTTATATTCATCGTTCCATTTTCGTATTGTTTTTCTATGCAATATTGCTTTAAAATCTGATACTGGCGATATTTTTAAATGTGCCATGTTTAGCAGCGGTTTTTAATAATTCATCGACTACTTCATTATATCTAACATTGACGTGTCCTTTAATCCACATATATTTTATATTCTTTCCAATATGTACATTATCTTTACTGGATTTAATTATGGCCATTGTCAGTGGATTAGGTTTCTTAAGGATTTCCAGCGTTTTCATGTTTTGTAGTACGGTTCTGCAGTCTGATACAATCAGTATATTTTTTCCAGTAAGATCTACAAATATTTTAAGGCTGCGAGTATGGCCATAGCTTCTGCTGGAAAACTGAAATTTTCACCAGGAAGCGATATAATTTCCATATGACTAGTACTTGGACATAAAGCACAGCCACATTCCCATCATCCGAGATTTTGGAGCCACCAGTATAAATCTGGACATACTGCGGGAACTAGTCGGCATTGTTCTGCTCCAGTATTTGTTTTGGTTGGAAAGTAGAAAACATCTGCCGCTGATATTATACTAGCATTTTGATTTGGAATGCATCGACATTCTTCGGCGATTAGGCAGTGTGTCTTTTAAGTATATGAATCAAGCGAAAAGATCTGATTTTAGATGTGTGTTCATTCTCCGTCTATTCTTACCTTCTTCAATCCACCTATAAAGTTGCATCAGCAGTGGTTGGTCAACTCTAGCAAATTTTCTTTGTAGGAATATGTCTGTCAGTAGATTCCAGCGTAAGGCATTGGGCATTTCTACAGCTTCTGCTAACAATGCATTTTGTGGGTGTGGAGTGCATAGCTTCTACGCAAGTTCTAATACAAATAAACTGGAATTTTTCTAGTTTCATAATAGATTACCTGTTGCCACTGCAGAACAGCATGCTTCCCTAATTAATCTTAGATCTGATGACACTTTCGTATAAAAATAGTGTGATCTGCTCCCCATCGAAATCCTGTAATAGAGCTCAACACATTGCGACAAGGCTGAATATTTTCAATGAGATACGCAATATGCCCCACCCATGAGAGGCATGAGTCCATTATCATTCCTAAGAATTTAGTCAGACTCTTCACAGGGAAATTATAATTACTTAATTTCATATGTGTAAGACCTTGTGGAATCTTTCACCTGCCAAATATAACAATATTTCTCGTAGGCTTTCCCGGCGATTCGTTGACATCTCGTGGATTCGGGTGTACTGCCGGTGATCCGCGTCTTTCAAACACGATATTTCGACACCGTAACTCGGCGTCTTCATCAGGTGTTCCCTGATACTGATCGACAAGCCGACCGTGTCCCATATTTACGCCTAGGCGGCGTCTGGTGCTTTCTATGAGGTCCGCGCCCAGTGTGCTCCAGGCCTTATGGTCTGAGACACAATAAACTAAACTCTCTTTCATCTTTGGCAGCCCCGGTGGTTCATATTTTTTAAGAGTGGGTAGTTGACCAAAAGGTGCCCTCCCCTCCTTTAATAATCCCCTCCCCCAATCCCCACAGTCACTAATCTCTGTACATCAAAATGTTATATAGGTTTGTGTATATGCGTTAATCACCGAAAGTTCTTCACCGATTGCTCTGAAATTTTGACACAACATTGCATTGTAATGCAGGATCGTTTTCAGGCATGTATTTCTTAAATATATAACACCTATACGTATTAAATATAGGGAGAGGCATTGAATTAAAATTTATGCTGTGGCCGGGATTCGAACCGGGACCGCCTACTTACGAGGTAGGTGCTTTAGACAACGCAGCTAACACAGCGTTGTAGCCAAAGCAACTACACGGATTGTCTTAAGACACGTCTCCCTCCACATGCTTTAATTCTGCCTCATGTTCCCAGAGAAATGCGTATTAAATTGCCAGGGCTCTCCTACATTGCAATTTAGTACGCATTTCACAGGGAACATGAGGCAGAATTAAAGTATGTGGTGTGGAGGTAGACAACGCTGTGTTAGCGGAGTGGTCTAAAGCACATACCTTGTTAGTAGGAGGTCCCGGGTTCGAATCCCGGACACGGGATAAACTTTAATTCAATGCCTCTCCTTACGTTTAATACCTATGGTATAACGACACAATGTTGCCTCGTGGAATTGCATTATTTGTTGATATCTATACGTATATTACTTCAGCGATTTTTCGTATCAACGTTTGCCCATTATCGAATTTATATAAATTCATATATGACATATACTGAATAATTATGTATATTGCCGCAATATCCCAAGTTATCCGACTGCCGGCGTGGCGCAATGGATAGCGCCACCGATTGCAGTGCTGAAGGTCGCCGGTTCAATCCTGTCCACCGGCGAAAATTTATTTCCTTGTATTTATCACTTCCACAATGTTTTACATGTTTCTTATATTAACTATTCTTCTAATTTCTGGTACATTCTGTCTGTGTATAAATGGCAGAGCACTCTGCCTGAGAGGCAGTCAGTGTTGCGTGAATGTCTCAGTTCGCAATAAACCTGTTTTCAGTATAAGTGTTGTGTTCAGTTTACAACCCTGCCTTCGAAGGCAATCTTGCTTCCATTTCAAGGCGACACTATAAAACATGCACATATTTCACTACAACGTCGTTTAAATTTCAAAACATTCGGTTAAAAACTATTGGAGACATAAGATTTTGAACATAACCACTGAACATGGTTCTAGGTTAGATGTAGTTGTTAGAGGAGACAGAGGAGGCGGATGGAATGAGTTTGTGACACTTGCGCGGAGTGACACTTGCGCGGAAAGGGAATTGGTAGACACTTGCGCGGAGACCCGGACGCTGCAGGTAGTGAACAGGGTGTTCCAGAAGTAGGGATACACCACCCCTACTCCACGCCCTCCAGCCGCTACCCGTGCCGTATTCAGGAAAAGGCCCACCGAGCGAAGTGGAGCTGTAGTAACGGCCCGGAGATATCACAGCCTCATTCAACAGGGAGATAACACGTCGTACAAATATCACTCGATTTACAATACAGCACCATGTGAAGAGGAATGTGATGAAATCGGAATTGAGCGCAACCGTTGCTAACTACAATTTCGGATTTACTGCATTTTGAGTCAGAATTCGCATCTATATTCGCATTTATCGGAAATGCGAATTTTTCCTGTCCCTAGTAATACCTCTAAAAATAAACAGCTGATCAAGGCACTAAAAGCAAGGTCAGATCTTTGGGTGTATTACTACAAATAACTAAAACACAATTTGATCATGCAATTATATACAATCTCATTATAAAGGTTTTTTGTAGGTGGTTTTGAGTAGCTTTTAAATATGTTAGGAATAGCATTATGAAATACAGACAGCTACACCTTATGTTTATTATGAGATATCGATTTCGGTTAATTTCAGGTCATCTTCAAGTCTCAAACAACAGGTGTTACTTATGCATTTTTCCAGTGGCACTCATAACCTTTAACTGTTTACACACGAGGTCTAACGTTGTTAGTCGCGTTAGCGATGAAAACAGAACCCAGAATCTTTGCGTCTAAATGATACATATATTGGTGTGATGTCTTATTTCGAAAGAACAAACATCACACCAACACATATATAGCTCTCGGTAAAGTGGAACGGTACGATGTCGTTACGTAGCACAGCACGGCGACTGGAAACGCATGAGAAGTGCAAACAACGTTCTCTCCTCAGAGGTATGATTCTAATTAGGTTCGACGTAGTCTTCTACAACATACAGTCTACACCAAAAAATTTAACGTTTCGTCTACTTTGGCGATAGCAACCAAATTTTAAAATCGTGTCTACTATGTAAAGATTTAGCAATACAAAACGCTTCAAGTCCATAACTTCACTGGTTTTCGGGTTCTCAATTTTTAATGTTTTTAATGTTATTAGATAAAAAACAAATTTGGGACTCACACTACAATTTTCATATGGCAGATTTTGTAGGTACATTCACAAGACATAATTCAACGGTTCTGTGCATTCATTTTATGAGAAATACCAATCATTTGTTTTCAGTGTTTATTTCAAATTTCTACATTTAAGTTTTTTTAATTATTAGTACTTAAATGTGGTGATGAAATAAATAAATTACGTGTATATGTGTAGTCTTATGCGGCCAAACTACTTAGGTCATCGGTCGCTAGACTTACACTATTTAATCTTACTTAAAATAACGTTGGCAAAGTACAAACAAACATACCCATGTCCGAGGAAGGACTCGAACCTCCGACCGGACCGGCCGCGCAATTTGTGACACAAATTACATGTTTGATAATATTAATGGCATAGAAGTATGAAATCACGTCAAGACTACTTCCTGCAAAAATTTCAACAAAAAAGTTGTCACTGAGTTTAGAAAAACAAAATTCTGGTACATTGGATTTTAACATTTTATCAAAAAATGAATGTTACTACAAGAGATACAGCCATTCAAATTTACGGGCACCTTAACGTTTTCCCTTCCTGAGTAAATGAGCTGCTTCTTGTAGTTTCAACACCTTTTTCTTGAATGTTCTGAATATAAATCTTCACACAGACTTCTTGAGGAGGAGAGTGATACGGATATCTGATTGTAAGCCACTGCCTATTACCTTAGACCTTTTTGACTGTACTGAACAGGAGATCCGCGTATTCCGTAATTTATATTTATACAGTTAACAGGCAATGCAATTTATAACCAACAAGTGGCTGTCAATTTCGCTTCATTTTTCCTGGAAGTCTTGCAAATTGTTTCTCCCTGTTGGTTTATGCCAAGTTCGGAGTAAAAATGGTTCTATATGACGGTGATGGGAAATAGAATTTATCGTCAGCATTTTTCGGTGTGTGACATTCCCTTACACATTCCGTATTTCATACATTTCTTAGATGTATTTCTAATTCGAATACAGCCAAATCTTTTGGGGTCTACGAATAAACGCTTCAAGTATGTAAAATACTCATTGACTTATTATTAACGTATTTTAATTGAAGGTTTAAGGTTGTGTCTCCTATTAAAGCTATTTTTAAAGAGATGGAAGTTGCGTGATAGTGGGGTTAACTACATAGCGGTCAATTACATTAACTTATCTGTGCAGGATGCCTAATATATTTATTGCTTGTGCAGGTATCTTGATATGCTTAGTGTTCTGAATAATATGCTTTTAGGAGGTATAACTGTGGAAAGTCATCGTCTTGTAAGAATGTCTTAATAACTCTCCAAACATTATCATTATTAAAATACCTTTTTGTTTTCAGGAGGAACACTCAACGAATTCACATGTAGTTAGAACAAGTTACTATATTGCTCTTCAGCTTTGAAAGGGTTGTGCAATTTCACTGAGTTTCGTGTTATGTTGACAGTGTGGAAACTTGACAACAGCAGTGCTAGACTTCTTGGTGTGCCTGTACCCAGGAAAAGCCATTAGCCGCCCCAAGGGTCCCGGGTTCCGCGCAAGTGTCACTCCGCGCAAGTGTCACTCCGAGCAAGTGTTCCAACCCCGATGGAATTGATGTAAAGAGGGGGGAAGGGGGGGGGGGAAGGGACTAACGGCTAGAGAGTGATGATGACATGGATATTAACACGCAATTACTCAAAATTCAAATGTTCAAATGTTTGTATAGTCTATGGGACTTAACTACGGTGTCATCAGTCCCTAAACTTACAAACTACTTATGACCTACTTACGAACTAGGACGGCACAAATATCCATGCCCGAGGGGGGGGGGGGATTCGAACCCCCGACCGTAGTGGCCGTGCAGACCGTGACTGGAGCACCTTAGTCCCCTCGGCCACCGCGGCCGGCCGCAATTACTCGATAAACGAGAAAGGTTAATTGCGATGACCGTTTCAAAAACTTCTATGTACTTTTAGTTCTGTTTCACTCGCTGTAATGTATGGGCTGAAATGCATCTTACAGTAAGCTACCCGCTAGCGAACTTTTTGAATGAATTAGGTACTCATACTTGACAAAGAGTGTCATTTTAAAGCGACTGTTACGAATTAAGAAGAGACTGTTTTATTAGAAAGTAAGATGCTATACTACGACGTCGAATAATCAGATCTTTAAACCGTATGCTTTCTTCAAAATAGAAAAGCGTTACGAAACTAAAAACTCACGCAGAATGAAAATTAGGCATTTCATATCTTTACAGGCAATGGAAAACATGTAAGGAAAACATAAGTTCATAAAACGGTGCGAGGTGCTCATATATACAGTCAACAGTTTTTACAGTGTGAAAATCGGAAAGCTGATTTCCCCCTTTCTCCCAGCCCGATCCGACCGGAAGTAGCCATTCCCGCGCGGTTCAATATAAATAAATATTCCTCCCAATCTAGAAGGCTACGTCCTGTTTGACCCGCCCTGGAATGGCACAAAAGTCGGCAAATTCCATTTTGTGCTAACAGACAGGTGCTGCGTTTTGCACGGAAATGACGCACACCACTGTTTCGCTCGGTTGCTTGTTATTCTAAGCGCCGGTTCGTCCATCTCTCGCTAATCTTCTCGATAGTAAACGAGATGATGCTTTTAACGTCCAGTTAAATGTGCTCGTTAAGTGCATTGCGTTTGTCATTGCCAGATACACCTCTTGTTTGCTAACCTGGAGAAAACGAGAAGGTACGATATATTTCGACTATGTTGGCAATAGAAACAAATGAACGTGCCATCTGAGTAAACAGCTGTTCAGCATATTTAACTATCAGGGAAGAGATTAGTAGACAGTTGTTATTTGGCGCTATGGTAAACAAACGTGAAAGAAGCTCGAATTTTTCAAGAAGTTAGTGCAAGAATCTTGTAACAGAGAAATATAAGGAAACATTGGAATATAAAAGAACGACATGGAAGGAAAAGGAAGCGACATGTTTGTGTCTGGCAAATAATTCAGTGCTGTCCGTTAACCATGTAGGACAGCAAAAGTGTTTAGGGCTTAGTACTATAACATACTGACGAGTGCGTAGTACCTTAGTGCAAGCAATAACTTGCACATAGGCGAAAGTTCACTGTTCCTGTAGATCGGAGGAAGAAATCGGTCTTTATCAAGTGAATATATTGCGGTATTTTAGCGCTTTGGAATCCTGCCTTTTCATACAGATTCTCACTTAACTGGACGTTAGCCATGTAACGAGCAGAATTGTACTCGTTAACTTAAAGGCCAGTTTGAGATCTTGTAACGTCAGGTTAACTCATAACGAAACATTGACAAACGCAATTGTCCACTAACTACAAGTTAAAATCTTAACTGGAACTTAACGAGACATTGACAAACCGGTCCTAAGCGTGGTTTTCTGTGTTTCAGAGCCGTCGAGGTCAAAGGTGTCCCTTATGAGAAACACATGCACTGGGGTTGACTGACTAAGGTAGACTTTTACGAGGCAGTCTCTGATCCGAAATTCCAAGTTTCGTGATCCGTTGACCCAAACAGCTAAGCTTGAAAGGAGTACCCAATATAATTTTCACTTAATTTATTCCTGTCATACAGCCTTGAGCACGCTTGTTTATAGAAACCTAAGCTATAATTCTGTAGAAATCAAATTTATGTAATACTTTGTATCATTTTTATTAATCGATATAATATACTTTACTTATTTTCATATCTTTGCTGTAAACGAAAGACTTTATCATTGGATTCGTAGAGTGACTGTCGTGCAGAGCAGTCGTTGTGTGACTCAAATGTTTCAAATGTTTGTATAGCTTATGGGACTTAACTACGGGGTCATCAGTCCCTAAACTTACAAACTACTTACGAACTAGCTAATACTAAGAACAGCACAAATATCCATGCCCGAGGGGGGATTCGAACCCCCGACCGTAGTGGCCGTGCAGACCGTGACTGGAGCGCCTCAGACCCCTCGGCCACCGCGGTCGGCGTTGTGTGGCTATGGTAGAGTTGAGTCGATGAGTAGTAGTCGTGGAAATGCCGAGAGAGCCTGTCAGTGTGTTTGACTCGTAAAGTAAAAATTCGGAAAGTTTAAACCAAGTCTGCAAATTGTAATTTTAGTATGGAAATTAATCTGTCTCAAATAAGGTAAAACTTGTACTTTTCTATTGTTATGTATGGTAGCCTGTATTAGAACTACTGTGTTGTCTTCTTTTGCTAATGAATGCTGTTTACTGCAGCTTGCATTTATCATGTAACCCTGAGTCATTTTACCAGTTCCTCGTTCCTTTCACCAATTTGAATTGCAATCCGTTCTGATCATTGTTTCTTGTGATAGTGATGCATAATTATTATGTTTGTAAATGTATGTGTTAATTAGAATAGTTCAGTGTAGGCATTTTGTCGCGATCAATTGGTCTATTAATGAGAGCAGGAAGTAGTTTGTTCATAAATTCAGTAAACTTCATAGTTAGATATTTTCTCAGTCTTAATGAAAGTTCAAATTACTAGGTCAGTTAATGTTAGTAACAGTCAAAGTAATTTGTCTGATCAGAAGAGAATTACATCACGTAAAGAGATAAGAAATACTTGCAGTGAGTGATATTTGAAATCGTTATCAGATTTGTAGGACATTTTTTATTACATTGAATCAGTATAGTAATTGTTGTACAGATAGGCACATTATCAAGTGCAGTGATTTTGGTATCCAGTTAATCTGAAATGTCTTTGTTTCACATCTTGTTTATTCAAGTGGCAAAAATAACACAGTAGTAGCACGCTGTTTTGTTGGCTCTCGCTGGTATATGGTGCACGGTAACAGATCTGAACTTTTGATTTGCTCACATTGTTTCTCACACACGAGTTTAATGTGTAGACCAATTACGAGTTTAATTACTGTTAAACTTATTAACTACTGTACAATTTAAAGTGTTATCCATTGCAAATCAAACAAAACCACATACGCATAAGATTATTGCATTCCATGTCAGTTGTAATTTATTCTAATAGGGCAAGGGAAGGTACTAAGTCTCATTGGCCGGCCGCGGTGGCCGAGCGCTCTGCGGCCCGCCAGTCACGGTCTGCACGGCCACTACGGTCGGGGGTTCGATTCCCCCCTCGGGTATGGATATTTGTGCCGTCCTTAGTCTAAGCTAGTTCATAAGTGGTTTGTAAGTTTAGGGACTGGTGACCCCGTAGTTAAGTCCCATAAGCTACACAAACATTTTTTGAAGTCTCATTGCTTAGTCAAGTAATTTTGTAGCCAAAACTACAACAGAAAATGTATTTGTGAATTTTAGCGGGCACGGTCACTTAACAGAAACAGTGGCACGCTTCCCCCCCCCCCCCCCACACACACCTACATACTACCTTCAGCATTCATACTAAAAAATAATAAAAAAAATAATAAATAAAACTTTTAAGCTACCTGCGGCATCCTGGCTGGAAACCTCACGTAGCCGAATCATCAGGCCCTGGAGTGGCTTGTGACCGTGTAATGCGCCACTGTATGTACTTTCAGCCTATCACAGAAAGGCAATGAAACAAGATAGAAATTATAGCTTCACAAAATATTAATGTGTCTCCCTGTCTTAGTGCCTTTTCCATGCAATTCAATGTGCCTTCCATTGTTCGATCTATTCACTTCCAAACGATATTCTAGTTGATTCCATACACGGTGGAAGACATTAGGTGTAACGGAGTACATAGTATGTGTGATTTTCTTTTTTAATTGGCCATTCTCATTGACAATGTCGCGTTGCAATGGAAGCAGGCTTGACTTCGAAGGCAACTGAACACAGCCCTTATACTGAAAGCACGTTTATTACGAACTCAACATACACGCAGCACTGACTGCCTCTCGGGCAGAGTGCTCTGCTCTTTATACATAGACAGAATGTACCAGAAATTGAAAGAATAGTTAACATAAGAAACAAGTAGAATTTACAAGTGAACATAAGACAGATATAGAACATTCTGGAATTGTTAATTGCAAAGAAATAAATTTTTGCCGGTGGGCGGGATTGAATCGGCGACCTTCAGCACCGCAGTCCGTGACGCTATCCCCTGCGCCACGCCGGCAGTCGGTGCACGTTGTGCAATATGAAAGATGTACACGCATTGCTTCACATAGTGCCAGTTTAGGGAGGAATATGGTTTGAATCCAACCGCGGCCATTCACATTAAGGTTTTTCGTTATTTTTCTAAATCACTACAGGCAAATGCCGGGATGGTTCCTTTCAAACGACGCGGCCGAATTCCTTCCCCATCTCTACCCAAAAATCAGTGTGTGAGCTCCGTCTCTAATGACCAAGACGTTACACCCTAAGTTTCCTTTCTTCCTTCCAGTTTATGGGCGTCAAGTCCGAAGATCGTGGTGGCCACTCGTTAACTCCACCCGTTGAAAGGTAGACATGTCAGATTGTATAGATGTGACTCATATCATTGGCTCCGCGAAGGCAGTCTCTGGTTCTCGCTGTCCCGCGTTTGAGCAGTTGTAGTTGTGCTTGGACTCTGATGAGTGAACAGGGAAAGTGCTATGCAAGAAGTGATGGAATGAAGTTAAAATTTTTTGGACGAGCTTAGCTCTTTGCCTTTTATGTTTTCTTTTTGCATAATTGATCTGGTTTTGGAACACGATGAAGATAAGAGGTAAGGAAGAGTTTAAGTTCGTAGTTGTGCCTGTTGCGTAGTTTGTGGCTGAACTCAGCAAGAGTGTAATGCAGGAATTTCAGTATTCCCCTTGAAAGCCCAGAAAGCAAGGATAGTTTTGTTTTACAATTGTGGTTTTAATGTAAAAATGTAATGAACAGAGTTCTAAGAAATTAATTGCAAAAATTATAAAATATTGTCTGACTTATGTTTGCCCTTGTGTGATAAATGGTTTTCAGTTAAAGGATAATGCTTCAAACGTACTTCACATTTGTGTCGACTTGCTCATTCACCTAAAAATAATTATATGACAACAAACATGGACTCGTAGTTAGTGAATTCGCATGGCACCTCCGCCAATTCCGTAGCTAGTGCTTTCTTACAGGTATTTGCAAAGCAGGTGCACATACAGCTTATGCTTATTCTTGCGCACAGATAAGCCATAAAAAAGGACAATCTTAACAGTCGACAGAAATATTTCAGCAACTCCTGTCGTACCTCCAGATTCTTGTCAACCAGTCACTTCTGAAACTATCCTTTATCATATTATTTAAATCTTATTTAACATTTGTTAACAGAGGTCAACACAGTAACAGGACGTGAATTTCTTTATGCGCACTTGCGTTTTTTGTTGTTTTTGTTTTGTTTTTGTTTGCTTTGCAAAGTATACTTTAGCCAACTTCATAACAGTTAGAGCGACGAGTTTTAGTTGAAGAGCAGAATTATGGTCTCAGACGTATAGACACACACACACACACACACACACACACACACACACACACACAACAATCACATTCCACAACACACCTAAAAACGTGTTTGTGAAATTACCAAAGCCGAGTCAGACAACATATCATTAGCAGTCTGCATTTTCAACACTAATAATTTAATAATTAATTTTGTAAACAATTGTCATTACTATTTACGAAGTTCCTACGACAACGGCAAAGCTTTTAGGATTATATAACTGGCGGTTCTCACTTAGCAAATGCAATACAATTACGATTATTATCATCCATCTATACTTTTTATTATCAACTTTAACTCAGCAGCAGCATAAATTATTATTGTTGTTACCATCGTTCAGGACCTTGCACTAACGTCTCTCACCGTTTCTGTGAGAGAATACCTACAATACTTCTGCTTCTATTCAGTATGTGATTACTTCAGTTACAGTAACCATATTGTAATGTAACTTTTGTAATTTATTTTATGTGGTTCTAAACGTAAAACAAACTGGTCTGCGTAATTATTTTCATATAAATACTTCACAAACTGTGAAATTTTCCGACGTCTGCTGATCTTCCAACGTTGGACAAACGATCTGTAACACATACAAATTTTTGCCGGACCGGGACTCGCACCAGGGTCTCCCACTTTTCGGTAGCGGTCACCTTAACCACTACGCCACCCGTGCACGCTCCCCGGCCACACCCAAACCCTCATTCGTCACACTCATCTCTGTCCCTCAAACACTCGCACACATTATAGTGAGAGTCCTGCAAGAAGGAGAGAGAGACACTTCTATCATCGTAAGCCTATCAAGGAATTCTATGTAATTACTGGAATTGAAGTCCAGTATTATCTTCGGTACTACAGTGCTTACAACGGACTGTATCAATAATACCGCGACGTATCTTACCCTAATAGGTATGTCTTCCATATCCACTCCAGACCAGTTTCCGTATTTAAAGAAACATGCCCCTTTATTCTCCACGCCAATATCACTACAGGTAAAGAGTTTTTACGTTAAAGCATTGTCGAATCGTATTGAACAAAGTATCCTGAAATTGGTATGTTACATTTCATTCATCTTAGAACTGTTTCGGTCTTAGTTTGAAATATTCCGCTGTCACTTATTGTAGAATCAAATGAACAGAGCAATATTAGTGGGGCACCAAAAGAGATGCCAAGGGGATGGAATAAGAGATATAGATCATAATTGTATCTATACTAGATATTAGTGGTCAAGAGATGCCAATAAATAGAACAATTTAAAGGCTCATCAGTGAGAATCTAATCGTAAACAAATTTAAGTTTTCCTCGAAGTCATTTCGCATTTGTTGCAACCTTTGTCTCTTTTGTGTCCCAACTTCGTCGCCGCTTTTGTGTCCCAGCCTCGTCGTAGGTGTCGGTGGCCGAGTGGAATGAGACCGACACGCTGGTGCAGGTACAGAGGGGAGCAGCCAGAAACTATAAACACTCGAGTAAATTAGAAAGAGATATATATTGCACAGAATGTAACAATACTTAACTTTTACATAGTACTGCAGAATGTTGATACATAGTTGTTAGAGGCCTGCCTAGTGCCTGTACAATAGCAAAGTCTTCACTCGTGCCTATCTGATTACGAAGGTCCTAACTGGTTGCTATCTCCGTCCGAAGTGCCGATCTCGTTCAGTGGTGGCCACGAGCGGGGTTGCAGCAGAGGGCGCTCGTGGCTGTCGTCGTAAGATCGCCGCGCCGTGCGTGCATGACGGCGCGCGGCGAAAGTAGGTGGCGCGCACTTTGTACTTGTGCGACACCACACCCCTCCCCCCCAAACCGCCGCGCCGTCGTGGCGTAGGGCTGAGGGCCACGGCGACGGCACTGGGAGGAGGGCCTGGGCGGGGGCGTTACTGGTGGGACGGGCGTCGTAGCTGAGGCCGGGATCGAGACGCCGTCCGCGCCCCGGCATCTGCCTTGAGATCCTCCAGGGAACCCGCCGAAACCTGGGGAAGGGCGCCCGCCCCCGCCCAGAGGGAGCAGGTCATCTTCTTCTGAGGTGCGTGGCCCAAGCTGAGGGGGCCCGCACGGTCCCGGAGTCCCTCTCGGTGACGCTGTCATCTGCGGCGGCGACAGCGGCGGCGACGACTGCGTCGGAGGTGCGTCCACCTCCATGGGTACGATCTCGTAGTCCGGGGAAGCTGGACCCGGCGGCGAGCGATGTGGCTGTCCCCCCTGGCGGTGAACTGGGTCTGGAATCAAGAAACCGGAGACAGGATCGCGCGGCCTGTGCAAGCGCAATTGGTTTGCGTGGCGCCGCAGCTCCGACCCTGTGGAAGAACGTACAATATACATATTGCGACCAAGCACGCGTTGAATGGTGCCCGGCAGCCATAGTTTCTTCTTGTTTCCAGCAAACACCCTGTACAGCACCGGCGTAGAAACCTGAAAACGCGTAGCGCCATACGAACCGACTCGGTGCGTGGGAGGCTGCAGCAGGTGAAGGAGAGTGCGGTGACGGAGGCCGTGTAGCAGCTCGGCAGGAGACGGGCCGTCACGTGGCATGCACCGATACGTAGACAGGAAAATTTGAAGAGCTTGCTGCCTGGAGTGCTGACCTTTCATCTTTTCCATGTGAGACTTGAATGTTCGAACGAAACGTTCTGCTTCACCATTGGACTGAGGGTGAAAAGGTGCAGTGGTAATATGCTGAATACCATTC
Organism: Locusta migratoria; assembly: GCA_026315105.1. Taxonomy (NCBI): domain Eukaryota; kingdom Metazoa; phylum Arthropoda; class Insecta; order Orthoptera; family Acrididae; genus Locusta; species Locusta migratoria. Next base: position 306,992,551 of record CM048751.1, read on the forward strand.
ACACGACAAAACTGTTGAAATTCCGCACTAACAAACTGAGGTCCATTGTCACTGACGATAGTTTCAGGCAATCCTTCGATGCAAAACACTGATGTTAAGGCACTGATTGTACTAGAAGCTGTCGTTGAGTTCATGGCAATCACAAAAGGAAACTTGCTGAAAGCGTCTACAACGATTAACCAGCGCGTGTTCCAGAAAGGTCCGGCAAAGTCAATGTGTAAACGTTGCCATGGTCCCTTGGGGCGTGGCCAATCTGAGAAACGTTGCGGAGGAGCCGCCTGATGCTCCGCACAAACTGTACACTGTAAAGTCATGCTCTCTATCTGAGCGTCCATACCAACCCAGGTACAATGACGTCTGGCCAGTTGCTTTGTCCTAACAATGCCCCAATGTCCTTGATGCAGGAGGCGTAACACTTCTCGTTGCAGGGAACGAGGAACAATCACTCTTGCTTGGTCGTTGTCGGTATGCAACAACAGTACACCCTGACTTAAAGATAATGCATGACGTTGTGCAAAATAACGTCGAACCAGAGGCCGTTGAATGTCTTTGGCTCTGGCAGGCCACCCAGAGCGAACAAAACGTGCTACCACACTTAAGTCTGCATCCGCAGCTGTTTCCTGTGCAACCCGACGAGAGTTTAAAGGAAAGTCTGCGACAGCGGAAGCATCTCTGGAGTCTATCTGACAACATGCCATTTCTGAAGAATCAAATGATACATCCTGGCCAACCGGAAGTCGGGAAAGTGTGTCCGCGTTGGCATGTTTAGTGGTAGGTCGGTACAAAATCTCATACTGATAATTTGACAATATCAAGGACCATCTCTGAAGCTTTTGTGCCGTTCGTGGCGGAATTGGCTTTGTGGGTGAGAACAACGACGTGAGAGGCTTGTGGTCTGTCAACAAATAGAATTTTCTGCCATAGAGATAATGATGAAACTTTGTGACGCCGTAAATGATTGCTAAGGCCTCCTTTTCTATCTGACTATAATTCTGTTGCGTCGGCGTCAGTAGCTTGGATGCAAAGGCAATAGGACGATCGTGACATCCAATACGATGCGACAGAACGACACCCAGACCGTACGACGAGGCGTCAACTGCTAACACTACAGGCTTCTGTGGGTCAAAGGGAATCAAACATGCATCACTGAGTAGTGCAGACTTTAGTTTGTCAAAGGCAACTGACAATCTTTAGACCATACAAAAGGAACATTCTTCCTACGTAAGTGATGCAGAGGAGCTGCAATCTGAGAGGCATTGGGAATAAATCTGAAATAATAGTTAAGCTTTCCCATTACTGCTTGCTATTCATGCACATTCTTAGGAGGAGGCAAGTCTTTGATTGCTCGAAGATGTGACTGTAAGGGATGGATTCCTTGGGCATTAATCACATGGCCTAGGTACTCTATTTCAGTTTGAAAAAACGAACACTTTGCTTTATTGCAACGTAGACCTGCTGCAGTCAACACTTTGAAAAGGCACTCCAGGTTTGCTAAATGTTCTTGAACTGTACGTCCGGACACCACAATGTCATCTAAATAGTTCGAACAACACGGTACGGAAACTGTCAGCTGTTCCAAAAAACGCTGAAAAATAGCGGGAGCGGAAGAACTGCCAAAGGGTAGGCGTTGAAATTGAAAAAGGCCCATGTGAGTATTAATGACGAAAAACTTTTTCGACTCGTCATCAAGTGGAATCTGTAAGTATGCCTCTGCTAAATCAATCTTGGAAAAGAAGCGAGACTGTCCTAACTTGTCCATCAGTTCCTCAGGTCTGGGCAGGGGATAAGTGTCTACAATTGTTTGACTGTTCACTGTTGATTTGAAGTCGGCACAGAGACGAAGTTTTCCTGACGGCTTGGGTATAATTACTATAGGCGAGGCCCACTGACTCGCAGAAACAGGAGAAATCACCCCACTATCTAGCCAACGTTTAAGTTCTTCGGCAACTGTGTCACGCAAGGCGATAGGCACTGGTCTAGCTTTACGAAATTTTGGAACTGCAGATTCTTTTAAAGTTACATGTGCCACGAAGTCTTTTGCACAACCTAGTTCCGGCGAAAACAAGTCACTATTTTTGTCACACAATGCATTGATTTTATCCTGAGGCACTATTGACGAAATTTGAAGCACATCTCTTTGAATTGATAAACCAAACAAGTCAAAAGCATCTAGTCCAAAAATGTTCTGTGTAGATTTGGCCTGAAGAACAACAAAAGCAACTGTTTTTGTTACACCTTGAAAAGAGGCGGGCAGGCTACATGTTCCTAGCACGGGAATATTTTCACCTGTATAAGCTGTTAACACTTGCTGTGACGGCGACAATTTTGGCGAACCCAGAAGTTCATAAGTATCTTTATTAATTAAGGTAACAGCGGAACCAGTGTCGAGCTGAAATTGCACAGTCTTATTGTCAATGGAAAGATTGACAAAAAGTTTTTGCTTTCGGCGCTCGACAGGTGCGCGAATGTGGGCAACGTCTGCTACGGTTTGTTTACTGCGCTTGCGCGGGCCGCGTAGTGAAGTAAGCGGCGCAGACTCGGGACGCAGCGGATTAACAACACTGTCACTAGAGGGCACTACCGCCGGATCGGCGTCCGCGCAATGCGAGGCTACTACAGAGTCACTAACTACTGCACTAAACTTTTGAGTAGCTACTCCAAGTCTACCGTCACCATCTACACAGTAATGGGCACTATTACAAGGAGCAGTTGCAGAAGGCACTATTTTCACTACAGGAATGCACTGTTCATAGTCATTTTGCTTGTCCCGAACTCTTTTCCGTTGCACTGTTTTACGCGCTCGTCGGCGCTTGCTACGTGGTGGACTATATAGTTTTGCCATAGGCGCAGAACTACTTTCTTGCAATTGAGATCCAAGGAAAGCAGTGTTCAATTCCACAGCCCGTATAACATTTACAGAATGAACTGTTCTCGCACTCTGCGAAGCACTGTTTCTAACGTTACTGTTCTTTGAGTTTTTAATTTGCATACACACAGACTGCACATGTCCCAATTTGCCACATTGATAACAGGTTGCGTTGCGACTAGGGCAATGAGCACGCTTGTGGTGAGACACACACTGGGGGCAAGATTTACGTACATTTTTCTGAAATGAGCGTTGGCGCCCGTTATTCAAATTACCGTTTCTAACACGACGGGGCGACCTTTGCGTCGCACTTTTACACTGGCTACTGTTCACTGTCTGTTCAGCACGGCCGGTAGAAAAATAAGAATCACTAGTGCTATACTGAGAACTACGGCTAGGAAAGCGTCCGTTGCGGCGCACTGAATTTACACTATGGCTTTGCATTTCTACATCAGCTAAGTCAAAAGTATCATGCGCTTCTATAAGCTGCAGTACACTGTCTAATGAGGGGTCAGACTGTTTCAGAATTGCTGCTCTAATTCTGGGGTCCTGAATATTCTGCGTAATCGCATCCCTCAACATCACGTCACTATACGAAAGTCCACAAGAGCAAGTAAATTTACATTGGCGGGTTAAGCCCTTCAATTCCGTAATCCACTCTTGGTGTGACTGCTGCGGTAATTTTTTCAGTCTGAAAAATCGGTACCGTGCCGCAGCTACGAGAACCTTTCTCTCATAATGAGCATTTAGTGCCTCTACTATTTGTTCAAAGTCTACATCACGAGGAGATGCGTTGGGGAATAGTTTTTGCAGTAACACGAAGGTGTTGGTGCCCACCACAGATAATAGCAGATGCTTCACTTTCTGACCTGTAATTTGATGAGCCGCGACGAGTTCTTTAAACTGTGCGAAGTAGTCACTCCATTCTTCCTCACGTTCGTTGTACTGGCGAAACGTAGGAAGAGGTGCAGCGGCAGGTGTGGGCTGCTGAAGCGGCGGCTGTTGTTGTTGGTTAGCTGCCTGCGCCGTGAGCTGGGACACGGCTTGGAGGAGTTGCGTTATTTGCGCCGTCTGTAACTGAATAATTTCCATTAAGTTTGGGTTCGGGGTAGTGGCCATGCTGACCGATTAGGCGCCGCGCATACAAGTAAATTATAACAAAACACACATGCAAGATAAATAAGGACGCTCTGCAACAAAAAAGTCCACAAAACACGTAACAAAATATCTTCCCCCAAAATTCTTATATTAAGGGTGGGTGGGCGGGAGCAATTTCTGCGTGCTCCGACTGCTGCTGTCTGGCTGCTGCAAGCGGGCTGGTCCAAGGTTCTATCCCATCCTCGTCGCCACTTTTGTGTCCCAACTTCGTCGCCGCTTTTGTGTCCCAGCCTCGTCGTAGGTGTCGGTGGCCGAGTGGAATGAGACCGACACGCTGGTGCAGGTACGGAGGGAAGCAGCCAGAAACTATAAACACTCGAGTAAATTAGAAAGAGATATATATTGCACAGAATGTAACAATACTTAACTTTTACATAGTACTGCAGAATGTTGATACATAGTTGTTAGAGGCCTGCCTAGTGCCTGTACAATAGCAAAGTCTTCACTGGTGCCTATCTGATTACGAGGGTCCTAACTCGTTGCTATCTCAGTCCGAAGTGCTAAGTGAACGATGTCCTTCAGTGGCGGCCACGAGCGGAGTTGTCGCAGAGGGCGCTCGTGGCTGTCGTCGTGAGAACGCCGCGCCGTGCATGCATGGCGGCGCGCGGCGAAAGTAAGTGGCGCGCACTTTGTACTTGTGCGACACCACAGAATGCTCGTGCGAGCGAACAATTTCAGAAACAAAAAGTGAGGCAGTGTCACAAGTGAATTAGTCCATGCTGAATATGCTAACAGGGGGAGGAGCTTTTAAATACATTGATCCAGTGCTGAACGTGAACCGCAAGGAAAGTGTATACATTGCTACAGAGGTCCTAAATTGTCGATGTAAAAATTACGAATTCCGCTCTTTCCAACTGACTTGCCATTCTGCTTTAAAATGCTCCAATTTCGGGTAAGATTATCATTAACAAAGCACAGGAACAAATATTTCAGGATTGGTGAATTACCGTAACGTATGAGAACAACGTTCTGGCTTGTACAGCTGCACATAACATGTAAGAGTGTTTCATAATTGATATAAACAAGGTGCATTTGAAAAGTTCCGTAAATGGTCTTAGGAAATAAAGAAAACAACAGTTACGAAAAAGTACCTTTACTAGCTTTCAAAGTAACCGCAGTTGGCAAAATTACATTTTCTACATCGGTTTTACAGCTGTTGGAAAAGTCAGCAAACGGTTCTTGTGGAATCGTTCGATGCACTGAGATCATGCGCTGTTCCATCTCCACAACCGTTGCGAAGTGTAAGCCTCTGAAGGGTAACTTAAAGCGGGGAAACAGAAGGCAGCAGGCGCCAAAACTGGAGAAGGAGGGTGTGGGAGCACAGAGACCTCGCGTCTGCCGAGAAAGTTGAGCACGCGGATGGCAGTGTGCGGACGGTCGCTGTCGTGCAGCTTTTAAGATATTCACACACATTTTTTGCTCTTTGTTTTAACACCATACATTTGCACTAACTTCCCATGCGTCTGTCGCCATTTTGCCTAAGTGAAACAAAATTTGATGTCGTGCGTTCTTCCATCAAAGATACGAATCTTTTTGATCACACGGTATGTTGTTGTTGTTGTTGTCTTCAGTCCGCAGACTGGTTCGATGCAGCTCTCCAGGCTACCCTGTCCTGTGCAAGTCTCTTCATCTGAGAATACGTTCGACAACCTACATCCTTTTGAATCTGCTTACTGTATTCATCCCTCCGTCTCCCTCTACGATTTTTACCCAACACACTTTACATTTCCTTGATGTCTCAGAATGTGTCCAACCAATCTATCCCGTCTTTTAGCCAGGATATGCCAGGAACTCCTTTTCTCCTCGATTCGGTTAAGCACCTCCTCGTTAGTGACGTGAACTTCCCATCTAATTTTCATCATTCGTCTGTAGAACCACATTTCAAAGCTTCAATCATATTTTTCTCTGAACTCCTTATCGTCCACGTTTCACTCCCATACAATGCTACACTCCAGACAAATGCTTTCAGAAAGGACTTCCTTACATTTAAATAAAATTGGATGTCAACAAATTTCTCTACTTCAGAAACTCTTTTCTTCCCATAGTCATTCTGCATTTTATATCTTCTTTACTTCGGCCATCAGAAGTTATCTTGCTACCCAAATAACAAAATTCATCTACTACTTTTATTGTCTCATTACCTAATCTAACTCCTTCAACATCGCCTGATTTTCTGACATTGCATTCCATTACCTTCGTTTCACTCTTGTTAATGTTAATCTTATATCTTCCTTTCAAGACACTGTCCATTGCATTCAATTTCACTTCCAGATCTTTTGCGGTCTCTGACCGAATTACTATGTCATGGGCAAACCGCAATGTTTTGATTTCTTCTCCCTGCACTTTAATGCCCTCCCCAAATTTCTCCTTCCATTCCTTCGCTGCCTTCTCAATGTACAGATTGAACAACATTTGAGAAAGGCTACAACCTGTCTTACTCCCTTCCCAACCTCTGCGTCCCTTTCCTGCCCTTTGACTCTAATAACCGCTGTCTGATTTTTGTATAGGTTGAATATAATTCTTCGCTCCCTATATTTTACCCCTGATACCTTCAGAATTTGGAAGAGTGTATTCTAGTCGACATTGTCAAAAGCTTTCTCCAAATCGACAAACGCTAAAAACGTAGGTTTCCCTTTCCTTAGCCTAGCTTCTAAGAAAAATCGTAATGTGAGTATTGGCTCCAGTGTTCCAACATTTCTCCTAAATCCAAACTGATCTTCCCCGAGGTCGGATTCCACAAGTTTTTCCATTCGTCTGTAAATAATTCGTGTTACTATTTTGCAACCATGACTTATTAAACTGATAGTCCTGTAATTTTCACACTTGTCTGCACTTGCTTTCTTTGGAATTGGAATTACGATATTCTTCTTGAAGTCCGAGGGTATTTCTCCTGTCCCAATGCATACCAGGTGATACAATTTTTTCACGACTGCCTCTCCTAATGACATCAGCAGTTCAGACGGAATATCATCTACTCCAGGGGCCTTGTTTCGACTCACGTCCTTCAGCGCTCTGTCAAATTCTTCTCGCAGTATCATATCTCCTATCTCATCTTCCTCCACTTCGTCTTCCATTTCTAGAATACTGCCTTCAACTTTATTTCCTTTGTATAGGCTATCTGTATATTCCTTCCACAATTCAGCTTTCCCCTCTTTGCTTAGTACTGGTTTCCCGTCTGAATTCTTGATATTCATACAGCTGCTTTTCTTGTCTCCAAATATCTCTCTCATTTTCCTGTAGGTGGTATCTATCTTTCCCCTAGTTATGCCTTTTTCTACGGTTATGCATTTGTTCTGTAGCCACTCCTGCTTAGCCAGTCTGCACTTCCTGTCAATCTCATTTGTCCGACGTTTGTACTCCCTTTTTCCTGTTCCATTTGCTGAATTTTTATATTTTCTCCTCTCATCAATTAAATGCAGTATATCCTGTGTTATCAAGGGATTTCTATTAGGCCTTGTCCTTCTGCCTATATGATGCTTTGCAGCTTTCACTTCCCAATCTCTCAGAGCTACCCACTCTTCTACTGTATCACTATCCCCCGTTTCAGTCAATTCTTACCTAATGCTTCCTCTGAAACTCTCAACCACCTCTGGTTCCTTCAATTTGTCCAGGTTCCATCTCCTAACGTTTCTACCTTTCTTCAGTCTCTTAACTCTTAATCTGCAGTTCACTACCAATAAGTTATAGTTAGAGTCTATATCTGCCCCTGGATATGTCTTACAGTTTAGAACCTGGTTTCTAAATCTATTCCTTACCATTATAAAGTCAGTCTGGTACCTTCCAGTGTCTCCTGGTCTCTTCCACGTATAAAGAATTTTTTCATGATGCTTAAACCAAGTGTTGGTGATCATTAATTTGTGCTCTGCGCAAAATTCTACCAAGCGATCTCTTTCATTCCTTTTTCCCAGTCCATATTCACCTACTACATTTCCTACACTTCCGTTTCCTAATACGGATTTCCAGTCCCTCATCACAATCAAGTGAATGATTTCTTTTATGTCCTCATACATTTTATCGATATCCTCTTCATCAACCGTGGTTGACTTATAAACTTGCACTAGTCTGGTTGGTGTTGGCTTCGTGTCTATCTTTACTATGATAATGCGTTCACTCTGCTGTTCATAGTAACTTAACCGCATTCCTATTTTCTTATTCATTATCAGACCTACTCCTGCGTTACCACCAACTGATTTTGTACTGATAACCCTGTTCTCACCTGACCAGAAATCCTGTTCATCCTGCCACCGAACTTCATTAATCCCTACCATATGTAACTTTATTGTATTGGTGTGGTGTCTGTTCTTTCGGACGTCCGAAAGAACAGACACCACACTAACGCATAAGTATTACACGCGACGACGGCGTTAGCTTCAGTTATTTCACCGCAGATGCGGTCATACGTCCGACCTCGCACGGGAATCCGTAATGGCGAGTGTAAGAGGGCATGGACGATAGGGGCGCTACAAACATAGCGTGCGACATGTGGACATTTGAGACGGACGGGAGGCGAGCACGGATGGCCAAGTGGTTAAGGCGACCGCTGGCCCGAAGCGGGAGACCCGGGTTCGATTCCCGGTCCGGCTCACATTTTCACTTTTTCACTTGTCGCCATTGCTTAATATCAATGCCCAAATGCGGCCACTGTCAATCATTTCTTTCCTATCCTTCTTCCTTCCCTTCCTTTATCATTGCAAATATCTAACTTTAACCTTAACTTTTTTCAAATTTTCTATCTTACCTACGCGAGTAAGGGTTAGAACATCCCACGCTCCCGTAGAATGCCTGTTTTGTTTTTCTTGATAACGACGTCCTCCTGAGTAGTCCCGCCCGGAGATTCGATTTGGGGGCTATTTTACCTCCGGAATATTTTACCCAAGAAGACGCCATCATCATATAGTCAAACAGTAGGGAGAAGTAACGACTGTAGTTTCCCCTTGCTTTCAGTCGTTCGTACGAACTGCATGGCAAAGCCATGTTAGCTGATGTTACAAGGCCAGCTCAGTGAATCATCCAGACTGTTGCCCCTGTAACTACTGAAAAGGCTGCTGCCCCTCTTCAGGAACCACACGTTTGTCTGACCTCTCCACAAATACCCCTCCGCTGTGGTTGCACCTACGGTACGGCTATCTGTATCGTTGAGGGACGCAAGCCACCCCAACTCGGCAATGTCTGTGGTTCATGGGGGTGGCTATTGAAACGATGTGTCGAAATTTCAAAGCATTTGGGCAAGAACGTTTCGTGATCTGAGATGAGAAATATCTACATGTATAAAACGTGAATTGGTTGAGCCATTTGTGCAAAATTCGGAAAGGTCTTGACCGATTTGAAAGTCTTTGTTTTGTTTTGATCCCGTTAATGCAGGGATGGTTTCGACAAAAATATGAAGAGAGACAGAGAGAGAGAGAGAGAGAGAGAGGAAAGAAGAAAAAAATATTTGTAAATCCATCGGACCAAACTGCGTGGTCATCAGTGCGTAGCTTACAAACTACTTAAACCTAGGTAAACTAACCTAAGGACAACACACACACCCATGGCCCAGGGAGGACTCGAACATCCACGGCGAGCAACCGCGCGCTCCGCAGCGAGACGGTTTAGACTGCTCGGCTACTCCAACGCGGCGAGGAGGGAAGAGTACGTCGACTAACTGAATACTGGAATAAATAAGTACCCAAGAATCGCCACTTAGAAGAATGAGAGGAAGGTAATAACTAGGCGTAGAGATGAAGAAAGTTAGGCGGAGAGACAAAGGGAAAGAGTGTGGGATGTAAATACATTTCCTATGCATATTGCAAAGCATTGCTGTGATCGCTAGTAATGTATAAAATATTCTGTGACGAACCAATGGAACAGTCGGTGAATATGATTAAAAAGATTGATAGGGTGTGTATGCAATATTCCTCTTCCTGCAACAGCTTCTTTGCCATGGGTCCAGTGAACGACTGTATACATGGGAAATACCATCACTGTTTGCCGAGTGTAGGAGGAGAAGCATATGTAGGGTAGAGTACGTGGTTGGCGTGGGATGCGAACTTGCAGAACTGTGCAGCTGCCGCCTCGCCGCCCTGCCGGAGCAGGCGGCGGCGTGGGAGGGCAGAGGCGCCTTCCAGCTCCCAGTTAGTGGTTGCGGCGTGCGCTAAACTGCTCACTGCAGGAGGCAGCCGCGCTAACGCGGTTACCGCTGCCGGCGCTGACCTGTTTACGCTGCTTGCTGCTGCTTGCCGTCACAGCCGAGGCCGAACCACTGACAAGCGGAGCACCAAGTACGGTACCAACGGATTTCGATGGGTGGCAGGTATGCTGTGAGGGAATTCCTCCAGACCATCAACCTAAAAGGATTTATTCCAATGGGACTTGATTTCTAAGAAAATCGAAATCAAATTCGCAGCAAATTACCACGCGTAACGTGTCTACTTATACGTCGCGGTTACCGCTCAGCGAGATAGCGTGGTGTAATCGGCAAGATGCGAGGCTGCCATGCAGGCGACCTGGGTTCAAGTCCGACATGGGTCAATTACTTTTCACACTTGTCGGATGATTGTGCATAATTATGTATATTCATAACCGTTCTTATGTAAACGTTTGCAGTAAATGGTCAGGATAAAAACATGCAACATTCGCTCAATATGTTATGTACTGCGCGACGATTATTTTATTCATTTTGTTTTTTCGAAGCACACTTTTAAGGCAATTGAAGCATATTGCGAAATCAGTAAACAGTCTTTTGTTAATACCTATAATATTTGGGCAACATTTAATACCTATGTTTATAGTTCCTGACCGTGCTGTTTTTATCTCCTCCTATGAGCCGCGGTGGAGTAGCCGAGCGGTCTAAAGCGCCTCGCTGCGGAGCGCGCGGTTGTTCGCCGTGGAGCTTCGAGTCCTCCCTGGGGCATGGGTGTGTGTGTTTGTCCTTAGGTTAGTTACCTAGGTTTAAGTAGTTTGTAAGCCACGGACTGATGACCACGCAGTTTGGTCCGATAGATTTACAGACATTTGAACATTTTTCCTCCTATGACGTGTGTACCCACATGACACGCCCCAGTGGACTATTATGCTACGGCTTGTCGTTCATGAGTGCGGCAAGTAGTGCAACGTGGAGAGCAAATGCGCTATGACAGAAACAGGCCCATCACATGAAACCTCTTCGGAAATAGATGTGTCTGATGAGCAGTCAAAAGGTGAACTCACTAACGCCTTAAAGTACTCCGAATCTTTGCTTCGCAATTGGAATCTGCTCACAGACACACCGCCAAGCATGATATCCGGAACGTCCATTGCAATGGACAAAGAGATTGCCAATGAAATACTTGGCATGTTGGCAGACAGACAAGTAGTTCACGTTGAGGAACTGATAGATGTCAACGAGATAGATGAACACCACGAGTATACAGCAGTAAGTATTGTTTTTATTAGCGATAGTATCTTCGTTGACGAAAGAAAAGCGTGCACTTGCACTATTAAAGTTACTCCACCAAAGTGTTCCCCGCTGTGCCAACCATGATATGTGTATTTTTACCGTCAGATAAAACTTTTCATTAAAAGACTACAACATGCTCCTGAATTATTAACAGCTAATCGCGAAATCGCTTCACGAGAAGACTCGATTCGAATACATTCACTACTGTTACATGAGTTCAGCGCACCAATCTTCGTTCCCATGATTAAATATTCCTGGTTTGCGTCGTAATTAATTGACGACCGAACATTGCTTTTGAATCTGAACGACCAGTGTTTTGCAGTATCGCTGATGAAAACATCTTGGGCCTGTAAAGCGCTAGCATTCATTATATGTTTGTGGTGCTACAATGTTCTGTGTTTTCGGTGCTTCTATGACTGTTATCACCCAGAATTTTGTACTGGTGTTAAAGATAGTGACGATGGCGACAGTGAGTAAATAATACTGCGCAATAAGTTGCTATTGTGTTATTTGCTATTATGCTGACTGTTTACTCAAGCTGTAACATAGGAGTGGGTATAAAGGCATGTAATTATGCACAAAAAAAGAAGAAAAATGAAGAAAAGTGAAAAATAAATGACCCGAAGGGGACTATTTTTATTTTATTTTTTTATTTCCTTGTTATTTTTTTAATCGTTTGACATTTCATTGTTTTTGTTTTTCTTTCTTTATATCTTTTTCTTTGCTTAATTATTTTTTACTTTTTTTTAAATATAAAAAGTAGCAACTACAATTTTTAAAAATTGTTCTACCGCTAGGTGTCGAACCCGGGTCTCCTGCATGGGATCCTAGCACCTTGCCGATTACACCCCGCTGTCTCGCTGAGCGGTAACCGCCATGTATATGTAGACACGTTACGCGTGGTAATTTGCTGCGAATTTGATTTCGATTTTCTTATAAATCAACGCCCAATGGAACAAATCCTTTTAGGTTGACGCCAACAGCATGTCACGCTGAATTCAGAAAGATGCCCCTTGTCTACTTACAATCCGTGAAACTTCATCACATACGTAAACGTTGATGACATTCCTGTAACAAAGATCTTAAAATTAATATAGTGCAACTAGTGAGGATCAGTTCGGGTACTAAAGGAATATCACTAGTTTTTGAAATACAAAACTGATTATACAATTTATGTTTATTGAAGCTAATTCTTAAAAAAAGAGGAAGAGACTCAAGTCGAGAAAAACAAATTGAATTTATATTTCCATGTACATGATAGATCAAATCCTGAGGAAAGGTAAAAGCAAGTTCACAAGAAATAAGTCGGTAGAATGGCTTAATAACTGCGCCTACTTGACATTAAAGGATACAATTTCGTCAGTTTACGATCAAGGCTGTCGCAATGTCACAATGTGATGCAATGTTGAAAAGCATATCTGTTATTACTGCTTGGGGATGGGTGCTGTTTGACTAAAGGGTTCGCATGCAATACTGTTAACTGCGCCCACAGCAGCTAGATGCGTCACCGCCAAAATCAAAACTTTTTCTGCCTTGATTGACGGCAAGAACGGCAAGAACGGCCTGTCAATCCTAGTCTGGCTGTATATTGGCATGGTATGTTGGTCATAAGCCAACCCACCGCATTGACACTCAATCCACTCCACGACAGAGGTGCTCCTTGCAGTACAACACTGTTCAGGGGTCTTAATCGCCTCTCCACACAAGAAATCGCTGCGAGAGGTTGCACTGTGAGCCTGGAGCAAAGTGCCGCACAGCCGGTGTGAGTGAGAGAGAGACTGAATTTCGTCCGTTCTTGTGTGTGTATCAGGTGATGCCGCCAGAATTTCCTTGTCAGTGCCTCGCCTAAAACCGTAGTATCAATTGGCGCGGTGAATACTATTTAGCATTACAGTATATTTAATGACGATATGTGTCTCTGAACTGATTGTTTACACAGACCAACAATGGAAAATCTTTTCTACATTTTACATTTTCCTTACGTATTTCAAGCTGGTAAACATGAAAATGAAGTTAAAACTGTCACACCACCCATTGCTAGTTAACAATCTTAACATCCGTTATTCCCATATTTCATGAATAAATCCATGCCGCGGTGAAGATTCCTAAGCTGCAGAGCGTGCCGCTGCTCGCTGTTGGAAGTTCGAGTCCTCCCTTGGACATGGGTGCATTTGTGGTCCTTACAATCAGGTAGTTCGTAAGTCTAGGGACTGATGACTAGAGTCGTTAAGTCCCATAGATTTACAAACATTTGAACATGTTGAATAAATCCATAATTGTGTATAATAAAAATTTTTTTAATTTCTTAACAGTAATATGTTTGACTAGCATTTTATAAAAATGGAACTGAGAAAGCTGTGACGACACAAAACAGCTAGAGTCTTTCGTTGCATTTTGTTTTGATGGCAATGATACAACCACTGCTCTAATTTCGATTTGACTTGTAAGTTTTGCAATATTCAGTCAAAACTGTAGAAACGTTCCTTACGATTTTTGTTCAATACGTGGTGACTTTGTTTTTAAACAACATCAAATGAATATAACAGACTTTGTTGAAAAAATGTACTTCCCATATTTTGGTATGAAGTTAGGAGATCAAGATCTAGCATCCTTAATTCTGTGTTAAAGCATTTAGATGTGGTATCCCAATGATATGGAGAGAGCGAAAAAATCACTCTGATGATTTTGTTTTTTGTAATTCTGTAGTAAGCTGTTATAATTCAAAAAACAAGAAAGTTAAATCTTATTTTAACCTTTGTGGTGGGACGATGGCAAAGCACTGATTTGTATTCAATTTGAGGCTGCCTGAAAACTGTCAACTATCTTTACTTCAAAGTAGTTTAAAGTTTTCACTATAACAGCATAGAAATTGTTTTTGGCAGGCCTACAAACTTGAGCTTCGTTTAACTGTGGATAGAGGTTGCTTCTGATTTTTGTCGCCCACCAACACACACAAAAATATCATTGAGTTCTTCCTCTCTAAGAAGTTCTACCATTCAAAGAGGAATTAAAGTTCTTTTAACGAATAGATTCATATTCACAAATGCCAGGAGTCACAAACTAATTTCTAAAGTATTTACTATCAGATAAATAAAAATTTCGTGAGTTACTGCATAAGTTTGTAAATTTTCTTACCCTATCTAAATGAACTCTCGTAACTATCAATCTCTACAATCTCTTCACACAAACGTAAAGGTCAAGTAAAGTCAATGTCCCAGAAAATTTCGGGAAGATGCTAATCATGGCAATAACAGCAATAAATCAAAATTAGTTCAATCTGAACTGTCTACACACTTCAATAAGAATTTACACGTCTTAATACAACTCAACAAGCGTTCACATTAATACAAAACGATCCATATAGACACTTATCCATGCCACTGATAACCAAAATAGTTTTCAAGGAATTTTTATCCCATAACTTATTAAAAAAGAAATTCAATCATTTGTCAAAGATATGTCTTCTTCGCTCACGACGCAACAGCGGGCTGCAGTTTCTCCTTCGCCGAAATAGCCGTCGACTCGTGGAGGTTGGTGGTCAGCAACCACACCGTCGTTTCCGGCGTAGAGGACTCCGCTAACCGCGTCGTGACGCTCTCGAAAAGACATAAAACAGAGGAAACACAAACAAACTTTTAAATAAATAATTTCTATAAATTAATAAAACGATTACAGGCCATCTACTGAAACAAATAACCGAAGTTAATGCTTACCTGATAAACTAAGCTTATAAAGCGGCCTGTGATGAGGTGTAGGTCCTTGTCCAGCAACATCTTTCATCTGCTCTCCGCCCTGTACTCCATGGTCCAGGTATTCCTGTTCCTGAACCAGTAGAGTCATTAGAAAGTATGATACTTAGCGGTTCTGCGTCTGAAGATGATGATCAGAATGATGTTGAAGTTACGAAGGTGTGTTTGTTGGACCTGATATTAGAAAATGTTTCTTGATCCAGATTTTAACCAACGATGACTTTCTGTGGAAAAAAGGCCAGGAAAGCTTTCAAATATGTCGTCGCTTGATTTTTTGGGTAATTAATAAATAGGACACTGAATGTGTTGCCATTGTTACAAATATGTTGTAAAAATTGAAGAAGTGGGGCGGTTAAGTTTAAATATTCACTTCTTAATACTTGGAACTTTTTTCCTGGAAAATTTGGGCGACGGAAATGAAAAGCAAGGAGAGTGGTTTCAGCAAGATGTGAAGGTAATAATGGAGAAGAGGCACCAGGGTCGCTGGGATTTCAGCATCATGGGAGACTACTGCTGGTCACTTCGTAGAATATGCTGCACAAGAGGAAAAGCTATACGCGAGGTTTTCGAGAGAAGAGCGAAAGGAAATATGATTATTTCATGTGTACACTGTGTGTCTTATTTGTAACACTTATAATATAAATGTAAAACATCCCCAGTCATGTGGGTATTCTAGGAAATGAACAGGCTGACCAGTTGGCTAGAGTAGCTGTAACTCCCTGCCCCCTTCCCATGGACAATCCCGGGCGCGGATTTGCGGGTGCAGATGAGATCGCTACTCATACAGGATTGGAACACCAACTGGCAGGCTACTGCCCCATCTAATAAACTCCATCCATAAAGTCGACCACTGCAGCTTGGTGTTCTTCCTTCTGCCCTTCTCGGAGGGAATCCACTATCTTTACCGTCTTCGCATCGGACATTCCAGGCTAACCCATGGATTTGTTTTGCGTAATCATCTTCCCCCACATTGTCGTTGTGGGGCCCTACAATCTGTGGCTCATATCTTAGTGGAATGTCCGCTCCTCTTGGCGCTCCGTGACAAATACGGAATTCTACACTCATTGCCCTCGGTTTTGGCGGATGATTCACGAATGGCTGATAGTCTTTGAATTTCTCCGTGAAAGCGATTCTTACTTTCGGCTATAAGATTTTATCTCTGAAGCTTGGACAGGATGGGTGGGTATGTGGCCTTCCCTGCGAGCAGTAGGGTTTGGAGCTCCTCCCTCCCCTCTCCAGACGACTTCCATTTCTCCTTTTAATTTGGAATTCACGTCGTTTCCCTTGTTTCCATTTTTAGGCTCCTGATTTAGGAGCGTACACTGTTCTTCTGTACGTGGTCTCATTGATTTTAATTCTTTTTTAGTTACTGTATTTTATTATCGGTAAGGCCGTGGCTGACCACACCCTTGCTTGCATTTCATTCAGAGGTCATGGGACTGATGACCTGGCTGTTTAGTCCCATCCACCCATCAACCACCACCAAAATGCAAAAAATCCGCACGTGGCAGAAGGAACTGAGTTCATATTTTGTTTCACCATCTCAGGAAACTTATAAACCAGGGTAAATTACACAGATATGTACAAAAAATGTCAGCTGCATGGGATATTTTACTGAATTATATGTTTTAGAATGCGCCGATTTCAGAAGTGATGTCCATTTTTTTATATCACATAAGGTTTGTTTGAAAATTCTAACACAAAAAATTGGTAAAAGCCCTCGTTTATTCACAATTATCGAACATAATATTTATTTACACTCAATGAAATATTATTTTGAGACACACAGTAACAATATTCTACTTATTCATGATTTTTATGAAACCTTTTCTTCTTTCTCTTGATACTTCGCGGAGTCCTTCTCGATTTCCATCTTCAGTTTCCCGCTTAATCGTCCAGCAGTAGTCAGCGAGCATAGTGACATCCCATGATCCTTGGCAACGTCTCTCGATATCACGGGCATCTTGGTGAAACCGCTCTCCCTGTTCTTCACTGTAGGCTCCCAGGGTTTCAGGAAAATTGTCTGTGGGAGTATAAAAAATGGACCTTCAAGCTCATCTTGCAGCTTTGAGCTTCAAATGCTGCTAGCATCTTTTGAACAATGGTTTTGTAGTCAGGATCCTTAGTATTTCCCAAAAACTTTTGCACTACAACCTTGAACGATACCCAACCTTCTTTTTCCTTCTCATTCATACTTTCCACAGAGAGGGTGTCGTTTAAAAGTTTTCTTATGGCAGGGCCAGTGAAAAATTTCTCTTTCAAGTTTGCTTATGACAGCTTGAAGAATTTTTTACATAGATATTTAAAACACTCCCCATTCTTTTGCAGCGATTTTACAAATTGCTTCATCAACCCCAATTTCATATGGAGAGGGGACAACAAAATCTTTTCGGGTGGTAACAAAGAAGTATCGATAAGTTTTCTCCGCAGCTTTTAAGTTTCTCAGGGTGACCAATCACTTTTAGTCCAGTTCAGTTCTCTGGATCTACTATCCTACATGCATAAGAAGCATGGGTGTTTAGTATAATCTGCCTGATTATCCAAAAGCATCGTGAGTATTCTGAAATCCCCACAAACCTTCTAATGATGGTCCTGATATTTGATTTTTTTTTTTACAGGATAATGTCCAAATCGTTACAGTTTTCGTCCATATGCACCGAATGTCCTGTCGGACGCGATGCAAATTTATTTTCATTATGATATAATACTACTTTAATAGCAGTTTTGGATGACTCAATGAATAGGCGCCATTATTACTCATGAATACAAATACTACAATATACATAAAAACCTTTGTGATTGAATCTTATGAATATATTTCCTATTTTTTGAAGTACAAAATATATGATAATTTTTAAAAACCCTATGCAGTTTTTTACTCACAGACGTGCGTTATACGAAAAGTTCTTAAAGACTTATCTTTTGTTTGGCATGTATTATGGGATAACTGCCACTGCTGAACATTTCGATCAGAAATCTAAGAAAATGTCACAGCTTAGGAACAGACATTAGTGACGAATTTAAATTTTTTAGTAATTGTATCATAAATAGGGGTGTACGTGGTGTGTATAAGAAGTTGGGTGAATGGTGCCATAGCTGACTGGCAACTTCGCGCATGTGTTCGTGGATGCGCGTGTGCCTTCAGAGAGTGGGAGAGAATCGATACACAGCATGCGACTGCAGTGTAAACAGACGACCAACTGGATGCAGTCTGTGAGAGAGGAAGAGTCCCAGCGCGCTGGAGCAGCGTGTAGACATAAAGTTCCACTAAAAGTTGGGAAAGACTACAACAGAAACACATGGTATGTTGGTGCAGGTGTACGGGAGGGAAGATGTGAGCAAATGTGTTTACTTTGATTTAAACACTACCATGAAGAATGAGCCGTGCTCAGGGTGAACTTCGACAAGCAGAACCACATAAATGACAGAGAGAGTGCAACAAACGCTGGCACAAGATCGACGACGGACTCTGATTGCGAAGGAATTGGGAATTTTCAAGGACATGGTGAACATCATCGTCCATAATGATTTGGGTAAGCCGAAGATCTGCTATCATCAGATAGTTAATGCTTATTTTATTTTGTACCTACAACTGCCAGAAAGTTTTTTTACATATAAACAATTTATTTATACGTGTTGCACACATTGGTACAAAATGTAAGCGAGTAATAGTTGAATAAAGTGACTGCCAGTGCCCGGAGTAATTTTCTATTCTGGAGTTTAATTTTACGACTAAAAAAGTCGAACATGAGAAAGACTTGGTCGTATATCAGTGTGATTTCGCACACGCACACACCACTCTCAGGCATGTAGCTGGTAGGAGGTGCAGTTCTGGGTGGCAGGTGGAATGGCTACGGAGGGCATAAGAGCTTTTCATGTTTGTCTTTCGTGTTTGTTCTTACGAGGCCCGTACGGCGTGCAACAAGTCTGCTTACCATCGGATGCTGAGTGGCGACCGTGAAGAATGAGACAACACTGTGTACTAGAGTTAACGTTATTAGTAACTCGCAGATTTTGGAAGTGAACTCAATGAGTGTGTCCATTTGGTAGGCTGGTAGAGCTGTGCCATATGCAGACCTGTGGAACGTTTATATCTGACTGTGACCGTACGTGATGGCACGAGTACTCGTCGAGGTTCTGTCCAGTCACATCTGACCGTCACGATGCAGGGTGCCTCGTACTGCACACAAAAAAAAAAAAAAAAAAAAAAAAAAAAAAAAAAAAAAAAAAAAAAAAAAATTTTTTTTGTTAAGCTTATGGGACTTAATTACGGGGTCATCAGTCCCTAAACTTACAAACTACTTACGAACTACCTTATACTAAGGACGGCACAAATATCCATGCCCGAGGGGGGATTCGAACCCCCGACCGTAGTGGCCGTGCAGACCGTGACTGAAGCGCCTCTGTCCCCGCGGCCACCGCGGCCGGCACCAAGAATACCAACACCCCTTTACATCTCCACCGAGCGACGTGGCGCAGTGATACACCACTGAACTCGCATTCAGGAATTGGGTAGTTCAAGTTGGCGTCCAGTTTATCAGGCTTTCCTGGATTTCCTCAAATCGTTCGAGGCAACTTCCGGCATAGTTCCTCTCAAACATCACGGCTGATTTACTTCCTCATCCTTATTCAAACAACGCCCACATTGTAGATGGCATGTTCCAGTCCTAACCTCGCATTCTTCTTCATTCATATCTCCGCCTGTCACACTTGAATAATCGATGGCCTCCCTGAAGTATTCTCCAGCTTTAGGCACTAATGCTTGAAAAGTATCTCCAGACGGACTGCGACATTCTTGTCCAATGCATCTTTAACATCACGACACATAAGTCTGTTTCAAATAGTTCTAGGATCGCCATGTTCTCCGTCACTCTCGATGATCACTTTTGGCTAGTAGTTCGGTGACACACTCATTCACTTCTCGAAGTGCCCGTTCTCTGCTGCGAAAACTATTTTTAAGATGATAAAACAGGACATTTGTAGATATGGAAAGCAGCTGAATCAATATCAAGAACTCTGATGGAAAACCGGTTCTGATCAAAGAAGGGAAAGCTGAAAGAGGGGTAGAATATATAGAAGGGCTGTACTAAGGAAATGAACTTAAGGATCTACGTCGCTTTTTTATGTAATTGTGAGCGAACAAAACATTTTTAAAATAAAAATTAGTAAATGTAGAAATGAGTTCAATTTTGTTGTTATTTAAAATAATTAATTAGAACAGATTTAATTTCATTGATTCTATCGCTAAAAAATGCAGTTAGTCGTTTGGATGTCATTAGCTTTTGTAATGAACATTGGCAGCCATCTTGATGATAAATCAGTATTTCCACATAAAATAGAATTAATTTTAATAACTTTTCAAGTTACAGTATATTATCAAATAATAACAATAATTGAGATGTACTTCACGCTACTAAACAATATTATTATTTGTTTGATGTAACTGAATTCGGTCACATATCCATCCGGCAATATACCATCTCAAAATATTAGTTCAGAGTTTATTAGTGTTGGCGGAATTTACGTCTCCTTTATGTAATACTTCCATTAAACTGAATTAACGAAACAGTTAGGTAAATTCTTTCCAATTAACTTGTTGTTCGTGACGTCATATTTATTGGAAATTACCACGGGTGTTTTTCCGAATTTTATTCTAATTCTACTCTCAAGAAATTAATCAAAATTATTCTTTAACCAAAACCGGCGCTTAAATTTAGATTTCAACTTAACTTTTCTTTTGTAATAATTCTTTCGCGTAACTTAGCGGCTCCAATTCAAAAACTCAATATCCAACCACAAAGGGACGAGCAGTGCTATAGGTTCTGTTACGGGATGCGATATATTCGCTCTTCATTTATTTCATACATCATTTGCACTGAGCATTTTCTCCGGATCTAATTGAGTTACTACGATGCAACCAATGGCATTCTTTTTGTGATGTTTCATGCTCTTGATTGCAAAAGAATAATGCTGGGTGCCAATTTAAAAATAAAAGTTTTCTATTGAAAATATTTCTTTACGTTGTAGACTATGTCATAGTACAGGGTGGCGCAGTGGAAATGGAAATTTTGAACGTTACAGTTGGCAGCACTGTAGCACCAGCAGATGTTCGAAACTTCGCACAATTGATGTGAATTCATTGCTATTTAGTAATCATGGAGAATTGGACTAGTGCGGAATATGCAGTAGATTGAGAACGTTTTACAAAAATGGTGATAGTGCGAATGCCGCGCAGAGAACATTTCGACAGCATTATCAGATTGGACGTCATGAACGTGTCCCATCTGCGCATGCGATTACAACGTGGTTGCGTAATTTTGAAGAAAGAGGATCTGCCTTGAAAAAGAAACCTCCAGGTGTCATTCCAACGGTACATAGCCCAGAGAACATTGCAGCTGCTAGAGCTGCAATCGAAAGAAGTCCTCGCCGCTCCGTTGGGCAGCATGCATCTTCGCTAGGGATTAAGCGACAAAACTTACAAAGAATACTGCACGAATTAGACTTCCATTCCTATAAGTTGCAGAGTGTGCAACACTTACATGAACGAGACACAGCGTCTCGTATGGAGTTTAGTAGCCAGATATTGGCTAAAATCAACGAGGACGCGAATTTCCTTGGTAACTTATGGATATCAGACGAAGCCCATTTCCACCTGAACGGATTCGTGAACAAACAGAATTTTCGTTATTGGGCACAGGACAATCGCTGTGAGTTGCACCAGCGACCACTATATAGCAAATGTTTGTTAAGCTTATGGGACTTAATTACGGGGTCATCAGTCCCTAAACTTACAAACTACTTATCAACTACCTTATACTAAAGGCGGCACAAATATCCATGCCCGAGGGGGGATTCGAACCCCCGACCGTAGTGGTCGTGCAGACCGTGACTGAAGCGCCTCAGTCTCCTCGGCCACCGCGGCCGGCCCACTACACAGCGCCAAGGTCACTATATGGTGTGCTGTATCATGTCATGGTGTTATCAGCCCTTATTTTTTTGAACGTGATGATGATAGTGCAGTGACAGTGGTTTCAGCAGGACGGAGCCACGTCACACACTGCTCGACAATCGATGGCATCATTTCGTCAATTGTTTGGAAGACGCATTATTGCACGTAAAGGTTGACATTGCATGGCCTGCGAGATCCCCTGATCTTAGTGTGTGCGACTTCTTCCAGTGGGGATATCTTAAGGCAAGGTGTACCGTACATGTCCTGCAACAATTCATGAACTGAAGGAGAACATTGAAAATTAAATCACTGCCATTCCCGAAGATTTGCTACACCACACATTCCAGAGTTTTCATAACAGGCTGTTAGAGTGTGAACGCCGAATGGGAGCACATCTTTCCGATGCCATCTATAAAAAGTAAAGAGTGTGAGATTACCGCCTAATAGAAATACCGGTAATCAATAGCATTTGATAATGAAACAGTATGAAGTTCACTGCAAACATTGACCATGCCAATGCACTAAATGTTACACAATTTTAATCTTATTAATTATGGTAGCAATGTATGTACACAGTTGGGTGACAACATTTATAGTTAGGCCATAGGTAGAAATTCTCCACGTTGAGATTTGCTGTGTGCTTGTAGCTGACGGGAGGCCAGCGAGCAGGCCGATGTTGGTGGCTTGTTCCAACTTAGGATTTTCCAGTTCGTTTCCGGTGAGGGGAGAGAGGGACAATGGCGAGTGCCAGGCACAGTGCAATGCACAAATATTGTAATACTACTGGCATTTGAAGTAATACGATGCAGTTAGGAACCTTTAAGTCCCTCATTACAAAATAGCATGTTGATAAATAAACAATACATTAGCTGATATAGTCACTTCTAACGTAATATGTTTAATTGACAATGAAAAGTAATAAATTACCAACGAAGACAAGACAGTTACACAACTAGCATGGCAATGTTTGTTTATAAAAATAATATATTAACTATTTCTCATTTTATTTTCAATTAATCTTTTGTATTTTATCTTGAAGTATTCAGTTAAATCACTTATCTGTGGTATAAGAAATTGCACGATTATGATAAACAGTACAAAGGATGTTTATACTAATATAAAAACGTAAGAAAATATTTGTTTAATGTGTAGTGTAATTATTTTGATTTTAAGTAAAGTTTTAGAAATGTATTGGCTGAGCGCTGTACGTTGGCAAATCGGTTAGAACAGCTCACATGCGGAAGTTGATGACGTAGGGGAAAAAACCCCGGCAGTTGAGCCTTTGGAGCGCGCGTGCGCGGGCAGGAAGTGAGGACTCCGGACCACGTGGGGGTAGCTGGCCGGGTGGCATCGCTCTGCATCGGTCGGCATGTGGATCTCGAGGTGGTGACTTTAGATTTGTCTGTGGCAATCGCCACGTGTGGTTGCTCGTCGTAGACTGTACCAAGTTAAATCGAGTGCTACTGTGTGTTTGTGAATATTTAGCCGGTGGAACAAGGTGTGCATTGCATTGAATTAAAGTGACTGTGATTTGTTAATGTAACACGTGTCGTCGCATAGGCATGAACATAAACGGTGTTTGAGACAGCCACGTGGTGTGAAAACAATTCGCGACAAATATTCATTTTTGTCTGGGGGCTCACGAGCTATATTTGATAAATGTGCCGACGTACAGACGTATCAGCCACAGGGTTCAAATATTGTGAAATAAACAACATAAACTGAACTTTCACGTGTTTTCAAAAATAGTAGTTAGTACACCCTTTTTCTCTCATGAACTTGATTTTATTATGAATTAGTTTTGTTAATCATATGCAGGGAAGGAAAGCTGCGAACGTGTGATATCATCCTCTAGAAATCGAGTCAAACATTCGAAATCGCAGTTCCAGTGTTTTTGCATGTTTAAGAATTTGGTTTGCAGCTGGTGGTTGTGAGTTTAAAAATTAATCTTTCCCTATTTTAAACTCTCACCCCGACCTTCACGCTCGCATTTGCGGGCTCGTCCGGGATAAGTTCACGTTGGACTTGCTCGGACGGAGAGATTAGGGTATGTATAGGACAGTGAACAGTTACGAACAGTTGCAAACAAGTGTGCGGACGCGACGGACAATTTCAAGTGTGTGTGGCGGCTGGCAGCAGAGAGCGGGATAGATTCACACTGGTCTTGCTCGGACATAGAGGTAGGGTGTGCTTAGGACAGTGATAGTGGACAAAACAGCATAATCGGACGATACGTAAACGCGTCGCTTGGTTAACGACGATTGGTGACTGGCAGAGTTCGGGCGCGGGCATCCGTAACAGGCGATCGACGGCGCATCGGCCCGGCAGCAGTGAGCGGCGGCGCGCGGGATCCACACACTCAAATTTCATCTTCTGCAACGGACGGCAGTGATCGTGGGGACTTCGCAAGTCGCCAACAGATCGTTGGGCCCCAGCAGCTTCGATTCTACAAAGGATAAGGGATGCAGTGAGGACATATTCCAGCCACAGCTTCTACAACTGACGGCAGCGAGCGTTGGGGACGTCGCAGCTCGTTGCAGCAACGTCTGGATTAAAAGATAAGTAAAGCAGCTGGAGCGATAAATTCTTGTGTGTTAATCAAGCTTTCTTGTGATACCGAAAATGGATAGGGTTTTTAAAAAGTCGCCAAGCGATAATTTCAGAGAGTAGCATACCAGAAAGTCCAGAGAGGGTAAATACTGGGGGAATGTTGTTGACACCGGAGATGTTCGCAGCCATGTTAGCGAGTTTTAGCTCAGAGTTAGAATCAATAATAGAAAATTCATACTCAAATTTAGCATCAAAGTTAGAATCAAAAATAGAAAATTCAAACTCAAATTTAGAATCAAAAATATAATCAAAAATAGAAAATTCAAACTTACATTTAGAATCAAATTTAAGATCTGAAATAGAAACTGTAAAATCAGAAACAGAAACTGTAAAATCAGAATTCAAAGCAGACTTTAAGGCAGACATTGGGGCACTACAAAATTCAATGTTTGCATTAAAGGCAGAAATAATCACAGACAATGACAAAAAGATAGGAAGTCTAACAGAACGGTTTGAAAATAGGGAAAAGGGGATACATGCCAGAATTGGTGCTATTGAGACTGAGGTAGGAGGCAAGTTAGATGATGTGAAACAAATATGTGATCACAGGAATGAGGGCACTATGCAGGCGTTGGCTGAAGTTGACAAGAGGATGGTGGCAGGTACTGAGGAAACAAAAGCTTTGTTGTTAGGAAAATTAGAGAATACAGAATGTAACTTTAGGAAAAAGATAGAACAAGTAGTGACAGTAAACAATACTGAGATTGAGAAGGTGAACACTAGAATAAATAGTCTAGAATTGTGTACTGCATCAGGAAACACTAATTGGTCCATGGTGCAGACACCTAATGGCAGAAAGTTTTCAGGAGTGGGTAATTATCATCCAGTAGATTTTTTGGCTGCATGCAAGGACCAATTTGAGCCTGGTATGTCAGACCAGTGTAAAATGAAATTAGCAAAGAGAATGCTTGACTGTTCTGCTCAAACTTGGACAAATCAGTGTGCTGATAAATTTGTAACTTTTGAGGCGTTTGAAAAGTTGTTTTTAAATAAGTATTGGGGGAAGGCCAAGCAAGCTAAGATAAAAAATGAATTCTTGAACGAACCAAACTACATGAAAGGGAACCCAGAATTTGAAGTGATCATTGAGGAGGAGCTGTTTATTCAAGACTTATTAGTCATAAAGGGACTTTGTTTAAATCTAATGTTAGGAAGTGATTTCCCGTGCAAATATGAAGCTCAGTTGAAGTATAAAGATGAAGTGTTAGAATTAAGTCTGGAGGGATGCATGAAGAGGGGGAAATTCAAAAATTTTGTAAATGATAAAGATTTAATGGGATGTTTACACAAGTAACTGCCATAAACCAGTGTAAATCATGAAGTATGAGATTCAATGCATTGTAGATAGTAGTTTAAGAATTTTTGTATATTTATTCTGTGGTCTGTGTTAGTATCTACTTGTGTGTTTAGATTTAAGCATTGGGGTCAAGTTTACAAGTGTTCTTTGTAAATGTTTTTCTTTCGTTGTTTGTGTTAAAACATGTGCTTGTATTAGATTTGCAGTTCAACAGTGGTATATGAGGTAAATATGTATGTGTATGTATGCCAACACTAAATGATAGAGGAAGTGGGAGTGTACTGTTTATGTGTGTGTATTGTGAGCAGGGCTGGATATGTGGTGTGAGTTGTGGGGTGACTCGGAGAATGAGAAAGTGGTGGACATTGATGCAGGCAGTGGGGTCTGTGGCTTAAATAAATTGTGATGAAAATGTCAGCTGACAGTGTTGCATATGTGGGTTTGACTGACCATATGGGTCAGAAGTGAGGAATGTATGTTTGTTGTGGCTGTTTCGGCTAAAGGTGTGTTGGGTTGAGAAATGTTTCAATGAGGGAAAGTGTTTGCTCTTTAATGTCTGTCTCTTTGAGTGTTTGGTAGGTAACATGTCTAATAGGGAATGGTCTGTATTGTTATATTAAAATGATTCTGATAACACAGTTTGGTTTCTTTAATGGTGCTCAACTGTTGACTGAACAATTTCTGCAACAACAGTTGACGAGAACTATTTTTCTGTCTAGCCTGAGCATCAATAGGGTTGGGTAGTATTTTATTTAAAAATGTAGATGTTTTGTGATAAACAAATTTAGAAATTAGACTTTAACCATAGATATTTTATTGTGGGGAGTACTTGTGGAAAGCACATGAGACTGATGACAGGGATCCAAATTTAATCTCACACCAGCAAAAAAAAATTTTTTTGGTGCGAGGGGGTAGGATTTGTATTTATGCTTGTAGGTGTCATTATGATGGAAGAGAAAATTCTCTATGATAACATTCTTTTGGTAGTATTATTTGAGCTTTAAGATATATTTTTGACATAGGCAGGTTGTTTTTTTATTTGATGGAGTAATACTCCAAGTAGGCCACATATTCTCTTGTCTGTTTCATCTGAAGCTATGGCTGATGAGAGTGCAGGCATGGTTGTTTGGGTTGATCTGATAATGACTAACACCAGCCACTTTGAGTTGTTAATTCTGTTGATTTGCATGTTACTGTACATGTCTCAATACTTAGTTTCAATTGCACCAAGTCTGGATGGCAGAGGGGTGGGATACTAATCCAACCGAATCCTGGTGTCCAGACAAACTTTTGTCTATGTTGACTCATGAGTGCCTTCTGCTTTTCCTCTTCCATGTAGGGTGCATATGACGTGTGTCAACAAGAACGCTTGATCCAGTGCCTTGAATCTAAGCTGCAACAGCATGTTGGTTGAAATGACGGAGACATACGACCGTACACCATGGACCAGAGTTGCTGCAACGATGACTCTGGTGTTCTCAGTGTCAAAGTGGTGAGAGATTTCCTTTAAACAAGTGGAGTGTACACCGTCAAAAGTTTTTATAGTGATAATTCTAGTTTTTCCATGTAGAACAAGGTCCTCTAAAGACTAAAGGTCAATACTATTATAAATTTGGTGCCAATTCCGTATATAAACAACAGGCACACTTAAAATTCATGGATGTAATTAGTTATAAGGATTCTTTTCTTAAAAATATGCACACACTACAAGTGATCTTAATGGTACAAATATTGGGAAATTTTCTCACTGCCCTGTTTATTTTTATTTATCTATTAATTTATTTTTTGCATTAGTTGAGGTCATAATTGGCATAGTGTTTGGGCCAATCCGATTCAATAATTTTGTAATTTAAAATTTTGCTCATTTGAATGTATTAATTTTGGTGCTACTTGCGCCATCCTGCACATGGTTTGGATGCCGCAAGTGGGGGTATTGTGAGATTACCGCCTAATAGAAATACCGGTAATCAATAGCATTTGATAATGAAACAGTATGAAGTTCACTGCAAACATTGACCATGCCAATGCTCTAAATGTTACACAATTTTAATCTTATTAATTATGGTAGCAATGTATGTACACAGTTGGGTGACAACATTTATAGTTAGGCCATAGGTAGAAATTCTGCACGTTAAGATTTGCTGTGTGCTTGTAGCTGACGGGAGGCCAGCGAGCAGGCCGACGTTGATGGCTTGTTCCAACTTAGGATTTTCCAGTTCGTTTCCGGTGAGGGGAGAGAGGGACAATGGCGAGTGCCAGGCACAGTGCAATGCACAAATATTGTAATACTACTGGCATTTGAAGTAATACGATACAGTTATGAACCTTTAAGGCCCTCATTACAAAATAGCCTGTTGATAAATAAACAATACATTAGCTGATATAGTCACATCTAACGTAATAGGTTTAATTGACAATGAAAAGTAATAAATTACCAACGAAGACAAGACAGTTACACAACTAGCATGGCAATGTTTGTTTATAAAAATAATATATTAACTATTTCTCATTTTATTTTCAATTAATCTTTTGTATTTTATCTTGAAGTATTCAGTTAAATCACTTATCTGTGGTATAAGAAATTGCACGATTATGATAAACAGTACAAAGGATGTTTATACTAATATAAAAACGTAAGAAAATATTTGTTTAATGTGTAGTGTAATTATTTTGATTTTAAGTAAAGGTTTAGAAATGTATTGGCTGAGCGCCGTACGTTGGCAAATCGGTTAGAACAGCTCACATGGGGAAGTTTATGACGTAGGGGAAAAACCCCGGCAGTTGAGCTTTTGGCACGCGCGTGCGCGAGAGGGCAGGAAGTGAGGACTCCGGACCACGTGGGGGTAGCTGGCCGGGCGGCATCGCTCTGCATCGGTCGGCATGTGGATCTCGAGGTGGTGACTTTAGATTTGTCTGTGGCAATCGCCACGTGTGGTTGCTCGTCGTAGACTGTACCAAGTTAAATCGAGTGCTACTGTGTGTTTGTGAATATTTAGCCGGTGGAACAAGGTGTGCATTGCATTGAATTAAAGTGACTGTGATTTGTTAATGTAACACGTGTCGTCGCATAGGCATGAACATAAACGGTGTTTGAGACAGCCACGTGGTGTGAAAACAATTCGCGACAAATATTCATTTTTGTCTGGGGGCTCACGAGCTATATTTGATAAATGTGCCGACGTACAGACGTATCAGCCACAGGGTTCAAATATTGTGAAATAAACAACATAAACTGAACTTTCACGTGTTTTCAAAAATAGTAGTTAGTACACCCTTTTTCTCTCATGAACTTGATTTTATTATGAATTAGTTTTGTTAATCATATGCAGGGAAGGAAAGCTGCGAACGTGTGATATCATCCTCTAGCAATCGAGTCAAACATTCGCAATCGCAGTTCCAGTGTTTTTGCATGTTTAGGAATTTGGTTCGCAGCTGGTGGTTGAGAGTTTAAAAATTAATCTTTCCCTATTTTAAACTCTCACCCCGACCTTCACGCTCGCAAGAGACACTTTTGGACATTTTGATCCTAAAGACATACTGAATAATGGCATACTGAATACATTCACTTTCGTTAATAAATTACTAGTTTTATGAATTCATCCATGGAAATGACGTTATTTCGAAATTTCCCGTTTCCCTGCGCCACCCTGTACTTACTTTCATAAGTCTGTGTCATATGTTCAAGCCCGTGATAGTCGTTTTTAAATATCTACTGTTGCTTTAAAGATATTTCAGGTCAAAAGTTTAAGTGGGGCACCAGCGCTGGAATCTAAATGCAGCAAAAGCAGCGACAGTGTGTAAAGCGCTCTCTGAACTGCTACTGCGCGGGCAATCTCGCGGTGCGGCTTTTTCAACCACAAACGAGTTTGCATCATAAAAAACTACATTTCGGGATAGGACTGCGAAAGTAGGGCAAATTAGAGAGAAAAACTGCACGGGTTGCAGAATGCAAAGTAAGGGGAATCAGAGCGGGACGAAGCGAAGCGCAAGAGGTGCGCGCGTCGTCGGCAGAGCTGGTTAGCGGCGGAGCGTGTGAATGGCCTCCCATCCCCCAGGGGGGGGAGGGGTGTCATGAGAGGCGACCTAATGCAGTTTGTGCTCTGCCGCGGGAAAGAGGAAAAGGCGGAGAGAGACTGGAGCTTTGATTCCGCCCTGGTTTCCAGTTCCTCTCCTCTCCCTTCCTTCCTTCCCCCGTCTTCCTTATCCCGCCGTTGCGCCTTCTTACACGGACGCCTCTTCAGAAAGTAATATACGCAGCCCCAGAAAACAAACGGCTCTCGTAGCCCTCTCGTAGCCCTCGGCACGGGTGGGGGCTGTCTGGAGGCCGAGGAGAAGTTAAATTACGCGTCAATTTGTTTTTAATTGCGAGGCGAGCGCCAAAGTTACACGCCGCCAAACAAGCTGACAGAGCTGCTGTGTCTTTTATTGTGCCTCCCATGGAAGTATTTAGGCCCTACACTGATTCTCCTTTCCCGCCTCGGTTACACTCACAAATCAAGATTTCGATTTACAAACAGTGGCCGTAATGTGTCATTTAGAAGTAGATATCATCGGAGTAGTGTCTACACTACAGTCGTCCATCCTAATTTACGGTATTGTTGCGCATTGTAGGATTCTTATCAGGTGCGACTGACGGAGAATATAAAGCTCAGAGAAGGGCAGCTCGCTTCGTGTCACTGCGATACAGGGGAGACGGTTCCGAGGTAAATGATTTACGAGTTGGGGTGGAAATCATTATAAAAAGACACAAGAAGCCGTTATTAGTCCCATCTAAATATACACTAGTGGCCATTAAAATTGCTACACCAAGAAGAAATGCAGATGTTAGCGGGTATCCATTGGACACATATATTATACTAGATCTCACACGTGATTACGTTTGCACGCAATTTGTGTGCATAAAGCCTGAGAAATCAGTACTCAGAACAACCACCTCTGACCGTAATAATGACCTTGATGCGCCTGGGCATTGAGTCAAACAGAGCTTGGATGGCGAGTACAGCTACAGATGCCGATGCAGCTTTAACACAATACCACAGTTCATCAAGAGTAGTGACTGGCGTATTGTGACGAGCCAGTTGCTCGGCCACCATTGACGAAACAATTTCAATTGGTGAGAGATCTCCAGAATGTGCTGGCCAGAGCAGCAGTCGAACATTTTCCGTATCCAGAAAGGACAGTACAGGACCTCCCACATGCGGTCGTGCATTATCCTGCTCAAATGTAGGGCTTCGTAGGGGTCGAATGAAAGGTAGAACCACGGATTGTAAAACATCTGAAATGTAACGGACACTGTTCAAAGTGTCATCGACGAGAACAAGAGGTGACCGAGACGTGTAACCAATGGCACCCCATGCCTTCACGCCGGGTGATACCCCAGTAGGGCGATGACGAATACACGCTTCCAATGTGCGTTCACCGCGATGTCGTGAACAGGGATGCGACCATCATGATGCTGTAAACAGGACTTGCATTCATCAAAAAATTAAAAAATAAATAAATAAATAAATAAAATATAGGCGTTTTGCTATTCGTGCACCCAGGTTCGTAGTCGCGTACACCATCGCAGGCGCTCCTGTCTGTGAAGCAGCGTCAAGGGTAACCGCAACCATGGTCTCGGAGCTGATAGTCCATGATGCTGTAAACGTCGTCTAATTGTTCGTGCAGATAATTGTTGTCTGGCAAACGTCCCCATCTCTTGACTCAGGGATCGAGACGTGGCTGCACGATCCGTTACAGCCATGCGGATAAGATGCCTGTCATCTCGACTGCTAGTGATACGAGGCCGTTGGGATCCAGCACGGCGTTCTGTATTGCCCTCCTGAATCCACCGTTTCCATATTCTGCTAACAGTCATTGGATCGCGACCAACACCAGCAGCAACGTCGCGATACGATAAACCGCAGTCGCGATAGGCTACAATCCGACCTTTATCAAAGTCGGAAACGTAATGGTACGCATTTCTCCTCCTTACTCGAGGCATGACAACAACGTTTCACCAGGCAACGCCGGTCAACTGCTGTTTGTGTATGAGAAATCGGTTGGAAACTTTCCTCATGTCAGCACGTCTTAGGTGTCGCCACCGGTGCCATCCTTGTGTTAATGCTCTGAAAAGCTAAACATTTGCTTATCACAGCATCTTCTTCCTGTTGAAAACCAGAGATTTGTGTACCAAAGTGTTCTTTAAAAACATTTACAAATGTTTCTTGTCTGTTTTAAAACCTCTGTGGAATATATGTAAGATGTGACTGAAGGTTGAGTCTATCCACCGCCATTTCGCCGTTTCGTACAAAGAGTAAACAACAGACAACAGTAGGACAGAAAAACATTGCGTTGGCGTGTTTTACGGCCCGCTCCACGTTTTCCTATAATGTTATGATTTTTGGCAAATATTTCGGAAAAAATAATAAAATATAAGCAATATAAAATGAAAATCGCGTATAGAGTCGAAAGTAATAAAATATTTGAAACCCGCTATAAAATTAAAGGAATACTCGTGAAATTCTGCGCCGAGCATGCTGATTTAATCATCTGGAATTCCTTTTGAATAAATCGTGTTGTAAATCATTCCTGCTCTTAAAACGTTTATAGTCAATACGATTACGACTCTAGTATTGTCATAATATTCTCTCTGGCCATAATCTGACACACAGCCAAAATTAATTAATATTTCAGAATTTAACTTTCCAATCACACTCTTTTGGGGACTTATACCTCTTTGAACTATTATTTTAATATCTTTTTCATATTTTAATTATCTTTTACCGTTAAAATATCACCTATCTCCCTGTAATCGTCTGTCTTCTTTTTCAAGTACTTTATCACTGACCGCCGGCGAGTACACACGTGTCGCGAGCAGGCTGCTCTCCACTGTAAGTTAACCGGCTAGAAGCGACTTGTTTTCATTTTGTGCTTGCTTTCTCTTACAGTTCATCAAACTTTCGTGTGTTTGCGTGTTTTTTTCTTCAGAGTCGCGTTCAATTGGTAGATCAGTGTTGATATTTTGATTTATTAGCTGGCGAATATGTTTTAGATTCGCCGTTAATGAACAGTTTAGTGTTAGGTTCATATTTTTCGGAGCTCACTGTTTATCAAACTTCTGTGTCGTCAGACGTACTTACTTGGAAGAAACAATTTTTTTTTAGAATGGCTAGGAACTGTGACTGCTGCGAACGGGTGGAGGCAGAGGTGGTGACCGCTCACAGCTTGAGGCGGCGTTGGCATCGCTGGCAACGCTCGAGACTGCGGTGGGTGGGCGCCGCTGTTGTGGGCCGCTCGCGAGGGTACAGCAGACGTACTGTGCGTCTGTTGTGCCCTCCGATCGGCCTGCGGCTGTGGTCAGCCCGCTCACTGCCCGCGAGGGGGTCGCCCCCCAATCCGTGGTGGATTGGGAGGTCTCCTCATCGCGTGTCAGGCGGCGTAAGACTTCCCGGGGGACCGAAGCGGACGCCTCCCCGGTTAGTCTTACGAACAGATTCGAGGCGCTGTCTGTGGTAGAGGATGTTCCTGACGCAGATGGTGTCGCTTGTCCTGTACTCGCCCCATGCCTTCAAGATCACAGAGGGTGGGTTTGTTGGTAGTTGGGAGCTCCAACGTTAGGCGGGTGATGGAGCCTCTTAAGGATATGGCTGCTAGGGAGGGGAAGAAATCCAATGTGCACTCTGTGTACATACCGGGGGGAGTCATTACAGATGTGGAACGGGTCCTTCCGGATGCCATGAAGAGCACAGAGTGCAGCCAGCTGCAGGTAGTGGCTCATGTCGTGACCAACGATGTGTGTTGCTTTGGAACGGAAGAGATTCTCTCTGGTTTCGAGCTGCTATCAGAAGTGGTAAAGACTGCCAGTCTTGCTTGCAAAGTGAAGGCAGAGCTCACCATCTGCAGCATAGTCGACAGGACTGACTACGGACCTCTGGTTCAGAGCCGAGTGGAGGGTCTGAATCAGAGGCTCGTACGGTTCTGTGACCATATACGCTGCAGATTCCTCGACTTGCGCCATAGGGTAGTGGGTTTCGGGTTCCGCTAAATAGGTCAGGAGTCCACTATACTCAGGAAGCGGCTACACGGGTAGCGGGGGCTGTGTGTGGGCGGTTTGTTATGTTAGAGGGCCTCGGGAATACACAAAATGGGCTACAGTCTCAAAGGGGGCAGGGTAGACACAGGAAGAAAGCAGATCTAGAAACCATTGGTATAACAATTGTAAATTGTCGTAGCTGTATTGGGAAAGTTCCAGAGCTCCAAGCGCTGATAGAAAGTATTGAGGCACAAATCGTTATAGGTTCTGAAAGCTGGATGACGACAGAAATAAGTTCGGCCAACATTTTTACAAAGCGTCAAATGGTCTTCAGGATGGATAGATTAAATAAGAAAAGGGGGTGGTGTGTTTATTGCTGTTACTAACGGTTTATCCTGTAGCGAAATTGAGGCTGATACTTCGTGTGAGTTGGTATGGGTGGAGGTTATATCTGACAAACGGAATAAATTAATAACTGGATCTTTCTATCGGCCCTCTGACTCAGACGATGCAATTTCCGAAGTGTTCAAAGAAATCTTGAATCACTTTTCGAACAGGTACCCGAAGCATACCGTTATAATCGGTGGCGACTTTAATTTACCCTCGATATGTTGGCATAAATAAACCGAAGGCAAACATAAAACATCGTCCGAACAAGTTCTGAATGCTTTCTCTGAAAGTTAGTTCATGAATCCACTAGAATAGTAAATGGTTGCGAAAATACCCTTGATCCCCTAGTAACAAATACTCCTGAGCTAGTAAAGACCATCAAAACAAATACAGGGATTAGCGTATATAGAGTTGTAGTAGCAAGACTGAATATCGAAATTCCCAAATGAACCAAAAATAAACGAAGAATATATTCAATTGAGCAGATAAAAATTCGCTTCACGCTTTCCTGAGTGATAGTCTTCATTCTTTCAAAACTATAAATGCCAGTGTAGCTCAGTTATGGCCTACTTTCAAAGACATAATATCAGTAGCAATCGAGAGATTTATACCAAATAAATTAATAAGAGGGGGCTGACACCCCGTGGTACAGAAAACAGGTCAGATCACTATTGCAGAAGGAAAGAAAAACGAATGAAAAATTTAAAAAGACATAGAATCTCCAATACTAGCAATCTTTTACAGAAACTCGCAACCTAGCGCGGAGTTCTATGCGAGAAGCTTATACTAGTTTCCACAATGAAATTCTGTCTCGTCAACTTTTGCAGAAAATCAAAAGAAATTCTGGTCACATGTGAAGTACAATAGCGGCAAAACACAAACAATACCTTCACTAAGCGATAGCAATGGTTATACTCCCGATGACAGTACTACTAAATCAGAATTGCTGAACACAGCTTTCCGAAATTCTTTCACCAAAGAAGACGAAGTGAACACTTCAGAATTCAAACGAAGAACAGCTGCCAGCTTGCGAAATTTAAAAGTAGATGTTCCTAGAGTATTAAAACAATTTAAGTCACAAAACAAAAACAAATCTTCCGGGCCAGATTGTATACCAACTGGATTCCTCCGAGTATGCTGATGCAATAGCTCCGTACTTAGCTATAATTTACAACCGAACACTCAGCGAAAGATCCATACCCAAAGACTCGAAAGTAGCCCAGGTCACTCCAATCAGAGCCGTGCAGCGCGCCACATTTACCCGCCCGAGCTCGCCTGCGTCCGGCCGCTGCGCTCTGCTGCCCGCACCGCGGGTAGTCGGGCCGCAGTGTACCGCTGTACACAGCGAGCGAGCTGCGATGCGCCGTCGAGTCCCGACACTCGCCGGGCGAGCGGGTACCCGCCGGGCCCGTGCAACAGCGCTACACAAGGCGCTGCGAGCGGGGGAATGCAGACAGTTCTGAGCAAGGCGTTGTAATAATCAAAGCGTAGGCTTCACGCACCTTTTGTGTTACCTACATTGCAATTTATAAGTTATCGATCGTTATGTCTGAAGTAAATAGCGAACAGGACAGATCGTACCAACGTAGGAGTAGACGATCTGAGGAAGAAAAAAACGACGTTTCCAGGAAACTGGCAGAGAGAATCTACAAGCGTTTACAGAGATCTGGAGACAGCATTGTATGGAAGCGTTTTATGATGATTGTAGGTAATGAAAATAATCCTGTGGGATTTGCAGAGTGTAATGGCTGCCGTAAATTATTGTCGTTACGAGATGGCAGTACCACTACGCTGTTACGGCACCTGAATAGCTGCAAAGCTTATCTGAATACTGATTTGAACGTTTGTAGCAATATTCCAGAGTCAGCAAAATCTTTTGTGCTGGAGAAATGTGTAAGAATGTGTGCAATAGAGTTGCGGCCCTTCAGCACAGTTGCGGGAGAAGGATTTCCAGATCTCGCACAGACTCTGATGGAGATAGGAGCACAGTACTCCAATGCAAGTGCCAAAGACGTTCTTCCTCATCCTTCAACAGTTTCTAGGAACGTAAAAAGAATACCAGAAGAATACCGTGTTTGCAAACTACTGGATTTTTAAAGATTTCCTGTTTACCTTGTCAGAATTTTAGCTAGATAATTAGTTGGACAACTTTGAACAAAATTAAATATCACATCAGCGTAGGGCATATAATTTTTTGCCACATACATGAAATACGTAGGTTTACTAGGAACAAGGAACTGAAGCGATTTAAGGAAGAATCTTATTCTTTATGTTAGAGCCATAACTTAGTTTAATATGAAGTGAAAGTGAAACACCGTCTAAGTAAGTACTGAGCAAAGTATAAAATTACCTACAAATTTGCTGGAGCCGGCTAACGCGAAGCCAACGACTTTCAACGTGCTTAATATTTCCGGCGCGAGTCGATTCGGCTACCGTTTTGCTTCTGCACCACAAAATTGGACGTTCTGCTTTTACCAGGTGCATTACTGCGCACGTCTATTTTTTCCCCTCGCAGCTGATAGTACACTAACACTTTAGTCAGTGAGGAAAAATCTCAAGTGTTTCAAGATACATGAAAGACTGTCCAGCGATACAAAACTTATAACTGCGACCTTGAATGTCACTTCTCGAATAGGTGACTCCCTCGGGGTTTCAGCTACCCCCCAGCCAAAGGGAAAAGGGGGGAAAAATAAAATAAAACAACAACAATGGTCCACACGCCTGTATCGAGAAACAGTAATTAGTGTACTTCCCTTGGAGTGGTTAAGCGTAAGCTGTACCTACTAACATTCTACCAGTTAATCCTTTCTAATGCCCTCGATTGCAACTTAACGATGTTTATTTTTATTTATCTACTTATTTTTTCTTAGCAGCAAGGAAACATCAAGCAATTTAGCGAAATGTCCACAGAAACGCTGTTCGAACCCGCGCTGAATGCGTGTACATGCTATCGCAGCACTGATGCTGCTCATTAACTCGCAATTACTCATGATTTGAGACAGCTCTATTGCACTCGCGTTAATGTGTACTCTAAAATGCATCGGTCATTAAGCTGCCCAGTATATAACTTTTTCAATACATGATTTGTAAATGAAAAGTTTAATGATTTGTTAGAAAGCTAAGTTGCTGTACTATTAGATGTCCAAAAATCAGTTTTTTTAACCCTATAGTTTCTTCAGAATCGAGTGAAAAGCATTATGAAACTAAAATCTCACGCGTAATGAAACGCAGACATGTTATTTTTTCCAAGGAAAGTAAAGCTTGTAAGGAAAAACTAAGTTAATAAGCCGATGTAGGATGGTCGTTTGTGACGTGAACAGTTTTTAGAGTGTGAAAATCGGAACAGTGTAATTGTCCGCTAAGAGCGCAGCGGCTGACGGGCGCGTGCCCCGGCTAGCAGCAGAGCGGCACGGGCGGCCGGGCGGACTGGCTCTCGGCGGGTAGTTCGGGTACCCGCGCTGCCCGCCGCCGTCCGGTGGGGCTCGTGCCGGCAGGCCGGGCAGCGCGTGACCAGGCCCGCCCGGGAGGCGCGGCTACGAGCCCGGGCGGGTAGCGCAGGCCCGCTGCACGCCTCTGACTCCAATATTTAAGAAAAGCAATAGGAGTGATCCCCAAAGTTACAGGTCCATCTCAATGACATCGATTTGCAGTAGGATTTTGGAACATATACTTTGTTCGATCATTATGAACTACCTCGAAGAGAACGACCTATTAACCCGTCAAGTAGTCAACACGGATTCAGAAAGTGCCGCTCTTGTGAAACATGGCTTGCCTTTATTCACATGAAGTGAAAAGTACCATTGACAAGGATCTCAAATCGATTCCATATTTCTGGATTTCCGGAAGTCTTTCGACACTGTACCTCACAAGCGGATTATAATGAAATTGCACTCTTATGGAAAATCGTCCCAATTGTGTGATTGGATTCGCGATTTCCTATCAGAAAGGACACAGTTCATAGTATTGACGGCAAGTCATCGAGTAAAACAAAAGTGATATCTGGCGTTCCACAGGGAAGCGTTATAGGTCCCCTACTCTGCCGTGTATTTATAGACGATTTACGAGACAATCTGAATAGCTCCCTTAGACTGTTCACGGATGATGCCGTCGTTTATCAGTTAGTGAAGTCAACAGATGATCAAAACCAACTGCAAAACGATTTAGACAAAATTTCTACATGGTGCGAAAATTGGCAATTGACACTAAATAAAGAAAAGTGTGAAGTAATATACATGAGCACTAAAAGAAATCTGCTGAACTTCAATTACGCGATAAATCAGTCATACATTAAGGTCGTAAATTCTACCAAATACCTAGGAGTTACAATTACGAACAACTTAGACTGGAGAGAACACACAGAAAATATCGTGGGAAAGGCGAACCAAATGTTACGTTTCATTGGCAGAACAGTTAGAAGATGCAACAGCTCCACCAAAGAGACTGCCTACATAACACTTGTGCGTCCTCTTCTGGAGTACTGTTGCCCAGTGTGGTACCCTCGCCAGGTGGGACTGACGGAAGACATTAAGAAGGTTCAGAGGAGGACAGCTCGTTTTGTTTTATGACGTTAGCACCCACCTACATCGGGAGACATGACCATCCCAATAAAATAAGAGAAATCATGTAGAAAACGGAACGATTAAGGTGTTTTTTCTTCCCGCGCGCTTTTAGAATGGAACGGTAGAGAAAGGTTATGAAAGTGGTTAATGAACCCTCTGACAGGCACTTAAATGTGATTTGCAGAGTATCTAGGTAGATGTAGATGTCAGTACTGGTTTACTTAAAAGCATACGAAAGATTCAGATCGCCGTTATTTTTGCAAATATCTCTGTAACGCTGTGAGATATGGAACAAACATAACAGAGCAAATTTGTAGGGAATTCCCTCCTTTACAAATTAGTTTTTTCGATTTCCGTCTCAGATGAACAGTTAAGCCGTTATATTCATTTAAATGCGAGCTGTCAAAAGGCGATCGTGAAGACCCAGGTCTTCTAGGATGACTTTTAGGGAGCCGTACTAAGTGAGGCGGCTGACATCCTAACCGTCACATTTCCGTTGGAATTTTTAATGTTGCATTAGGGGACTGGTATCACCTACTGCGCCACTGAGAGGCGACCCCGCTGATGTAAAATTCTCTCTTTGTCAGAATAAACGC
Source organism: Locusta migratoria (assembly GCA_026315105.1). Lineage (NCBI taxonomy): Eukaryota > Metazoa > Arthropoda > Insecta > Orthoptera > Acrididae > Locusta > Locusta migratoria. The sequence continues at coordinate 307,032,156 of CM048751.1, forward strand.
AGGTGGCTAATCTTTGCGATCGTTAAATATGGAATGCTGCTTCATCGGTCTCGTATTTTTGCCAGTAGAGTATTGGAAACTGAGAGACAAATTACTCGTATACAATTTTGATGTATAACCCCACGTGCTTCATATTTTATGAACGCTGTGAAGATTGATGCGCGCATTAAAATTGTACTCCGCGTTAATCATTCCCAGCGTCGGCGTTGGCTCAGTCCTTTTAGTAAAGCTTTTGTATTGCTGTTAATATTATTAAGGCTCGTGACAGGCTGTGCCTGTATGTCGCTTAAATTGCGTCGTATCTGCAAATGAAAAATCGGAACGCTTATCGGTTGTCAGTTTTTCTGAGCTTGATTGAGCTATTGTGTAAGTCGTTCTCCGAACACTGAACAATATATGTGATTCTTCTGCAATTCTATCGTGCTATTTCCGTTGCTATATTTATTGCAGTATTGAAATGGAAGTCCTGAGATAACGACGGGATGGAGAATAAAGTACAGACACTGATCAAAACACAAGGTATTCTGTTTGTTTGTTTGTTTGTTTGTTGTTCCCACAACGCGTTTCAAGGGTGTAAGCCCCCATCATCAGGTGGAATTATATATGTGTACTCTTTAATAAAAAATTCCATCTGATAGTGGAGGTTTAAAGCCCCCTGAAACGCATTGTGCGAATAATTCAAATGTTCAAATGTTTGTAGAGCTTATGGGACTTAACTACGGTGTCATCAGTCCCTAAACTTACAAACAAGTTATGAACTAGCTACAACTAAGGACGGCACAAATATCCATTCTCGAGGGGGGATTCGTACCCCCGACCGTAGTGGCCGTGCAGACCGTGATTGAAGCGCCGCAGTCCCCTCGGCCACCGCGGCCGGCGTGCGAATAATTATTGAAATGTTTCTGGTAACTGAAATACCTTGTGTTTTAATCAGTTTAATAAAAGAATCACGGTAAAGCCTAAAAAAATAAGTTTTCATTTAAATTAAAGTACAATCTTTCAGTACAACAAAGGTGCTTTGGCCTATACCTGTACGATTGTATTACAGGATATGCGAAGGTATTTGCTTCTCCTCTGTCAGTACACAGTATTCGCTTTCTGGTTTGTGCGATTCAACTACGGAAGATCCAGTCGTGGCGTAAGTCGTGGTCGACATGGGAATCGCGCTATCAACGCTTCTGCAGCCTTCTGCGACTTAGGAAACTACTCGCCAGGTAATGAAAAGACTTTACCACGAGTAAAGACGACGACTCCGAATGGCTAGCAACCATCTGAATTTATCATATCGTTGCATTGAAGACGTTTTGTGTATTTCACTTGAACATAAGCGTGCATTTCGTGATTGGGTTCGAGCAGTGCTTGACTGATGCCTCTCACTTAATTTATAAAACCAACTATGATCAGCCAAAATTATTATGAACGTAAAACTTTTAACCAAAAGAGATGATTAGGTTAGCAGTGATAAACCTATACTCTGTCCCAAAGGACGATACGAAACAATTTTTATTTTATTATTTTTTTTAACATCACGATTTATTCTAAATTGAGAAATGTGGGTTAAAGATTCTATCTTTAAATCAGAAGCCTAATAATTTAGTTTTTCTCTGAGATATAAATAGGAAATTAAAATATATTCATCAATATGTAAGTATTCAAATGTATGTAAAAAAGCTCTCACCATTTACATCTGTGCATATCTTAAGAGAAGGGATAGGTTCGTGGGACACATTCTTAGACGTCAAGGAATTGTGAATGTAGCGTTGGAGGGAAGTGTGTGGGGTAAAAATCGTAGAGGGAGAGCGAGGGACGAATACACTAAGGAGATTCAAAAGGATGTAAGATGCCGTACGTATTCTCACATGAAGAGGCTTGCTCAGGACAGGATAGAGTGGAGAGCTGCATCAAACCAGGCTGCGGACTGAAGACAACAACAACAACAAATACAACAACAACCTGAGAGCGGGTGAGAACTGTGGTTTCCAAACTCGTAAATGAAAACATTAGCAAATTTTCTTGACTTCATGAAAGATGTAAAATAGTTACTGCATTACGCAACAGAATTTTACTCAAGAGAAATTTGCGCAAATATTTACACTGACGTTTGAAAGTCGTGCATAGCACCAATAAGGGCATCGCGAAATTTTCCACCATTTTGCGCATCCCCCTCCACTGGCGCACTGGCAGCCAGTAATGTTCACTCCCTAGGCGCGTGGCTGGCCGCGAGTTCCGCAGTGTTTCTCCCGCAGGCTCCACTGTTGGCGCTCGGCCGTAGCTCCTCCCCTCCACACATCCCCTATCGCTCTCCCTCTATGTGCAGAAGCGCCTTCCTGCGTGACGCCAACTGTAGAAGAATTGGGACCTGCACAGCCCACATTGTATACTGACTGCCGGTGGCGGCTGGTGCTTCACATGGCTGGGGGTTCACTTTCACTCCTTTGAGTACCGGATCTTCATAGTGGCACCCTCCTCCCCTGCCCCATTCGGCGCGACAGTATTTCGCCACCATCATACCCCCGCCCCTAGGAGGCGCACAGCTCTTTTGTTGGTACGTATTCGGCGTGCACGAGGCCCCGAGGCGAAGCTGCTTCAATTGCCCCCCTGGTTTATGACTAAGCCCGGAGACGGGCGTCCAGTGTGAATCTATGTGGTCTCCTGTACCTGCTTTTCTCTTTCTCTGTTCTTTCTTTTCCTAACCTTTGCTTCCATCTTATCCTCCTTGCTGTACTCTCCTAACCTTCCTCTCCTCCTCTTTTAATCTCCGCCTCAGCGTTTGAGGTTCTACCTCTTCCACTTCCTTTCTCTTTCCTTCTTTCCTCTCCCCTTTCTTCCTCCCTGAGCGTTCCTGAAGGCCACCCACGCACTTAGTGCGTAAAAGGGTGACTGGTGTAACGCGTAAGTCCCAGCCCCGGGTTGGCATGTAGGGCCCGCACGTACCACCTGGTAAAGGCCAGGCCAGGGAGGAGTGATTACCCGAGCTGATACCTGCCGGCCGTGCCGATTGGTCCCTCCGTCTGTTTCTTGGGAGGTGTGACCAGAGTGATGGACAATCACGTAAAATGGGTAAGCCCTCATCAATGGTTCCCCATTGGGATGGAGCGCACCATAACAGATGCTGGTAATCATGGGGGATAACTTCCCAATGACTTTTTCTTCTTCTTCATCATCATCATCTTCTTCTTCTTCTTCTTCTACTACTACTACTTTGACTTTGATGCAGAAAAGGAAAATAGATTAACCCAAAAACGAGAAGATTTTTGCTAACATGCCAAAGTTCCTTGTCATTTCACGAACTGATCACAATGACTTCAAAATAGTTAATCCTTTCATATAGAAGGGGGTGTTGATTCAATTATAGGTCCTGTAAAAACTTGTTCCCAGCAACGTAATTGGACACTGTTGTTGGAAACCGAATGTGCCTTCCAAGCAAAAAAGCTGCTTAGAACGACGCTGTCGCACACTATTGCTGTTAAGGTAGAACTTCATCGTACCATAAACTAGTCGCGGAGGCAGTGTTCTCACGATCCTTCTACGGCTTGTCAGATGAGGAAATTCACCACTACCTTTCCGACCAGGGAGTAACAGCTGTACATCGTGTGATCAAAAGGGTTAACAATAACCTCACACCCATCCGAACTGTGTTTCTGACCTTCGACGAAGTTGGCCTTCCTACCAAGATCAAAGTGGGTTACGAAATCATCTCTGTTAGACCATATATTCCTTACTCTACCGGATGTTACCAGGGTCAGAAATTCAACCATACCCGTCAGTCGTGGCCCCAATGTAGCCTAATGCGTCACCTATGGTAGACACGCACATGAGGGTGACTGCCCACCTCCGTCCCCTCGCTGCATCGACTGCATGGGCGTCCATGCTTCTAATTAAAGAGAATGCCCAGTGTACAAAGACGAGCGGGTTATCCAGGAAATCAGAGTTAGAGAAAACATTTCGACCTCTGCTGCCCGGAAATTATTAGCAAGTAGTAAGCCTCCTGTGCTCCCAGCGGGTACTTACAGCAATGTCCTATCATCTCCTCGACCAACTATGGAGATAGGTATGCAGACTTGTGATTTTCCCTTCATGACTCAGTTGTCAGTTCAGCCAGTACAAAGATTGCCCGCTCACTCCAAATCCCTTTCTACATCAGTTTAGCAGAAATCGCGGGCCACTATGTCGGAAGCTCCTTCGAACTCAATCTTCCCATCCATCAGCCGCTCATTATTCACACCAAACTGTTTCCAGAAAGACACACAAACAGAAAAGTTCCTCTCCTTCCCTGCCACGACGTGACTCATCGATCACGCCATCCAGCAGTAGCTGGTCCCGGCCGTCCTCTGTCTCGTCAGGACGCGTTATTGGTTGCCATTCTACCAGCATTTCACCGGCGGAGGAAGCTGCGCCTTCTTATCAATCCAGGAAGGGGACAGAAATGACGTATTCACCTGTGGAACGTGACTGTCCATCTGTCGATTGCTGCAGCAGCAGTGACCTCGGAGCCAGTCCCTCAGCGACCGTTGAGGTGATCCCCTCTTGCCTTTCCCCTTTTCTTCTCTCGCTTTCTTTATGACACCCCTTCAGTGGAACATCAGAGGCATTTGTTCCAACCGAAACGAATTAAAATTACTCCTTCGACTACATTGTCCGCATATAGTCGGTCTCCAAGAAACGAAGCTACGCCCAAACGATCGTACTGATTTAGCACAATATACATGGTTGGTATTCCTGCCCATGGAGGTGCTGTGCTGCTTATTCGGGAAGACATCTGTTATCATCCCATCCCACTGCAAACTCACCTACAGGCAATTGCCGTCCATATCATCCTTCCCGTATTCACCTTTTCTCTTTGTAATATCTATACCTCGTCGTCATCTGCCGTTCTTAGGGCAGACTTACTGCAACTTGTTGCTCAGCTTCCTACGCCATTTTTGTTGATTGACGTCTTCAACTTCCACCACCCTCTATGGGACTCACAAGCTTCTTGTCAGAGGGGCTCCATTTTGGCAGATCTTTTCAACCACCTTAATCTTGTCTGCCTAAATACGGGTGAACCAACTTTTCTATTGTACCCAACACACACCTATTCCCACTCGAACCTCGCAATAAGTACTGCTCAGCTAGCGCGTCGGTTCTGTCTGATAGGTATTCGAATCACCATTTACCATGAATGATTTCTCTACTACATAAATACATCTCCATGTTCCACCAGCTGGAACATCTACAAAACATTCTTTCTTGGCGGTTTTCCATGATCATAATTTCCCCAGCTGTGACAGTCAGGTCGACTTCCTCACAGACGTTATTCTCACCGCTGCCGAATATTCCATATCCCGAACTTCCTACTCTCCACATAGGGTCCCAGTCACCTGGTGAAATGCAGCTCACTATTAGAGCCCGGCGACGTGCTCTACGTATATTTCAACTCCGGCCTACCTTGCAGAATTGTATCAATTACATACGACAGCGAGCACAATGCTGTCGTGTCATTAAAGAAAGCAAACCTGCTGGACTGCTTTCACAAATTCCTTCAGTAGATTTACTCCTTCGTCGGTCGTCTAGGGTAATCTACGCCGGTTATCTGGCATTAAGGTCCATTCCCCAATTCCTGGCCTGAACGTCGCAAATGAGGTCTTCGTGACATATGCAGTGCATTAGGCCGGTCTTTCACTGTGGTCTCGAGCTCCGCTCATTACGACCCTGCCTTCCTCCCTCGAAAACAGCAAAGGAGGCACGATCGCCTTCTTTTAAATCTCCAAATCATGAAAGTTACAATGCCACCTTCACCATGCAGGAGCTAGAACGTGCCCTCGCCCTGACCCGGTCCGCTGCTCCGAGGCCCGATGCCATTCATATTCAGATGCTGAAGAACCTCTCACCTGTAGGTAAATGCTTTGTTCTTCGCAGCTACACTCGCATCTGGACTGAAGGTGAAGTTTCCACTCGCTGGCGTGAAGCAGTTGTCGTCTGCATACCTACACCAGGGAAGGACAAATACCTCTCTTTCAGTTATCGCTCCATTTCCCTGACCAGCTGCTTCAGTAAGGTAATGGAGCGCATGGTTAATGCTCGGTTGGTTTGGTTACTCGAATCTCGACGTCTCCTCACCAATGTCCAATGTGGGTTTCGAAGGTATCGCTCTGCCATTGATCACCTCGTACCTTGTCGACATTCATTATGAATAACTTTTTGCAAAAGCACCAGACGGTGACTGTGTTCTTCGATTTGGAGAAAGCTTACGACACCTGTCGGTGGGCGGACATTCTCTGCATCGTGCATACCTGGGGTCTTTGCGGCCGCCTGCCCCTCTTTATTCGTGCTTTTTTAAGGATCGAATGTTCTGGGTAAGAGTGGGCTCTGTTTTGTCCGACACGTTTCGCCAGGAGAATGGGGTGCCACAGGGATCCGTTCTCAACCTATCACTTATCGCCATTGCAATCAACCCCATTATGGATTGCCTCGCATCTGATGTTTCAGGCTCCCTGTTTGTGGACGACTTTGCGATCTACTGCAGCTTTCGGAGACTGTGTCTTCTGGAGCGTCGTCTTCAGCGTTGCCTCGACCGTCTTTATTCCTGGAGTATCGCAGGTGGCTTCCGTTTCTCGCTTGAGAAAACAGTTTGCATCAACTTCTGGAGATACAAAGAATAAATTCCTCCATCATCTCTAAGTCCCGGCCCCGTCGCTCTCCCATTTATGGACATATGAGGACGTAAAAAGTAACGGTCATGGAAAAGCACCCCACCAAGTAATACGTTTTAATGTAGTACTTCTTTACTAGTACCTGCATTATCAACAGATTATACAGACATACAACATTTATACACATGAACACATAACTGCGAAATTATACAATTGTACAACATGTAATTCAACAAATATAAGATCAGATGTACTACGATAGGTAAAAACCTATCACATCACATCATGCACAACGTTTTAATACATTTACGTATTTACTACCAAGACACTCCTGTATTCCAGTCAGCTTAAGGAAATTCCTGAAAGGTGACAGTGCTGTTGACAAATTTGAACTGTGAAGCGGACACGGCTGTTGGCGAATGCAATAGTCGTCTTTGGAGATACGAGGAAAGGAAGAGAATGAAGCAGTGTACATTCATCGACTACCCGTTATTTCCGACAGATCTAGCTTTTAACTTCCAGACACTGCAGTTACCAGTGAGACTTGCATTTTCTATTACAATTAATAAATCACAGGGCAATATAATTAGTACTGTGTAGTGGACACGCGGCGGAGTGGCCGAGGTGCTGTGCTCCGATGTGCGAGGCCTTTCCCCGTCGAGGGATCGAATCTTCCATCGGGCATTGATGTTTGTGCTGTCTTTAGTATAAGGTAGATTATAAATAGTTCGTAGTTTATAAATAGTTCGTAAGTTCAGGGATTGGTAACCCCGCATTTAAGTCCCATAATCTTAACAAACATCTGAACATTTTTTTGTGGATTGGGTTTCATATTTCTCACACGGATAACTTTACGTCGCCTGCTAACGTTTGGATACATCAAAGAAATTATTCATATTACATCCGGGACAAGTAACAAGAAATATTGTTTGACCTCATGTTTTAATTAAATGAATGTATGAATGTTATTTACCATTTGTATGATGATTACATCTTTGTTTGTTTGTATACTGTACTTAAAATTTTGTACATTATGCAAGACAAAAAACCAGATAGCAGTTATCAGTGTTGAAGGGCATGAAAGGGATGCAGAGGTTGGGAAGGGAGTAAGACAGGGTTGTAGCCTTTCTCCAATGCTATTCAATTTGTACATTGAGCAAGCTATAAAGGAAAGCAAGCAGAAATTTGGCGAAGGAATTAAAGTTCAGCGCGAAGAAATAAAAACATTGCGTTATGCCGATGACATTGTAATTCTGTCAGCAGCAGCAAAAGACCTCGAAGAGTAGTTGAACGGAATGGACGGTGTTTTGAAAGGTGCGTATAAAATGAACATTAACAATAGCAAACCAAGGGTAATAGAGTGCAGTCTAAGAAAATCGGGCGACGCTGATTGAATTAGATTAGGTAACGAATTAATAAAGGTGGTAGATGAGTTTTGTTACTTGCGCAGTAAAATAACATGCGAACAAATATTAATTTACGTGTAAGGAATTCGTTTGTGAAGTCATGTGTGTGGAGTGTTGCCTTGTATGGGAGTGAAACATGGACGATAAACAGTGTGGACTGGAAGAAGATAGAGGCTTTTGAGATGTGGTGTTACAGAAGAATGCTGAAGATTAGGTGGGTGGATCGCGTAATTAATGAAGAGGTACTGAACAGAATTGGGGAGAAAAGGATTTCTCGCACGCCTTGTCTAAAAGAAGGGATCGACTGATAGGACACATTCTTAGACATCAAAGAATCGAGAATTTAGCGTAGGAGGGAAGTGTGAGGGGTAAAAATCGCAGAGGGATACCAAGAGATGGATACACTCAGCGGATTCAAAATTCAAATCGTTAAATGTCTGTAAAGCTTATGGGAGTTAACTACGGGGTCATCAGTCCCTAAATTTACAAACTATATATGAACTACTTACGAACTAGGACGGCACAAATATCCATGCCCGAGGGGGGATTCGAACCCCCGACAGTAGTGGCCGTGCAGACCGTGACTGAAGCGCCTCAGCCCCTCGGCCACCGCGGCCGGCTAAGCGGATCCAATTGGACATAGGTTGCACGTCTTATGAGGAGATGAAAAGGCTTGTTCAGGATAGAGTAGGGTGGAGAGCTGCATCAAACCAGTCTCCGGACTGAAGACCACAACAGCAACATGCAAGACAGCCTTATTTGTTATACATTCTCTGATAAATGTAACATGTTATTAGAAAAAAGGAGATGGACAAAGAGAGAGAGTCACGGTCAGCACGGCCACTACGGTCGGGGGTTCGAATCTCCCCTCGGGCATGGATATTTGTGCCGTCCTAGTTCGTAAGTAGTTCATAAGTAGTTTGTAAGTTTAGGGACTGATGACCCCGTAGTTAAGTCCCATAAGCTTTACAAACATTTGAACATTTGACAGAGAGAGAGAAGGGAAAGGAGAAGTACTAACTCAAATGTTCAAATGTTTGTAAATATATTGGACTAGACTGCGTGGTCATCAGTCCGTAGCTTACAAACTACTTAAACTAACGTAAATTAACCTAAAGACAACACACGCACCCATGTCCCAGGAGGACTCGAACCTCCGACGGCAAGCAACCTCTCGCTCCGCAGCGAGGCGCCTTAGACCGCTCGGCTGCACTAATTTCAGGTTTGAACAAATAAATAAATATCCAGAAAACGCCAAGTTTTCAGCTAGTACTAACTTCCTGAGTACACCTAGTACATATCTCAAGGGATGTAAACCGCACTTTCATCTTGGGCCCACAGTCGCCAAAGTTTTGTGACCAACTTGTCTATTTAGTTAATTATGATTTGGAAGTATCTCTTACAGTGTAGCAGCGCGCTAATTTTGGCGTCGAATGTGACGTCAGGCGAGCGACGCTAACCGCTTCAGCAGCGAGAGCTCCGTCAACGCCTGGCGGTAATCTGGCGCTGGTGGTGGGGGGAGGCGACACGAATTATTAATGGCCGCCGCAAACTTGGGCCCTGCATTTAACTTTCCTCTCGATAGGAGCGGCGCAAACTCAAACAGAATTAAGCGGGAGCCGGATAACAGCGGGAATGAGAATATTACGAGTGCGCCAGGCTGGGATTCCGCCAGAATAGCGGATCGACGGCAATGACGACTTACTCTGTTTCACAGTCCACACTGCTACCCCTCCAGGTAGAGGGGCGTGTCGTACGATACTAGCAGCCTTCTTCTTCCAGAGATCACGAATACGACTTTACGCAGTGATATGCAACGTCAGTTTAACGAATGGTACCGCAGTGCGCGAACGAGCGCGCTCTCGCTTGTATGTGTGTCTGTATGTGTGGTTTGTGTGTGTGTGTGTGTGTATGTGTGTGTGTGTTTGTTGTCCTTAGCGTATTTTTTTGTAGTTTGTAAGTCTATGGGCTGATAACCACAGAGGTTACGTCCCTTAGATTTACAAACATTTCAATTTCTGTTTTAAGAATGGTATCATGATACCATGATAATACGTAACATTCAATTTTTTAAATTATTTTTTTTTCCGAAACTACTAATTTATATTTAAAAATTCATCCTCTGTAGTTGTTAGGAGTTACCATTCAGATTTATTTTTTTCCAATTTCTTTCTAAAATGTTAGTTGGTTATTCTTTTGATGCTATCTGGTAACTGACCAAAGACTTCTTGCAACAGCATAATTCATCTCTTTGTTATTTAACCTTGAATAGTGAAGGGCAACTTTTCTCCTAAATTTGTAGCTACGCACACTGCTAATAACTTTGAATTTTGTTAGAATATTAATGCCGGCTGCGGTGGCCGAGGGGACTAAGGCGCTTCAGTCACGGTCTGCACGGCCATTACAGTCGGGGGTTCGAATCCCCCGTCGGGCATGGATATTTGTGCCGTCTTAGTTCGTAAGTAGTTCATAAGTAGTTTGTAAGTTTAGGGACTGATGACCCCGTAGTTAAGTCCCATAAGACTTACAAACATTTGAACATTTTTTTAGAATATTAATAACAAATTTTTGTAAGGGATTATTATATTGTGAAGCTGCTGTGAAGATCTCTAGCTCGTTATACATCTACACGATGATCTTCGGTGGGCTCCAGCATTATTCTGATCGCACGATTTTGTGCAAAGAATTACCACAGAATATGATCCCACAAGAAAGCAGTTAATGAAAACAGGTTTAGTAAGGTAATTTACTACTGCGTTTATTACCAAAAGTTACACCTGTACCACAAGTAGCTGAACTAAAGACATTTCAGCCGATCATCAGAGTGTTTCCTTCACTTCAGTCTCTTATCAATGCAGACACATGAAAATTTTGTGCATTATGCCTTAACTACAGACTTCTCTTGATGGTCTATATTTGTTAATGGTCACACGCCATTCACCATACAGAACTGCATAAACTATGGTTTATAAAAATTTAATTGGAGTCCATTTAACCGACAACCAATCAAGCATTTTCTGATAAATTATGGTCAATGTCAATAGTTAGATCTTTTTTATCTGTTGTGATCACTATAGTTCTATCCTTAGAAAAAATAGTTTTGCATCTTCGTGAATATAGAATGGCAAGTTATTAATACATTCTATATTAAAACTGCAAAGGTCCCAAGACTGAACCTTGTGGGACCCAGTTTTTGATAGCTGTTTGAACTATCAGCTGATTTTTGGGTGTTACGTGAAGCGCTGAGCGCTGATTTCAGCTTTCTGCCTTCCTCTAGTTAAGTATGAACTAATCTTTTTGTGCACTTCCCCACGCTTATCTAAAACTATACCACGATTTGCAAAATCAAAAATCCTTTGATAGATGAGAACAAATCCCAACGATTGAAGCTTAGTTATTCATATCATTTAATATGTCATCAATAAAAACATATATACAGATTTTCCTGTAGAAGAAGATGTGCTTCCTGCAAACCAAATAGACCTTTTTGTCGAGTGCTTCTAACCAAGGCAGAAATGGGCAGTTGCTGAAGTGATGATAGACAGTAACCACATCAACAAGACGGGAATCTTTTCAAAAATAACAACTTGGTTAAGTAACGTAGAGGATATCATTACAGACTAATACGCAACTATAAGGATTGCAACGAACCTTGAGAGAGCCAGCCATGACAAAGGTAATCTCCCTGCGGTGTTCCATCACCGCTGTTCTAGGACTTTCTGGCTCTTTAGATAAAAATGTAATACAGATATACGAAAACTACGTTTCAGCTCTGTTTATTGCTCTGATTGCAGCATACAATCGTACCTTCAACGCCAGGTAAAATATCCCACTGGTCTTACGCGTGACTGTCATCGTTGTGGCTTAGTGCCCCCTAGATCATGAAAGTATTGCTAATTTAGCTTGTCCCAATCGTCAACCCTGATCATACGTCAGATTAGTTTGTGGGTCCTGTTGCCCAAATCATACCTTTTAAATGTACCACAGGCATGTGTCGATAGGTTTCATGTCTTGAGATTACTCTACCGACTTCGTTATTATGAAGTAGCATTCACAAGAAGTGTCCTCCATTAAGACGAATTCCTCATTGATATGTTGCCGATACGGTTTCACTGTACGTCGGAGGACGTCATCCCTGTACCGTACTGCCGTCAACGATCACCAGCGTCGTACGGTGGCCCCACATGACACTACGGCAAAACATGAGGGACCACCACCTGGCTGCGCTCGCCTGACGGTGTATCCAACAAGGGGACCACGTGGCTGTCGGATTTTAGAATTTTTTCATATTTACGGTACGTGAAGTATACAACTTAAATAACAATCAGTCAAAGCCATTCGTTGCAACTCTGAAGAATTCTCTAGAAAATTGACTTTGAAGTTTTGCAGGTACACGTAAGTAACAATACCTAAAACTTCCGCCAGTACCTCGCCTCCTACTTTCCAAACTTCGGTCGGCAGAGCGCTTGCCACGAAAGGCAAAGGTCCCAGGGTCGAGTCCCGCTTCCGGTACACAATTTTAATCTGCCTGGAAGTTTCATATCAGCGCACACTCCGCTGCAGAGTGGAAGATTCATTCTGAGTACCTAAAACAGTTGCACCATTTGTTCTTGTAGCACGGGTGGTAGCGTTCTGGCCTCCCAACCGTAGAGTCGGAGGTTCGATTCCTGCAGAAACTGATTTATATTTTTTATTTTTTTCGTTGTGTTCGAATACCTACACAATTTTAATATCTAACGGTAATGTTTATGAAAATGCGCGTAGTTTTATTTATTCTTAATTTCCTATATTTTATAAAACAATGATTTCAATCAAAAAACATACGTTAAATTTTTACAGTATCAGCTTCACCATTAGTTGACGGTGGTAGTCTTCGATAAGTTTGTGAGAGCTATTTTTTCGTCGTTTTCGAATTCAGTTACCTGAAACATTTAGGGATCTCCAATTCCATATGTTGTGTCAGTTTTTATGCGTGTGTAAACGAGCTGAACACCTTGTCGTCGCCTGAAACGATGGTTGTGTAGGGTAGCTGCTTCGAAAACCATTAGTAACTATTGTAATTAGTAACTGTTGTCATTCTTCACAAAATTTACAGTCAAAGACTACCGTCTTCATTTAATAGTGAAGCCGATAACGTAAAAAATGCAACGTATGTTTTTTGATTGAAACCATTATTATATTATAAAATGCAGAATAACGAAAAAATAAAAATACGTGAATTTTTCATAAAAATTACCGTTAGATATTAAAATTATGTAGGTATTCGAACACAGCAAAATATATCAGTACGGAAAAATTCTACAAGTCAGTGAGTTTAAATATGTAGGAGAAATCATGAAATAATCTGGCCTAAACACGAAAGCAAACGAAGAAAGAGAGACTATAAACTCACCTGGCCCCACTACAATAAAAAAAATGTATTTCTAACCAAAACTACAACACAGTAGTCTCTCCAGAAGCTCTCTACGCATCAGAAACCACGAGCACAAAATGTGGTGTCGCACAAGTCTAAAGTGCGCGCCATGTACTTTCGCCGCGCGCCGCCATGTACGCACGGCGCGACGTTCTTACGACGTCAGCCACGAGCGCCCTCTACTACAATCCTGCTCGTGGCCACCACTGCTTCATCGGTCACTTGCGAATCAGAGAGGCACCAGTTAAGACTTGGGATAAGGACAGGCACCGATTAGGACCTTCATCAGTAGGCAGACCTCTACCTAGTTCAAATGTTTGTTAAGCTTATGGGACTTAACGACGGGGTCATCAGTCCCTAAACTTACAAACTACTTATGAACTACTTACGAACTAGTGCGGCACAAAATCCATGCCCGAGGGGGGATTTGAACCCCCGACCGTAGTGGCCGTGCAGACCGTGACTGGAGCGCCTCAGTCCCCTCGGCCACCGCGGCCGGCTCTACCTTTAATGTATGTCTCAGCAGTACACTTAGTTGGCAGCCATGAACTTTGTTAAAGTTAAGTATCATATTTCTACGAAATATACAACTTTTTCTAATCTAGTTCTGCTGTCCCAGTGGCTGGTCACCTCAGACTCTGTATACCCGCACAAGCGTGCATCCTATTTCCCTGTGTCGGTCTCTCTCTACTCGGCCACCGACACCCAGAACAACCGGCGGAAACGAGACACAAAATAAAAGAAATGGCAAAAATCAAGGAGATTGAAAAACAAGAAAGGAAAAATCCGACAAAAAGAAATATCACGGTGCAGTTTTTAGAGAAAATATCTGGCAAAAAAATCCACATAAGAACTTTACGGACACTCTGAAACAATCACGACACATATCAGAAAACGTAGAGCAAAATTTTTCATGCATATCGCAAGAATGAATGGCACCAGTCGAACTAAAAGAATGTTCAACATAATTTCTACATCAAAACTGGGCACATCTTGGTACAAAGAAACCACAGAAGACCTGAAAACATTAAACATCTCTATAGAAGACATACAAGACCGCAAAACCTGCAGGGAAAAAAATCAGAAACGAAAAAGTTGACTTTAAGTCACAACACAAAAACAACAGACGAAAATGGACAGATGAACAAAAGAAGGCACAAAGTGAAAGAATGAAAGGTTTTTGGGTAGAAAAAAGAAGAAATAAGACTAATAAAAGCGGGCAAAGGCAAAGGTCCCAGGTTCTAGTCCCGGTTCCGACACACAATTTTAATCTGCCAGTAAGTTTCATATCAGCACACACTCCACTGCAGAGTGAAAGTTTCATTCTGGAATAATAATAATATTAATAATAAATCAGTTTCTGCAGTTATCAAACCACCTACTCTACAGTTGTAAGGCCAGAGCGCTACCACCTGTGCTACACGAACATATGGCGCAACTGTTTTAGGTATTCGTACTTACGTGTACTTGTAAAACTTCAAAGTCGATTTTCTCGAGAATTCTTGAGAGTTGCGTCGAATGGCTTTGACTAATTGTTGTTTAAGTTCTGTATTTCACGTACCGTAAATATGAAAAAAATCTAAAATTCGACACCCTTGTGGTATCCTTGTAAGACGACGAGTCCGACCAGGCTGCTTCCAAAACCGTCTGCGACGATTGTCCGGTTGAAAGCAATGCGAGTCTTGACTGCGAACGGAATTTCATGTAAATTCTAGTTCGTTTAGCATGTTGTTGTGCCCGTGTATACCGCGATTCACGATGGCTGGGTGTTAAAGTTGGACCTCGCCCTGGAAGTTGCATCTCGTGTAGTCTATTTCGTACAGATTCAGCCCAAACGCGATGTGCACAATGCATTATTCAGTCTGGTGGCACTCCTCTCAGGGTTCCTACAAGCTGAAATCCCTAAGTAGCGGTGATCAGTTGCCCTGGTAACCTACGAGACCCAGAGCGTGGCAAGTCGTCGCCACATCCTATATCCCTGTACCTCATCCAGGACCGAAGAACATCGCTTTCATTCAGTCGAGACTTCCCTGGATGTGAGCTCTTCCGGACGCTTTGCAGATACGTTCAAACTTCGCAATTTACCTTCTGGTCATGGCGGAACTACAGACACCACCAGGAGTGTAGTTCCTCCTTTCTGTTATGAAAGGAAGTGGTGAGTTGTCTTAAACACTGCGTTTCAGTGGCACTGCTCATGAGTGGTTGTTTCACCTTTGGGTGGAGTGACAGCTGTGAACAATGTGTCAATAAGTAATCTGCACACTCAACGTTAGTCTTCATGACAGCTTGGAACCAAGGTTATACATTTTTTTATGTGTGTGTAAAGAAAAGAACATTGATAGTGGCACACGCAGATGGTAGCATCGCATCCCAATGAAATTCGTTAGACATAGGTAAAAAAGATGTGAAAGGGTTAGTTGATCGCAAAACTACGAGAACCAAGTGAAATGAACCAATACTGTGAGTGCAATAAGAGAAGTACAGTCGTCGTCATCATCATCAATATCTACTGCCATCTCAGTTTTGGTCTGCCTCTTCTTCTTGAGCCTTCGAAATTTAGATTATCAACTCTCCACCCCCCCCCCTCCCACGCAAAACTCCGCTCTTCCCTGCACATTCGCATACCATCCTAGCCAACTTCCTTGAATCTTCTTTCCTATTGAACCCAGTGTCATTGTTCCTCTGATGTACTCATTTCTTAGTCTATCCTTCCTTGTTCGTCCACTGAACTATCTTGACATTCTCATTTCTCCTAGTTCAATGTATCTCTCTTGCATTTTTGACTTACCAGTTTTCTGCAGTTTGCAATATCCCAGGCCTCAGCATAGATTTGTACAGCTTTTCTCTAATTCTAGCGGTAACTTCCGTATCTCAAATTCAAATGTTTGGAAATCTGTGGGACCAAAGTTTTATAATCATCAGTCTCTAGGCTTACAAACCACTTAAAATAGCTCAAACTAACTTTACGACAACACACTCGCCCATGCATGAGGGAACACTGGAACATCCGGAGGGAGCGGCCGCGCAGTCACTGATATAGCGCTTAAAGCCTCATAGCTATTCCCGCGTGGTCACCTTCGTATCTCTGAGTACCACACTCACGTTGCTCTGCTCGAAAAGTCGTTTGGAGTAAACTGCGAAGTGCTGGACACTCGAATAGGACTGTTGGCAAAAGGGTTCAGTCATGGACGAACCCAGAGTCAAGAAGGCAGCAGTCGACCCAGAGAGGCCAGAGGACATTAGTGCTGAGCAACCGCCAGAGACTCTCAGTACTGATCATTAGCACCGATCGGACGAGAAAGCGGTGCTTCAACCGCCCAAGGGCCATTAATGGGCGGCTCACAGAAATAGTGCCGTATACGGATCGCCGCGCCTCCCCTAGCAACATGGTACGGAAATTAATTTATTTTTTAAAAATATTTTCCAAAGCTTTAGCTTTTTCCCTCCGATTTTAACCATCGCCTGACAAAGTTGCACACCGCTGACTTGACATTCGGTCCCCTGGTCGCCACGAGGCACGGCTGTCGTGAGGAGGCCGACTCCTGCCACTCAGCCAATCAGGAGCGACCACTTTCCGCCCCGTGGGCCGGACATCAGGCCTCGCGGCGCCGGCGATCCGGGCCGCCGCTCTCTTCCAAGCAGCCGCCACCGCGTTCAGACGTCTTTTCCCGCCTTCTCCACTCCCCCCCCCCCCCTCCTCTTCTTCTACACCACCATGTTGCTCCGTGACGGGTGCCAATCCTTCGTAGGCCCCATTTCCTGTAACTGTTATCTTCCGTAATATACCTTCAAGTATGCCAGTAAACCCTGCATTTCTTACTTAGCCGCCCCATCTAACCCACAACATCCGCTCAGCCACTCCTGACAATCGACACCTGGTACAGACGAGTGCACGATGTTCCTTGCGCCTTTTACCTCAGTACGCCAACGAGACTTCTCATGTGTGTGTGCCACTTTCGGGCATTAATCTGCCTGACTGGAACAGACTTCTATTCAGCGGTGTGTTCCACTGCGAACAGCAGCATGATGGCCAGTGTAGTCGACTCTAAAGCCCGCCTAGTCAACAGTGGGACACCAACCGTACTATCTTCCTCAAAATGGACCGAGAACCGGGGATGATAATACGGAAGAGCATGTTATATCACTTCCCCTTTGACTGTCATCCGTGGCATCCTTACAGCAGCCCTGTGGCAATTCAGAGTTCGTACTTACCAAGTATACTTTGGCCTGCAACGTGGCCGAATATCTCCTCAAACTAGATCGCTCGGAATATTATCGGCAATGCACTCTATATGTTCGGGATTTTGGGCATATAACACGCCTGTTAGACAGAATTTGTCACGGTATCCCTCCGTAGGGCATCCAACGACTCCAGCAGCTGCTTACTGGACAGAGGTGGCACCGAGACATCCCATAATGGTTACTTCCGTCGCAAAGTTTTTTTGACTGAAAACCCAAGGAGATTTTGGTCATATGTCAAATATACTAGGGGCAAAACACAAACAATACCCTCACTACGTGATAGTAATGGCGATCATGCCGATGACAGCGCTACTAAAGCAGAGTTACTAAATATAGCTTTTAGAAACTCATTCACCAAAGAAGACGAAACCAATATTCCAGATTTCGAATTACGACCAGAGGCAGTAATGAGTAACGTAGAAGTAGATATCCTCGGATTGTGAAGCAACTTAAATCGCTTCACAAGAACAAGTCTTCTGGTCCGGACTGTATACCCATTAGATTTCTATCTGATTATGCTGAAGGTGATAGCTACTTACTTAACAGACATATACAACCGGTCTCTCATAGAAGTAACTGTACCAAAAGATTGGAAAGTTGCACAGGTCACACCTATATTCAAGAAAGGCAGTAGGAGTAAGCCCACTAAACTACAGGCATATTTCATTGACATCAGCAGGGTTTTGGAACATACCTTCTACTCAAATATTATGAATTATGTCGAACAGTATGATCTATTGACCCAGGTCAACACGGATTTAGAAAATATCGTTTATGCGAAACATAACTAGCTCTTTACTCACACGAAGTGATGGGTGCTATCGACAAGGGTTCGCAAATTGATTCCGTATTTTTTGATTTCCAGAAGGCTTTTGACACCGTACGTCACAAACGGCTTTTAATCAAATTGCGTGGTTATGTTATATCACCCAAAATTTGCGATTGGATACGGGATTTCCTGTCCGAGAGGACACAGTCCGTAGTAATCGATGGTGAGGCATGAACTAAAACAGAAATGATATCGGGCTTTCCACAGGGTAGTGTTATTGGACCTCTGCTGTTCCTTATTTACATAAACGGTTTAGGGGAAAATCTTAGTAGCTCTCTTAGGTTGTTTGCAGATGACGCCGTCATTTACCGTCTAGTAAAATCATCTGAACATCAAACAACTGCAGAAGGATCTGAATAAGATATCACTATGGTGTACAAATTGGCAGTTGACTCTCAATAATGACAAGTGTGAAATCGTCCACATGAGTACGAAAAGAAATCCGTTAAACTTTGTTTACTAGATAAATCAATCAATAGTGAAGGCCTAAACTCCACAAAATATCTAGGAATTACTATTACTTCAAATTCAAACTGGAAAGAACACGTAGATAATGTCGTGGGAAAGGCGAAGCAGAGACTGTGTTTTATTGCATAACCCTTAAAATATGCAACAGAACTACTAAAGAAACTGCATACACTAAGCTTGTCCGTCCATTTTTGGAGTATTGCTGCCCAGTGCTCGTTTCGTATTGTCACAATACAGGCGAGACAGCGTTACGGAAATGATACAGGATATGGGATGGGAATAATTACAATAACGGCGCTTATCGCTGTGGCGTGGGCTACTTACGAAACTCGAATTGCCATCATTCTCCTCCGAATGCGAAAATATATTGTTGACTCCCACTTACATAGGTAGAAATGACCATCAGAATAAAATACGGGAAATCAGAGCTCGAACGAAGAGATATAGGTGTTCTTTCTTCCCGCACAATATTCGAGAGTGGAATAGGAGATGAATAGTATAAAGGTGGTTCGATGAACCCTCTGCCAGGCCCTTAAATGTGATTTGCAGTGTATCCCATGTAGATGTAGATCTAAGTTCTGGACACCAGTGTGGTTGCAGGCAGACATATTACGAGGATTGTGAGCTAGTGAGCAATCTCGTATGAATGGCGCTAAGTGGATTGTCCGGCCGGCGACGATAGAAGCGCGTGAAAGCGGCCAGTAGCCCGAGGCCCGGGCCGTCGCGGCGCCTTTGTGGGTCCCCCCCCCCTTCCTGACAATGGCGGCTGGCGCCGCGCCAGGACCAGCTGCTCAAAGGCGCGCCAGGCCTGGCCGCAGTTCCGTCTATCGGTGGGCTAAACTGCGACTTCCTGATATCAGTGATTTCTGCGACTGCTACTTTTAGGTATCTGCGATTCTTGGTTGCGATTTATCACTGTTTACAATGGCAGTTTTCAAATTCTCAACGTGTATCCTTCCGCACCAAAACTGCGATTTCCGTGACTCAGACCGCTACTTCTGTGATTTCTCCTACTGCTGTTGCAACTTCAGTTACAGCTATTGCTACTTCTGAGCTATCTCCTATTTTGATTTTGCTACTTCCGTGACTTATGCGATTAGTGCGGCAGATGCAGTATATAGACGTATAGTTCAAACCTCTTTCTTTATACACACACACACATATATACAGGGTGTTTCACTGTGTTTGCCTCTGTAACTTTTAAAATAATAGGTGACGGGAAATTTTAATGCGGTAGGTCAACACAAGAAATGTTACACTTTCTGCGGAGCAATGAACATAGTTTATTGTATCATTTTCCAAAGAGTTACACCACAAAGATATAATTTTTTAAATGGAACAATAGTTTTTTCTGTCGTGCATTGGATTCGTTTAAACCAGCTGCGTCCGAATCAATTTAAACTACATTCCTATCACTGTTAGTTCGGGAGCTACAACCCTTCAAAGTTTAGGGGGTGGAGGCTACGACAGCGTAGCTAACTGGCTCGTGGTCATAAGACAGTGGGCCGTGCACCAGGGGATAGCCACTCGGCCAGTTAGCTACGCTATCGCAGCCTCCGCCCCCGGAACTTTGAAGGGTTGTAGCTCCCAAACTAACAGTGACAGGAATGTAGTTTAAATTGATTTGGACGCAGCTGGTTTAAACGATTCCAATGCACGATAGAAAAAACTATTGATCAGTTTAAAAAAATATATATCTCTGTGCTGTAACTCTTTGGAAAATGATACAATAAACTATGTTCATAGCTCCGCAGAAAGTGTAACATTTCTTGTGTTGACCTACCGCATTAAAATTTCCCGTCACCTATTATTTTAAAAGTTACAGAGGCAAACACAG
Organism: Locusta migratoria; assembly: GCA_026315105.1. Lineage (NCBI taxonomy): Eukaryota > Metazoa > Arthropoda > Insecta > Orthoptera > Acrididae > Locusta > Locusta migratoria. Next base: position 307,052,983 of record CM048751.1, read on the forward strand.
TGAAACACCCTATATATAGGGTGTTACAAAAAAGTACGGCCAAACTCTCAGGAAACATTCCTCACACACAAAGGAAGGAAATATGTTTTGTGGACATGTGTCCGGAAACGTTTAATTTCCTTGTTAGAGCTCATTTTATTACTTCCCTTCAAATCACATTAATCATGGCATGGAAACACACAGAAACAGAACGCACCAGCGTGACATTGTTACAGGAAATGTTCAAAATGTCCTCCGTTAGCGAGGATACATGCATCCACCCTCCGTCGCATGGAATTCCTGATGCGCTTATGCAGCCCCGGAGAATGGCGTATTGTATCACAGCCATCCATAGTACGAGCACGAAGAGTCTCTACATTTGGTACCGGGGTTGCGTAGACAAGAGCTTTCAAATGCCCCCATAAATGAAAGTCAAGAGGGTTGAGGTCAGGAGAGCGTGGAGGCCATGGAATTGGTCCGCCTCTACCAATCCATCCATCACCGAATCTGTTGTTGACAAACGTACGAACACGTCGACTGAAATGTGCAGGAGCTCCATCGTGCATGAACCACACGTTGTGTCGTACTTGTAAAGGCACATGTTCTAGTAGCACAGGTAGAGTATCCCATATGAAATCATGATAACGTTCTCCAGTGAGCGTAGTTGGAAGAACATGAGGCCCAATCAAGACATCATCAACAATTCCTGCCCAAACGTTCACAGAAAATCTGTGTTGATGACGTGATTGCACAACTGCGTGCGGATACTAAAGAAACAATTGGGCATTTTGACAATTGTCTGCACGAATTATTTCAATTTACATTTAAAGAGAAATACTAAAATGAGCTGTAACATGGACCGTTTTCGGACACATGTCCACATAACATATTTTCTTCCTTCGTGTGTGAGGAATGTTTCCTGAAAGTTTGGCCGTACCTTTTTGTAACACCCTGTATAGACCTATAGTTGAAACTAAGGTTGCCGGCCGCGGTGGCCGAGGGGACTGAGACGTTCCAGTCACGGTCTGCACGGCCACTACGGTCGGGGGTTCGAATCCCCCTCTCGGGCATGGATATTTGTGCCGTCTTTAGTATAAGGTAGTTTATAAGTAGTTTGTAAGTTTAGGGACTGATGACCCCGCAGTTAAGTCCCTTAAGCTTAACAAACATTTGAACATTTTTTGAAACTAAGGTTACTCACAAGTAGTATCTAACAGAAATTGGCAAATAGGCCTATAGCTTAACTTAACAGAAATATTCTGACAGATTACAGCAACTGTGTCAGTGCAACGAAAGTGCTATGTTCTTGCCTGTAAAATGTAGAAACAGATTTTTTTAACATTGTGTGGTATAAGTCACCAATCTGAAAGACCTGATAGATAAATGTAAAATACACCGTGAGTAAATTCTGAAAATTATATTTTCCTTTTAAAACTTTATGGTCGCACTAAATAATTTCCCAAATAACTATCGATAAGACCTTATGTTATATTTACTTATATAAGTGCCGACCTAGTGTGTTAATGTAGGAAACTAAATCGTCACTTTACAAGAATATTTAATTTATTGACTGTACAAGCCTACACACAAGAAACCTTACAGCAACAGACCAACATTAAATGTGTACACTACTGACCATTAAAATTGCTACACCAAGAAGTAAATGCAGATGATAAACGCGTATTCATTGGACAAATATGTTATACTGCAACTGACATGTGATTACATTTTCACGCAATTTGGGTGCATAGATCCTGAGAAATCAGTCCCCAGAACAACCATCTCTGGCCGTAATAACGGCCTTGATACACCTGGGCATTGAGTCAAACAGAGGTTGGATGGCGTGTACAGGTACAGATGCCCATGCAGCTTCAACACGATACCACAGTTCATCAAGAGTAGTGACTGGCGTATTATGACGAGCTAGTTGCTCGGCCACTATTGACCAGACGTTTTCAGTTGGTGAGAGATCTGGAGAATGTGTTGGCAGGGCAACAGGCGAACATTTTCCATATCCAGAAAGACCCGTACAGGACCTGCAACATGCGGTCACGCATTATCCTGCTGAAATGTAGGGTTTCGCAGGGATCGAATGACGGGTAGAGCCAAGGGTCGTAACACATCTGAAATGTAACGGCCACTGTTGAAAGTGCCGTAGATGCGGAAAAGAGATGACCGAGACGTGTAACCAATGACACCCCATACCATCACGCCGGGTGATACGCCATTTTGGCGATAAGGAATACACGCTTCTAATGTGCGTTCACCGCGATGTCGCCAATACGTTTGCGTCCATCATGATACTGTAAACAGAACCTGGATTCATCGAAAAAATGACGTTTAGACGTTCATGCACCGAGGTTCGTCGTTGCGTACACCAACGCGTCAAGAATAACCGCAGCCATGGTCTACGAGCAGATAGTCCATACTGCTGCAAACGTCGTCGAACTGTTCGTGCAGATAGTTGTTGTCTTGCATACGACCCCATCTCTTGACTCAGGGATCCAGAAGTGGCTGCACGATCCGTTACAGCTATGCGGATAAGATGCCTGTCATCTCGACTGCTAGTGATACGAGGCCGTTGGGATCCAGCACGGCGTTCCGTATTGCCCTCCTGAACCCACCGATTCCATATTCTGCTAACAGTCATTGGATCGCGACCAACGCGAGCAGCAATGTCGCGATACAATAAACCGTTATCGCGGTAGGCTACAATCCGACCTTTATCAAAGTAGGAAACGTGATGGTACGCATTTCTCCTCCTTACACGAGGCATCACAATAACGTTTCACCAGGCAACGCCTGTCATTTGCTGTTTGTGTATGAGTAATCGATTCGGAATATCCCAAATGTCAGCACGTTGTAGGTGTCGCCACCGGAGCCAACCTTGTCTTAAGGCTCTGAAAAGCAAATCATTTGCATATGACAGCATTTTCTTCCTGTCGGATAAATTTCGCGTCTGTAGCACGTCATCTTCGTGGTGTAGCAATTTTAATGGCCACGATTGTATTTTATGGTAAACAAAATATGATTGTTATCATTCCATGTGATTTAGATTTCTAAGATCATTCATCGACTGTTGCCAATAACCACACTATGCCACTAGTGGCATAAACAAAAGTTTTAATAACACTGAAGGACCCAATACCACCCGTCTCCTTTCACTCATCGAATCACAGGAGGGCACGTACTAAACTAAAAACGACGGGAAACAACATTCCTAAACATAAAAAAAAAAAAAAAATCTGAAAACTTTTAATCACGTGAAAAAGTTTACTATCGAATCCTCGATGATACTAGTTTACTCCTATACCGTAGTACTTAATACAGTCCAAACTCCGAAAATAGAGTTGTTCAACTGTTAAACATTTCGTAAAATTACTGAGTTGATCACTTGATCCCAACCCATTGGAATTTTTATTTTATGTACGATGTATAAATGAATAAAGCATGTCAAAATAATCGTCGACACCAGATTTACAATATAAGATGCGTATTCTGAATTTACTTGGTATTTTTAGGTTTTAAGACGAAAAGTGATTGCCGTTCTTATTCTCAGATGAAGAGGCTTGCACAGGACTGGGTAGCGCGAAGTGCTGCATCGCTGGATTTACAGTCACAACAGTCAATTTCCCGTGCTCTTATTAACTCTTCAAACAATATGAAAAAAAACGGCTATATAAGGAATTTGTTAGCCAAGGCCCCAAACGAAGTGGAAAAAGTATCCCGCAAACGCCTGCCAAGACACATTATAAAACCGATAAGGTGATTACCGGTAATTTTGTTGACACCACAACTCGTAATTCGATAAATAAATATGTTATATATTTTTTACTCGGCAATTCGACGCCAGCCACATTAAACAGCTGCCATATCAATGTCCACAAACACGTTTCTATTTTCTATACAGCTTCCTTCCAAGCAAAAGTCAAGGATGGATACTAGGTACTCGCACATGCCCAATTTGTTAAAAATCCCTCAAAAATCTTGTGGGTGGCCAAATCCATGAGATAAAAGCCATCTACGCGAAGATTTTGTGGTATAGATGGGAGCTTCTCCATTACAATATCTAGTTTAACGTCGGCTAGACCCACTTTATAAGGTACAGCAACAGGATTTGCACATTTCTTCGAGATGTTCTCAAGTACTTCCTTGCTGAGTTTCCCCGGTATTCCTAGTGCTCTCACAACTCTGTCGCCGGGTAGGAGAAATTGTAACCTTGCCTTATCTCCATGACTTACAATGACGAACTTGTCGAATTTACTACGCATAAGTTAAAACAAAAATCAACAATAATTCACCATCGCAAACATCTGCTCTAAATAAATGGCATCAGTTGTAAACACCACTAACACAAGATCAAACAGGCAGTACTTCGTAACATACACAAGGCAAAGTTCTGTACAACCACAAGAACATATTGCTAAATCGACTTCTTTAGAACTTCATCGCAACACAACATCATCCACAGCAGGAAACAGACACTCCATCGCATATTTTAGAGTATTTCAAACAACTTGTAAGGTAAATTATGTCCCAACTAGCGCAAGCGCTTGTAACAACAACCATCTCCAACCAAGCGACCGAACTACAACAAAAGGATCTAACCATCCCAGATCTCTTTTTACTAAACTTCTCAACTGACTAGCAAGCGACAATCTCGGTATCTCTGCGTCGTTTGTGGACCCCTCTCGAACATCTAATCGATAGATTATGCAACTTTCTGCATTGCATACTCCACCAGCACCATGGTTTGGAACCCACGTTAAACTGTAGGTCCCCCTATAACTGGCTGGAAAAGTCAGTTCGAAGGTCGGAGGAAGGTAACGGCATACCACCTCCAAACAGGATCATGCCTAGTAAAGCACTGTGGTGTTCAAACCAATCTTTGGATTGTTGACTGCTTTACCAACCTTTACCTTTCTCCACCAGACAGTATTTCTGAAACGTTTTCTGTCAGTCACTAGAACACTTACCTCGTATGTTTGACAATTCCTCGAGCACAAACAGTCATCGTATTCCCCTTCTAACAAATCAATACTCCCGATAAACATCTGTAACACAATGAAACTTTCACTCTGCAGCGGAGTGTGCGCTGATAGAAACCCGCTTCTATCCCTTTTTAAGGTAATTACACCCACACCTCACAGAAATACACATCACAACCTTCGATTTCTTTGCTATTACGACAGCCAAATATTCAGGGAATTAAGCTTTAGTGTAATATTGTAGCTGCAGAAGTATTTAAATCCAAACACATCGCGAGGTTGTAAGACTCCTGCGACTAACCACGTCTTTATGTTTAAGATGTAATCGCATCGATGGATCAGACATTTAGACCCCACACAGATAATTAACAAAATGCAATAGCTTTGCTGTATATTACCAGTGGATCTTAGATAAGGGTACCGAGGAAAAAACAGAGGTGATGAAATAGAATATAAACGTCTGTAGTTACAGTCAGAACTATACTAACAACAGAATTGAATCAATCATCGACTGTGTTTCTCAGATAGAAGGCGATGCAGGCGTAAACGACCACACAAAATACCTCCGAGAATCCGGTAAAAACACAAAATGAAGAGACAGAACACTGTCTTCGTTACTCAAACTCTTATTACATACATCATATGGACCATACTCACCTTAGAGAATATATCCATATTAACATCAGTCTACAGTATTATTAACCATCCAAACCAAGTTAGTTTAACCTTGTAGAATACATACTGTATCGTGTTTCAGGTAAACATATCTTTGACTACAGTTGTATCAGCGCTCATCGATAACACTGCAGAAGCAGTATAAGGTATCTTACGACGCCCAAAGACAAATCGCAAGAGTCATCTACACACACCACCGAAGGGTAAAGGATCTGTCAGCAGACGAAGAATCCTATATTGCTTAATTTCGCAACCAACAACACGAGAAATTTTGCAGAGGCACGCAAAACTTAAAATGCAACAGACCGACCTCTATCTCTTTTTCGGATAAATCAAGCTACTGAGCACAAAACTTCACATCACAACCAACGGATCATGTCCTAGTATGACTCCGACTTGTTATCCACGTTACTGTTTTGGGAGATATTTCTAGGCGAAGGACTAAATAACCCCATATGGGTGAAAGGTACAACGCATTCTTCGATTCTAGATATACTTGTAGTCTTCGGGACGCACGGTATAGAGACAGATCCATCACATGGTAAAGTACGGTTCCTTACATTTGACGGTCAGTCATTTAGACTGAATAGCACGGTGCTGCACTCTGCCACGTGATCGATCTGTCTCTATACCACGTGTCTCGAAGAATACATCTAGAATCGAAGGCATCATTGATTTTTTTATTCGTGTCAGAAGCATCATATGTACAGAAGTTTATAAAGGTATAACGTACAGAGATTATTTACATACGCGTAAACTGCGAACTATAAACAGACAGAAATATTATATACATTTGGCCCAAAAGCGAGTTACGTCGACAGCAATTGAGGTTGCCAACATCAGGTTTTCTAAGGTGCAGTGTGAAGGACATTCAGGGCAGTTATACATGTGCTGGGTCGTCTGCACGTCTCCACAGTCACAGAGGTTAGATACAGCAGAATATCCCCACTTCATAAGATTATCTCCTGACCGTGCAGTGTTGGCGCGTAGCCTGTTTAGTCACTTCCAAGCCGTCCAGTCCTCATTGTGGCCTGGTGCCAGTTCTTCCTTTGGTTCCATCCAGTGCCTTTCTCTCAATCTCTTCCATCTGTCCACTCTAGATCCGGGTTGGTCGCTGAGGTTTTCGGTTGCCCTGAGAAAGCTCCGTCTGGATTTCAGGCGTCTGGTGGCTGGCTGAATGTTGTGGAGGAGGTGGCCCTCAGACAACTCAGCCCTCGCTCTTTCACTGTAGGCTGCAGCTTCTCTACGCACGACAGGAGGTGCAATGCCAGCAAGGTGGTGTAGCTTGTCGATTGGCGTAGGTTTCAGACATCCAGTGACGAGCCTGAAGGTCTCGTTCAGAGTGATGTCGACCTGTTTAGCGTGGGCTGAATTATACCAGACGCTGCTCGCGTATTCGCCTTCTGAGAAGCAAACTGTTGTTGCTGGGAAGTTGGGTTACTTTTAAGAGGTGAGGCTGCACTGCTACTGCGAGCACGCGTGCCGCCCCCTGGCCCTCGCGGCCGCCACTTTGCAGCAGGGTGTCCACCCGCCCCCCCAGACCCGACGCCGCCCACCCCCGCCGCCCACACCCTCTCGTTAGCAGCCCCTCCCCTGCTAATGGCCGGCGCGCTGATAAACTCTGGCCAGTGCGGGCAGCAGCCACTTCGCCAGCCCGGTCTACCCTCTGCAAGACGCAGAGAGTTGCTCACCCAGCTGCTCGCGATAAACAGGCCTCTAGGCGGTCACCCAAACCACGTCCCCTCTGCACGGTCGTCCACGCTTAAAGCTCTGTAGGCTATAGGAAAAGTACGGCCATCCTTTTGTTGTTGGTTTTTTTGGAAGGGACTAAACTGCAACGGTTATCAGTCCCTTGTTCCAGTCTGAGAGGTCAAACATTGTGTTAAGCGTTCCTAAGTAAATGCGTTAACATGTCACAGCTGAAAAGTAACAGGTAAATATGAAGAAGGGATACAAGTAAAAACGAAGAAGGGATAAAAGGGCTGAAACAGTACAAGAGTGTTTTTGCTGGGTGATCACAGAAATATAAGAAACACATCCAGCCACTCTGGGACAATTTAAAAACACCTACCTAAAAGACTTAGGCGGGTGGAGGACATAGCAATGACAGACACAAACAAACTTTAAATGGGTTTGTAAAAGCTACACTCACGATAAAATTTAAAACAGAATCAATCATGGAGACATTGTCGGCTAAAGGAAGCTGCAAAGCGTCAGGGATATTAAAAGTTCGTCGCTTTGCGGCTAAATTGAGGCATTCAAGTAAGATGTGGGCTATTGTCAAAGGCGCACCACATCGACACTGAGGAGGGTCCTCGCGACGCAGAAGGTGACCCTGTGAGAGCCAAGTATGGCCTATACGGAGCCGGCAAAGGACAACCGACTCCCTGCGAGAAGTCCTCAGGGAGTTCTTCCATGCAGAGTAGAGGGCTTGACAACTCGGAGCTTATTTGGTTCAGTCGAGTCTGCCCATTCAGAATCCCAAACCCCGGGTCAACTGGGATCGGAGGTCTGAGTGTGGGAGGCCAATATCCAGTGAACGTGAAGGAGTGGCCTGCTTGGCCAGCTCATCGACGCGTTCATTGCCCGGTTTATCCATGTGGCGCGGCGTCCAGACGAAAGCGATGGAACGGCCTGACTCGCCAAGGGCGAAGACAGCATCTTGAATTGCTCACACCACAGTGTGTTTAGGGAGAAACTGGTTGAGGGCCTTTGACATATCACAGAAAATACCTGCTGCATGCAATTTATTGTTTAAGGCATTTGATTGTGTGAACCATAACATCCTTTTAAGTAAATTAGAATTCTATGGGGACACAGGAAATGCTGCAAAATGGTTCAAGTCGTACCTCAATAACGGGAAACAAAGGGTGTCAGTGCAAGTGACTAGTGAATTAAGCCAACAGTCATCATCAGATTGGGAAGAAATGCATGTGATGTCCCACAAGGATCCATCTTAGGGCCATTGCTTTTTGTTGTGTACATTAATGACCTCTCATCAGTTACACTACCAGAAGCAGAGTTCGTTTTGTTTGCAGATGATACAAGTATTGCAATAAAAACTACGTCATGCATAGTTATAGAAAGATCTGCTAATGATATTTTCATGAACATTAATAAATGGTTTAAAGCCAACTCATTGTCATTAAACTTTGAAAAGACTCACTACATGCAGTTCAGAACACATAAGAGATTTCCCGCCAGCATATGCATTAAGCATGAAGAAGAGCAGGTAGAAGAGGTTGACAGTATTAAATTCCTGGGATTACAGCTTGATAATAAATTTAGTTAGGAGGAGCACACCACAGAACTGCAGAAACGACTCACCAAATCTGTATTTTCATTACGAGTCTTATCAGGCATAAAAATAAAAAAGCTTGCATACTTTGCTTACTTTCATTCCATAATGTAATTTGGTATAATATTTTGTGGTAACTCTTCAAGTCGGTCAAAAGTCTTCAGAGTCCAAAAGCGTGTAATACGTATTATTTGTGAAGTAAATTCACGGACGTCCGGTAGAAGCCTCTTCAAAGAACTGGGTATATTAACTACTGCCTCTCAGTATATTTATTCCTTAATGAAATTTGTCATAAATAATAAATGCCTTTTCCCAACAAACAGCTCAGTTCATACATACAATACTAGGAATAAAATTCATCTACACAAGGACTTAAAAGCACTTACTTTAGTTCAAAAAGGGGTCCACTACTCAGGAACACAAATTTTCAATAATTTACCATCAAGTATAAGAAATTTAGCTACAAATAAAGATCAGTATAAGAGGAGCCTAAAAGACATTCTAGTGGCCAACTCCTTCTACTCCATTAGTGAATTTCTAAATTGTGCCATATGATGCATGTATCGGTACTCATACTATATTAGTATTATTATGTTATCAGTTAAAAAACTTAAAAATGTATGTATCTGTATTTATATAATTAGTATTATATATATTATTCAGCTTGTAAATTTTGTTTCTTGACATGTTCCACGTCCACGAGGATCTCCTCAACATGGATCTACGGAACGAAAAACTAATCTAACTGCCGGCCGCGGTGGCCGAGGTGACTGAGGCCCTCCAGTCACGGTCAGCACGGCCACTACGGTCGGGGGTTCGAATCCCCCCTCGGGCATGGATATTTGTGCTGTCCTAGTTCGTAAGTAGTTCATAAGTAGTTTGTAAGTTTAGGGACTGATGACCCCGTAGTTAAGTCCCATAAGCTTTACAAACATTTGAACATTTTGAACTAATCTAATTTAATTTGACGCCTCAGCCGAGCCCGAGGGCCCACAGCTGCACTGTACTCTATATACTTATAGTGGTTACCTCTCAGCAACAGTTTGAACTTCGTGCAATTCCAAAGTTAACCAAGCTTTTTTGGTCAAAAGTGCTCTCAAATTCAGAATACGAACAAAAAAAGCCACCACGTCACTGAATGAGTTCGATAAGGTATACGATTTGTTTCTTATTGTAATGAAATTGAATTTACGTCGCTGTCTCGTCGCTAACAACTTGTATTTTAATATTTGTTGTATGACGGTATTGAATTACATGTTGATTGCCATAAGGACCAATGTTCCCTACTGCTTCTTATGCTACTCATTGTCTATAGACGTACGACTGTACTCCACAGGGGTTCGGTGATTCGGTGATTAGAAGACCTGCAACACAGCTACGTTACGTTGGTTGCATTCAGCAGTGATCTTTTTTTTTTTTTTTTTTTTTTTTTTTTGCTGTTAACACACGTAAAGAACTTTGTATGACGGGCTACCACAGCTAAAATATTTATACATAATTAAGAAACTTTCACGCAGTTAAAAATTAGGTGTTAAAATTGTAATAGTCTGAATGACAGAAAACCGTAACTTTAACAGCTCCAGATCTGCATTAACTGCACATTTAAAAGAAGGCAAGGCTACTGTTCTGAACGCACTTGAGGAAATATACATAAAACGTTCTATTGCACAGTTACCAGATAACACGCTGAATAATCAGACGGATTTGAAACATAATGGAATATTGGCCAATTATGACTACCTGCAAGCAATGTAACATGCATGTTTACCATTAAAATATTAAGTACTATAACATGTGTCCCACCTTCCCAACCACTCTTTTTAGTTCATGACTTGTGGCTTGTTTCGGTCATGTGGCCTTCTATAGCTGAAGTATTATCCCCCTATTTAATAAGTTCTTATGTCTCTTATTATCTAGTATTTGCAGAATTATAATCCATAACGTTTTATTATAAGTCAAGTATGATGCTTTTTTATTTATAAATTTCTCATTTTTATCTCATTTTATCTCATTGTAACCGTGATGTCAACACAACTTCAGTGTTTAGCACATAATCATTAGTCTAAATTAGTATACATACTTGTGTAGCCTCGATATCACACCTAGCGCCCCCTCGAACCACAGCCAGTCGGCTTCAGTCTAGCGGCCGATACACTTGGCGATTTGTCACTTCAGTAGTATTGCACTTCCGCCCAGCACGGGAATGCAATTTTTGATCATCTTGATGGATCTGACGAACCTCACTACACTCTTACAATCTGTAAGTTTAAAAAATTATGTATTCTCATTCTACGCGATAATCTGATTTACCAACAACATCCGTGGTTCTCACTAATCATTATATTGGTTGTTTATTGTAGGGCTACCCATCACGACGCCTTATGCCACAGGCCAAAAAAATTTTACTAAACTGATTGCCGACTTTTCTAGTCTTTTACCAAAAATGACAAGAACCGCACGGTAGACTTTTTTTGTTTTTGACGGAAAAAGAGCGAAGGTGATTGCGGTACCCCGTTATCCATTACAAATGACTTATATGTTAAACTTTGTAAGTAACAAAAAAAAATATTTATTGCAATTACTAGCCTTCTGGATTCTATACAAAAATTTTTTTGTATCTAACTTCCTCATACATAACTAGTGGGATTTTTTTGTTTTAATGTGTAGTTTTCAATCTAAATATTCATTTTATTACAACAATTATCATCCTGTACAGTAAAAAAGCGCCTGAAGATGCAACTGTAGGTTGCGAAACCGGCTGTGCGGGTCTTCACGACTGCAATAAAATAACAACTCTAGTGGAGTTTCTTTCATTTAGACTATTACAATTTTAACCCGTAATTTTAACTGTGTGAAAGTTTCTTAATTATGTATAACACACGTAAGTCCCAGGCGCAACTCCAATTCTTCTATACCATCAGACATCAGCTCTCATGAACGCAGTCATCGTAAGCACAGAACCAGTGTCGGCGCTATGCGTAGTGATTCCGGAAAGCTCCCAGGCCGGGGTCGTTGACCTTTTACATGACGGTCGCCGGCGGACCGCGCACTATTGCATCGCTACTGCTGCAGTGCTTGGTCCGCCTTCATCCAGCCGGGGCCGTTCCCAGGGGCTTCTCAGCAGCTCGGCTCGCCTTCCCACGCCCTGGGCGCCACCTCTGCAGTCCCAGATGCGCATCTTCTGGCTTGGCCGGCCAGGCTGCGACATACTCTCCAGGGGCCAGGTCTCACTGCCTGCTGTAGGATGCTGGACAAGGCGCGGTAGCCTTCCTCCTCTGCTTTCCTGCAGGCAGCTCCTCCTGGAAGGGAGGTGTGTACTACCAGCTGTAAGAGAACGACTTGCAAGCTGGCAGCCCAACAAACAGCCTCCTGCACCAGAAAGCGTAAACACAGCTCGACAGGTGCTACAACTTTCCCGGTGGAAATTTATTTTAAACTGACTGTGAACAGGTGTTGCCCGGGAGTTTATTTATCCTTCACTTTCGTAGTCTACATCCCTTTCCCTCCTCTCTCTGCATCCACTTCTTTCTCTCCCATCTCTCTCTTCGTTTCCACCTCTCCCTCTCTCGGCAAAGTTTTCTGCAAGGTACCCTCTTCATGTACCATAGAAACATTTATGTACACAGTGGCCTTCCTCTTAGTTAAAGGTCACGTCTGCAAAAATTCATAATGATTGGAGCAAAACTATGCATTTTATAAAATTTCGTAAGTCAAGGACACTCCGCCAGACACCGAACGAAATTTCATACAGACAGTGACATTCCTCTTGTTTTTAAGGCAAAGTGTGCAAAATTTCATCAAAATCGGAATAAAGCTTTAGATTTCTATCTAATAGAAACGCAGGGTCACATTGAAAAACGCATTTTGTTGTTCTCAAATATTCCAGTTTAATTTCATACAACCCTTGTTCAGAGAATGACGAAAAAATTATAAAAAAATCTGTGAAATTGGTGGAACCGTTTTCAAGTTATGGCGCAATCAAGGTATTTAGGGATCCATTTCTATTTTGCAAAGTACCCTTCCCCATGCACGGTATGAAACTTAAGGTAGACGGTGACGTTCCTCTACTTTTGAAGCTCAAGTGTGCAAAATTTCGTGAAGATCGGAATGAAACTGTAGATTTCGTGAGTCTGCAGGAGTAGTATGATCCGCCATGAACCTATCACAAAATACTTTCTTATCCGACATTTTCTACCTATAAACTATATTCCTGCCAAATTTCAGCTCCATAGGTGAAGTAGTTTTCGAGATTTCGTGTTTAGTCAGTGAGTGACGGAGCGTCCTTTCGCTTTTATATAGACAGAGATTAAGAAAACAGATTGCTTTATATTGAATGCAAGAGAATTAAAGGTAGACTTGCAGACAAAAAAATAGTAAATTGCAAATCTGTAATGCTAACTTTACTTGATACAAGTTGATGCCTGATGCGACAGTTTTACGACATCTACAGTGAAACTGTTGTGGACGGTAGACTGCTTTTCGTTTCATCATTTTGTGCAAGGGGGGCAGTTACAAAACGCTTCATAAACGTCCGAAATTACATTCAAACTTTGTTGCAGGTCCATAACTACTCCCATTTTCCAATAATTGACGCATAACTCTGGGTGTCCCAGCTGTCTTGTCCACCCAAAATATCTCTGGAACAATAACAGCTATTGGAAAACGACTTTCACCGGTATCAAAGTGCGGCTGGGGCCCATGTATGTACATATTTGGAAACATTCTCAAACGAAAGCAAATGTGTTTTTAATACAAACTTATGTTTTTTTAAATGGACACCCTATATTTTTTCTTCAGGAATCCGTAGCATGACAAATCACATAAACAATGGCGTTGATTGCATCGCAATATTCCAATTACATTCCGAGATATTGCGACGCGAAGTTGACGCTTGAAAAGCCCGAAAAGCGCTGCTAGCGCACGTCCTGAGGCTCAGGCGTGAACCCCATGCTGCCCGTAATCGCGATGTGATTGACATGCGTAATCGCACTTCCATACTTACCAAGAGGTCCGAAACTAATAATACGGTCTGCTGCCATCCTGCATTAAAGTCGTACATTCCAGCAGGTATTTATCCCATAGGTTAGGGGTGATGCGGTTCTGTAACATATCTGTATACCGCAACGTTAGTCACAAAGTTAACTTCGCTTATTGTTAATCCGTTACTAAAAATATAATGCCTTTCAACGTTAAAACTTTACTTTACTGTAGATCTAGCGCAAGTGACAGTGAATCATTCACTCATAATAGTAAAATTCATGTTGATGGTTTTAGTGAAACGAGCAAGTGGACTAAAGGTTTTACCGTTGTTTAGGTAAAAATGTATTGATTTGGGAAGTTCAGGTAAGACATAGAAGATGAATGTAAACATGTTTAACCAATTAGTTTTATTATGACATAATTCTCAGTGTTATGTTTATCTAATGCGTTACATGACAAATTGTTTCAAACAAATGTTTCTGAACATCACTGGGTAAAATGGCCCTTTGTAGAAACTTGCACTGTGATACCAGCACTACATGCTAAAGATAGCGTTCACATATCATGCTCAAAGTGATAACCATTGGCTTGCAGGCGTAGCTGCTAGTTGCTGCCTCTGTCTTTTTGGAGCCAAACGAACCTTCTAGATTCGTCACTCGTATTTTATTTATATAAATTATAATGAATAAAGTACCAAATGGGTTCAAATGAATGCTTAGTAACAGAAAAGTATTACATTGAAATTACGCTATTATCTAATGTTTACTGTCTTAAATATTAATCAATGAAATGTAGGAATGGTATCTAGCACCAGGAGGGAAGGCGGTAGCCAATCAGATCACGTCTGTGCTACACTGCCGCGCTTTCTCACGGTCCATACGTGATCTGTGCCATCTGTTATGCTTTCCCCACCCCTTCCATCGATTACATCATACTACTTTGCCTATATCCATCCAGCTACTTGGCTTCTATAAAATTTAGAAGTCCAAACCAAGATATGAAACTCTGAATACTATTATTAAACTGTTAAAGATATTAAAAAAAGAATGTCAAAGTGCACAAAGTGGGAAACAGACTTAGAGGAAAATAAACAAATTTCCTTATTTCATTTAGAAACTGTTCTTTCAGAGGTCACGAACAACAGTTAGGAAATCCAAATCACTACGCTGGCCCAAGATCGGCCAGCACCATCTATATAACCTCAGTCATACTTCACTTCAGGCAGTTCATTTCTAGCCACGGCTGTCTATGCCACGGTAGGAACAAATGTCGAAGAAGAACCGACCACTGAGAGGATGATAGCAAGAGCAGAAGCCTTTCACCAGCTCAGCCAGACTGGACCTCGGATGTTGGCTCGCCACCAACGGAATCTGCTCTGCGACCTCCATGCAGCAGAATCACTGCAATTGTTTGTCGTTGTAGTATAGAAGGTGTCACATAGCTCATTTTGACAACTAGTTTACAGTGATCAACAGTCAAGTCTCGATGTTGTTAGGCCCACGAAAGGCGTGCAGTTGGCAAGGATACACGAGTGGGGCTTCGGTACCAGAAGTCCATGTCGATGATATTTCGTTGAATGGTTGGCACGGTGACACTTGTTGACAGACCAGCATTGGAATCCGTAGCAATTTGTGGAAGGGTCTCACTTCTGCCATGTTGAACGATGCTCTTCAGCTGCCGTTGGTCCCCATATTGCAGTGTCTTTTTCCGGCTGCAGTGATGTAGGAGATTTGATGTTTTTCCGAAATTCACGGTGCATTAGTGAAAAATCCGCACCTCATCGCTACCTCACTGCTACTCACAAGATACTGTCACGTCTTTCGTGCTCCACTATAATAGCACTTTCAAACTCAAATAGTGATAACCCGCCATTGAACTAATCGATCTGACCCCTGCACCAGATACCCGTTGTCTTACATGAATGTTGCCGGTCGCAGCGCCGTCTTCTGAGTGTCTGCAACTATCTGTGTTTGCATACGCATGCCTATACCAGTTTCTTCGGCTCTCCAGTGTTTGTGACCGAAAAACATCTACATTCCCAATACCACAGACACGTTCTGGCTCAGCAGCTAATATAAACGCATGTCCCCCAGCTTCACATTAATTTATTTACAAGCTGTAAATCCGGCGTTGCCCGGGTGTTTATTTATCCTATACCACACATCCTCTTTCCCCCTCTCTCTGAATCCACCTCTTTCTCTAACATCTCTCTGTTCGTTTCCACCTTTCCCTTTCTCGGCAAAGTTTTCTTCAAGGTACCCTCTGTTATGGACCATACAAACATTTATGTACCCAGTGATCTTCCTCTTCTTTTAAAGGTCATGTCTGCAAAAAGTCAAGATTAGAGTAAAACTATGCATTTTGTAAAATTTTGAAAGTACCCTCCACCATGCACCGAACGAAATTTTATACAGACTGACATTCCTCTTGTTTTTAAGTTAGAGTGTGCAAAATTTCATCAATATCTGAACAAAATGGTAGATTTCTATACAATATAAACGCAGGGCCACTTTGAAAAACGCACTTTGTTGTTCTCAAATATTCCAGTTTTATTTCATACAACCCTTGTTCTGAGAATAAAGAAGAAAAAAATAGTATTTAGGGACCCATTTTTATGTTGAAAAACAGCCTCCCCCACGCACGGTATGAAACCTAAGGTAGACGGTGACCTCCCTCTTGTTTTCAAGGTCAAGCTTGCGAAATTTCGTGAATATCAGAATGAAACTGTAGATTTCGTGAGGCTGTAGGAGCAGTATGCTCCGCCATGCACGTATCACAAAATACTTTCTTATCTGACGTTTTCTACCTATAAACTATATTCATGCCAAATTTCAGCTTCATAGGCAAAGTAGTTTTCGAGATTTCGTGTTTAGTCAGTGAGTAAGTGTCTTTTCGCTTTTATATAGATAGAGAGTAAGAAAACAGATTGCTTAGTTTTGGATGCAAGAGAATTACGGGAGAGTTGCAGACAAAAATAAATAACAATATGCAAATCTGTAATGCTAACGTGATTTGATTCAAGACAGACGGTATCTACAGCGAAACTGTTGTCAGCGGTAGACTTCTTTTCGTTTCATCATTTTGTGTGTATGTGTGTGTGTGTGGGGGGGGGGGGGGGCTTCCTGGATACAGAAAATGTTCGACTGCTGCCATGGCCAGCACAGTCTCCAGATCTCTCACCAATTGAAAACGTCTGGTGAATGGTGGCCGATCAACTGACTCGTCACAATACGCCAGTCACTACTCTTGATGAACTGTGGTATCGTGTTGAAGCTGCATGGGCACCTGTACCTGTACCCGCCATCCCAGCTTTGTTTGACTCAATGCACAGGCGTATGTAGGCCGTTATTACGACCAGAGGTTGCTGTTCTGGGTACTGATATCTCTGGATCTATGCACCCAAATTGCGTGAAAATGTAATCAAATGTCAGTTCTAGTATAATATATTTGTCCAATGAATACCCGATTATCAACTGCAGTTCTTCTTGGTGTAGCAATTTTAATGGCTAGTAGTGTAGAATGAAACGAATACTTACGGGTCTATCATTTCCAGAACATCTACGAAAGTCTGTGCATGAAAAATCACAACAATCGTAATGAAAGAACACTCTGATACGGAAATGACGCCGAAATATAACATCTGTTAACTACTGTTGACGTAGCAGCATGTGACGCTTGTTTAGTTTTTAAATGTGACAATCTTGGCGGACTGCGAACTCCACAGAGGCTAGTATTTGCCGGGGCATTTTTCACAATCGATAACCGGAGAGTTGCTGCAGATGACATTGTTTCTACTGTTTGAAAGTCAGGTGTTCCGCACAAGACAAGAAAGAGAAGGCTCCCTGACGATGAAGAGGAGTATGCATATAGCTCGCACCAGTAAACCGTAATAGGATAAAGACTAAAAGAACCCTTGTCAGTTTTTCGGAACTTACATTATGTAACCTTTACTCAAAAACTAATTATGTTACAGTATTTAAATTTACGACGCAACTAGCCACTATTACAGCGAAACATTCTGTAGAAGAATTGTTGTGTAACAAAACATTAATGCATTTAAATGAGAGAATATCTCTAGAGTTACAAACTACTTCAACCTACACTAAGGACATTACACATAAACGCAGGCCCGAAGGAGGACTCAAAACTCAAGCGTGAGCGACCGCCCAGTCGGTAGCATACTGCCTTAGACCTCGCGATCAATTGCGCGCGGCTGTAAAATTACGTGCAATTTTGTTTCATAGACTTTTGGGGAGCTGTAAAAATCCAGAAAAAGAACATGTCAACTTTCTGCTCCACAGATAATTCTAACAATTGTATAACAAACTTTTTTTTCGACAGTAATTAATTTCAATTCGATAGATGTCTGAAAAAAGAAAATTTCAACTATTTATAATTAAAACCACAACGTCAATAAGCATGAAAATCCATTTGTGTACCTTAAAAATTTTGGAATTCATAAGATCATTTTTTTTCCCTTCCACACTATTTGAATTTCGCATAACCCCGTCCCCCCAAACCGGGATTTCAATTTTCGCGTTCCAGTATTTAGGTAGTGACACTGTACATTCTTGGCGGTGGTGGCCCTGTGTTGGGATAAAGTGTTGTGCAGTAATCCCGGCGCCACTACAGAGAAAGGCTGCCCCTGGAGGAGCAATCCAAGTGGAGGGCGACATTTGAGACGGGACAGCGTGTGCCCTTGCTGGGGCTCTGAGTACACACACACACACACACACACACAGATTCGCAGGCCCTGCTGGAGACACGGCTCTGCCGCTAAGTAAATAAAAGCAGCTCTGTCGCGTCTGCGGCCGCATCGGCGCCCTAATGGAAGAAGCGGAGGCGGGCAGAGGCACAGCGGCTCATAATGGCGG
This sequence comes from Locusta migratoria, assembly GCA_026315105.1. NCBI lineage: Eukaryota > Metazoa > Arthropoda > Insecta > Orthoptera > Acrididae > Locusta > Locusta migratoria. Next base: position 307,071,777 of record CM048751.1, read on the forward strand.
CAGCAGGGGGCGGCCCGTTATTTGCTCTGGCCGAGGCGCCGGAGGAAACCGCCACACGGCGGACTCGGCACGTTTCTCTGCTCCCTGACAAACTGGCTCTCCAGGGACACCCGCTGGCAACGATTGTTACCTCGCTCAAATCACGTACTGTTGCTTCATGTTTCGAGGTACAGCGTCGTAAGTTAAACGTACCAATTCAAAATATTTTACATCAGTACGAGGGAAAAATATATGATCCCTGTCCATGCTGAGACACAACGGCGCCCGGTTCGTTTGGATATGGAACGTATCCGCGTTGCGTCATCTGTAAAAATACATCTAAACCTACATACATAATCCGTAAGCCGACTCACTGTGTGTGGCAGAGGTTTGTGTTCCACTGCTACTTATTATTATTATTATTATTATTATTATTATTACACTACTGGCCATTAAAATTACTACACCAAGAAGAAATGCAGATGACAACGGGTATTCATTGGACAAATATATAATACTTGATACGCCCGGGCATTGAGTCAAACAGAGCTTGGATGGTGTGTACAGGTACAGATACCCATGAAGCTTCAACACGGTACCACAGTTCATCAAGTGTAGTGACTGGCGTATTGTGACGAGCCAGTTGCTCGGCCACCATTGACCAGACGTTTTCAGTTGGTGAGAGATCTGGAGAATGTGCTGGCCAGGGCAGCAGTCGAACATTTTCGGTATCCATAAAGGCCCGCACAGGACCTTCAACATGCGATCTGCATTATCCTGCAGAAATGTAGGGTGCCGGCCGCGGTGGCCGAGGGGACTGAGGCGCTTCAGTCAAGGTCTGCACGGCCACTACGGTCGGGGGTTCGAATCCCCCCTCGGGCATGGATATTTGTTCCGTCCTTAGTTGTAGCTAGTTCTTAAGTAGTTTGTAAGTTTAGGGACTGATGACCCCATAGTTAAGTCCCTTAATTTAAAAAAATGTAGGGTTTTGCAGCGATCGAATGAAGGGTAGAGCCACGGTTCGTAACATATCTGAAATGTAATGGCCACTGTTCAAATTGCCTTCGATGCGAACAAGAGGTGACCGAGACGTGGAACCAATGGCACCCCATACCATTACGCCGGGTGATACGCCAGTATGGCGATGACAATTCCACGTTTCCAATATGCGTTCACAGCGATGTCCCCAAACACGCAAGCGACCATCATGATGCTGTAAACAGAACCTGGCTTCACCCGAACAAATGACGTTTTGGCATTAGTGCACCCAGGTTCGCCGTCGCGTACACCATCTCAGGCGCTCCTGTCTGTGATGCCGCGTCAAGAGTAACCGCAGCCATGGTCTCCAAGCTGATAGTTCATGCCGCTGCAAACGTCGTCGAACTGTACGTGCGGATGGTTGTTGTCTTGCAAACGTCCCCATCTGTTGACTCAGGCATTTAGACGTGGCTTCACGATCCGTTACATCCAAGCGGATAAGAAGGCTGTCATCTCGAGTTCTAGTGATACGAGGCCGTTGGGATCCAGTACTGCGTTCCGTATTGGCCTCTTGAAACCACCGATTCCATATTCTGCTAACAGTCATTGGATCGCGACCAACGTGAGTAGCAATGTTGTGATACGATAAATGGCAATCGCGATAGGCTACAATCCGACCTTTACCAAAGTCGGAAACATGATGGTACGCATTTCTCCTCCTTACAAGAGGCATCACAACAACGTTTCACCAGGCAACGCCGGTCAACTGCTGTTTGTGTTTGAGAAATCGGTTGGAAACTTTGCTCATGTCAACACGTTTTAGGTGTCGCCACCGGCGCCAACCTTGTCAAAATGCTCTGAAATGTTAATCATTTGCATATCACAGCGTCTTCTTCCTGTCGGTTAAATTTCGCGTCTGTAGCACGTCATCTTCGTGGTGTAGCAAATTTGCTGGCCATGAGTGTAAATTTTCATCCATAATGCGAAAGCCAACTCACTGCGTGTGGCGGAGGCTTGAGTTCCATTGTCACTTATTATTATTATCGTTATTATTATTACTATTTATTTAACACGTCCCATGCCAACAATTGTTACTTCTACCTGTTCTTGCTGCGCATCTTTCGCAGAAAAATGATCGCCTGTATACCTCTGAGTCCTATCTCTCTCATAGTATCCTTCCGGTCGCTTCACGGGATACACTTAGAAGGAAGCGATACATTAGTTGACTCTTCATGTAACGTATGGTCTCCAAACTTTGACACAAGCCTATATCAAGAAACAGATCGCCTCTCTTTCAGCGTCTGCCATAGGAGTTTCCTGATCTTCTTCTTCTTCTTCTTTTTAAAGATGTTTGTTAAGCTTATGGGACTTAACTACGGGGTCATCAGTCCCTAAACTTACAAACTACTTATGAACTACTTACGAACTAGGACGGCACAAATATCCATGCCCGAGGGGGGATTTGAACCCCCGACCGTAGTGGCCGTGCTGACCGCGACTGGAGCGCCTGATCATCTCTGTGACGCTTTACCGCTTACTAAATGAGCCCGTAAGTTAGCTTTGTGCTCTTTGTTGGATCTTACTCTGTCTTCCATTAACCCCACCTGGTATGGATTCCACACTGATGAGCAATACTGAATCGCTGGCCGGACGAGAGTTTTGTAACCTACTCCCTTTCTTGACCGAGTACACTCCCTCAGGATTCTTCCAGTGAATCTCAGCCTGGCGTCTACCTTACCCACGACTGATTTGATATTATCTTTCCATTTCAAATCACCCCATATGTCTCCTCCTAGATATTGTACGGAAGTAACTGCCTCCAGTGTTTGTCCTGCTATTGCATAGTTGTAACGTTCTGCGGCCATTTTGTTTGTGGTGGCTTGACTGGAGAATGATTGCCAGCAAAATCAAAACAGAAGCAGCCTGTTTTCATCTGAACAATAGGGAAGCAACAAAGTCTCCTAAAGTACTTTTCAGCAATAAAGTGCTCCTTCATAGTCAGTTTGCAAAGTATCTTGGCGTGACGCTAGATAGCACCATCTCCTTGAGGTAACATCTGGAAGCAACGGCAGCCAAAGTCAACACACTCAATAACATCTGGAACAAACTGCGTAGCAGTAGGGGAGAGCACAGGATTCTGCCATAGCACTCGTTTACTCTGCCGCAGTATACTGCTCCTCTTCTAAGTGGAATAGTGGCCATGTAAGCAAACTAGATGCCAGACTACACGACACCACGCATATCATCAGCAGATGCATCAAACGTACACCTGTGCATTGGCTACTGTGCTGAGTCACACTGCTCCACCTCCGCTACGAAGAAACGGATGCTGGGTCCGACGGTTGAAGAGGATCCAAAGTGACCCAGACCTACCAATGCATAAAGGTATTCCTCATCTATCAATGGGAAGGTTGAAGCCCTGGAAACCTCCAGTAGTTCAGCGTAACAACTACAAGACGCGGATTTCAACATCACTGATCAATGGCGGGCGGACTGGAGCCCTGACAACTTCGCAGCTCTTTGGCCCGACCTTAAAGAAAGATCCACTGGTTTCGAACTCCACCGCCAACAATGGAAAGTTCTTAACAGGATCTGAACAACACATAGAGTTTGTCAGGATTCTCTGTTCGACTGTAGTGCTTTGTGTCAGACAATATATCACATCGTATATGACTGCAGCCTCAGATCGTACGCAGGACCAGAAACAGACCTACATAAAGTGACAGATGCTTCAATTTCGTGGCTGGATGGTTTATACACTAATATATTGTGACGATGTTCGCTGCACATCTTTCTTAATTCAAGTATTTTATCCATTTCAGCAACTGTTCAGATTATAAATTAATGAGATGCAGCAACCAGTTGCTTGTAGTTATTGATTTTTAACTTTAACGACCGGTTTCGGGCGCTTGAGTGCCCTTCTTCTGATCTATATTTTTCCTGATGCTTAATTTTTATAAATATACATGCTAGTAGTGGAATCAACGCTAAGTGCAAAGATTATCTTTCACTTAGCATTGATTCCACTAGTAACATGTATATTTATTAAGCAACAGGAAAAATATAGACCAGAAGAAGGGCACTCAAGCGCCCGAAACCGGTCGTTAAAGTTAAAAATAAATAACTACAAGCAGCTGGTTGCTGTATTTCATTAATTTATATTTCTTAATTCAGTTAACTTAAATTGTTTAAAGTTACTGTTCTTCATCTTTTATTTCAATGTGTACCTTACTGTTCCTTTATTAGTGTTTTAATGTCCATTCAACTGTTCATCTTACCGTAAGTTGTACTATATCTTTCACTGGCTTTTCATATAGCATTGTGTTACCGAGCCATTTTAAAATTACACTGCATCACACATTCTAATGGACTTTTTGCTGTATATCTGTATACTTATTTTGTAACTAATGCACTTAAAGTTTGATATAAGCTGTTTGTTGTCTTGACTTCCAATGCGAAGAACTTGTATAGTAAAGAAACTTTCTTTCTGCGTAAAAGCAGCACTTAAGAGATGTTTATGCTTAAGCTTAATTGCCATTCTCTACACCATTAGTTAAAACGGTAAAGATAATCCTTTACTTTACCCGTTTCCAGTCTTGCGACTTCTCGAAAAACCTCTGCATCATCCATAATACGCCTCGCTTCAATTTCGATATTATGTACAAGGTCATTTACGTATACTGTGAAAAACGAACGAGTGCTCTCCATCGGTGGTTCGAGTGCTCCCTCGTGTATGTGTGTGTGTGTGTGTGTGTGTATGGTTTTTTTATAGTTTTAGGGCGCAAAACTGCTGAGGTCATAAGCGCCCAAGTCAGAACATAGCTAAAACGCATGACGACAAAGGCAAAGACAAATAAACGGAGAAGGCTCTTTGCAGTCACTCTACTTTCTAAAATAAGAGGTAAAAAACACAGGCAATCCCTAAGTAAATTTTTACTTACTGTAGAAACATGTCCGGATTCCCCTGCGGGGAATATTAAATTTCCTTCGCCATATTGCTACGGCGGATAAAAAGTAAAACGCGATCTGCAGACCGCGTGTCACCTGCTAAGATATCGGGTAACTCGGATGGGAAACACAGACTGTGCCGTAGATAATTAAAAATGGGCATTCCACCAGAAGATGGCGTACAGTCAGTTGCTGGAAACAGTTACCACAAGTAAGAGCAGGGTCACCGCTTAGTGAGTGGCGGTGGCGGAAACGACAGTGTCCTATAAGTTCAAATGTTCAAATGTTTGTAAATCTATCGGACCAGACTGCGTGGTCATCAGTCCGTAGCTTACAAACTACTAAAGCCTAGGTAAACTAACCTACGGACAAACACACACACCCATGCCACAGGGAGGACTCGAACCTCCACGGCGAGCAACCGCGCGCTCCGCAGCGAGGTGCTTTAGACCGCTCGGCTACTCCACCGCGGCTGTCCTATAAGTAATCGGGCGAGAATGATCTATTCGCGTCGAAGAGGCCGAGAGGCGGTCAGCCAAATAGCTGGAAGAGGTTTAACGTCCCACAGTTTGTTCCCTTCAAGAGAAGAACAGTGGAAGCGCCAGAGTGATATCACTTGCCCAGAGACGCTGATGCGGACATCATATGTGGGGACGGAATAGGTGACAAACCGAGGGAGAAGGGCTGCATCCTTTGCTGCAGAATCCACCTTCTCGTTCCCCGACACACCGACGTGGCCAGGAACCCACAGGAACTCCACTTTGGTTCCATTGTCAATGAGGGAGTGAAAGGACGCCTGGATTCTGTGTACCAAGGGGTGCACCACATACAACACGCAAAGCCTCTGGACAACACTCAGAGGATCCGAGCAGATTGCACTATTAGAGAGATCGTGTCTCCTGATTTACTGTATGGCCTGATAGAGGGCAAGGAGTTCAGCGGTGAGGATCGAGCACTGGTCAGGAAGATGATATTGGAAAGAATCGTCGACGAGGAAGAAGGCACAACCAACACTATGGTTGGTCTTGGAACCATCGGTGTAGAAAAAGATATTTTCCCGAAGCTGTGTGCGAAGGGCAAGAAACTGGCTGTGATACAACGAACCTGGGGCAGTGTCTTTTGGGAAAGAGTGGAGTTCAAGGTTAACAGGCGTCAGGACAGAGCCAGGGGGGTGAAGGATCCACGCCCATTGAGAATGAAACAGGGAGTGCGTAGTCAATCCGTCGAAGCAGCAGCAACCGATAGCCAACTCCTGCAGGTAGTAGAGAAGACGGACTAGCTGCAATTGAATTTTGTAACGGCTAAGGAATATTTCCCGGCGATAGGACAGTGGTAATTCGGCAGCTTCAGCATAGAGACTCTCAACAGGACTGATATAAAAATCTCCTGTATTGTCAGTAGGCTCCACGAAGATAGACGGTCGAGACAATGTTGAAGGCGCCGCTCAAGTAGACAAGTTCATTGAGAGCAGTAAATTGCAAAGTCATTTAGCCTACAAATAAACTGAAACGCCTGGCACAAGATAGTCCATGTTAGGGTTTATTGCGATAGCACCCGGCGTGATGGTATGGGGTGCCATTGGTTACACGTCTCGGTCACCTCTTGTTCGCATCGACGGCACTTTGCACAGTGGCCGTTACATTTCAGACGTGTTACAATCCGTGGCTCTACACTTTATTTGATCCCTGCGAAACCCTACTTTTCAGCAGGATAATGCACGACCGCATGTTGCAAGTCCTGTACCGGCCTGTCTGGATAAGGAAAATGTTCGACTGCTGACCTGGCCAGCACATTCTCGAGGTCGTACGAGAGTTTTATATGCGGTTTCCTTTACAGACGAATCACACCTTCCCAAAATTCTCTCAATAAAGCGAAGTAAATAATTTACCTTTTCTACGAATATCCTTATATGCTCGTTGTATTTCATATCGTTGTGCAGCATTGCACGTAGATATCTAATTGTCGCGACTCTGCCAAGCAGCTCAGTATTAATGCTGTATTCGAATATTACTGGATTGTTTCTCCCACGTATCTGAAGCGCATTAAATTTGTAGAAATTAAGCGCTAGCTGACATTCCTCAAAATTTGGTCTAAGTCATCCTGCATCGAACTACAGTCATTCAGTGACGATACCTTGTTGTACACCACAGTATCACCAGCGAACAAACGCAGATTACAACTCACTCTATCCGTCAGATCATTTGTATAGATAGAAATTAAATAGCGGTTCTACCATACTTCCCTGGGGCACCCCTTACGGTACACTAGTCTGCGATGAACAATCGCTATCAAGGACAACGTACTGGGTTCTATTACTTACGTGGCCTTCGAGCTACTCACATAGTTGGGTACCTATTCCATCGGGCCGGCCGCGGTGGCCGAGGAGACTGAGGCGCTTCAGTCACGGTCTGCACGGCCACTATGGTCGGGGGTTCGAATCCCCCCTCGGGCATGGATATTTGTGCCGTCCTAGTTCGTAAGTAGTTCATAAGCAGACTGTAAGTTAAGGGACTGATGACCCCGTAGTTAAGTCCCATAAGCTTTCCAAACATTTGAACATTTTGAACCTATTCCATACTGTATCGCTAGAAAACCTAAATCAGGATTGCCGGAGCTGGATTTGAACCACCGTCCTCCAGAATTCGAGTCCAGTGTGCTAACCACTGCCAACATATTCTAACGTCGACATCTAGAATAGGAGTCTTTGAGCCCAACTGGAAAATCGAGCGAGTTGCTGCAGAGGTAACATACCGGACTCCATCCCCGGCCGTTCACATTTAGCCGTCTTCGTGATTTCCCTGAATCACTTCAGAAAATGCCAGAATAGTTCCTATTAAAGGACGCTGAAGATTTCCTTCCCCATCTTTACCACAAATCAGAGCTCGTCTCAAATGCCCATGATGTGGACAAGACGTTAAACCCTTACCTTCCTGCCAACTACCAGTTATCTCTCAATATATTTCTTACGCGCCTGTCTCCGAGATATAGTCACTGTCCTACTGAGGCACACGTAACGAAATCCATTCAGACTTTATGTCTCCGTATCGTAATACCTGCTGTTCACTATTCTTGCCACATATGCCCTGAAATTGAGCTACAGCGTCGCAGATTGATCCATCAGCTGTCGGAATGTACGACTGAACGTTTTCGGTCCATACTAGAGCTCCTAAATACCCATGATGAATCGTCGGCCATGTTTTTCCCAACATGGTTGGAATCGCGCTGCACTAACAGCGTAGAGGCGCATACCCTGCCATCTTTAACATATAAGAATTTTTTAATTTTTCTGCTACTTAAATCTTTATATGTCAGCATTGTGACGAAATGCTCGTCATCTCGTTAATAGTCATAGTTAATAAGATATTGTCTTCGAAATAAGAGACTGCGCTACATTAGGAAAAGTTTGCAGTAAAAAATAGAGGCTGCTATGATATTCCGTTTGATGCTTGTTGCGCCACATGTTGACGCGGTTGAAACTTTCCTAATGGATTGAATTTTATTTTCGACTTAGGAGGAGATCTTTACCTTTCACTCATACCGCTAAACTTTATTTTATTTATCGCACTTATTTCCGATGGCGATAAGGCCAGAATGAATAATTGCGTACCTCATACACGGTTAGACGTATGAAAATGATATTTTGACAAATGATAACATGCAAAGAGGGGAGTATTTTGCCACATGGTTAATACGCAAAACTTCATTAATTGTCGTATTATTCAAGGAAATACATAGTTGTTGAATGAAAAAGAGTAAACATAGTAGTTTATTATTCGATTTGCAGATATTCCTTCGTCACTCACAAATGTTTATTTCTTTGCTTCTTGTCCACTGTATTTCAGAGCTACTACTCAGTTTCCAAAATCTAATATTGAAAAGCCTATCAGTAACAGAACGAAAGTTACTAGATCTAATGCGGATTTTATGTGAGAATACTTGAAAATGACAGATAGCAAGGATCTCTTTACTAGTTAACGAACTGACTTGTTCTCATTTCCTCACATAATACAGCACTCTGTATTGAGATATTTAGAATATCCTTTTCATATAACTGAAAAATTGAAATTGCATATTACATGGAGACACAGCAATTTTGTAGCGTGCAGCTATTAAATTTAATGGGTTAAAAGGAGTCAGTACCAGTATCTTCAAGTATGGATGTTATGCAGTAACAACATATGCCTAATTATTAGGAGCTCTAAAAAGGAAGACGTGTTACCACTACACGGGCGGTTGGATCCAGTGCGTCATATTTAACTGACATTATTTCAAGTTATACGTTTCTCACAGAGTTTCTATTTGGAGGGGATGAAAATTTGATGTATTTGGAACATTTCATTCGCTTAATGTGTCCACCTAACTTCAAAAGAAAAAAAGTTCCTCGCATGTCGAAAATTCCCTAACGTTGTCAGAAAGTGCATGGTCGTAAACTATCAGTATATGCTGTTTATAAAATATTGCCATAAATAAAACTGAAATGGAAATGTAGTGTAGTTCTTAACGAACACATTGATGAAAGTTTCACGTTGATACAGTGAGTAGTTTGCGAGTGTGAGGGAGTTGAATGAAACGCGAGGTAACGCATGAGCTTCGTCTGGAACGTGGTAACTCCTACAGCTTGAGGAAAAAATGGCGGATAGTTCATCTCGGGTTTATAGGAGCCTTAGTCCATACCTGTACGTCAATTCGTGACAATGTGCAGAAATTATCCGCGTTACGTTAATGTGGACGGTCGTGTAGACGGGCGAGTGTCGGCTGGGCGGAATTTGTTACGACCACGAGGGCGGCAACTGCTGGGGCGACAGTTTAAGAGGAGGCAGTCTGCGAGGCGATCTCGGCGGGTCGATACCACTTAGCGGTATTAGCCGGCGGCGGTGGCGGCGGCAAAGGCACATGTGCGGCTGCCCTCAGCGGCCACCGGGGCACTCCTACGGGCTCACCTGTCACCTCCCAAAACTGGAGGCACCCAGCACTTCTGTTACGTCTGTGCTCTGGGTAGATACTGAAATCTCCCAGCCTACCGAGCGAGGTGGCGCAGTGGTAACTGTGGTGTCACACACGTCTGAAGTGCGCGCCAAGTGCTTTCGCCGCGCGCCGCCACGCAAGCACGGCGCGGCGTTCTTACGACATCGGCCACAAGCGCCCTCTGCTACTACCCCGATCATGGCCACCGCTGAACTGCATCGGCCACTTGGGATTAGGACAGACACTAGGACTCATCAGTAGGCAGGCTTCTACCTAGTTAGATCCCACTAAACTTTAGTTAACAAAGCTAAGTATTATACTCTCTCTCTTCGAAATATATCTTGTACTAATTTAGCTCAGTGTTTCTAGTTTCTGCTATCCCACCGGCTCGTCACCTCAGACTCTTTACCCGCACACGCGTGCATCCTATTTCCCTGTGTCGGTTTCTCTCTACTCGGCCATCGACACCTAGGACAACCGGCGGTCACGAGAGACAAAAGTGGCGACGAGGATGGGACGCAAAAGTAACACACTGGACTCGCATTCGGAAGGATGGTGGTTCAAATCCACCTCCGGCCATCCAGATTTACGTTTTCCGTGATTTCCTTTCCTATCCTTACCCAAATAACCCGAGCGTAAGTCCCGCCTCTAATGATCATGCTGTCGACGGGGCGTTAAAAACTAATCTTCCTCCTCCTTCCAGCCTGGGGACCCTAGGACGCCCGAGAGGGGACCCCAAACAAAAGTTGATGTGACGGAATAAAGTAGCGTATGACTGTGTAGGTCGTTCCCACCGTCAGCAGAAGTGCCGCATTTTCTCAAGCCTATCCCAGCGGCTACAGGAAGCATCGCGATGGCCGTTACACACCAGTAACACTCCCACCGATCCGAAAAACCCGTCACAGCGGGTATTCTTGAAGCTAAGAGGTCTCGTCCGAAAAGCAGAGGCGATTTCTTCACAGTTTGTTAAACGTGTCAGCATGAGTGTTCATGAAAGCGCGCAAATAATTGATCAACCGATCTCCAATACGGGCGTTGTTTTTTTCTTCATTTATTTATTACTAGCTGTAAACCTAGCGTTGCCCGGGTGTTTATTTATCATACACTCTCGTAGTCCGTATCCCCTTCCCCCCTCTCTCTGCATCCAGCTCTTTCTCTCCCATCTCTCTGTTCGTTTCCAGCTTTTATTCTCTCGGCAAAGTTTCGTGTAAGGTACTCTTTGTCATATAACATAGAAAAATTTATGTAAGCGGTGATCTTCCTCTTGGTTGAAAGGTATGGTTGCAAAAATTCGTAATGTTTGGAGCAAAACTATGCATTTTAAAAATTCCGTAAGTTAAGTACCCTCCACCATGCATCGAACTAAATTTTAAACAGACAGTGACATTCCTCTTGGTTTTTTCTTTCTTTTTTTCAAAGTAGAGTGTACAAAATTCCATCCCTATCAGAACAAAACTATAGATTTCTATGCATTGGAAACGCAGGGTCACATTGAAAAACGCACTTTTTTGTTCTCAAATATTCCAGTTTTAGTTGATACAACCCTTGTTCTGAGAATAACGAAAACAACAAAAAAGGATCTGTGCAATTGATCGAGGCGTTCTCAACTTATGGCGCGACCAAGGTATTTGCGTCGCAAAGTACCCTCCCCCATGCACCGCAAACGATGACCTTCCTCTTGTTTTGAAATTTAAGCGTGCGAAATTTTGTGAAGAATGGAATGAAACTACAGATTTCGTGAGTCTGTAGGAGAAGTATGCACCGCCATGCACCTATCACAAAATACTTCCTTAGCTGACGTTTTCTACCTATAAACTACATTCCTGCCAAATTTCAGCTTCATACGTGAAGTAGTTTTTGAGATTCGTGTTTTGTCAGTGAGTGACTAGGTGTCTCTTAGCTTTTAAATAGATTGTAGGGGTACGGGGGCACGTTGGCCATAGGGGCAGGATGGCCCAGTCCAATTAGTTCCTACAGTAGACGCTGGATCCTCTTAGGAATCAATCAGAAAGTAGGTAGCACTGTACCTCTCCTTATACAGGGTCAATATCGCAGGCGACGAAGTTTTGGACAAGCTGTAGTCCTTTATTGTTTTTGTGCGTGTTTCAGTAAATCCTACTCCTCGGCTAATGTGTGTTATTTAACTTTTGCTTGCTTTAGGCGCAACGGGGTGAGTAGTATAATTAAAGGTCATAGTTTAACGATTATTTCTATACGGCATAGAGTCTTAATTGCTTCAGTGAGTTTTCTAAAGCACAGAATTTATTGTAAGATGGCGATGGGGCAGGTTGGCCCAGAGAGGACGGCGCACGATGGCCAGCCGAGATAACCTGTCAAGTCCTATAGGAGCTGTACTTCTTTAAACTCGATGAAAGGTTTGTTACTTTTAACGATAACAACGTTTATAATTCTTCGAGTTTATTAAATTGTCGAAGTTAAACATATTTTAATACGTTTGGGAGGTCAAGAGATCGTCTTATTCATGAGATAAAAAGCGTTGATTAAACGCCAGTCAGTAAATTTTATTTTAATCTTAAACAGTGATCTGGGAATTCAGAACCTCGTTATTTCCTTGTTTTCAAAACATGAGTTACGGCTCTGGTTTAAACCTTTGTTGGTGGCCGCGGTGGCCGAGGAGATTGAGGCGCTCCAGTCACGGTCTGCACGGCCACTACGGCCGGGGGTTCGAATCCCCCCTCGGGCATGGATATTTGTGCCGTCCTAGTTCGTAAGTAGTTCATAAGTAGTTTGTAAGTTTAGGGACTGATGACCCCGTAGTTAAGTCCCATAGACTTTACAAACATTTGAACATTTGATTTTTTAAACCTTTGTTTTATTCGTAGTATCATAAAAACGATCCTGAGTTATAAAAGAATGAAGGGGGATTGATTTCTGAAGTTACTATGCTAAGAGCAGTTTAAGAAGTAAAAGAAAAGGAAAGATCTGTGAGGACTGTTAACGAAGATTTTGGGTTTCCAAGAAAATCGTACTGGAGGTACTGTGTTAAGTACAGACAGATCTCATGTAAGTTTGCACAGGTAATTGAAAGTCAAGAAACAGAAATTGAATTTCAACCCATCCCATTGGATCAAAGCATTGAAAAATTAGATTACAGGTTAGAAAAGCCCTTTTTCAAAGAGGAAATATGGTGATAATGATGACGATGACGAAGATTCACAATTCCATTTTGAAATAGTCAACTGCAGAACAAGGAATTCAGTTGACGAACTGTAAGCGTTGGGTTCATAAAGATGCGTGAAAAATGAAATCCAGGGACTATTTTATGAGTGTTAGAACTGTGCTAATCCTTTGGAGCTGGACATTGATTAAAGTTGACTGGTTTGTATTAAGACACTATAAATCGTAATAATTTTTACGTGTTTTGTTGTCATAGTCCTCATTGTTAAGCATTTAAGGCAATATTCAACTTGATATTATGTTAAGAAAAACTGCTTCTGCAGTATTAGTAAACACAAATGAACACCAATCTCCTCTGCAGCAATTTTTTGTTATTACACAATCTCCGTTGCCGTAATGTTGATGTCTGCACTCCGTAGAACGGACAGAAAGACGTGGAACCATTTTAGTTCATTCTGTCGATGATAATACTTCAGAACCTAGATAAACAAATTGATCCCCTAGCTGTTTTGACTATTGTGTATTGTAGCTGGTACAATAGTTTGGCGGAGCTGCGGTAGAACGACCGAACGGTCAACGGCGCCTTGCTATACGGAGTGCGCGCGGTTGTTTTCAGTCGGAGGTTCGAGTCCTCCCAGGGGTGTGCGTGCGTGTGTGTGTGTGTGTGAGAGAGAGAGAGAGAGAGAGAGAGAGAGAGAGAGAGAGAGAGAGAGAGAGAGAGAGAGAGAGAGAGAGAGAGAGAGAGAGAGGGGGGGGGGGGGCTTACGTTTGTTGAAGTTGGTTTTTAAGTCTAGCGACTGATAACCGCAGTAGTTATCTCCCATAGATTTACAAAGGTTTTAATTTTTTGTTCGGCGGTAATCACTACAAAAGTAGAGGTTATTCGTTGCGTCGACGTCTATATACGAAATGAATTTCACCAACTTTCTACTCCGAATGCGACCATATTTTTTTAGCAGCCATGTACTTAGGAAGTAATGATTATCGGTATAAGAGATATCAGATGTAAAACGGAAAGATTTGCGTGTTTCATTTTTACACGCACTGTCCGAGAACGGTGGAGAAATGTTATGGAAGCGGTTCGATGAAAACTGTACCCTTCAGTAAAATTTGATTAGAGGAGTATTCATATAGATGTTATTTCTTAGGAGAACTTTAGAATGTTTTCCTGGAAGATCAACTTCTAGTTTTAAATTATTCTTTGGCGATCCAATTGAGTTAATTTAGATGACATAAAAGTTTTCTTGGTGTTGTACCGCGTCATGACGTAAGAAGACTATTACTTTACTAACTGACGTTTCGGCCAACGTTACAGTGGCCTTCATCTGGGTATACTGATGTGAGCTGGTTGTTACTATGCTTTATATTTACTGTCAATGAGACATTACGTCATAATTTTTAAATGTTCAAATGTTTGTAGAACTTATGGGACTTAACTACGGGGTCATCAGTCCCTAAGCTTACAAACTACTTATGAACTAGCTAAGACTAAGGACGGCACAAATATCCATGCCCGAGGGGGGATTCGAACCCCCGACCCTAGTGGCCGTGCAGACCGTGACTGGAGTGCCTCAGTCCCCTCGGCCACTGCGGCCGGCAATTTTTTTTTTAATATCAACGATGTTGACAGTAAATATATAGTAACAACCAGCTCATATAAGTATACCCAGATGAAGGCCACTGTAATGTTGGCCGAAACGTCGGTTATTAAAGTAGAAGCCTTCTTACATCATGACGTGGCACAACACCCAGAAAACTTTTATGTCATCTGACTCTGGTCGCGGAAGTCTATGCAATTATATGAGTGAATTTAGTTCAAATGTTTGTATAGCTTATTGGACTTAACTACAGGATCATCAATCCCTAAACTTATGAACTAATTAAACTGGAACGCCTCAGTCCCCTCAGCCACCGCGGCCGTCTGAATTTAGTTAACAAGCTTTCACTGAAAAGAAATTCTGAAACGATAAATATGAGTGAAGGCATTAATTTTCAATGCCAGTTTTATTCTAGAGCAGGTTCAGTGGATTATAAAATTGGAACACAAAAGTTTTATATCGAATAATTTCATTTTCCAGAGACAGATGCAGTCTTATTAAGCAACAAAAATGGGTTCGATTACCGGTCGTGGGACAAATTTTAATTCATTTGCCATCTCCCCCCAGGGCGCTCACGGTTCTATCGTGAGTACGTGCATGGCGAGCACGGGGCCCCGGGCTAATGCAGTCTTCCTTTCTTCTTTCCTCCCTGGACTGCATTTCCTTTCCCTTCCTTTCCTCACTCCTTCCCCTCCTCAATGGGGGACCGATAACCATACCAGTTTGTTCCCCCAATCCCTAACAAACAACAACAATCATTTCCACGCTATGTTAACAAAAGTTTCAAATCGTTACTGTACACAGTCGACCGGGTTTGGCACATCATCATCATCAATTGTATTCTGCCTTGCGGTAGGTCTTGTTATGGGTTGATCCTCTTCTTGTCATGGGTTGATCCTCTTCCACTTTTCTCTGTCCAAAGCCAATCTTTTCATTTCTTCATATTTATTACCTTTGATGTTGTCCAGCATTTGATATCTTGGCTTTCCTCTTCCTCTTTTCCCTTACACCATTCCTTCTATTCCTTCCTTCAGTAAACAGTCCCTCCTCAAACAATGTCCAATCCCGTTTCGTTTTCTTTTCCTAATGACTTCCAGCATGTTTCTTTCTTCTCCAACTCTTCTTAATACTTCACCATTCCTTATTCGGTCCTCCCATTCCACTTGTCCCATTCTCCTCCATTCCACATCACTAGTGCTTCCAATCTTCTTTCATGTTGCTTCCTCAACATCCAGGTCTCCGCACTATACAGCACAACACTTGCCAAGTGTTCGGCACAAGATGGTGGTAACTGTTGTGTGTTCTACAGAGTAACATATACAGAGGAGCAGCCCCCTCTAAACCACTGTCCTACGCTCCTCTCGTAGTTCCGTAAGATGCTAGCAGGTGTCAAGCCGTTCCGTGGTTTAGGGTGCCTCTTGCACGCCAGAGGGTAGTGTGGAGGGGAGGCTGAGGGGAGAGCTCGTGCCGCCTGCCACGAGGCCACGGCTGTGTCCGGCTTGATGGCGTTTGAGGGGAGGTGGTGGTGGGGACAGCCGCTACCTGCCGCCTGCTCTGGCCAGTTTAAAGAGCTGCTTCTGACCGCAGCGCCATCATGAGACATCTTACGGAACTGCTGGAAACCCTCCCTCCCCGCACCCCTGAGCGTAGGACCGGGCCCTTACGGAGTTTCCCGTGTGTATATATTTGTCTGTGGTTCTACGTAGAATGTGAGGTTGACGAAATATTACATTTGGGAGGTGGAGCGAACGCTTCCACCGTCTGCACCGCAACGACCTAACCACAAAGCCGGGCCCACCAGCAGCGGACAACCTTCGCACTGTACTAGGGCTGCGGTTCGCTGCTAAATGCGCCAGCCGGCCTGCCGCGTTAAGGAATTATGCGGCAGGAAAAATGCGCGGCACTCAGCGCGATAAATGCGGGCGCTCTCGCGCTAATCCCTGGAGCGGCTGCGCGGGCACGGCCGCCGTATATACAGGGGGAGGGGGAGCCAGCCAAAGCCCGCAGCCAGCGCCGGGGGATTGTGATACACCGCACCACGCCACAGCCCAGGGCGACGCTTGTACTTAATGCCGCCTCTTACTAGCTGGCCGCTCACTACGACCTCACTACCAGGTATTGGAATTACAGGGACATTAACTTCTCTGCACTGCGCAAATGGACTCTAGGGTCGTAGAGTTGACGGAAACTACCTTAATTTTAGACATACACTACAAGAATGTGTACGGAATGGAAAGATCGTAGAGTACGTTTTTTTACGCCTACATCGAATCTGCCGCGGCGGAGTGGCCGAGCGCATTGACGCGCTATGCTCTGATGCGTGAGGCCATTCCCCGTCGGGAATCCGATGATGATGATGATGATGATGATGATTAGTGTTTTAGGGCGCGCAACATCGAGGTCATCAGCACCCATGCTCAAACTTATACAGATGGAAGCAATGTGTTGCACGGTGTATATACTGTTACGGCGCAAACATTGTGACAGGGAAATGTGTTAAGATCTTGGTTTGCTCACTTTAGCAAGACGGAATAAGGTCAGTAGTCGGTAGCAGAAAATGCTCACCCGCCTTGCGTGATGACGGCAGCCGCTGCGTCGGCAAGTTGGAAAGCCTACCGTCAGCGACTGTGTGTGAGTGAAATGGCTGTTAGACAGAGACGCAGCTAGTAAACATTTCATAACTACACATAACTCTGTCACAAGAGTGAATAAGACCGCGGATGCGTCAGCGGTAAAGACACATCGGTCGAACACTGCATTTTCAAAGGGAACACATTCAAAAAATGTTCAATTGCTTGTAAAGACTATGGGACTTAACTACCGGTTATCAGTCCCTAAACTTACAAACTACTCCATGCCCGAGGGGGGATTCGAACCCCCGACCGCAGTGACCATGCAGACCATGACTGAAGCGCCTGTCCCCTCGGCCACCGCAGCCGGTGGGGAACACATTCAAACCGTTTATACGTCATAGCTTCAGCCAATTGTATGCATAAATACTCCCACATTTAGAAGTAGCAGTCACTTGGTCTTCTGAATCGACGATGCCCAGGAGGTAGTCGTCAATTCACTGGCCTAATCGTTGTGCTCAGTCTTTGTTACAGATAGCAGTACATACGGGTAGCTGCTAGAGGCAGCTAAGAGATGGAGTCTGGTCGAGGCCATGTATGTTACGGAATAAAATGTGTCAACTATAATTTTGTTTCACTAGCGTCCCTTGGGGCTCCACCAGGTTCCACGCCTCATTCTGACCTAAAGCTGGGAACATACCACTCGGCCCCAGCAGTACTTTCGAAATTAGAAGTACACCTAAAGTTGTAAGGATGTCTTAAAACAACTTATGAAAGGACTAGAACTGACGATAAATTATTGACAGATGTATGTGGCCCGGTAACTGCTTCAAAATAAATGGTGACCATATCACTCTGACACACGTTAAAATCTCACACCCAAAATTTTGGTAAGTATTCCAGACGTCATACAAAATCTTAAAGCACGACCCACGGACGCCTCATCGTCACCTAAAATAGATTTCAGGTCATGCGAGAGACCGAAATTTGACCTCGTGAAAGCATATAAAGGGCATTTTGTTGAAATATGTCGTATCGACAGTTGCGTTCTACATCTGTCACGCACTAGCGGTTCCTCGCAGCGTGAAAGAAAACCATGTGTCAGTGGGCAATGTCCGATTCTAAGACGAGTGAGGGCGACTTCATAAGCTCGTCGACAGCGGAAAGAAATACGCGCCATGGACGGTCTGAGGATTTTAGGGCGCGTAATTTATTATCCGCCACATCCAGTCACTGGTCATCCCAAAAAACCATGGTTTTTTGCGACACAAATGAGGTGACACCCTTCAGTGGTACAGAACAGCGGACGGCAGGGGGAAGGGAGCAAGCCTCCTTAGCCGCCGCGTCCGCCAGCTCCTTCCCCTGGATCCTTGTATGCGCAGAAACCCAACAGAAGATTATCTCCTTGTGTCGTTGTTGCAGTGCAAGGAGAGCGTCCTGTATGTCCTGCACCATCCGATCTGCTGGATACACTTGGTCGATACCGAGGATGGTGGTTTGGGAGTCGGAACAGGTCAGGAACATCACACCCTGATGCCTTCTTATCTGTTCTAGTGTCCTCAGGATAGCAAACAGTTCCGCATAATAAACGGTGAACTGTTCTGAGAGCCCTATCTGAAAAAATGTTCAAATGTTTGTAGAGCTTATGGGACTTAACTACGGGGTCATCAGTCTCTAAACTTACAAACTAATTATGAACTAGCTATTACCAAGGACGGCAAAATATCCATGCCCGAGCGGGGATGCGAACCCCCGACCGTAGACCGCGACTGACGCGCCGCAGTCCCCTCGGCCACCGCAGCCGGCAGCCCTATCTGAAGGACAACATCGGGGAACACGACAGAACAACCAATATGATCACCCTGCTTTGACCCATCTGTGTATACGGTAATAAAATCACAACGGTGATTTAAAATTACAAGAAATTTAGTTTTATAAAAGGTATCTGAAGTATGTCTTCCTGTAGAGAGTCAGCTCTAAAAGCACGCTGAGCCTTTGGAGTAGTCAGGCGAAATACCCTATTCCACCCCTGGGGTTGGACCTGAATGTCTTGCACCCGTATCAAATTAAGACTTGCCTGTGCGCCGATCCAAATTGGCCTTGTCGCCTGCGGGCGGTTACGGAACAACCGTTCCAATGGCCGCTGTTCAACACTGAAGAGCGCAAGGGTGTTTGGAAAAGACATAGATGGTATGCTTGACTTACAGTTAGTAGAGGCGGAGAATAGAAAGCGGAGGCTCACCAACTTCTGTGCATAGGCTGACAACCGGGCTCGTGCGGTATGCACCTGTTCATAACCTGATACCTTGATGGTGTACTAACACAAACATTTTCAGATAAGAAGGCCTTACAGATCCATAAATCTGGCATCCATAGTCGTGACGGGGACGCATAAATGACTTGTGAAATTAGAGGAGACGTGCCCTGTCGGTTCCCAAGGACCTATGGCTAACACATTTACGGAGATTTAAAGCCTTGATGCATCTTAATTTTAAGTCCTTAAAAGGTGTGGCAACCAAGTGAGCTTTTAATCAAATGTAAGGCCCAGATATTTCACCTTATTCTTAAAAGTGAGAGCAGCTCCCCCCCCCCCTCAGGTTGATAACAGGGAAATTAAAAAGAGAATGGGAGCGGTTGAAATCAACACAAACCGTCTACTCCAACAAAAACTTAAAACCTGTTCTGTTTGACCAATCCCTTCAACCGTATGATCGTCAGATGCAATTGACGAGCAGCCGTTGCTACAGAGGAGGACGCACAGCAGATGGAGAAATCGTCCACAAAGAGGGAACACTGTACTGGACTTGGTTCGGTGGACGTAATACTATTGATAGCAATGGCGAAGGCTGTCACACTTAAAACAATCCCTTGTGGGACACCATACTCAAGATTAAAACGGTGAGACAAGATACTCCTAACTTTGTATCTAAAATACGTGTCCGAAAGGGAAGACCGAATAAAAGTGGGTAGACGACCACAAAAACCCCACTAATGGAGCTGCTGTAAAACACTACGCCTGCAAATAGTATCGTAGGCCTTTCCAGATCAAAGAACACACCAGTCAGATGTTGCTTACGTAGTAAAGCTTGTTGGATTTCCCGGTCAAGCAAGATCAGGTTTTCAAGCTTTGAACGGTACCTTCTGAAGCCACATTGGGAGCGGCTGAGTATTGACCTGATTTCCAGGACCCATACAAGGCGTCGGTTAACCATACGTTCCAGTGTCTTTCCTACACAGCTGGTGAAGCTTATGCTACGATAACTACCACTGTCAGTACGATCTGTCCCTGGTTTTAAAATAAGGATTAAAATAGACTCTTTCAACGAGCTGGAAAGTCTCCCGTCAATCAGATGTGGTTAAAAAGCCGAAGGAGGACCTGCTTCGACCGCAGTTCCAGCTGTTGCAGCATGCTGTACGTTATTTCGTCGAAGGCAGGAGCAGTATCACAAGTCACTAATAACGCAGTCTCCAGCTGCCACAGTGAGAATGGTGGGTTATATTCCTCAGCGTTCGTGGACTGTAAATCAAAACCAACCCTCTCCTTTATAGCCCGATGCTGGCAAAAGGCTGCAGTCTGGATAGAATCTGATGTGATGGCCATTACCTGAGTGATGTCCCTTGGCATCAGCAGACATCTTTGCCCTCGTATTGGTGGTCGGGAGTTCCGCATCGAGATCCTCCTAATGGCTTCCCGTACTCTGCTTGGTGATGTGGACCTATTGATAGAATTCAGGAACTCTTATAAAGACCTCTCCTTACACTGTCGAATAATTCGTCTCGCCCGTGCCCTCGCCACTCGAATAGCTGCAAGATTTTCATCAGTAGGGCACCAATGGAATCGTCTGAGGGCTGCCCTTCTAGTCCTAATTGCAGAAAGACACCCCTTGTTCCACCAAGGAACAGCCTGCCTCCTAAATTTGGCCTTCGAATTAGGGATCGACGCATCAGCGGCGGTGTGAATCACGGCTGCAATGTCATCCATCTAATTCTTAACGCCTTCATGCCGCTCTAAAACTGTTTAAAAAGCTGCCAGGCAGGTTTTTGATGAGCCACCTTGGCAGCTGCCTGGCATGATCCATTCCATCTGACAGAATTAGCCAGACAGGGCAGTGAACACTGCCTTGAAGGTCGTCGTCAACATCCCACTAGCCAATGTCTGCAAGAGCTGGAGTAGAAAAGGAGAAATGGGCAGGGAAGGTCATCTACGAATTGCGTCAAGAGGAGACCATCAAGAGGCTCTCTAGGCGGAAAATGCAGAGAACAGACTGTAATGTCAATATGTGCCAACAGACGGACTGCAACTACCTGCAGCGTTGTAGTTAAGGGCAGAGGCGTGTAATGGAATGTGTCCTTGACGAACACTGCCACGCCCCCTTGCGCCCTATCGCCAGTCAGGTCGTCCTTTCTGTCTCTAAGTGCAGGTGCGTCACGTTGTTTGAAATGTCTCTCTTGAAGGGAGAGACAGAATGGCCTGTACTTCATAAGAAGGTGTAATTCCTCACAACGAGCCCTGGATCCATTCATGTTCCATAGGAGTATGGTAGCCATTTTAGCGGTGTTGTTCTAGTTTTCCCCTATCTTTGTGCCGACATGGTGAGACACTGTTTGATCGAGCTTTGGCAGAAGGGTTGACTGATTCCGGTTATGAGGTATCTAGCTCCATTACGATATCTTCGTCATCGGTTAAGGCTGCCATAACGATGTCCGATGATACCTGGGGGAGGCTTTAGACCGAACGTCGAATGCCTTCTTTGATTTCTTCTTGCTGGAAGCATATGAAGAAAGGGCGTGTTGTGGAGCACTCTGCTTTTGGGAAGCACTCTACTTCTGGAGTCCGCCATCTTCTGGGAAACTCCCTGATGTTGTGGAGTGCACTTCTTTGGAATGGCACGTTCCTGTGGGATGGCACTCTTCTTTTGGGGTGCCTTCTCAATGATTTCAACAGCTATTTTGTCTTTCACTTGTATTGGATCGGCCTGTATTGCAATATCTCGAGTAACCTGAGTTTGGGACATACAGATGCAGGTACGAGTGCCGCTGGTGAAAATGGGGATGGTCTGCATTGAGGCATCAAGCGTAGGGGTGGGTTTCTGGAGTAGTGAGGCGTAGGAGGTTGGAAACAAAGGAGGCTGTGTCGCTTTATATTCTTTTTGGCGTCCATATGCGGAATACGTTTTCGCACTTTTACCTCCTGTAGTTTTCGTTTTGCAACAAAGACAGGACAACCACGACTCTATACTGAGTGGCTTCCAGAGCAGTTTAGACAAGTTTCTGGGAAGGGCCAGTCAACCCCAGATTGGTGGGCTGCCTGCCCACAACTCCCACAGGTTGCTTGACCTCCGCAGTTCTTGTTGTATGACCGAAACGCTGGCATGTAAAACACCTTATAGGGTTCGGTATAATAGGCTTTACTCTCGAACGGAGAAACCCTGCCATAAGATGTTGTGGAATTGACGGGAAATTGAAAGTAACAATGAAGGTAGGAGTTTTCTCTGTCACCACTGTTCCTCCGGGTCCTTTGCTCTACTTCTATTATACCCTGTGATGCCCACCCCTGTTTTAGTTCTGCCGTGTCGATGTCCATAATGTCACAACATGCGACCACTCCTTTGATGGAATTTAGGGTGTTGTGTGATTCCACAATGGTATCATATTCACCCAACTTCGCTGACTTCAGGAGGAGGTCCAGCTGCTTTGCACTAGTTGTCCCAACTAACAAAGCCCCACTCCGCAGCCTCCGAATAGATTTCAACGTACCTGCAAGCCCTTCCAGTCACTTGTTAATGTAAAAAGGAGAGACCTTTTCGAAAGTACCCTCTTTCCTCTTAATAACAACAAAGAAATTATTGGTAACACTCCTTGTGCCCTGTTACTATAATGGCATTTTGTGTGCCAGGAGGACTGGCCTACCTCAAACGCTTATATGTGAGGGTGCGAGTACCCCCTGACGGTTCACCCATTCCGCCGAGGTTAAAAACACGTGCGGAGTCCATCTCGGTTCCAGAAGCAGCTAAGGAAGGGACGGTCCACCCAGGCAGAGCCCCGCTTGCCTGGGTAAGCGTTATACAACTGAGGTGCGACAGTATCCCCAGAGGTCGCTCGCTAGCGACTGTTCAACCTCATCAGCCATGCATCCCATCAGCACGAACCACACCCTGGGATTGAGGTTTTTATTTTTTATAGAGGTTTTTCCCATCCTCGTAATCCGGTCAATAAAGCCGAGATCCCCGCTCCCTGCAACACACAACGTTCCACCGCTGCGCCACACGGTGGTCGCTCAAGCATGTCCAGGGCTTACCGTCTATAGCAGTGTTGTTCAACCTGGGGGTCACCGTCACCCGAGCAAGTATTTGCACCGTTGAACGATCAGCCAAGTTCACCTCTGACTTCAAAGGGTTCCACAATACAAAAATAAATCCTTAATTAAAATGAAATTTACTTTTTGTTATATAATTTCATATTCAACATTAATTCTGAATTGAATGTAATTTTTTTAAACATAAGGAGAGGGATTGAATTAAAATGTGTGCTGTGGCTGGGTTTCTACCCGGGACCTCCTACTTAGTAAGTAGACGCTTTAGACCACTCAACTGGGATTCGAAACCGAGACCTCTTCAGTGGCCTAAAGCGCAGGAGGAGGTCCCGGGCTCGAATCCCGGCCACAGCCTAAATTTTAATTCAATGACTCTGCTTATGTTTAATACCTTTGGTATAAAGATACCATATTGTCTCAAGGAAATGTATTATTGTTGATATATAATAATTTTTTATTACAGTGTGTTTTTGATGAAAAAGGGCAAAGACAGGAACCACTCATTAGATAAATGTACAGGTTGCAGTAATTCAAATAATTTTTTTTTAATCTGCTTCTTTAAAATTTGTCTATACAGTGAGAGCTTTCTCAATCAGCATAATTCGGTTCTGAATCTTGCTAAAGTTCGAAACACTGCTTATGTAAAATATTCATTTCTGTCTTATATCATGTATTCCATTCCGAAAAATACACTTTAAAAACAGCGTCCAACAATTTACAAGAAAGCTGCATCAACAGAAAGAACATTACATTTGTTGCCTTTGAGATAATGAACACAGTTTTGTTAGAGTTCGTGTTGAGCGGGGTTCATGGGAATTACCAGAATATTTTTAATTGGAAGGGGGTCGCTTATAAGGAAAAGTTGAAAAACACTGACATATGGTAATGCGAGGAGTTAATGGGCTACTGGATCCACCTCCATATACATTTTTTATATTCTAATTACATCCTGCACATCATAACTGGCGCGAGCAATAATTTTCGTAGTCGTCGTTAACCGTCTTTTACACACAAACGACAACTGAAACATAACCATTAATCTGTGACCCTGCAACGCAACAACACAGTGACCAACGCCACCGATGGCGTATGTAAACGCAGTTTCGATGTATAATATGAAAAATGTGTGTGACATGTTTATTATATGTGTATTGTATATAAATTGAATGATTATTCCATGTGAAGGATTTCTGTGAAGTACAAATATTAAAATGATTATGTACTGTATAAAAGAGAATATTGTGTTGTAGTAGACACGTTGGCTTAGCGAGGGCTATGTTAGTATCATCTTTGTGTAGGGCATTATTATCGCTGAGCGCAGAGTGAGGCGCCAGGCGAGAGAGAGAGAGAGAGAGAGAGAGAGAGAGAGCAAGGAGGTTAGAATCTCTGGAGATGCCCTAAAACTAAAATAGTGAAGCCAGCAAACTGGGCATTTCGGCATTTGTTTGTGCCCAAAACATTGGTTGTATTATGTGGTAGAGTAGTTCTAGTCGTTGAAATGTGTGTGATATCTAAGTAAATACTCTGATGTGACTATCAATTTAGCAGAAATACGTAAAGAAAGCAATATTCACACAGGATTTTAAGCTAAAAATTCTTGTTTTGGGCACAACAGCATGGCGCCCTGGCTTCAACCAGTGTCTGTTCCCAGCATAGATAATGCCATCTCCCCTTATTCTAACCTCCTTGGTGTTGAGCTTTCGAAGTCAGTGGTAGCAAAGCTGGACAGCAGCAGCAGGCCGTAGTAGCGTGGCATTCTACTACGTGTTGGTACACGCAGCACTCTGAGCGAGTGGTCATTGGCAAAATAATTGGCATGGGCACAGCGCCACAGCATCAAGAGGAATATTGTCAAGAGGAGCGCTGTTTGCCTAATGCAAATAATATTTCGTCGCCAAATTCTTGGCAAAATCATTAAGTACCAGCAACAATTTCCAGCTACGCCGCACCGCCACTGCAAAGTAATATCTCAGCAATTTACAGTCTTTAGAAATGTGCGGCTAATCCAACGTTTAGTTTTGCTGAAAGTCAATAGTGAACCAGATTGCAGTTAACTAGTGTCAACAATGTTACTAACCCGAGGCACTACCAAGCAGGTTCTTTTACCGCTACCTTTAATTTTCCGAGGCTCAACATGAACCATAAGAACTGATTAAAATAAAAGGAATCTTAAAGTATTTAAATAAGTAAAAAGTAATTTTCACCAGCATAATGTTTGCAAAGTTAAATTAACAATTGCCATGTATTAATAACAAGCTGAATGATAGAAAATAGTAATTATTAATTGCAGTCTATGAGTGCTAAAAAGTTACCTTGCAAAGTTCAGTTCATGGTTTATAACGTGCAGTTTGAGTAATTATTAGGTGCTGCTTAATAAGCAAGTTTGTTGTTAACAAAATGAAAAATAGATAATGTTAGGAAACTATATATCAGAAACAATATTTAAATCAAGTTGCAGAAAGATTAAACTGCTTAATTTTGTAATCAGTAATTTTGCGTAACTATTCAGTAATAATAATAACAATTTCGTGTGGCTCATTGGCCTGGTGCAAGTCTTTAAATTGGACGCCACTTCGGCGACTTGCGTGTCCCTAAGCCTACCCCAGTTATCCAATCGGGAAAAGGGGACCTACAGATTAACGTGGAATCTGAACCACGTGTCGTTTCTGGCGACTCTTCACATCGTTGAGAGGTGAAGGGTGGGTTAAAATGCAGACTGAAATATCCGAGGTCCGACCGGGTTTCGAACCCGCGACCCTTTGGTTTCTAGTCGAGCACTTTACCCCAAGACCACCGGGCCCGACACTCTTCAGTCATTATGGTCAAAATACAATTACGACAGTCTGCATTATTATTGATGATCAAAGTACAGTTAAATATCATTGCAAGCATTACGGCGATTTATTATGTAAAAGTTGTGCATGAAAAATTTTATTATGACAACTTTCCAATTCATTAGAATAATGTTCATTGACTGTTTGCTATGGTGTAAGTAGGGTGCATTTAGTGGTTCTACATTGCTCTGTTTCCTGGTATCGTGGCTGTCCTCAATTAATCTGCAGTCTTTGTCCGTTTTGTTTCCTAATTAGCTTATCAGTAATTATTGCTACTGCATACAAAATTTCCATTAATTTCAACTCGTTGCTCGAACAACAAGCTGTGCGACCGTATTAATTTTCACCTAGTCAAAATTGTTCATTCAGTTACAGTTTTGTCCCAGGTGTCAAATTTTAAGACCTTATTTAAAATTCCCGCACCAAACGATCGTCATTGAGAAATGACCTGTTAAGTATCGTTTGTGTGTGTAACCTCCACTACGTTGTCGGTTACACCTCCGATAGCTTAATCCGAGTAATTGTTTCGTTAGGCACACGGGGCAATCTAAAGTTGTTGGTAGCGGAGGTCGGTGAGGTTACAAACAGTGAATATGTCGCACGTAATCAATCAATGGAGAGCATTGCTTTGCTCTGACTATAGAATGTGTCAAATTATTGAATTTGTGTCCTACACAGTTTACAGATGAAATACGCTTAAAAGCTGTCGTTATTGTGTGGGGATGTGATCTGACGGTTTCGTTTCAAATGTTCAAACGTTTGTAAATCTATCGGACCAAACTGCGTGGTCATCAGTTCGTAGCTTACAAACTACTTACACTAAGGAAAACTAACATAAGACACACACCCATGCCCCAGGGAGGACTCGAACCTCCGCCGGCGAGCAACCGCGCGCTCAGCAGCGAGAAGCCTCAGACCGCTCGGCTACTCCACTGCGGCCGGTTTCGTTTTAGTTGATATTTTTAGAGGACGTATTTTAAATGTTTGTCTTAACTATGCGCGTTTTATGAATCTAATTTTCATTTTCTTTTGTTCCAGGTGAGTTCCCAGTGTTGAAAGTCTCTGCACCATGCAACATGGTGAGTTGTATTCAGTTTGTCTTCTCGTTTCACGACGATTTTCAAAGCCCTATATCTCGAAACAGTGCAGAAATCTGTACCAGGCTTTTGAATATTCAAGAGCTTTGCAGTTAAATGTGAAATTTAAAAGCGACTTTCTTACGAGATTCGGAAATTTATTTTCATATTCACATTTACATTCGACTCTGAGGATAACCCATTTTGTGAATAGAAAAACTGGAATGTTGGTAAGTCTGTACCTGCAGTAAGTAGTCTGAAGATGGAGGTGGAGCTGTTAGATTTCAGGGCGAGACATAGTTATGTGTTCTGGGTAATTCAGAATCGCTATCCCAGGTTTCAATTGTACATATTATCCCATACCAGCCAGCTTTTAGGTTAATTCCTAAAATTTTCGGAAGTAGCAGCATTTTACAGTTTCACGGATGGGCTGTGTTGTTTTACGACTTCGAGCTCAAAAATTTGAAACGTTAACATTTGATAATCACCCCACTTCCGTACAATCAATTGCCAGGGTCGAACGCAAGTCTGCGATAGTGGTTAACAAGTTCTATGATACAACTGATACTTTTAAGAGTGTGTTGTTTGTGTTGACACTGGAGTTGAATTGAAAGTAAGAATAACCGTTCCTCCATATGAATCTTAGGTTTCGACAGGCTCTGCACAGCTAACTCTAGGAAGTGATCATGAGTTGTTGAGATTCAGACCTAGAACACAGTGATAGATCTACAGGATACAGAAAAATACCTTTTCCTTTCGTCAATGTGAGAGTACTTTTGTACGTACTGCCTGTGACTACATCAACAAGTTTGCACTCAAGGTCTGACAACATTGAAGATACATTGTTTTAATCGGTTCGATTTCCCTTGGAAACGTTTCCTATCTTGTTATGCAAGGAAGAGAATGTAACTACAGATGAGATGGCGAATGAGCTTCAGAGGCAGTTCACAGATCTTGACTTAGATGACAGTTTGGTTGCAAATCAAGGTGCTCCAGATGATTCCAGTTGGACACCAATACGAAGAATTCGTGGAACCAAAGGACTTTTCCATAAATACTTATACTTAAGTAGTGCTCTCTATTCTCACCACAGCCTATGACAGTGCAACATATGAACATGTTGTCAACCTTGTGAAGAAAAATAGACTTCAAATCATCCGTGTCCAATGAATATCCCAAGTCTTTATATTCTGGAGAGCAATAGTTGCGGTACCTGTTAAGAGACAACATTTTCTCAAGACAACTTGCAGGAAGCTAATGTCACAACTATGACTTCAAAATCGAACTAGCATGTGATTTGCAATATATGCTATATCTTGCTTGTGTGAAGTCAAACTAGTTTCACTGTGTAAAGCCTTTTTCGACTATCGCACATCTGCTTAATTTATCAAGGAAGTCTTGTTATGTACGCTCCAAACCAACATTCACCACGCCTGCTGCAATTTAACATGTATTTCTTCTTGAGTGTAACGTTGGCGTATGATGTACGTGGATATGGTTTCACTCGAGAATCCTGTTTAAAGTATGAACTATTGTATTTTGTAACCCAAAAGTAGATTTTTACTGATAGCCCTTTTCTAAAGCTGGCAGGTATGATTGTGATTGAAATATGAAGAATTGATGCATCAGTTATGATGGTTTTACACTCGCACATTACAACACGTCACCTGAAATTACGCATTGTGGATTATTATCGTGACAGAAAAACCATTCATCAAATACGTGTAGTTATGAATTACTTTTTTACCCTTTTTATTCGTTTCTGGTACTGCAACTTTCACCAGATGTGAATGGCTGCGTAGATTTTAGATACATCGAAGAAAGAAACTTAATTATTTTGCTTTTGGAATCGCTGGCATAGTTTTATTAAGAACCTGGAGGTCTCCGGGCATTTTTACTAGGAAAGGGCGTCGCGCGTTCAAAAAGGTTTAAAAATCACTGGTCTAGAGGACTGCGGCGCATATCAGCCCCCAAATCAGGACTCCGGGTTCGCCAAGCCCGTACTCAACAAATTAATGCTGAGCCCCTGAGAGGTCGGCGGTTCGAATTCCGCCTCGGGATGGATGTTTGTGCTGTCTTTAGTATAAGTTAGTTCATAAGTAGTTTGTAAGTTTAGGGACTGATGACCCCGCAGTTAAGTCCCATGTTGTTGTTATGGTCTTCAGTCCGGAGACTGGTTTGATGCAGCTCTCCACCCTACTCTATCCTGAGCAAGCCTTTTCATCTCCTCATAAGAACGGAAACCCACATCCATTTGAATCTGCTTACTATACGCGTCTCTTGGTCTCCCTCTGCGATTTTTACCCCACACACTTTCCTCCAGTGCTAAATTTACGATTCCCCGATGTCTAAGAATGTGTCCTACCAAGCGATCCCTTCTTTTAGTCAGGGTATGCCAAAAATTCCTTTTCTCACCAATTCTATTCAGTACCTCTTCATTAGTTATGCGATCTACCCACCTAATCTTCAGCATTCTTCTGTAGCACGACATTTCAAAAGCCTCTATTCTCTTCCTGTCCGCACTGCTTATCGTCCATGTTTCACTCCCGTACAAGGCAACTCTCCACACAAATGCCTTCAGAAAAGACTTCCTTACCCTTAAATTAATATTCGATGTTAGCAAATTTCTCTTTTTCAAAAATGCTTTTCTTCCCATTGCCATTCTGGATTTTATATCCTCTTTACTGCGACCATCGCATGTTATTTTACTACCCAAGTAACAAAACTCATCTACCACCTTCATTGTTTCGTTACCTAATCTAATTCCTTCAGCATCGCCAGACTTTCTAAGACCGCATTCCATTATTTTTGTTTTGCTCTTGTTAATGTTCATTTTATACGCTCTCTTCAACACCCTGCCCATTCCATTCAACTGCTCTTCCAGGTCCTTCGCTGTCTCTGACAGAATTACAATGTCATCAGCAAAACGCAATGTTTTTATTTCTTCCCCCTGAACTTTAATCCCTATTCCAAATTTTTCCTTGCTTTCCTTCACCGCCTGCTCGATATACAAATTGAATAACATTGGAGAAAGGCTACAACCCTGTCTTACTCTCTTCCCAACTGATGCTTCCCTTTCATGCCCTTAGAGTCTAATAACTTCGGTCTGGCTTTTGTACAAGTTGTAAATAACTCTCCTTTCCCTGTATTTTACCCCTGCTGACTTCAGAATTTGAAAGAGTGTATTCCAGTCAACATTGTCAAATGCTTTCTCCAAATCTACAAAAGCTAAAAATGTACGTTTGCCTTTTATTAATCTATCTTCTAAGATCAGACGTAAAGTGAGTATTGCCTCCCGGGTTCCTATGTTCCTCCTGAATCCAAACTGATCTTCCCCGAGGTCAGCTTCTACCAGCTTTTCCATTCTCCTGTAGATAATTCGTGTTAAAATTTTGCAACCATGACTTATCAAACTGATGGTTCTGTAATTTTCACACCTGTCTGCGCCTGATTTCTTTGGAATGGGGATTATTACATTTTTCTTAAGGTCTGAGGGCATTTCGCCTGTCTCGAACATCCTACACACCAGTTCAAATAGTCTTGCCATGGCTGGCTCTCCCAGAGACTTTAGTAGCTCTGAGGGTATGCCATCTACTCCTGGGGCCTTGTTCCGACCTAGGTCTTTCAAGGCTCTGTCAAATTCATCTCTCAGTATAGTATCTCCTATTTCATCTTGATCGACTTCCTCTTCCCTTCCTACAACATCGTCTCTAAGTTCATTTCCTTTGTAGAGCTGCTCTATGTACTCCGTCCACCTTTCAGCTTTCCCTTCTTTGCTGAGAACTGGTTTCCCATCTGAGTTCTTGATATTCGTGGAGGTGCCTTTCTTGTCCCCAAATGTCTCTTTTGTTTTCCTGTAGGCAGTATCTACTTTTCCCCTTGCTATACATTCTTCTACAGATATACATTTGGCTTCTAGCCACTCCTGCTTAGCCATTTTGCACTTCCTGTCAATCTCATTTTTTAGTCGTCTGTACTCCATCTTGCCTGTTTCATTTACTGCATTTTTATATTTTCTCCTTTCATCAATTAACTGTAGTATTTCCTGTGATATCCATGGATTTTTTGTAGGTCTTGCCTTTCTACCTATTTTGTCCTCCGCTGCCTTCACAATTTCGTCTCTCAATGCTACCCATTCCTCTTCTACTGTTTTATTTCCCCCTGTTTCTGTCAATTGTTGCCTAAATCTCCCTCTGAAATTCTCCAGAACTTCACTTTCCTTCAATCTATCTAAGTCCCATATCCTTATTTTCCTACCTTTCTGCAGTTTTTTTCAGCTTCAGCCTACAGTTCATGACTAACAAGTTATGGTCAGAGTCTATATCTGCCCCTGGGTATGTCCTGCAGTTTATAACCTGGTTCCGGTACCTATGTCTTACCATTATAAAATCTATCTGATACCTTCCGGTGTCTCCTGGTCTCTTCCACGTATACAACCTTCTTTTGTGATTCTTAAACCACGTGTTTGTTACGATTAAATCATGTTCCGTGCAAAATTCTACCAGGCGACTTCCTCTTTCATTCCTTCTTCCCAATCCATATTCACCTACAATTTTTCCTTCTCTTCCTTTTCCTACTACCGAATTCCAGTCTCCCATGACAATTAAGTTTTCCTCTCCCTTAACTGTCTGAATAATTTCCTCTAGCTCCTCATATATTTCTTCGATTTCCTCATCATCAGCAGAGCTAGTTGGCATATAAACCTGTACTACTGTTGTCGGTGTTGGCTTCGTATCTATCTTGACAATGATAATGCGATCACTGTGCTGTTCATAGTAGTTTACCCGCATTCCTATTTTCTTATTCATTATCAGTCCTACTCCTGTGATACCCCCAACTGATTTTGTATTTATAATCCTGTACTCACCTGACCAGAAATCCTGTTCATCTTGCCACCGAACTTCACTAATCCCCACTATATCTAACTTCAACCTATCCATTTTCCTTTTTAAATTTTCTAATTTTCCTACTCGATTAAGGGATCTAACATTCCACGCTCCGACCCGTAGAATGCCACTATTGTCTTTCCTGATGATCACATCCTCCTGGGTAGTCCCCGCCCGGAGATCCGAATGGGGGACTATTTTACCTCCGGAATATTTTACCCGAGAGGATGCCATCATCATATGTTCATACAGTAGAGCTGCATGTCCTCGGGAAAGGTAACGGCTGTAGTTTCCCCTTGCTTTCAGCCGTCCGCAGTAGCTGTGTGGCAAAGCCACACTAGCTGATATTACAAGTCCAGCTCAGTCAATCATCCAGACTGTTGCCCCTGTAACTACTGAAAAGGCTGCTGCTCCTCTTCAGGAACCACACGTTTGTCTGGCCTCTCCACAGATACCCCTCCGCTGTGGTTGCACCTACGGTACGGCTATCTGTATTGTTGAGGCACGCAAGCCACCCCACCTCGGCAATGTCTGTGGTTCATGGGGGTGGTAATAAGCTATACAAACGTTAATCTCCTCACTATATTTGCCTCTCGGTATCTGTCTAACAAGGAAACTAATGGAAATCTGTTTTTTGTACGTGAGGTTCAGACCTAAAATAACAATCAGCCAAACCCATTGGACGCATCTCTCAAAAATTCTCGAGTAAATCGAATTTGAAGTTTTGCAAGTAGCTACATGTATGTATCAATAATAAAAACACTTGCTGCGTCTGTAAGTGGAGCTCAGGGGGTAGTGTTCTGTCATTTCAAGCAGAGGGTTGGTGATTCGAAATGCCGGCCGCGGTGGCCGAGGAGACTGAGGCGCTCCAGTCACGGTCTGCACGGTTACTACGGTCGGGGGTTCGAATCCCCCCTCGGGCATGGATATTTGTGCCGTCCTTAGTTGTAAGTAGTTCATAAGTAGTTTGTAAGTTTAGGGACTGATGACCCCGTAGTTAAGTCCCATAGACTCTACAAACATTTGAACATTTGATTCGAAATCCGCGTGACATTTTTTCCATTGTCTTCGAATACTTATAAAATTTTAATATCTAACGGTATTTCTTTAGAAAAATGCACTTAGTTTTGTTTATTCGTAATTTTCTGTATTTTATAAAAGATTGTTAATAATTATGGCTTTATTCAAAATACTGATTGTCGTAGTTGTTTACAAAGTGAACAATCAAAGACAACCGTCGGCAACTAATAGTGAAAACAATACAGTAAAAAAATTTGACTTCTTGCGTTTTTTTTTTCATTGGAACCATAATTATTAACAACCTTTTATAAAATACAGAAAATTACGAATAAACAAAAATACGTGTTGTTCATAAAAATTACCATTAGGTACTGAAAACGTGTATGTATTCGAAAACAATGAAAATCGAATATCTGTTACGGCAGGATTCGAACTATCGACTATGTGGTTGTGAGATCAGACGCTACCACACGTCCTACAGCGAAAAATGCTGCAGCCGCGGTGGAGTAGCCGAGCCGTCTAAAGCGTCTCGCTGCGGAGCGCGCGGTTGCTCACCGTCGGAGGTTCGAGTCCTCCTTGGGACATGGTGTGTGTGTGTGTGTGTGTGTGTGTGTGTGTTTGTCCTTAGGTTAGCTTAAGTAGTTTGTAAGCTACGGATTGATGACCACGCAGTTTGGTCCGATAGATTTACAGCCATTTGAACATTTTAGTTAGTTTAAATATTTTGCAACCTTAGGGACTGATAACCGCAGATGTTAAGGCCCATAAGATTTACAAACATTTTAACATTTTGTAACATTCGAAATTTTACAAAGTGCATAGTTTTGCTCCAATCTTTCTGAATTTTTGCACTCGTGACCTTCAAACCAAGAGAAAGATCACTGGGTACATAAATGTTTGTATGGTACATGACAGAGGGCACCTTGCAAAAACTTTGCCGAGAGGGAAAGGTGGAAACGAACACAGAGATGAGAGAGAAAGAGATAGATGCAGAGAGAGGGGGAAGGGATGTGGATTACAAGAGTGTAGGATAAACAAACACCCGGGCAATGCTGGGTTTACAGCTAGTCTAAAATAAATGATACGTGAGTTAAGCAGCTATGAATCTCGACACATACTGTATACTATTATATTACTCTATTTGACGGTGTAAACAGCAAGCTGAAGTTTCGAGACCGCTAGAGTTGGTGACAGTCGCAGTTCGGAACTATGGCATGCGCATTGCTCTGTTCTCGTACTTTAAATCATTCGGGCTGGGTAGTCTTTTTGTCCCCCGTTGTACGTGAAAACTACTATCACTTGCGTACATACAGGCAGAAACCGCTTCCATCTCCGAAGACGGCGGCCCGCCACACCGTCTTGCAAGTGGTGCTTTGACGTCACCAGTCGATCCGTGTGCATGGACGCTGTTTACACGGGCAGAGGGGTGCGTGGCGGCAGTCGGTGTGGACACTTGTGGGCTTACGACCCCTGTTACCTGTGCTGACGCGTCTGTACGATCTGCCGCTGCTGCCTTTACAAATGCCACATGGACGTGGGGTATGCCGAGTTTCTAACTTGGGCTATCACTACTATCTGGCTTTCTAAGGTTGCACCGAGAAAGAAATGCTAAGAAAAAAAAATATAGATATCTTTCGCTGTTTCCGAGATATTGATAGTGAACGTGCCAAGACCATAAGCAGCAAAGGAAGAAACGGTTACCGGCAAATGTCAAAGCGTTGAGGGAGACTTACAATGACACTACACTCGCCCCCTACAGAAACCCGTGATGGATGGTGGGTGGTGGGAGACAGCTTTGAAATCTTTTATAGGAACGCCAACTTTTTATTGCAGTACCTTCAGTAAGGTTTTTTTTTTTATTTATTTATTTATTTAATTTTTTTTTTTTTTTTTCTTTTTTTTTTTTTTTTTTTTTTTTTTTTTGCTCACACTGCAAGTGTGCAAGAGCTGGAGTAGGCCTCCCTGTTTTAAAATCACCAACTTGTTCTTCGTATTTCAGCTGCTAGAATGGTCTCTTCGGTAACTGTTTAATTACACATTTTCAAGAATTAGCACAAAAAACTCAAAAAACTGTCAACGTACACTGCACACTATGATATAAATAACACCAATACGTAACAAACACGCTGATGCGGAGTTCGCCAAGAGTGAGTCGTGTCCGTTCGGCACATTTCGGAAGCGCTCGTGCTTGTGTTGCGACGAGGGATTCCAAAGCCATGGCCTGCTGCGCTGTTGGCCGCACTACCCCATCTAGAGGCGCCGACTTTTGAATATCTGTGTGGGTGGTCTATATCACGGTTCACAAATGTTCGAAACCAACCCTCCTCAAAATCATGTTCATGCATTTTTCAATGAGCAATGCTTGATAAAAGTAAATAGGCAGTTGTCTGGCCTTCGAAAGATAGGAGGAAGAAGGAGGAAGAAGAAAAGGAAAGCATGGTTGCATTAGGACACTACAATAAAGCGATCTCATTGGCTGAAGTGGATATTTCGATATAAGTAACACCCCAAAACTTCTACTCGACCAATGAAATAATTTTTCACTGTACATTAATCTAACCCTTTTTGTGCGAAGCTATTCTTTCTGACAAAAGCGTTTGGTAGAACACCGTCACCAAGATTTAAAGAAATCTTTGAAATATTTTGAGATTTTGAAGTCCGACATCAAATTTTTTTGGTCAGTTCCAAGCAAGAGCTGTATACTTCATCGAAACTTTCATCACATCGAGATAACTTCATGACATCTCTGACAGTATTAATATAGTCCAAGGTTTTTTTAAACCTGAAAGAAAAGCATTACAAATTTCAACTGAATCTATAATTTTGATAACATGGGAAGTGACAAAGATAAATGAAAAAAGATTAGCATCAGCGTCAGATTCTTCAAGCAAAATTCCTGAAAGAACACAGTTGAATGTTCATAAATACGAACACCTGAAAGGTCAAAAGGACCGACGTGCTTCAGGATGAAGCATAGTGGCTAAAACACGGACACTCATTACTACTCACTTGGAGACCCACGTAAAAAACTGATCATTTTTTTTTCACGTATAAAATATCGTCTCTCGCTATGATCACGTTTTCGCATTGCCTCTTTGCCGGCCGTGGTGGCCAAGCGGTCTGAGGCGCGCCGGTCTGCACGGCCACTACGGTCGGGGGTTCGAATCTCCCCTCGGGCATGAATATTTGTGCCGTTTTTAGTCTTAGCTAGTTCATAAGTAGTTTGTAAGCTTAGGGACTGATGACCCCGTAGTTAAGACCCATAATTTCTACAAACACTTGAACATTTTCTCTTGAGTCATAAGGTAGGTTTTGATTTTACCGATTTTTTTTCTTTATACGATTTTATTTCCACCTCAATTTTATGTGGGTGCTCAGCACCCCAAAAAAATTCTTGGGGGGTGCACGAGCCCCGGAGTAGCCCCTCACCATAGCGAAGGCTGCGGCAGTGAGGCGTCCCAAGCTCTGTCCTCCCACTGTCGGAATGAAGCAAACGGGATTTATTACACACTACGCGCTAATTCTTCATGAGGGAAACTGGCTTCTATTGCCATTTTTGTTTATATTGGTTCTTCATTTCTGGATTGCTTCAGATACGGGATTCGGTGCTGGCCTTGATAGCCCACAATATACGCCACTGCCGTGTGGACGTCCTGAACCTCGTATATACGTGTAACAATGTGCTCGCGACTATTGCAACCGTTACCGCAGCACAACTGGGGCAGCTGTTCCAACTCGTATGGCAATTTTCGAATGGATCATCCTGCCACTTGTAACGTCACAGTTTCAAAATCGTCCACCTCGCTGTTGGAAGCACGACGGCACCTGCGTGAAATGGCACTCGTTTACATCACGCGCTGATCTCACACAGGCTTACAGTTGTAAACAATCCTTATTAACGGTTACACACAGTTGCCGCTGTGTCACTACGCTGTCCGTTGTTGGTCGACGTTCAGACCATTATCACTACATCTACTATCCTGAGGCGACAGGCGCCGTCACCTCATCTAAATCTACATCTACATGGGATACTCTGGAAATCACATTTAAGTGCCTGCCAGAGGGTTCATCGAACCACCATTATACTATTTATCTCCCATTCCATTCTCG
Source organism: Locusta migratoria (assembly GCA_026315105.1). NCBI lineage: Eukaryota > Metazoa > Arthropoda > Insecta > Orthoptera > Acrididae > Locusta > Locusta migratoria. Next base: position 307,109,192 of record CM048751.1, read on the forward strand.
AATAGCGCGCGAGAAGAAAGAACACCCGAATCTCTCCCTTTGAGCTCTGATTTCTCGTACTTTATTCTGATGATCATTTCTACCTATGTAAGTGGGAGTCAACAATAAATTTTCGCATTGGGAGGATAATGTTGGCGATTGGAGTTTCAAAAGTAGCCCACGCCGCATTGATAAGCGCCGTTGTTTTAATGATTCCCATCCCAGATCCTGTATCAATTCCATAACGCTGTCCCTCCTGTGTCGTGACAATACAAAACGAGCTGCCCTTCTTTGGACTCTTTCCATGTCCGTCAAACCCACCTGATAAGGATCCCACACTGGGCAGCAATACTCCAAAAAAGGACGGACAAGCGTAGTGTATGCAGTTTCTTTTGTTGTTCTGTTGCATCTTTTAAGGGTTCTGCCAATAAAACGCAGTCTCTGGTTAGCCTTTCCCACGACATTATCTACGAGTTCCTTTCAGTTTAAGTCTGAAGTAATAGTAATTCCTAGGTATTTTGTGGAGTTTACGGCCTTCACTTTTGATTGATTTATCTTGTAAACAAAGTTTAACGGATTTCTTTTCGTACTCATGTGAACGACTTCACACTTCTCATTATTTAGAGTCAATTGCCAATTTTTACACCATAGTGATATCTTATTCAGTTCGTTCTGCAATTGGTTTTGATCTTTGATGATTTTACTAGATGATAAATGACTGCGTCATCTGCAAACAACCTAAGACAGCTACTTAGATTTTCCCCTAAATCGTTTATGTAAATAAGGAACAGCAGAGGTCCAATAAAACTACACTGTGGAACGCCCGATATCACTTCTGTTTTAGTCGATGCCTTACCATCGATTACTACGAACTGTGTCCTCTTTGACAGGAAATTCCCTATCCAATCGCAAATTTGGGGCGATATACCATAACGACGCAATTTGATTAAAAGCCGTTTGTGAGGCACAGTGTCAAAAGCCTTCTGAAAATCAAGAAATACGGAATCGATTTGCGGACCCTTGTCGATAGCAGTCATCACTTCGTGTGAATAAAGAGCTAGTTGTGTTTCGCATCGAATCCATGTCGTGTTTCTAGGTGTCCCGATAACGGAAGTGGTGGTACAAGTTTTAGGCTGCACCTAAATTGCTTCCGGAAGTCGTCCGTTCCCATCCGATCCAGCGCCGGCTGACGCCGGTGCAAAAAACATACGCCAGTTGTCTAATGAGCGCGCCTACACTGGAGGCAGAAGCGCCGTTTGTTTTCAGTCCGGCAGCGCCGCCCGGCGGAACGCCGTGATCGGGGCGATCGACAGGGAATTTCTGAGGAATGAGCCGCGCTTGTGGGACCAGCGGATTAAAGGCTACCATATCCGTGATATTAAGCGAGAACTGTGGGAATCTATTGGGGAGCAGTTATTAAGTCAAAGGTAAATATCGAAATTATGTTGTAATAGTTTTAATACTTTCTTTCATATCACTACATGTTACTACAAATGACTACTAATTTCAGTCATATTAATTTTGACATATAATTTTTTAATCAAACTGTCAAAAAGAAAAGAACACTACACTATGCTTTGCCACGGAACGGCGCCAAACCCATTCAAGTATGACTTGAATTTGTCTCTGATTATTTGAGCCTGTTGTGACCGTCTGTTGAACGTTCTTGATGAACCATTTTCTTGACGAGGTGATATACTCGTTTTCTACGTTTCAGAGCTGAAGAAGTCACCACCTTCACTGTCAATAACTAGTGCAGTAAGCAGATACATTTAACTATCCTCTCCGCTTTGCCATGTTCCGTTTCAATGCATTTTCCCAGTAAACGCCACTTGGCAGTCATGATTCCAAATGCAGACTTCACACATCTTCTAGCCGCCGGTAGCCTGTAATTGAAAACTTTTTCATCGTGTGAGAGATTTCATGTGAAAAAAAAAAGTTCGTAGACCTTAAGGGACTAAACTACGGGGTCATCAGTCCCTAAATTTACAAACTACTTATGAACTAGCTTATACTAAAGACGGCACAAACATCCATGCCCGAGGGGGGGATTCGAATCCCCGACGGGGAACGGCCTCGCGGCGTCGTAGCATAGCGCCTCAATGCGCACAGCCGCTCCGCCATCGCGATTTCGTGTGAAATAAGGTTTCACAAGTTTTCAAAGGATATGCATCACCAGGTGCATCTAATTACTCCAATGACTCGTCTTCCTTCGTGAGCGTAGTTCAAATGTGACCTACTGCCCAACACCCAGATGGGAACTCATTTTAAAGGACTATTCCTAATGTGTTGGTAATATATCTTTATGTATAACCTAACATTTTTTTCCACAATTTTCCTCATCACATTCAGTGCTCATATTTGTCAGTCTTCAATCAAACAATTGTTTCATTGTAATTTTCAGATCATACATAGAACCTCTTAACAGTTGCTTATTTGATATTACATTAAGGTGAAGGAACGTGAACAAATATGTGAGCATATACTGTACTGTAACTGATGCCAGAATTGATTTTTAATGTTCTAAAATTATTTTGCCTGTTATATCGTCTCTTATGCCTTCAATTATATAAACGTTTCTATAGACATAAGGTAGTAATCTTTGAACTTGTCTGGGAAATTTCGCAGTGACTGGCAAGTTGTAAAAATTCCCCTGAAGATCTGTCTTCATTAAAGCGATGCACTCAATTGCTTTTCCTACGTTTTTTTTTATGGCAAACGTTCTTGTCTAGCTGCAGCCAACACAAAACATCATCGTCCGAATCACGATAGCATCTCAACAGCTGGAAGTGCTGACCTATAGCGAGTAAATGAGTGCAGTGCGGAAACCGATGACCGTCGACAGTGCCCTGGGCTGACGCTCACTGTCAGTGTAATCTCTTCCTTTGTTTACGTGAGGGCAGTCGGCAGCCAGCGTGCCTCGTGCGTCAGCTGCGCGCCTTTGCCTAATCGGCCCGGGCCCACTGTAGGCTGTCAACACCTGACGACGCCGGATCGCCGGATCTCCAATTACGAGACAGGATCGGATCGGAGGACTTCCGGATTCAATGTAGGTGCAGCCTAACGTTCTTACCGACTGCCGTTCGGAAACCTTAAAAAGAAGCACGAGAAAACATCGTTGCAATAGGAGAAGCGGGGGCTACGGGTGTGAATATGAATAGCGTGCGCGCCCTAATGCAGCCGCGGCTGTCACTGATGAGATGGCGCGCGGGGTTTGATTAGCGCGGCTGCGTTTGTTTTGGAGCTTGCCCATTGTTGCGACTGTGCAGGCGAGGCGGCCAACGCCCAGGGCTGCTCCTTCCCTCCCCTCCATTAATCCTTCAGGGCCCCTGTATGGCGGCGGCACCGCGCCACAAAGGCCGCGCAAAACACACAAGCGGAACACCGCACAGTGGCGGCCTCACGCCTGCTGCAGGGAGTTACTGCCTATTATGTACCGGGGCTATTCAGCAAGTGGGGAACGTTTGGTATTAAAAAGTAAGTACAAGAAAGACATTTTATTATATACGATGCGCGTCCAGAAAGTAAGTTACGTTCTGTAATAAAATGAAATTGTTCACTTTTTATTGCACAAAATTCTACAACTCAAACTACTTTTCCACATAACTGACGAAATTTTTATTGTGTTATAATGATAACACAATAAAAGCAAATCCAAGCTTCCAACAATTTATTTACACAGCACTTTCACAAACGTACAGTTTAGACAAGTCATACGTCGGTAGGTCTTCCTTGGTACGGCACGCCAATCTCGTAGAAATGCCCCAGGAATCTAGAGCCGGAAGTGGTAGCTCCTATTGAAGTCCTCGTAGCACTAAGTTCGGCACGTCAATAAACTCAGTCTTCCTGCAAGCGAAGGTATCACTTGGCGAAGGCGAGAGTACACTGGCCTGCTCAGGCAGGTGCGGCCGCCTATATTCGGTTCTGGTAGTTCGGGTGTGAGCCAGGCGGTGGCGCCGTGGACGCCTAGTGTAGACTCGCTTCCATCTCGCAACACTAGCCCTCTAGCGGTCCAGTCGAACTGTACCGTGCGGCCGGCCGGCGAGCCTTCGGTCTGCGCCTTACTTCCTTGTGTGGATTGCGCTGCAGGCCGTCTACTTGGCGTGGCGCCAGCTGCTGGGTTGTCGACCGGCGGCGGCGTGGTAGCGGATACCACAATTTTGTAGGCACTTGTCATAGTGTGCCACAAGTTTTTGCATGCATCCTTCACAGAAGGTTGCCGCCTGTGTATTCAACCATGTGGTAACAGCTCTTTATCATCGTTGAAGTGTTGACCACCAAGGACAGAAAGGTCATCAGTCCGTACCTTACAAACTACTTAAACCTAGGTAAACTAACCTAAGGACAATACACAGACACCCATGCCCCAGGGAGGACTCGAACCTCCACGGCGAGCAACCGCGCGCTCTGCAGCGAGACGCTTTAGACCGCTCGGCTACTCCACCGCGGCCCACGGTCAGATTTTAGGTGTAAGATGAAAGTCGCTAGGAGATAGGTCCGAGCTGTATGGAGAATGATCAAACAGGTCCCATTGAAATTTCCGTAAGAATTGTTTGGTTACATTCGGTGTGTGAGGTCAGGCATTATCGTGAAAAACAAAACAAAAATCTTTTGACAGTAATCCTCTTCTTACACCTAAAATCTGTCCTTGGTGGACAACACTTCAACGATGATGACGAGCTGAAAGAACATGTTACCACATGGTTGAATACACAGGCGGCAACATTCTATGAAAAAGGCACACAGAACCTTGTGCCATGCTGTGACAGTTGTCTACAAAATTTCGGAAGCTATGTAGAAAAGTAGTTTAACAGTTGTATATTTTTGTACAATCAATATTTTTACTGTATCTGTACCCGTTCGTTTTATATAATCAAACGGAACTTACTTACTGGACGCGTCTCGTACATCTGAAAAAGCCAATACACCACTACTATTCCACATAGTCACCAAACAAATTGAGAAACTTCTCGTAGCGATGGACGAGTTCTGAAATTCCTTCGTCGTAAAACTCTGCAGCTTGAGACTTCAGTCAGCTTTTGAGTGATAATGTCGAACAACAATCCTCGTGAAACTTGTGGAAAAGAAAGTGAAAGCTCCGTTATTGTGAAGTGACGGGTTTCATGAACCGTTTCGTCAACTTTAGCGACAAGATCGTCAGTCACAGTCCAGAGCAGACTTTTCGAATCTTTCCGTGTAAAAATTACCCATTTCAGGACCTAGCGGGTTACCCATTGCGACACCGTCAACTTGATCATAAAACTCAGGATCCCATTGGAACTGACTCGAAGTAAGGCAGTGTCGAAAAAGAGCAGTCAAATCTCCTGGGAAACTATCCGTTCTATAAACCAGCTCTGGAAAAAGTAAATAAGAAACCGAGTCGTTGGTTTCGATACGTGGATGACACATTCGTTGTTTGGTCACACGGTAAAAAAGCATTGGAAGACTTCTTTAATCTCAATAGTGTAAATCCAAGACCGGCCGCAGTGGCCGAGCGGTCTGAGGCGCGCCATTCACAGTCTGCACGGCCGCTACGGTCGAGGGTTCGAATTCCCCCTCGGCCATGTATGTTTGTGTCGTCTTTAGTATAAGGTAGTTTAAAGTAGTTTGTTGTAAGTTTAGGGACTGATGACACAGCAGTTAAGTCCCTTAAACTTAACAAACATTTGAACATTTTTTTTTTGTAAATCCAAATATCTCATTCACTATGGAGATAATAAATGACAACGAAATATCTTTCTTGGATGTTTCAGTTATGCGGCAGTCGGGTGGAAGTTGGAAGCATAATGTTTTCCGGAAAGTCACACATTCGAACAGATACTTGCACAAGGATTCCAACCATCATACACAGCAAAAGAGAGGTGTCATTAAAAGTCTTATTGACAGAGCTAAAACAATTTGTACGCCAGAACACCTAGATGCCGAGTTACATCATCTGATGCAGGCTTTCGAGAAAAATGGATATACACGGAAAGAAGTAAATGGGATTCTGCGACCAAGGAACGGTAGACAAAAGGACAAAAATAAAACACAGCGACGGAAGAACACCTTTTCTTTCCCATTCATTAAAACAGTTACGGATCAGATAGGAAAGATTTTACGTAAACACGATATCAGACCGGTTATTAAACCAACAAAAAAGATAAGTCAGGCACTCCGATCTGTAAAGGACAAACGCCTTCCTTTATCATGAAGTGGGGTGTACAAAACTCCGTGTTCTTGTGGAGAAGTGTATATGGTACTACAAAAAGGAGTGTGAATACAAGACTAAAAGAACACAAAGGTCTTTGCCGACTGGGTAAAACTGATAAAATCAGCTGTAGCTGAACATGTTTTTCAATCAGGAAATCATGATGTGAAGTTTTCCGAAACATAAATTTTATCTACAACGACGAACTATTGTCCACGACTGTACAGAGAAGCAATCGAAATATACAAACATTTTGATAATTTTAATAGAAAGGAAGAAGCTATGAAACTTAGTGACATATGGGCAGTATCTCTTCAGAGCAGGTAGTTACGCTTTTATCTTTGACATTCGACTATCGAAATCTGTGGCTTTATCTTTGACAAGGCTTATCTCTGCTGCGCACGTGAACACTGACCACGCCCCCCTTTTGGACAGTATTTATACCGCTCTCCGACGCCCGACTCGTCGTTCGGCAAGAGTCACCGCTACCAGTAGCACCGCTGAAGATGTCCAGCGCAGCTCTGGACAAAACGTCAGGAGCAGAAATGTTTCAAGTGTTAGCTGCAGTTAACACGTCCAGCCCCTGCATTTCCCATTCTTGTTTTAGGTCTGGTGATGCTAGCAAGCGTCGCTTTTTCCGAGCAAAGCGTCGCTTTTTCCGAGCAAAGCGTCGCTTGATCCTCAGCAAAGAGAGCTGTCGGTTGTTCCTGAGTAAATTTTCGGGTGGTTATAAAACAGATTTCTGATTGCTTCTTCACAGTTGATATGCAGTGTAATTATTGTGACACTGAACAATGAAAGTTACTGACAAAGGTGAGGTTCATCATAAAACTGGTGTGTGTGTGTGTGTGTGTGTGTGTGTGTTTGCGTGTGTGTGTGTGTGTGTGTGTGTGTGTGTGTGTGTGTGAGAGCTCGCGCGCGCGCGCGCGCGCGCGTACGCGAGGCAGCAATCCAACGAAGAACATCAATGTTTTAGTAACGTCACTGTATATGTAGGCTATCGTGGGATAGGCGAACCAGAGACTGCTTTTTATTGGCAGAACCCGTAAAACATGCAACAGAACTGCAAAAGAAACTGCATCCAATACGCTTGTCCGTCCATTTTTGGAGTATTGCTGCCCAGTGTGGGATCCTTATCGGGTGGGTTTAACGGATGACATCGAAAGAGTCCAAAGAACGGCAGCTCATTTCGTATTGTCACGATACAGGGGAGACAGCGTTACGGAAATGATACAGGATCTGGGATGGGAATCATTACAACAACGGCGCTTATCGCTACGGTGTGGGCTTCTTACGAAACTCCAATCGCCAAAGTTGTTCACCGAATGCGAAAATACAATGTTGACTCCCACTTACATAGGTAGAAATGATCATCAGTATAAAAAACGAGAAATCAGAGCTCGAACAGAGAGATTCAGGTGTTCTCTCTTCCCTCTCGCTATTCGAGCATGGAATGGGAGATAAGTAGTATAATGGTGGTTCGATGAACCCTTTGCCAGGCACTTAAATATGATTTCAAGAGTATCCGCCGGCCGCGGTGGCCGAGGAGACTGAGGCGCTCCAGTCACGGTCTGCACGGCCACTACGGTCGGGGGTTCGAATCCCCCGTCGGGCATGGATATTTGTGCCGTCCTAGTTCGTAAGTAGTTCATAAGTAGATTGTAAGTTTAGAGACTGATGACCCCGTAGTTAAGTCCCATAAACTATACAAACATTTGAACATTTTTGAAGAGTATCCCAAGTAAATGTAGATGTGGATCCATGTAGCGACCGTGCGGCTTGGAGAACGCAGAGCAGCAACTGAGTACGCGAGGACGAAAAAACACTGGAGGCGAGACGCTGGAGCTGGAGATAAGGACGGCGTGCCGTAATGGGAGTGGCGCGGTATCTCAGATCCTGTTGTCACGGGTCAGCCGCCAGAAACAACACAGCAGCCTGAGAGATCGCCTGCACTGCCGCTGGGACGGGACTGACGATACACGGCATTGCACATGGCGAAGCGTGTCTCCAGCTAAGTCTTGACAAGACTTCGCCGTATGTACAGCAGTACACTCACTGAAGATACTGAAGATGCGTAAAGCTCGTTCAAGAAGTCATGGCCCGTGCGCAGAAACGCATTCTCGAGTTGTGCGCACGGCGAGTCGATTCCTTTGTTTGTGACGGGCGGCCGGCTCAGTTGCACGTTGTCTGCTGGCCCGTGCACTTCCTCTGTTTAAGCCGGCAGTCAGTGGCGTAGCGTGTTCTCTGGCAACCCCCCCCCCAGTATTTTCGGAACTGAACAACAACAACAAAGTACCAATATTGTTTCAGTGTTTATCAAAATAACATAAGGACTCTGCAATTTATTTTCCCTAAATAATTTTTGTTTCTTTCTTTTTGTCCCACTTTAGGTTACGGTAATAACACTAAAAGTGGGCCTTTACGATCGTCTTTTGACAGCTCGAAATTCAAACGAAAATAACGGATTAACCATGCATCTGACATTTTTTCATATCTTGCATCGTTGCAGAGATATTTGCAAAAATAACGGCGATGTCACGATGTCTGTCTGTCTGTCTGTAACTTGTTCCCACTTTTTAGGTCGATCCGTTCAACCGATCGGCAGGAAATTTTACAGAGATAATTGTTGGCTGCCAGAGACCAGAACCTCGCTTTTTGATATATTTCGGACATGAAATACGTAAGTAATACAAAAAAAAAAAACAGTTTGTAATGTAATTTTAATTGCAAATAAACCGTTCATCTGACGCGAAAATTGAATAAACGAATTTGTAGAGGAGAAAATTCTCTACAGCTTTGTTCCCTTATTATTATTATTTTTCCTTTTATATCTCGTATCGTTTGAGAGATATTTGCAAAAATAACGGAGTTTTGACACAATTCATTGAATTAACGAAAACCAGCCGTTCGCAGATGTCACGTGACATTCCTCGCCCGGAACTCTCTGTGGCATACGCCATCTTTCATTGCGTATTTGATGATTTTCTTATTGTAACTTACACGTTGTCATTTCAAAGCAATGGCCCACTGAAGAATTAACAAAAACACTTCGTTCTTCGTACGATAAATGGTAATCTAGTGTCTACAAATGCCATATTAACATCAGTTAACAACGACTATCAATAGTATAAGATTAGAGAACACAATTCGTAACTGTCAGCTGTAGCGTAGTTGGTAATGCGTTGAACTGTGACGGTGGAGGTTAGTGGTTCGAAACCCGCTGCTCCCCAAATTTTTTTCTCTAAAAGGCTTTCACACGCTCTTATTAATTAATTTTTTATTATTTTGGTCCAAAATATTTGCAAAAACTTATAAAACTACAAATCTAAAATGGGCCGTAAAACACGTCAGTGTGATTTTTTTGCGTTATGCTGAACAAATTCTATCTGAAGATTATTTATACCATTTATACATATGAGGTATCTGTAACAACAAACAAGAGCTTCATAAATTTAAGATAATGTTAACTAAAAAGAAGTTTTGCACTGAGAAGTAAACACTTTGTAACATAAAATTTATGAGCCCGCAGAAGTTTCATAGCAAAAAGTTATGGTATTCTGAATAAAGTGCCGTGAATACTTTCACATGTATTAGGCGGATAAAAGTTTCTTATCAGTAGGACTTCAGTGCGCATTATATGACTCTGCGTGTGGGCAGACACACTCTACTTTTCAGGCTTACCAGTGTCAGATCTTTTTCCCAATTTCAAATCAACTACATAAATTCAGCAATACCTCCATTGGCCACATAGTTTATTTATTCATTTATGCATGTATTTCACCTGGCTTAACTCATTTTCCTGGGTCGACAGTAGATCTCTCGCGATTATCCATGTGTTAAATTTTTAGAAAACAGATTTGTCTGTATCTAGGGCAACGAAGCGAATTAGTTGTGACGAATATCCTTGTCTACAGAACTAAGGCGAACCTTTAAGTATTTATAGAGCCACCAATGACAAATGGCTTACGTTTCTTTACCGATAGGGATGTAGCGAAGATTACTTTGCGTAACAAGGAGAGTGCGTCTCAATTCACCTGGAGCACAGGGATAACGACAACGGACGGTCTCCCAGAAGTGACGGAAAGTTGGGAAGGAGCTTCACAACTTCACTACGTCGTAATCCTCGATGTTGCCGAGTTACAGTGATTGAATTAATTTAAATCGGAAGTTTACTCGCAATATCGAATTTCCAGCTCCTGTATTAGGCATCAATGTTCTACCCAGTAGGTACAATCGAAATTTTGTGACTAGCTGTGACTCAAACTAGGATTTCTTAGTTTTCGTGATCGGTCGCCTTGTAACTTCTGGGCTCCTTCTTCTTAAATGTCCTAGGTATCATGTCCAATACAAAGCAAAGAAATCAAACTTGCGCTATTGATATAACATTTAAGAATATTTGGTGTATAAGTATGTAATAGTATTGATTATTTGTAATTTGCCTTTGCTTTATAGATACAATTTGTTACGGCTGCCCAGACACTTCACCGTATTACCTCATGCCTGAAATGGGTCACTCTCCTTTGTCCACACGAGCGATTTACAAAGCAATTGTGACTATTATTCCGAACATCCCTCTGTTACCCAAGTCTGGCATGAGCTGCTATGTTTAAGAGCACTCATTTCCGTATGTTGACTAATACGTGCAAAATATGGAATGAAATTTATTTGTTTGGAATACTTTTATTCCGAACTAGGCTACTTTATCGACATCAAATCTCCAGTCCGTATTTGCGAAATAAAATTCGCGGGCAAGCGCTGTACCACTGAGCTATTCCGACACGACTCACGGTCCGGCCTCACAACTTCCGCCAGTACCTCGCCTCCTACTTTCCAAACTTCACAGAAGTTCTCCTGCGAAACTTGCAGAAATAGCCCTCCTGGAAGAAAGGATATGGTGGAGACATGGCTTAGCCACAGCCTAGGGGATATTTCCGCTGCAGACTGAAAGTTTCATTCTGGAAACCTCTTACTTGTTTTTAACCAAACTGAGTAAATAATTAATATGACCTCTGTGAAGACACCCAGAAGATATATTCCTTTTTACAGATTATTCTTTTATAATTGACTGTCGTTTTATACAGATATTTTATGGTATGAAGAAACCAGTATTGCAAATACGACATGAACGTACATATCAGTTATCTTTTTTCAAATGACTTCTAACTATTTTTATAATCTGTACAACACAGTAAATATTCTTCTTTTACCCTGCTCCCCAATGTCCTTACGAAGAAAATACGACGTTTTTTAATCTCCTTGTGGTTTTAATATGACATTAGTTTGTGCTGCCATCTGGCGCCATATTCTTTTATCTTTGACTTGTATCATGTGTCAGTATGCTACTGTCACTAACAGTGATAAGTACATTCTATTATAATAACATCGTACACCTATGTTATATAGCCACTGATTGACTTAACAAGGTATGTCTCTTCTATAAGTATGGGCGATTTTGCTCTTATAAATGTAATTTATATGTTGTCGTTATGGTTTTCAGTCCGGAGACTGGTTTGATGCAGCTCTCCACAATACCCTATCCTGAAAAAGCCTCTTCCACTCCACATAAGAACGGCAACCTACATCTGTCTCACTCTGCTTACTGTATCCATCTGTTGGTCTTCTTCTGCGGTTTTTACCCCAAATACTTCCCTCCAACGCTAATTTCACGATTCCTTGAAGTCTAAGAATGTGTCCTTCCGCAGTTAAGTCCCTTAACCTTTACAGACATTTGAATATTTGCCTTAAGAAAGGATTTCCTTGCGCTTAAATTAATATTCGATGTTATCAAATTTATGTTTTACAAAAAGGCTTTTCTTCCCATTACCATTCTTCATTTTATATCCTTTGTACTGCGACAATGATATTTTACTTCCCAACTAACAAAACTCATCTACCACCTTTATTGATTCGTTATCTAATTTAATCGCCTGATTTACTAAGACTGCATTCCACTACCCAAGTTTTTCTCTTGTTAATGTTCATCTTATATACTCCTTTCAACAAACAGTCCATTCCATTCAATTGCTCCTACAGGTCCTTTGATGTGTCTGACAGAATTACAATATCATCAGCACAACGTAAGCCTTTTATTTCTTCACCCTAACTTTAATTCCTTCTCCATATTTCTCCTTGCTTTCCTTTATAGCTTGCTCAGTGTACGAATTGAATAGCATTGGAGAAAGGCTATAAGCCCGTTTCATTTCCTTCCCAACCTCTGCATCCCTTTCATGCTCTTCAATTCTGATAACTGCTCTCTGGTTTTTGTACAAGTTGTAAATAACTTTCCATTCACTATATTTTACTCCTGCTGATTTCAGAATTTGAAAGTGTGTATTCCAATCCACATTGTCAAAAGCTTTCTCCAAATCTACAAAAGCTAGATATGTAGGTTTGCCTTTCCTTAATCTATCTTCTATGATAAGCCGTAAGGTGCTTATTGCCTCCCGTGTTCCTACATTTCTCCTGAATTGAAACTGGTCTTCCCCAAGGTCGGCTTCTACAACCTTTTCAGTCCTTCTGTAAATAATTCTTTTTGAAAATTTCCAACCATGAATTATTAAACTGATGGTTGTGTAATTTTCACACCTGTCTCCATCTGCTTTCTTTGGAATATTACAATGTGCGCTCTTATGTCTTGCCGCTGAAAATATCGCACTGACGTGTTTAACGGACCACTTTAGATTTGTAGTTTTGTAAGCTTTTGCAAACATTTTGGACCAAAATAATAATCTAAATAATAAAATATTAATTACTAAGAGTGTCTGAAACCCTTTTAGGAAAAAAAAATTAGGTAGTGGCGGGTTTCCAACCACCGACCTTTAGCGTCATAGTTCAACGCCTTACCCTCTACGCTACGGCTATCAATCAAAAGATGGTTCCTTTAATCTCATAGTATAATGTCATACTATTGATGACCGTTGTTAACTGATGCTAACTTGGCATTTGTAGACACTAGATTATCATTTATCGTACGAAGAACGATGTGTTTAAGTTAATTCTTCAGTGCGCCATTGCTTTGAAATGACAACGTGTTAGCTACAATAAGAAAATCATCAAATACGCAACGCAAGATGGCGTATGCCAGAGAGAGTTCTGGGAGAGGCATGTCCTGTGTCATCTACGAACGGCTGGTTTTCGTTAATTCAGTGGAGGGTGTCAAATCTCCGTTATTTTTGCAATATATGTCTCAAACTATACGAGATATGGAAAAAAAAACATAAGGGATCTAAGTTGTAGAGATTTTTCTCCTCTACCAATTAGGTTATTCAATTTTCGTGTCAGATGAACGGTTCGTTTGCAATTACAATTATATTACAAACGGTTTTTTTTTGTGTTATTACCGTATTTTTTGTCCGAAACATTTGAAAAAGGGAGATTTTGGTCTCTGGCGGCCTAAAATCATGTCTGTAAAATTTGGTGCTGATCGGTTGAACGGCTCGTCTTAGAAACAGGGAACACTTTACGGACAGACAGACATTCCAAAATCGCCGTTATTTTTGCAAATATCTTTGAAACGCTACGAGATATGAAAAAAAACAACATAAGAGAGCAATTCTTTAGTTTCTCCCGGCGTATTTCATAATCAAAATATCCACGGGTGTACTGCCGGTCTATAGTGTCCAACGAGCAAAGTTGTAGAGAATTTTCTCCTCTACAAATTCAGTTATTCAATTGTTATGTCAGATGAATAGTTCAGCCGTTATTTTCATTTAAATTTCGAGCTGCCAAAAGACGATCGCAAAGGCTCACTTTTAGTGTTACTACCGTAACCTAAAGTGGGCCAATAATAGGTAGAAGATTAGAACATACAGCTAAATGTATTTATCATTTCGATTACGTTATAGCAGACGTTATCGTAAGCAAGTATTCTGTCAAAGGAGGCATCACACGTCTATATGGAAGTGCGGAATGCCTACTTTGAGGCACGCAGTTTTGTAGGAGAGCGAGGTCCCTGTCCAGAAGTTGTCGGTGTGCAGGCAGACGGTGGGAACAGCAGAAGACATTGAGGCGGCTGCCGGAGCCACAGGTTATCAGCGCTGCCCTCTGCGGGAGCCACCGCCCAACAAGCAGGCCTCCAGTCTGCGCGTGTTAATTGTGTGTATCAGGGATGTCCACCCATACAAGCTTTAAAGCGCGCTATCCAGAAAAGTACGAGAAAGCGGTCCTGAAGTTCAAAGCGCACCACATGTACAGCGTACACACGAATCAATGACTGAAGTACATCAGTGTCACGAAATAGCTAGGCAGTACCCTACTTGATTATCATGCTAACGATCAGGGTTCTGTACTATCTCCAAAAAACATTTTATTTTTATAACTTTTTTTTAAAAAAAGCTCATGACCGTCTGCCTGTTTTGTACAATAGCAGCAGCTATACTCTGCTTTCCAATTAATAAAACCGGTTCCTCGCTTTTACAACGAATATTCACGATATTTGCACAGCTTATTTCACCTAATTTTGTGATAAAATTAAATCATTATTTAACGCTATAATTTACCTAATTAATTGTAAAACGCAAATACAATTATTCCATTTTAAAAAGGAAAGGCCGACCGCGGTGGCCGAGCGGTCTGCGGCGCGCCAGTCACGTTCTGCAAGGGCACTACGGTTGGGGGTTCGAATCCCTCCTCGGGCATGGATATTTGTGCCGTCCTTAGTATTAGCTAGTTCATAAGTAGTTTGTAAGTTTAGGGACTGATGACCCCTTAGTTAAGTCTCATAAGCTCTACAAACATTTGAACATTGAATAAAAGGAAAATATTTTAATATAATTTTTAATTAGCTGCAACCGTAAGTTCATAAATAAAGTTATTCGTGATGCAAATGATAATATTTAAAAACTTTAATTTTTATTTAGAAATTATTATAATTTTAAGACAATATGTTCCATCTAGGATCGAACCCTGATCACTAACATGAAAAAATGTTTCCACAAAATTGTATTTACTTTCTTCTGGCCCGCTACGTCGTATGTCATTTGACGGAATTGTAAATTATTTATTTCAAGGACACATCTCTTAATTGATTTATTTATTTCGATAGGTTTGTTTCGGCATAAATGCCATCGTCAGGTGAAACTGACAGTAATTCTCCTCCTTGTAATTTCGCTGTTAATCTTTTCTCTTTGGTTCTTCTTTAACAGATCTATTATGACTGTCGTTCTTTTAATTCTTTACGTAGTTGTTTAAACAAGGATTGGAACTAAATAGTGGTAACTACTTATTCACAACATATACACGTTTCCACCTGTTACTGTCCGCCGAGCGGTCTAAAGCTTCTCGCTGCGGAGCGCGCGGTTGCTTGCCGTGGAGGTTCGAGTCCTCCCTGGGGCAATGGGTGTGTGTGTTGCCCTTAGGTTCGTTTACCTAAGTTTAAGTAGTTTGTAAGCTACGGACTGATGACTACGTAGTTTGGTCCGATAGATTTACAAACATTTTTGAATTTGTTAATGTCCTTCAGAGTAGTCATCAGCGTTGGGGAGAGCTTGTTGCCAGCGATGTGGAAGGCGTAGTATACCGTTAACTGAGCCAGTTCTGTTGGAGAGAATGGAGCGCTGTACTGCTTGTCGAATCTCTTGAACAGTTCTGAAGTAAATGCCACGAAGTGGTTCCTTCATCTTCGCTATCAAATCTCCGTTTCTGCATTTTGGTCAATTCATGCGGAACACATGGTGATACAATTTTTCGCATGCCCAGGCGTTCCATCAGGATTCGAAGCACAGTTGTACGCGCTAATCCGATATCGTGGGCGAGCTAACGAATCGTCTGGCGTCGATCACTGTCCAATAACGCGGAAACAGTACGCACTACTTCTCCAGAGACGCTAGGACGAGCTTTGCAATGCATGTCTGCCACAGTTTGCTCACATTCGTTGAAGCCTTTTACCCAACGTGCCACTGTTCTGTACGGCAATGCCGATTCCCCGCACGCCTCTTGAAGACCTTGATGACACTGTCGTGCTGTACGACCTCTGGCACAATCAATATTGATCCAACTCCGTTGTTCCGGTTTCGAAAACATAGTGACACCGTTACGTTAGGCCGCTGAGTCACAAGTGACTGTGTTTCTCTCGATTGTGCGCACGCCCGTGACGTGGAACGGGCGAGTCCATTTGCTCGCAGGTAAGCTAGGTATGTCAACAACGTGTGCTCTCATCGACAATAGTAGATTCCAATGGATAGTGTCAAAATGGTCAAATGTTTATAGAACTTATGGGAGTTAACTACGAGGTCATCAGTCCCTAAGCTTACAAGCTACCTACGAACTAGCTAAGACTAAGGACGGCACAAATATTCATGTCCGAGGGGGGATTCGAACCCCCGACCGTAGTGGCCTTGCAGACCGTGACTGGAGCGCCTCAGTCTCCTCGGCCACCGCGGCCGGCTGCATAGTGTCACCACAGCAATGTTGCCACTATTTAAGTTCCAACCGTCGTATATCTTAGTAGTTCTTTCGTTGTTATATGACAGCTGTTTTGACAGTTTGTCGGTCGGATTTTGACCATTACCTCGGCTCCCCTGTCATATCCGTGTCTCCCCTCTCCCTCCCCCCACCCCCTCCACATTGCGTGTTGATACAAAACTAGTCACTACTTTCGGTATATCCGATGCCATCCTTCGCTAGCATTTGGTATGGATCCCATACCGCTCAACAATATTCCAGCAAAGGGCCAATTAGCGTAGTAAAGGCTGTCTCTTACTTATCATTTGTTACATCTTCCAAGTGTTCCGCCATCAATGTACACCCTTTGGTTAGCCTTCTCCACAATATTATGTACGTACTCTTTCCAATGAAAGTCTCTCTTTATTGTAGTTCCTAAGTATTCAGTCGAAAGGACGACATTGAAAATTTGTGCGATTTATCGTGTAAACGAAACAGATTTAATGTGGATCACCTTCCACTTTTTTATACAGGGCCAAATTCTACATTTCGCACGCTATAGATTTCTTTTACAACTGGCATTGATCCTCTGGTGACTTCAATACTCCAGTTTTGAGTTATGGTGCAGATTCATTTTACAGCTACCCATACACACACAAGTGCACACGACACCATTGTTTGAGAAGTCACTAAAGTACCGTCAAGCAATATTTTTTTGACAACTTGAGAGTACAATACTAAACAGTACCATATTAATTATAATACCAAACATTAAAGATTTATTTTGATCAATAAGTCATTACTATATTTCTATTATTAACTAATTTTACAATGTACCCTCTGTCATGTACAATACAAACATTAATCTATCCAGTAACCTACCTCTTGGTTTAAATATCATGTGTGCAAAAATTCATAAAAATCGGTGCAAAACTATGCTTTTAGTCAAAGTCCGTAAGTTAAGTACCCTCCACGACACACAGAATAAAATTTTATACAGTTACATTCCTCTTGTTTTGAAGGTCAAGTGTGCAAAATTTCGTGAAGATCGGAATAAAACTGTAGATTTCGACTGTCTGTAGAAAAAGTATCCTACGCGATGCACCTTAATTCTGTCCTATCACAAAATACTTGCCGGCCGCGGTGACCGAGGAGACTGAGGCGCTCCAGTCACGGTCTGCACGGCCACTACGATCGGGGGTTCGAATCACCATCGAGCATGGATATTTGTGCCGTCCTAGTTCGTAAGTAGTTCATAAGTTTAGGGACTGATGACCGCGTAGTTAAGTCCCATAAACTATACAAACATTTGAATTTGAACAAAATACTTTCTTTGCTGGCGTCTTCTACCTATAAACTACATATGGCAAAATTTCAGGTGCATAGGTGCAATAGTTGTAGAGATTTCGTGTACAGTGAGTGAGTGCGTGAGTAACCTTTCGCTTTCATATATACACAGATATCTCCCGAATTATGTTTCGTACAAAAACATTATTTATCAGGGTCTTAGAGTGGAATATTAGGAAACTGCTTGCGAAATGTGTTGTGAATCGAGTTGGTAGTAAAGACGTAGTAAATTGCAACCTCATACTTATTAGGGCGAAGTCATCCATATGAGCACTAAAAGAAATCTATTAAACTTTATTTATACGATACATTAGTCACATATACAGGACGTAAATTCAATTAAATACCTAGAGATTACAATTACGAAAAACCTTAATTGGCAAGAACACACAGTATCGAAGATAAGGCGAACCGATGGCTCCGTTTCATTGGCAGAAACTTGGAACATGCAAAAGGTCCACTAAAAAACTGCCTACACTACACTTGTGCCTCCTATATTCGAGTAATTTCTGCCCGGATCATCACATTAGGCCGTTCACTTAGAGGTATGCCTAATTCATAAGGTTTGGGGAAAATATATGTTCCAAAATTCTGCTGCAAAGCACCGTCAATGATAAAGGCCTGTAATTTTGCGGTTCAGTCCTATTGCTTTTCTTGAATAGTGGAGAGACCTGTGCAACTTTCCGGTCTTCGGGTACAGATCTTTCGCTTAGGTAGCAGTTATATACTATAACTAGGTATGAAGTTATTTCATCGACATACTCCGAAAGGAACGTAATTGGCATACAGTCTGGACCGGTAAACTTGCTTTTGTTAAGGGATTTAAGTTGATTTACTAGTCCACGGATGTCTACTTCTAAATTAAGCATGCTGGCAGTTGTTATTGATACTAACTCTGGAGTATTTGCTTCATCTTCTTTCTTCTTCATGTTTACATATGCCCAGAATTGCTTTCGACATCGACTTTCGCTCTAAATGTCGAGTTTTTGTAAAAGATCCCCAGCAAAGAGAACTGAAGATGGATATGGAGGAAGTTCAGAGAAGGGCAGCTCGTTTTATACTATCCCGATACAGAGGAGAGTGTGTTATGGACATGAGACAGGAGCTGTGATGGAAATTATTTAAAAAAGAGGAGGTATTCGTTGCGACGAGATCTATTTACGAAATTTCTTTGACCAACTTTCTCCTCATAATGAGAACATATTTTGTTAGTACCCACATACAGAGAGACATGATCGTCACAATAAGGTAAGAGAAATCAAATCAGTAATATTCCCGCGAGAAAGGCCGCCAAAAATTCTAGTTCTCTGCTGTGACTGGCCGTTGCATGTGGGCGGAACGCGCCAAAACTGATATCTTCTTTAGTCAAAATTACATATATTTTTTATTAAATTTGCTTGAGTGTCTTAATATATCATCTCTCAGTAACAAGCTACCATTTTCCAATTGAATACCACTTAATAAAAAAATTAAAAAACAAAAGCAATAGGAAAAGGCAGACCTAGGTGTATCGCGCTGTTTACTCACCCAGATTTCGGCAATCGTGACTGATAGACCCCCTGTCCGATGCGGTCGGTCGCGTACAAGCAATTGCTGTCATAAAAGTCTAATTTATGAATGTTACACAGAAGCAGCTTATGTGAAAAGACCGTGTACGAACTGTGCAGTTTTTCGACTTCTGCGCTGATAACAAGAAGAAATAATTCTTTCACCGCAAAAGTTCCTCACTAATTAACCTTAATGACCTCAATATATAAATATAAACGAAATTAATAATGCTACGGTATTAAAATGAACGCTTTGGTATCAAAATTTGGGAACTGTTTATTTTATGAAATATGGGCAATTCCCTCTCAGACACATGTTGCGATTATAAATTAAAGGTTAAAATACGATGCTTGGTATTTTTATTTAATACTGACTTAATTCCCGCTGCTTCGCACGCTTCGAGTGGTAATTTCTACTTCTAACTATTAAGTTTCATAGATTTAGCTATAAAAATGCTTTCAAGTTGTCTGATACCGCTTGACATCCCCTACTGCACAATTGATGGCAGTATTCAAAACGTCCCGAAACACACTTTTTTTTCTAACCATGGTTCCAAATCCAAATTTTCCCATATCTAGCATTAAAATAGTCTTAGTAGCATTCTTAAAAGATTTTCCCTTATTTCACCCACTTAATGGTCGAATTTCCAAAAATATCAAAACATGTGTTCTGAGCATTGCAATCAAAAATCTAAATCCGAAGTATTTCTTGCTTCGAAATTGCCTAAATAGCAACGGATTTTCAAAAAACCGTTCATCTCCTATTTCACCCCCTTAGGGATGGGAATATCGAAAAATCGCTGATGCCTACAGTGTAAGATAAACAACGTCTACAAATTTCAAGTTTCTATCGTGTGTAGATTCACTTTTCAGCGCCGTATTCTTTTAGAAACTGATCAAGAACGCGAAATTTCTTTCTTATGTTTTAGCGTCTTTCTTGGTAATTTTACATTTTAAAGTGCAATATGCAATTTTTTTTGGGTATTGGTACGCTTGTTGCAGAAAAATAACTGAAGAATGTGCATCACGCAAAGGCAGCATGTTTCGCTGTATTATAACCTCTGCTATTATTGTGTCATGTCATCGCTGGTCTTCAGTCCGAAGTTTATATAAGCTAATGAATTTCAACCACTATATCTTCCACCCTCTTATAGCTATCGGCACGGAACTGCTATGGTGTACAATGGGAGATTTTGTACAACAACAACACAGAGATCGTTCCTCTCCATTGTGTAGTTTTTGCTCAAGAAAATTTTATATATGTCGGTAACTTTTAACTCTCGAATATTCCACCCCCTTATCGTTATCAACACACTACTACCATAGTGCACAGTGGGAGGCTGATACCTACTACCCATACAAACACTATTCTTTTGCGATGTGTAGTTTTGTCTGCAGAGTGAAATTTAGGCATATACACCTCAATTTTTATAAATGCTTGTATAGCTTATGGGACTTAACTACGGGGTCATCAGTCCCTAAACTTACAAACTACTTGTGCACTAGCTAATACTAATGACGGCACAAATATCCATGCCCGAGGGGGGATTCGAACCCCCGACCGTAGTGGCCCTGCAGACTGGAGCAGATTGGAGCAGACTGGAGCGCCTCAGTCCCCTCGGCCACAGCGGCCGGCTTAATTTTTATATATAATAAGAAGATTAGCATGAGGGCAACTAAATCTTTTAACAACATGTGGTATTATAGGAAATGTGAAATGCTACACTTCTCGCCTACATTCTGTACAAGTGTTGTTATTCAAATGAGGTAGCTATTTGTTTCGAAATCGTACTGGAATAATACAGCGTTATACAATTATTATTGGCCCATACTTCCAAAGTAAGCAAGAACCTAAACTGCGGAACGTGAGACTAATCTCGTACTTCCGAGTGGTCTATATTGATTGTTCCGCCGCGACACATTCGGTTTGCAATCTTCCGGTAATGTCTAGAATAGGACCACTTTTTTACCATCTTTCAAAAGAGGTAATATCAAAAACTACCCACAAAGTCTCTATCAGAAATGGATAAATCGGTATTTTAAATTATAATATTTTCGGATAACTGTTAGTTAAACGAGTCAAAGTACCTAAAACAATATTTTCAAAAAATAATATAAGAATGGAAATTTTGATCATATTCAATTTCTTTTTCTATGCATTTTCACATCGTAGGCAGCCGCAGGTCCTTGGGCAGAATCATTAGCACAAAAACTATTATAGCTACACATGATCGTCTGCATCTGTGTAATTGCTATCTCACAAATGTAATTGAGGTACAGGGAAACTACAGTCGTCCAAGGCTGAAGAGCCATAATAACCTAATAAAAGCAAATAAATTACAGTGACTGACTTAAAATATCAATAAGCATTGACCTGTACTTCCATCAGATTTCTGTCTCGCTTGTACTTTTAAGACCACAGCGTACTCGCCTTGATCTGAAGTCAAACATACAGCCTGCTTTCTGTGGCGCAAAGGTATTGATGAGTTCACTTACATCAGTAGATCTAGCCCTTTCACTTCCGATACTGAGGAGACTGGGTTCATTAAGTGTCTAGTGTCACAGAATTCCGCAATGGTAGTTTATAAGCTTGAGCTTCAAAATGATCGTTCAGCCGGAGAAACAGTTACAGGAATAGTTAAAAACAGGTAAAATGCTGTTCAAAAATCTGTAACGCTGGCAGCTACGATTGAATTGTCCATTACCAAAGTCAGACGAAATACGATGATCCCTAGTGCTTGCGCCAATCAGCTTTGAGCGCCGGCTGCGGTAGCAGGCCATAGGTGTAAGTCACAGGCGAACGTTGCTCTGCGCATGCGCGCTTCGGGCTGCGCTGTGCACTGTTGTCAGCTCTGTCGACACAACAGCGACCGTTAGCTATACTCGCCGGCAGCGAACCAACTATTTGGCAACATGGTTTCACCTCGTTTCTCTGACCTGGGCGATCTTCCAGCCCAGTAGGCGGAGCCATGGATCATCATATTTCGGCCCGACAGTGGTCACTGAGGCTATTCCTTCTTTCAAAGCATTTTGAAACCTATTACCTAATCTGGAAATTCACTCGACAAATCCTCGTCATATTCATTTTGAAGAACTACTGCTGCATTGTAAATCTCTTCACTGGAGGCAGTATTCAGAAATTTTGGGAAAATCGCTTTCAACAAATGATCGATGTTATGCATATCTTCAAAAATTTGTTTTTAAATGGGATACAGTAACGTTCAAACAGCGATTAGAAACAGCGGTTCTGAAATCGGGAGAATCCAAGCTTACTACAGCCGAGATAATTACTCAGGAGTGAAATTCGCCCGACCGATGAGGAGATGACCGACATCGGGGAAGTCTGCAGATGTGGTCCGCGACAATAAGACCAAGCTCGTGTCTTTGGCATTGTGCGAATAATCGAGCGTCTGGCGCACTGAGCGAAATCGGTAGCACTATGTACACAGCCTAAGGCTGTGTTCACAGTGGCACCGACAGACCGTCGACAGACGCCGTCGACCGAGTTCGACTGAAAACATCGACCGACGGTGTGGTCACACTGCATCCGATACTGTTCGTCACTTGGTCGGGTTAAGGAGAAGGTTAGGTTAGGTTAGAATCTTTTCTGTGTCTGAAGTATATGAGATTCCAATTGTCTGGGGTCCAATGGATTCCACCGACATTTTAATGCTTCGAAACCGGAGTAAAACATCCATGTTATGTAGAGACCACTATCCTAATAGATATTTATCGTGGGGAAAGAACTTGTGAAGACAACAGGTTGGTGGACATTTCAATCAGAGATCGTGCATTTGACTGATAGCGGCGAAGCAACTGGGCACCTCACGAGTATAGCACCTTCGCCATCAAATGTTCAAATGTTTGTTAAGCTTATGGGACTTAACTACGGGGTCATCAGTCCCTAAACTTACAAACTACTTATGAACTACTTACGAACTAGGACGGCACAAATATCCATCCCCGAGGGGGGAGTCGAACCCCCGACCGTAGTGGCCGTGCTGACAGTGACTGGAGCGCCTCAGTCACCTCGGCCACCGCGGCCGGCCCTTCGTCATCACCGGATTCAGTTACTCATCCGTGGTATAAAAAACAAAGAAAGAATTTTCAATCTACCAGTCTCCAGAAATAGTATTTTACTCCCCCCCCCCCCCCTTTCCGTATTCGGTTAAGACGACCGATGGCGCAAAACGAGAGATTAGAGTTCGAATCCCGGTGCGGCCCACATTTTCGCTGGACGCTATTGAACTATTTCTGGCGCCCTAGTGCACGCAGAGCCACTCGTTTCTTTCCTTTCCCCTTTGATCATTCAAAATGCAATCTGAGCTCCAGTTTGGTTTACCGAACACTACGCTCTCGTGGGCGTCTGTCCAGCGTGGATGTGAGGCGGCGTGTCCACAGTGGGTGGCTCCCAGCCAGGGGCCCCAAATATTTGCGCCGGTCGTAAACAGCCACACCCCCGCAGAACCCTGCAGTAGGCGAGGGGGGGGGGAGGCGGGGGTGGCCTGCGTGCTCGCGACAAACACGGCGGTGTCTGCAGGGGGGCCAACCTGCAAACAGCGCCGTGTGCGCCCGGGAATATCGCACCCGTAATCCTTGCCAGATGCAAATCACACTTCATGCTGCAGCAGAGGCTAGCGAGATAATTGCATTACACAAATCTGTGTGTCGGCTACATATCAGTTCATTAAAATTCATGACCTGCTTCGGCTTTCGATCTATCGTCAGAGGCTGCGAGCACAGCCCCAACATGCGGACGTTCCATTTTAGAAACACGCGCATGATGTCATTACACAGAAACCAACATCTCGAACAGTTGCAGACGACTTTTAGATTACTGTTAATTTCGCCTTTATACAATTAAAAAATTCAAATGTTTGTAGTGCTTATGGGACTTAAATACGGGTCATCAGTCCCTAAACTTACAAACTAGCTAATACTAAGGACGGAACAAATATCAATGCCCGAAGGAGGATTCGACCCCCCGACCGTAGTGGCCGTGCAGAACGTGACTGACGCGCCACAGACCGCTCGGCCACCGCGGCCGGCGCCTTTATACTAAACACAGTACTGTACGTGGCTGTTTATTTCTTTCAATGGGGTACGTTGTGCAATGTTTGGCTCAAAGAAATATGACGGGATTGCGAAAAAAGCCGCGCGGGAACGGCGGCGTGGTCTAAGGCGTCTTGCCACGAACTGCGCTGCCGCGTTTCGGCGGAGGCTCGAGTCCTCACTCGGGCAAAGTTGTGTGTATTGTCCGTAGCGTAAATCAAAGTTAAAGTAATTTGTAAGCCTAGGGACCGATGACCTAAATAGTTTGGTCCCTAAGCTTTACGAACATTTGAACATTTTTTTACCCCGAAAAATCTCATTTGATAGAGAAGAATTTGTTTTAGGGACTTTCTACATACCTGTGTGTAGTATATTCTCATCTGACAGCTTGAATATTTTATTAAATTCTGACAAGTCTGAAGCAGATCCTACATTCCGATAGTCCAACAGATATTGACACTCCAAGGAAGACAAAACTTCTACACCTGCATTACACGATATAGGAAATGAAAAGAGTAACTAAAACTTTTGTGTCCCAGCCTCGTCGCCGCTTTTGTGTCTCGTAGGTGTCGGTGGCCGAGTGGAACGAGACCGACACAGTAACAAAGATAGCACGCCGGTGCAGGTACGGAGGGGAGCAGCCAGAAACTATAAACACTCGAGTAAATTAGAAAGAGATATATATTGCACAGAATGTAACAATACTTAACTTTTACATAGTACTGCAGAATGTTGATACATAGTTGTTAGAGGCCTGCCTAGTGCCTGTACGATAGCAAAGTCTTCACTGGTGCCTATCTGATTACGAAGGTCCTAACTGGTTGCTATCTCAGTCCCAAGTGGCCGGTGTCTTTCCGTGGTGGCCACGAGCGGGGTTGCAGCAGAGGGCGCTCGGGGCTGTCGTCGTGAGAACGCCGCGCCGTGCGTGCATGGCGGCGCGCGGCGAAAGTAGGTGGCGCGCACTTTGTACTTGTGCGACACCACAAAAACAGCCGTACATAGAAAGTAAAGGCAATGTATCAACGGGAAACACAGAACAGAGGCGAGGCATACACTACAGTTAACGGAAAACCCACCGAAATCCAAACAATGTAAAGAACTGAGTGAATGTAGATGTCAGTAGTGTGGCGAGTCAGAGCAGCCTGTAAGGTTATCGATCTACTAGAAGATTTTTCATCAGTTAATCATTTTATCAAGAAACCAGGACATGTGTCATACTTCACACGAAGATTTCTCATGCTTCAGAACAATAAGAGTTGGAGCTTCAAACTGAACTGGCAGTCATGGCATGCCATGTGAAGGGCAGATACCTGCAAAGAGCTTCAAGTGATAACAGTACCGGCACTGTACTCGTCACTTTCGACATGCAGCAGTCTGCCTACCCCTCAGCTAGAAAGTTCTGCAACCTTCTACAAAAGTCTCCTCTGTACTTTTAATGTGGCTGTCCATGATCTTCAAGGTACATCAAGTGTACTGTTACATGTGGAGCGAAGATAAAGCTGGCGGCGGAAGAGCATATCGGGTAGTATTATGCTTGATCAAGCACCTAAATGGTTTCCCTCCCAACATTAAGTATTGCATAATGTAATCTGACATGTGGCGATCAGAATAAAAAGTAGTACATAGTCGCTATGGTATATTCGTTACTATGTAAATTACCGACCACAATTTTTTAGTGGCAGGACTCACGCACATGAAATGTGACACAGACCACTCACTAATTGAAAACTCAAATTCAAATGTCCCCATTTTCCACCCATATGATTGGATCCAGCTTCTAAGGAAAACAGCTTATAAGAAGCCTTTCA
This sequence comes from Locusta migratoria, assembly GCA_026315105.1. Classification (NCBI taxonomy): domain Eukaryota; kingdom Metazoa; phylum Arthropoda; class Insecta; order Orthoptera; family Acrididae; genus Locusta; species Locusta migratoria. The sequence goes on from CM048751.1 coordinate 307,135,495, forward strand.
AAATCAATACTAATAAACAATCCCAGAGACGGATTTACGTCTCAAATATGTCAAAGACATTATCGATAAATGTGTAGCATTGATTCCCGGCCGCACCACAAATTTTAATTCAATGCTTCACATTTATCAATAATGTCTATGACATATTTGAGACGTAAATCCGTCTCTGAGATTCTTTATTAGTATTAATTAAAAAGATATTGTCGATTTGCTACCTCTGATTCCTGATTTTGCCACTCGTGTTTTTGGAATCTGGTGTGATCAGATGGCGTCAGGAATGCCCTCCCAGACAACCCATCAAACGACTCTGAAGCCGATTATCAGAACAAGTGTGTTCCAGAATGGGTGTTCAAATACTTAATGCGAATACTGTTGTTATATTTGTGAATCTTGCATGTCGGCTGATTTTAAAGTATCCTTTATTTGTTGTTTATGAATAGCTGTTCATTTTGTTACTAGATTTCTCAGAACGTAGTACTATAAACCTATGTAAAAACGTCTTTGTCCCTAGTATAGCAATAAAATTTACGTAATTGCGACATGTCTTCCCGAGATCTATCCTTCCTACCCCGTATATGAAAGCCGCCTCTCCCACCCTCTCCCTTCCTTTCCCTTCCTTTCCCTTCCGAAGGAATCCGTAACACCCTGCCGCCCACCTCCCATCCCCCATCCCCTTCCCTTCCTTTTCATTAGGGAGGATGGTGGATCAAATCCACCTCCAGCCATCCTGATTTAGGTTTTCCGTTATTTCCCTAGATCACTCCAGGCAAATGCCTTTTAAAGGGCACGGCCGATTTCCTCCCCCAGCCTTCCCCGAAAATCCGAGCGTAAGCTCCGTCTATAATGACCACGCTGTCCGCCTCCGTAGCTCACTGGCAGAGTCGCTGACTACCACGCAGGAGGCCAGGTTTCGATTCCCGGCAGGGGCACGTAAGTCGCCCACGCGGCGTCAAAAAGAAAGTCTTACACTCAGGCGGCCGAACAATCCCGTAAGGGCTCTCCCGGCGAAGAAAGCCATACGCTCATTTCATTTTCAATGACCACGCTGTCGATGGGACGTTAAAACCTAAGCTTCCTTCCTTCCTTCCCTTTCCCGCTCCTTTCCTCCCTCTTACAGTTTCAATAGTGCGTTATCCAGTGTAGTGCTAAGTGTCAAATGTTTCATATATTTTAAAACTTGAGCAACCGCCGAACAGGCAGAACAAAGTGTAGGCGTGTGTTAACCAGTGTCTCCGTTCTTATCTTCGTTTAATTGTACATACTTCAGTGTGTTTTTAGCCACCGTGCCATTTTAACTCTGTTGTGTGTTTTCAAAATCACCGCATTATGTACTGTTATTCACCATTTTTATCTCCTTGTATTTTTAAAATCGTCATTTGTTTTCCCGTTTTATAGACAATTATCACATTGTAAAAATCCAATGTACGCTCGGCTAAAGAGCAGTGTGTCAAGTTTCTGCCAGCCTGCACGCAAGGCGTTTAAAATTACAAATAAACAAGGAAGATGTGTTTTCATTGTTAAATAATATCATAGTGAAAATATTGTCCACGCCTTCCCACGTATCTTGCCAAACCCTTAAAGTACTACCAAAGACGGAAGTGTATAAGTTGGCACAGATTGAATCCAAAAGATACGAGTCACAACTGAAGTGCCGCGGAGCAATAGCTGTGCGCACTGAGGCGCTGTGCTGCGGTGCGCGCGGCCGTTCAAATGTTCAAATGTTTGTAAAGTCTATGGGACTGAACTACGGGGTCATCAGTCCCTAAACTTACAAACTACTTATGAACTACTTACGAACTAGGACGGCACAAATATCCATGCCCGAGGGGGGATTCCAACCCCCGACCGTAGTGGCCGTGCAGACCGTGACTGGAGCGCCTCAGTCCCCTCGGCCACCGCGGCCGGCGCGGCCGTTCACCGTCGGGGGTTATAGTCCTTCTTCGGGCATGGGTGCGGTTGTTGTCCTGCGGTTAGTTTACCTTTATTTAAGTAGTTTGTAAGCTACGGACTGATAATCACGCAGTTTGGTCCGATAGAATTACAAATATTTGAACATTTTTTTGTAGTTGCACCCTTCTACCCGAAGAAGAGGGAACTGTGGCAAGAGAATGGGAGGTGAAGCTGTACAGATAGATGGCAGAGGAAGAGAGAGGAGTGGCAAGATGGAGGACAGGAGTATAGAATATATAAATGTTCGGGCAACGTTGGGTTTACAGCTAGTAAAAAATAAATATCACTCTGATTAGGAGCATGTTCTCGTATTACGGAACCGCTAGTATTTAGACAAGTTGTGTGCTGGTTGTTTTATGGTGGCACTACTTCCTCCTGTAACGGCGACCGCGGCAGGTAGCAAAACACTGCCTTGACGCAGCCGACAAGCGCTCGATGGGTTTATAAGTCGGGGAGCGCGCAGGCGAGGCCATTAGCTGAAGACGCCCTCGTGCCGAGAGCTGCTCCACCGGCGCAGTCAATCACGAAAATGAATGCAGGACCTGGGAAAGTGCTCGTGGGGGACCAGTACTCCAGTGCTCAACGCTGAGTACTGCGCGGTCGTGCCGAGTTGCGCTCTCGCTATGAGGCAGTTTTGTCACTGTTCCAGCTGCGCCAAGGCGCCCTTAACCATTGAACCAAACAGGCATCTAGATGCTGTCAGAAGGTATCAGTGAAGTACTCGGTCGGTAGCAGGCACGTCCTCACTTATGCACCAAGCTAAGAGCAGCAACGTCACTGACTTCACTGAGGTGAGTGACACGGAGTATGAGAGAAACTGCCGGCAAAGCGGTCCCCAAGGTGTGTTCAAAATGTTCAAATGTTTGTACAGCTTATGGGACCTAACTACGGGGTCATCAGTCCCTAAACTTACAAACTACTTATGAACTAGCTAATCCTAAGGACGGCACAAATATCCATGCCCGAGGGGGGATTCGAGCCCCCGACCGTAGTGGCCGTGCAGACCGTGACTGGAGCGCCTCAGCCCCCTTGGCCACCGCGGCCGGCCCCAAGGTGTGGTCAAGCATTTTGCTGGATATACTACGAAGCCACCCCTATGAACCACACACATGACCGAGGTGGGGTGTCTTGCGTGCCTCTACGATACAAATAGCCGTACCGTAGGTGCAACCACAGCGGAGGGGTATCTGTGGAGAGGCCAGACAAACGTGTGGTTCCTGAAGAGGGGCAGCAGCCTTTTCAGTAGTTACCAGGCCGGCCGCGGTAGCCGAGCGGTCTGTGGCGCGCCAGTCATGTTCTGCACGGCCACTACGCTCGGGGGTTCGAATCCCCCCCTCGTCCTTATTATTAGCTAGTTCATAAGTAGTCTGTAAGTTTATGGACTGATAACCCCGTAGTTAAGTCCCGTAAGCTCTATAAACATTTAGTAGTTACAGCGGCAACAGTCTGGATGATTGACTGAGATGGCTTTGTAACATAAGCTAATGTGTGTTTGCCACACAGTTACTGCGAACTGCTGAAGGCAAGGGGAAACTACTTTTCCCGAGGACACGGTGATGGCATCCTCTCGGGTAAAATATTCCGCAGGTAAAATAGTCCCCCTTCGGATCTCCGAGCGGGCACTACTCAGGTGGATGTGATCATCAGGAAATAAAAAGAGAAATTTGTTAGCATCGAATATTAATTTAAGTGTAAGGAAGTCCTTTCTGAAGGCATTTGTGTGGAGTGTTGCCTTGTATGGGAGTGAAACATGGACGTTAAACAGTGCGGACAGAAAGAGGAGAGGCTTTTGAAATGTGGTGCTACAGAAGAATGCTGAAGATTACGTGGGTGTATCGTGTAACTAATGAGGAGGTATTGATCAGAATTGGGGAGAAAAGGAATTTCTGGCATACCTTGAATAATAGAAATGATCGTTTGGTTGGACACATTCTTAGACATGAAAGAATCGTGAATTTAGCGTTGGAGCGAAGTGTGTGGGGTAAAAATCGTAGAGACCGAGAGGTGAATACAGTAAGCAGATCCAAATGGATGTAGGTTGCAGGTCTTAAGAGGAGTTGAAGAGGCTTGCTCAGGATAGAGTAGTGTGGAGGGCTGCATCAAACCAGTCTCCGGACTGAAGACCACAACTACAACTACATACTAGGAAGAACACTGACGTCATCCTTACATCGTTGCTACCTTTGTTACCTAGTACGGATATTGCTCGTGTAAAGGTCAGTAACTTCCCCACCTAAGGAGCAGCAGAGGCGACCCAAGTGAAACGTGGTTCTCTTGTGGCCGTGGACAGATAGAAAACTGCACGTCAGAACGGCTGAAGCCTGTCAGCAGCGATCAACGGTTAGCCCACACTGAAAAGAGTTCTCATACACACCAGCTCGGTACCAATTCCGTGCAGTTCGCCATCAGCCTCGGGTAAGCTCGGCGGAAGTACGTTCAGTTGCATTGCCGACAATGATACGCCTATCTGGTAATTCAGTACTGCTGGTAGTGTTCGTCACTTCTGCAGCTTTCTCTAATTAGCCTAAAATTGTAGTTTGTCTTCGCTAGGAAGATAAGCTTTCCTCGCATCTATCGATCGAAAACTGTCTTTCCTGCCAGAAATACGCAAAGAAGCCTGTCGCTTCTGGTGTAGGCTCCGCACTCCTGTTTAGGCTTCCAGAGGTCAGATAGGACGGAAGCATGGACTAAGGTACATGCTTTTGGCCTATTAAAGTAGCTAGCATCCCTAAAAAAATTATATTTTATTATCACTTCATAGAGATGGATGGACGGGATAAGAGAAGACCTGAAAAAACTTGAGGCCTGGAAGAACTGGAAACAGACAGCGAGGAATCGCAATGAATGGAAAGCCTTGATTGTATCACTGCGTGGTTCATTGGGCCTGATCGCATAAAGTCAGTCAGTTACCATTTTACAGCGAAGCCCACAGAACCTCACTCATGATTTACAATGTTACTGCAAGTCAACGGATCTGCGACTTGGCAGTCATTCGCCTGCGCTGCACCAACACCTGAGACGACGAAGTTTGCGAAAAACTTCATAATCTCTATCATTCACTCACTCGATGACTAAACACGAAATCTCGAAAACTACTTTACCTATGAAGCTGAAATTTGGCAGTAATGTAGTTTATAGGCAGAAGACGTCAGCTCAGAAAGGAGTTTGCGATAGGGCCGATAGTTCAGAAGATGTGACATTATAAACAATGAAAACTTCCGCATCTTGCGGTACGTGATAGTGTGTCTTTATCAGTCCACTATCTGAGGAGGAGAACACTTAGCGATTTGCAACAAACTTTAAACCTAATTTAAAATCTTTTGGAAACTTTTTCTTGCTGACAACCACAGAAAACGATGAAAGGAAAAAAGTTTTCGCTTAGTACTTTTCCGATGTTCACGGAGAAAAACTACGGCATTTGGTATAAGTTGCAATTTATAATTTCTACACTACATCCTGTACCCGCAGGAAATTTTACAGACAGTATACACACATACAGCTAAATGTACCTACGAAATGTTATCACAGTACAACACGTAGTTCATTAGATATGAGCACATAATACGAACGTTAATGAAAAATCGGCCCGTCAAGCACCAAGTTTTAATCAATCACTTCTATTGTACTAATTGTATTCGCAACATATTTTACAGACATACAACACATAAATGGATATATTTCTGAAAAATTATAAAATTGTACAACATATAACTCAATAAATGTGACATCATATACTGCAATGGATAAAAACATTTCACATCAGGCACCACGTTTAATAAATCACAGGGCAATCTATACTGTGGAGTGTATTTGAAATCTCCATGTTTCTCACGCGGACATCTTTATGTCGCTTTTTTAGCCATGGGCTCATCACAGAAAATATTCATATTAGATCCTGGACAAGTCTCAAGAAATATTGTTTATAGTCTGAAAGGATGGAAGATTAGTGTTTAACGCCCCGTCAACAGCGTGGTCATTAGAGGCTGAGCTTACGCTAAGATTGTTTGGGTAAGGATGGGGAAGGAAATGGGCTGTGCCCTTTGAAAGGAACCACCCCGGTATTTGCCTGGAGAAATTTGGCGAAATCACGAAAAAAATAAATGTGGATGGCTGGAGGCTGGTCTGAACCGCCGTTCTCCCGAATGTGACTCCAGGGTGCTACCATTGCTATAGTCACCATGTTTGGCGCTGTTTATAGTTAAGTTGTGAATTAAATGAAGGTATGAATGTTCTACATCTTTATTTTGATTTCTATCTTTGTTTGTTTGTTTGGATACTGTGCTTGAATTTTGTACTTTACGCAAGACAGCAGTATTTCTTATACATTATCTGATAAATATAATATGTTTTTAGAAAAAAGGAGATGGACAGAGAGAGAGAAGGGATAGGAGAAGTACCAGCTCAAGGCAGGAATGAATAAATAATTAAATAAGTACCCGGGGAACGCCGGGTTTTCAGCTAGTAGAGTATATGTCTTCTATTCTGGAGTGATAGAAGACAACTACGCCCCTAGCGTGTTTTTCATTGGTTTAAGAAATAGCGACAGGTGCACGTAACACTACTGAGGGAGTATCGGTGGCTGCTGCCAGCGTTGGCCTCTGTAGCCCGTTGTCACCTGCCTCCGCTGCAAGTCCGTCTTCAGCATTTGCTCCTGACCGCTCGGAAAGTTCAGACTGACCTCCAACCCCTCTTCCATCTTTCATAAACCAGGGCACGACAAAATGCGTGACAAGTAATACTCAGTCGATTCGGAGGAACTGCTTTTCGCTAACTTCACAGCACTACAATAATCGGAATGCCGTCAGCTGAATTTTGACTTTCGCTTGCCTAAGTATAGAAAATCGGAGTGAGAGAGGGTACTACCCATCCTCCGCCATCGGACCCTGACTGAGGGGAACATGAGAAATGGAGATCGACACCAGCGTACCATACCGCTCTGAGAGTCACAAATGTTGGTTGTATTTTATTCAAGACGTTGCACGAGAAGGGCTCAACTCCAGACAGCACTGAGGCTAAAACCTCTGTGTCTGTTAAAATTGTCACTGCACTTGCGGATGTCTAATGCCTTTTTAAACAGAGGACTGTCGTTTTCCGAAAGCTTGCTTTGTATCATTTGGTAAGGCTACGATTGGCTTACGCTGATTTATGTCTTTATGTACTTCGGCAGAAATCGTTAAGTTCAGCGACAGATTAAGAGAAAGAGTTGAAACATTAACTATCAGTGACTAATGAATTACATCAATGGGAAAAGTAGAAAATTTGTGCTGCACCGGGATTCTAACCTGTGTCAACTGCGCCATCCAAACATAACACAACTGCACAGACTACCCTAGCAACCCTCCTAGCAGACGAAACATTTCAAGGCTCGCATTTGGGGGTACGGCGGTTCAAATCCACCTCCGGCCATTTCAATTTTCCGTGCTTTTCCTGAATAACGTCAGGCAAATGCCAGGGTCGTTCCTTTCAAAGGGCACGACGGATTTCGTTTCCCATGTCGGATCAAAAGCTAACAGAGTGCACGATCCGTCTGTAACACTGCCGTATCGAAGAAACCCTAAGCTTCCTTTTTTATAAATTTTCAATTTATCGACACTGCATTGACGTAGTACCCCCGTGCATTACGCTCAGCACGATCTGAGTTAAAAAGAGAGAGAAAATGCGTCATCCTACGTGTTGCACTGTTTCAGTTACCTTTTTTCTGATACTTTCTTCTGCTTGAGAACCGTGAGAGCTTTCATGTATACAGTCTTCGTTCTGTGAGTCAGCAGTGTCACTTTCACGATCCTCATTATTCAGCTCATGTAAGAACTGCAGCCATTCATTTCGTTCTCTACTAAACTAAGTCCGAGGTTTTCTCTCGTTTGACATTACTTCCACAAAAAGTAAAAAGAACACAATGTAAACATAACATTGAATGCGATCAGTTTCAGTGTGAAGAGTGGACGGACACAAAGAAATGAGTGCTCTCACAATTCTGCTCGCGTGATGTCGCCGATACTACAATAATGTTTTATCAGCACTGTAACACGCATAACTGAAAATCAGCAATGGCTGAATGTAACAGAAAAATAAGTAATGGAATGGTACTGGCCATGCGGTCTAAGGCGCCTCGCTGCGGAGCGCGCGGTTGCTCGCCGTCGGAGGTTCGAGTCCTCCCTGGGGCATGGGTCTGTGTGTGTGAATGTGTGTGTGTGTGTGTTTTCCGTAGGTTAGTTTACCTTAGTTTAAGAAGTTTGTAAGCTACGGATTGATGACCACGCTGTTCGGTCCGGTATATTTACAGACATTTGAAATTTTTGAATGATACTGAAAATAGCGAAACTGTGCAGCCAAGTAAAAAAAAAAAAAAAAAAAAAAAAAAAAAAAAGAGCGGCAAAATACACTCTTGGCCATTAAAAGTGCTACACCACAAAGATGACGTCCTCAAGATGCTGTGATACGCAAATGATTAGCTTTTCAGAGCATTCACACAAGGTTGGCGCCCGTGGCGACACCTAGAACGTGCTGACATAAGGACAGTTTCCAATCGATTTCTCATACACAAACAGCAGTTGACCAGCGTTGCCTGGTGAAACGTTGTTGTGATGTCTCGTGTAAGGAGGAGAACTGCGTACCATCACGTTTCCGACTTTGATAAAGTTCGGATTGTAGCCTATCGCGATTGTGGGTTATCGTATCGCGACATTGCTGCTCGCGTTGGTCGCGATCCAGAACATGGAATCGGTGGAATCAGGAGGGGAATATAGAACGCCGTGCTGGATCCCAAAAGCCTCGTATCACTGCCAGTCGAGATGACAGCCATCTTATCCGCATGGCTGTAACGTATCGTGCACTCCACGTCTCGATCTCTGAGTCAACAGATGGGGACGTTTGCAAGACAACAACCATGTGTACGAACAGATCGACGACGTTCGCAGTAGCATGGACTATCAGCTCGGACACCATGGCTGCGGTTACCCTTGATGCTGCATCGCAGACACGAGGACATGCGATGGTGTACGCAACGACCAACCTGGGTGCACGAATGGTGAAACGTCATTTTTTCGGATGAATCAAGGTTCTGTTTACAGCATCATGATGGTCGCATCCGTGTTTGGCGACGTCGTGGTGAACGCACATTGGAAGCGATCCATAGCGAGGTGCTTTAGACCGCTCGGCTACTCCACCGCAGCTATACCCTTCATTCGATCCCTGCGAAACCCTACATTTCAGCAGGATAATGCACGACCGCATGGTGCAGTTCCTGTACGGGCCTTTCTGGATACGTAAAATATTCGACTGCTGCCGTGGCCAGTACATTCTCCAGATCTCTCACCAACTGAAAACGTGTGGTGAATGGTGGCTCGTCATAATACGCCAGTCACTACTATTGTTCAACTGTGGTTTGGTGTTGAAGCTGCACGGGCATCTGTACCTGTACACGCCATCCAAGCTATGTTTGACTCAATGCCCAGGCGTATCAAGGCCGTTATTAGTACTAGAGGTGGTTGTTTCGGGTACTGATTTCTCAGGTTCTATGCACCCAAATTGCGTGAAAAGGTAATCACATGTTAATTCTAGTGTATTTCTCCAACGAATACCTGTTTATCATCTGCATTTCTTCTTGATGTAACAATTTTAATGGCCTATAGTGTAGCTTGGATGTCGCAGGTTAATGGGCGGATGACATTGCGTACTGATGTAACACTTACTGGACAAATGGAGGGTGGGAGCCTATTGCTCAGACGCAGGACCTGGACGAGGTGTCAGCATTACCCTCCTCGCACCCCTGCGCAGGAAGCATCTGGGGCGCAGGGCGAATGGAGGCTGGCCTGCGTATCATGTGACCCTTTAGCATTTCTAGTTTTTCTTCTGGGAAGACGCTCCCTCTGGTGCCGTCACTCTTAAAACTGTTACTTCACGTGCAGATTTCTACTGTTTCTATTACTCCGAAACCGCAGTAAGTCGATGTATGGGAAGAGGCTGTGTATACAATGTTCCATTTGAATGTGGCGAAAATTAAGTAGAGGAGAAAATGTCCGCCACACCTGTAATAAAGGCAGTGCCGACCAGTGATCCCTTCAGTTCAGATCGTTAGGATGACGCATTTTCTCTCTCTCTCTTATTAACTTTTATAATGCATAATGCAAAGATAGAAATATGAGTGGAGGAAAAGTAAATATCTTGCCCATGTTAGAACAGGAGATTGTAATATTATTTCTCATTTATCTGGACCCAAAAATGAAGCTCGAAAAACAAAGACAGAAAAAGAACAAAAAAACAATATGCATTATCACAATATGTAATAATGTTAATATTACTCAAGTTCGTGGTAATTTTTGTGGAAAAGTATCACATGAAATAACTAGTAGATGGTGTACTACATGCAAAAAATGTATGTGTGTGAAACATTTCAAAGATATATACTTGAACTTTCTAGTCAAATAATATTCTCGTTATTTTCTTTTTGTTTCTAGTTTATCCTCTAATTACCTGTATATGCTTATTAGTTAGGCCCCTTGTTCTTTAGATAAGTATACCTATCTCAATGTTCACTTGGAAAGCAGGTATGACTTTGCCATCTGCAAATACGATCTTATTAAATTCTATCACACATTTCTACAACATTTTAAATTGTTTAAGTGTAGTGCATGCACTGCACTTAAGTATAATAAAAAATCTTAAAATCATTCATATACCCCGTTCAGAGTATCCAGATTTTGTGGATGAATTCTGCCATCCGCGCGAGCAACGGCATGGGGAATCGTCGCGCGAGTGACGGAGCGGCACTGTCAATGTTGGTTGGTTGGGGGAGGGCGGCACAGGTTAAGAGACTTAACAGCTACGTCATCAGTTCCTCGTGCCAAGAACGGTGTCTTCACAACCAGAGACGTCACTGAAAATGCTATGAAAGAGGCTAACTCAAGATCTACATGGAAGAAGTATAATTGTTCCAGCCAAGAAAAAAATTAAGAAGAAACGTTATTACCCTTGCTGATTAAGTCCTTATAAACGTGCAACACACATTCCTTTGACAACAAATCTGTCTGCTGCAACTTTATCTGAAGCCTGGCAAGTTGAGTGGTATTCATTTCACAGTGGTATGGCGGAATTATTAAAACCTTTCTTGTCTCTCTGTAACATACGTATTTCTCCTAGCAGTTCTCGCTTCAACAAATCAGTTACAAACTTTTCTATTGTCGATTCGTAAGTCTACTCTATGCGGCAAAGTTTACGCTTGTCGGCAACTCGGCATCATGCCATGGGAGGGGGATTACGAAGCGAAGGGTGGGGGTGGGGGAGGGCAGGAGGAGTGTTATTTTGTACTGCTGCCTCGGGCCTGCGACACAATTTGTCCTACATTACCAACTGGTAAGAGAATGCAGTCACCTGGCCAACACAGAAGTTTTATTATTTATGAGGCTCCATTCAGTCGCGTCTTAGAACAATCAAGAGGGAACTGAGGATAATTCTAGTCCCGAACCTGTAGGTGGAACCTCTGGAAGAAAACAAACTTTACTCCCGACACACTGTCGTCTCCTCATAACAAATGGCGATACCCTCCAAAAGCTCGAGTTTCAGTTCCTATGTGACGTAGTATTAAATCAGTTGATATTTAACAATTTTGTCTGGTGAGACACCTTCCACAGCAAGTGCCGAAATTATTCGATTTGCAGTTAAGAAAGAGAGAAAAAATCATCATCATCATCATTAGAGACTGATTATGCCTTTCAGAGTTCAGTCTGTAGCATAGTCCCTCCAATAAAATTCCTCCATGATCCCCTATTCAATGGTAATAATAATAATAATAATAATATTAATAAATAAAGGGGAAAAGGCTTGTGTTTTCTGCAATTGATTTTATTTCTCCCATACGCGATTCGCCTTTTAATTCAGAGGCATCTTCAAGTATATTTTTTGTGAGATGTATTGTTTTCAGATTATAAACAGTTCACGTATTTTTTACATAAGGGGATGAACCAGCAGAAGATTTATGAAAAGACAACGAAAATGTAAGTACAAAACTTCTTCTGTTATATAAAAAAATACCTTAACTGTTTATAATCTGGAAACATTACATCTAAAAAAATGTACTTCTAGATCCCACTGAAGATGTTTTTAAAATAAAATGCGAAACGCGTTTGGGAGAAAGAAAATGAACTGCAGCAAACACAAGACTTTTTTCATCTTCAGAACTGAAATTAACATTTTATATAAGGTCGCAGCCCCCAAAATCTTGGATGCAATAATTTCAATTGGTATCAATGTAGTAAAAATGGTTCTGACTTTCCAGTGGAACTAATTATTTTCCTAGTTACAAAACGTTCGTAATATCATGTTAAAGAAAAAGAACTCCCTAGCTACTTATGTTTATTCCGTGAACACACGAAACCCCTCTCTAATATTTAACTTATCTGGCGTAATTTCAGCCCCGTCAGCACGAAAACCCTCAAATCCCCAACCAATGCCAGTGGGGCGGTGAAGCCCGGTGTAAAACGCTGCCATTTAGAGACGCCCACTCTTTGCGTGATGATTTTAAAGGCCAGCAGAGCAGCGTACTTCCGCTGCCGAGGTGAGCCAGCGCCGCGGACGAGCCATTAGAGGGGAATAGAAGCAGCAGGGGGGGGGGAGTGGAAGTGGGCCGCGAGAGCCGGCGGAATGCGGCTGGAATGCGCGCCCTGAATGCACCCCTCTGCTGCTGCTGGAGCTGCAAGTGGGGTGGAGAGCCACAGAGGAACCTCCGCCACATATCGTCTGCTCTCTGCAGCTACCGGCCACTCTACAGCTGTGTACGCTGCCTCAGTCCACCTCACCTTGCCGCTGTCCGCAGTGCGTCACTGCCTGATCTGAAGTTATGCGATATTTTCCAACATACTGTTACCGCGTCTCAAACGGGAGTATTCCCCGCGATTGGGCGGCAGGGTTTGGGACCAGAATAAGCAATATAGAGAAGGGAAAGCAGGTTGCGGCTCGTTTGATCTGTATGTAGCCAAACGTTGCGCTCGACGCCACATTGAGAGAGAGAACGTAAACGTAACTGACATAGACCACAACATGCAAAATGGAGGCAGAAACTCTGGGCTTGGCTTGCAAACTCAGCAAAATGCGTGTGTCACAGACATAGCCAGAGGGAGATTTTAGGGATTTAAACCCTCCTTAAATTTTGACAAAGCTTATAAAAGGAACGGAAATGGTCTTAAAATATATTGCTGTCTAATCTTTGTCTAATTTCAGCCTTTCCAAACTGCAAGAAATTGCTGAGTTGTAATGTGACGATCCGATTTTACCCCTCGTCATCTTTAATCCTCACGGGACGTTCGGTATGTCTTTCCGCTACTTCGTGATTTTATTAATACTCAGTATTTTCATGTTTGTTCATTATTGAAATAAATAAAAAAAATTCCTATTAAGAAGAAGAGCTCTCTAAGGATGCGCCCTGAGTATACGATTCATGTTGCATTTTCTGGCATGATGTTGATTACGTCACTAAACGGAACTATTTCTTTACGTTTTAGTCACTTTTGTGGGAAGCAGGGCTGGCCGCGGTGGCCGAGAGGACTGCGGCTCGCCAGTCACGCTCTGCACGGCCACTACGGTCGGGAGTGCGAATCCCCCCTCGGGCATGGATATTTGTGCCGTCCTTAGTAGTAGCTAGTTCGTAAGTAGTTTGTAAGTTTAGGGACTGATGACCCTGTAGTTAAGTCTCGTAAGCTATACAAACATTTGAACATTTTTTTTTTTTTTTTTTGGGAAGCAGGAAAGAATCCACTTGCCTTGTTTGTGAGCAGGAAAGCAGAAAGCAGAAACCATCCCAATTGTATTAAGTAGTTGTGACAATATTAGCTGCCATAAGGATGAAGAGGAATCGAATTAACTATAGCAGTGGCACTCTATTTCCAAGATAACCAACGATAAGAGATGAATATAAGCGTAACCTTGCACGACCGTTTTTACAATCAATAAAATTCTTCCGGGTGTAACACCGCATTCCCAATCTTAGAGAAACTCACCGACGCAACGTTTCGGCTTATCTTACAACAGCCCTCATTCTCGATATCTGACTGCTGAATGAGTGAACGCTTGGTTCTTGCATAAGAAAAATACCCCAGGTTTCAATCGGTGACGCTTTTTTCAACCAATGGCGTGAAACATTGCGAATACCAATAAAGAAAGCCCAACATTCCTCCCCCCTCCTCCTCCTCAAACCACTATTTGCACTCGTATTTAAGAACCCAATCTTCACTGATTCTGCAATCAGAAGAATACAACGTTTGGGACTTAAATATTGGCAACTACTTATTTACATATGATAGAAAAAGCGTTACATATTTGCACCTGTTACTGTACTTCAAAGTAGTCACCTGCGTTGTGGAGTTGTGTAGAACCCGTTTCCAGCGATGTGCAAGGCGTAGTTTACCGTTAGCAGAGCCTTTTCTGTTGATGGTGAGAATGGAGTGGTCTACTGCCTGTCGAATATCTGGGCCAGTTCTGAAGTGAATCTCACGAAGTGCTTCCTTCATCTTCGGAATCAAGTCAAATTCATAAGAGCTTAAGTATGGGGAGTGTGGTGGACGGTACAGTACTTCCCAGTTCAAATGTTTGTATAGTCTATGGGACTTAACTACGGGTCATCAGTCCCTAAACTTACAAACTACTTATGAAATAACTAAGGCTAAGGACGGCACAAATATCCATGCCCGAGGGGGGGATTCGAACCCCAGACCGTAGTGGCCGTGCAGACCGTGACTGGAGCGCCTCAGTCCCCTCGGCCACCGCGGCCGGCACAGTACTTCCCAGTACCATCGTCTGAACAGAGCAGCCACAGCTTACGCTGTATGCCTCCGCGCCTTTTGTAAAATGATGGGGGTTTGCACAGAAAGCGTTGAACCTGTTTCGGAAAGCCGGTTGCAGATGATGTTCCAAAAACCAACAGTCTGCACTACTTCTGCAGAGACGCTAGGAAGACCTGCCCGATGCATGTCTGCCACAGTTTGGGTGAAACCCTTCAACGAAGGTTGGCAAAGTACCACTGTTCTGTTCGGCAATGCCCATTCCCCACAGGCTATAGTTTTTTTTTTATGGGACTGAACTTCAAGGTCATCAGTCCCCTGTTCCAAGCAAATATGTTTCATTTGACGAAAACAAAGAGAGAACACAAAGAAGGGAATCCTCGACGGGTGTAGATCAAAAACAAACATTCATTGAAACAAAGAGGAAAACGCAAAAGGGATAAAATTAGTGTTGCGTGAGATTAAAATTTTACAGCAGAATGCCATGGCTGGCTTATCTTGACGATAAAAACGGATGAGCTACCCATGCTGTACATCCTCAATCGAAATGGAAGAGGCTATCAACAACCTAAAACTACCGTAGAAATGTGGACTTGATGATCAGGCTAAAGCAGCTTCCATTAAATGGAATGGTAAAAACCAGGTGCGCGAATAAAATGTAGAACAGAATTAGCCATAGGGGCATTGTCACCTAAGACTAAAGGTAACGCATCTCGTAGATTAAAAGACTGCCTCAAAGCGGCTAAAAGCGTGCAATCCAACGGAATGTGGACCACTGTCAGGATGGCGCCACAAAGGCCAGAATTCGCTGGCACCTTGCTGATCACTCGGTGTCGGCTGCGCCCAGAGGGGTACCAGCTACTTGCAGAGTCACTGCCACGAGTTTGACTGCAGTCTGCAGAGAGGAGGACCCACGCGATGGTCAAGTGCTGACCCGTGACATTTGCTGCGTCAGTCTATAGCGCGCCGTCTTCATTATGCGGTCAGCAATGTGTGCCTAGGAGCGGTGTCCAGGCGGCCATTACGGCCGGTCTAATCTGGCCGGGCTAACTCGGCTGGCCTCGCGGTTCGATGTCCGGTGGCGGCCGCGGACGCGCGAATCCCCGCGGGGAAATCCAATCCCTGCCGCGGCGTTTCTGGGGAATTAGTTTGCGCCGGCGCCAGCGACACCGGACCGCCGCTATCCCCTTTCCAATTACCGAGACGTCTTCGCCGCCGCCGCCGCCGCCGCTCCTAGACGACACCTTTTTCCATCTCCTCCTTACGAGGACACAGTCTAGCAGACAGAGCCGTTCCACCGAAGCTGGGCGTCATCTCAGCGCACCAATAGAAGTTTCTTTCAAACTATAACTTTTTCATCTCTCAATATCTTTCTCCTACGTCTACATAGATACTATGCAAGTCACATATAAGTGTATGGCAGAGTGTTCGCGTTTATATTTCTCTACAGTTCCATTCTCTAATAGCTCGCCGGAAAAAGCAACACCTAAATCTTTCTGATTTCGATCTGATTTATTATGATGATCATCTCTTCCTATGTAGGTCGGTGCGTACAATATATCTTCTTACTAACTTATATGCCCGTGCTTCGCAACGGTTGTTGAAGGAGGGCCTATGTGTATCAAATGTTCAAATGTTTGTATAGCTTATGGGACTTAACTGCGGGGTCATCAGTCCCTAAACTTACAAACTACTTACGAACTAACTAATACTAAGGGCGGCACAAATATCTATGCCCGATGGGGGATTTGAGCCCCCGACCGTAGAGGCCGTGCAGACCGTGACTGGAGCGCCTCAGTCCCCTCGGTCACCGCGGCCGGCTCCTGTGTGTATCATGGCTTTTTAGGGTTCCGGACCTCAGTCAGTAAAAATAGAACCCTTGTTGGATCGCTCTGTCAATAAACTCAGTTGTTCTAGCCAAGATGTCAAATGTAAGTAAAAGTCATTGTCCGAAACAATGTATCTTCATAAAGTTTTTGATACAGAAGGTGAAACGTGCCAAAATAAGCAAAGAAATTTTAAGTATTTAACACACAAAGCGAAATCAGTAACACTATGTTGAATGGTTATTGGTATTCGTAAACATAAGATTGCTTAATTCTGTCATAGACGTTCGCTTCCTTCTTGTACTACTCCATACTTATTATGCAGCAACGCTGTTTATTAGTTTTTTGTGCACTACTGCGCCTCTTGTTTACTGTACTACGCAATCCATACTTCAAGCATAACCCACATCTAAGACAATTTCCCTGATTCCAGTTTTATGAAACGACGTGTCTCCCTGCAAATCCGTGAAGTAGTTTAGGAGATTAGGTATTTCTAATAGATGAACAGGCAGTTAATGAAAACACTTAAGATTGTGATATATCTTTTTTCCGTGATCTGATTATGATGAAATCATGCCTACATGTTGCCCCAATCATAGCTCAAATTTCCTGTGAAAACCACATGAAAATGTGTCAGTAGTTTTTTGTTTTTTAATACGTTTGCGAAACGTGTTATAAATAGGCCTATCTTCATGAATATGATGTAGCTAACATCAAACATGTTATATTCGCCATTTAAAACATTTATTTCATGATCAGTCATATCTCTGGATAATGGGCTGAGGCATGGAAAGCTGAAATATAATAAGTATTTCCTTAATGAAGTAGAAATATCACTGAAAACAATTATTATTCTTAGGGTTGGCTCTCTTTCCGTTAGATACGCTACTGTCGCTCCAAGTGTGAGACTTATATCATATACGTTAGACTTTGATATTAGTATATAAATACATGGATTAAACATGGCGAGGATTCTATCAGTTTTATATTCATTGCGTTGAATCATATTTTGTAGAACATAGCAACAAAGAACAATTTCAGGTGTATGGTAAATCTGAAAAGTCAAAGAGGAAATTGTATTTGCAAAGGGTAATAATCCGATCGCTGCCCCGAACTTCATACGAACACCCGCAGCGCTATCTATTAATGCTTTGCTCCATTACGCCGTTCTTTCCAAGCATTAAATATACCTAAAACTTCAAATTACGATATCTTTTACTTTCCTGATCTGATTTTGATTAAATGAAGCCTATATGTTGCCCCAGGATATTCTCTATTTATCTGTGATATCCTTATTAATGTTCATTTAGTACTTTTGGATTACTTTCTACAAATAGACAAATGCGATTACTTTCAGAGAAATGTTTAAATTGTGATATCTTACTTCATCTGATCCGATTTTGTGAAATTAAGTGTTTCTGAAACCACAAGGATACCCTCACGTTTCCTGTGAAAAAGCCATGACAATTCGTCTATTAGTTTTGGAGATGAAAGATAGACATAGCGGTAGTTGATGAAAAACGTTAAATTTTGATGTTGTTTTTCCGCGATCCGAGTTTTATGAAACTAAGTCTATATGTTGTCCCAAGGTATGCTGAACTTACCTGTGAAACCCCCATGCGAATTCGTGAAGTAGTTTTGGAGAAGTGGTTTCTAACAGATGAACAGACAGACACGACGGTCTATGAAAAAACTTCGTGATTCTATTTTGATGAAATCATGCCTAGATCCTGTACCAATCTTCGCTCATGTTTCCTGTGAAAACCTCATGAAAATTCGTCCAGTAGTTTTGAAGATTGAAGCGAAGAGCGATAGGGCTACATTTACAGATTTATTATCAGTACAGATATGTTGCAAATTGTAAAATTTTGCAGGAATATATTGATTTGTACAGGTGCCGTATATCGGTAAAATCTGTTGCGAATATGGTTAGTAGTAAAGAAGTAATAGATTAAAACGTGATGCTTGAGCCGGCCGAGGGGATTGAGGCGCTCCAGTCACGGTCTGCACGGCCACTGCGGTCGGGGGTTCGAATCCCCCCCTCGGGCATGGATATTTGTGCCGTCCTTCGTCTTAGTTCATAAGTAGTTTGTAAGTTTAGGGACTGATGACCCCGTAGTTAAGTCCCATAGACTATACAAACATTTGAACATTTTCGTGATGCTTGATGGGGTGGTATTCCATGATCGTTACTATTCACGTCCTCATATCTCATGAACTACGTGTCGTACTGTGATACAATTTCGAACGTACATTCTGCTTTAAGTGTGTATTCTGTCTGCAAAATTTCCTGCGAGTACAATTGGTAGTGTAGAAATTATAAATTGTAACGTTATACCGAATGCCATAGTTTTGCTCCATGAGCAGTGGAAAAGTAGTAAGCGAGAAACTTTTTTCCTTTCATTATTTTGATGTGGTTGTCTGCGAGAGAATGTTTAGTAAAGGTTTGAAATTATGTTTAAAGTTTGTTGCAAGTCGCCAAGTACTGTCAGTCTTAGAGTATTTATAAAGTCTCGTCGCATTATGTAGCAGTTTTTTGCAATTCCTATTGTTCATGGCGTTTATCTACTGAACCATGTGTCGTTGTTGTACTCCTACAGCAATTGTTATCGTACGTAAGGAATATGTGTACCAAATCTGGTTGAAATCGGTCCAGTGATTTAGGAGGAAATGTGCATCATTGTCGTTTGACGCAGCAGTTTTTCACGCATCTCATTATTTATGACGTCATATCTCCTTACGTATGTGTCTTAGGTGATTCTTACCCCAACAGCGATTGTTGCCTGATATTAAGGAACATGTGTACCAAGTTTGGTTGAAATCGGTCCAGTAGTTTAAGAGGAGATGTGGAAAATACATACATACACACATACAGCCTATATTATAAGATGTAAGATTCGGAAGAGAAAGTTGGTCAAAGAAATTTCGCAAACAGACCTCGCCGCAGCGAATAACGCCTTTCTTTCAATGATTTCCACCCCAACTCGTGCATCATTTCCGTGACGCTCTCTCCCCTATACGGCGATAACAGAAGACGAGCTGCCCTTCTCTGAATCGTCTGTCAGTCCCATCCGGTGTAGATCCCACAATGCGCAACAATAGTTCAAAATATGACGCACAAGTGTAGTGTAGGCAGTATCTATAGTAAAACTGTTGCTTCTTCTAAGCGTTCTGCCAGTGAAACGTGCCCTTGGTTCGCCTTTCCTACTATATTTTCTGTGTGTTCTTCCCAATTTCACTTGTTCGGTATTATTATTCCTAGGTAGTTAGTTGAATGACAGCATGTAGATTTGACTGATTTATCGTGTAAATGAAGTTTAACGTAATTTTTTTAGTTGTTATATGGATAACATCACAATCATTATTAAGGTTCAACTGCCAATTTTTGCTCTGTTAACGTACCTTATCTCAAGGAATTTACAGTTGCTTTTGATCTTCTGACTATAGTAACCGATAAATGACAGCATCATCCGCGAATAACCTAAGAGAGCTACTCAGATTGTCTCCTAAATCGTTCATAAAAATAAGGAACAGTAGGGGCCCTATAACACTTCCCAGGGGAACGCCAGATATCACTTCTGTTATACTCGATGACTTACCGTCAGTTACAACGTACTGTGATCATTCTGACAGGAAATCACGAATCCAATCGCACACCTCTGGCGATATTCCGTAAGCATGCAATTTGATTAGAAGACTGTTGTGAGGTACAGAGTCAAAAGCCTTCCGGAAATCTAGCATTACGGAATCTATTTGACATCCCTTATCGATAGAACTCACCGCATGATGTGAGTAAACAGCTAGCTGGCTTTCACAAGAACAATACTTTCCTAATTCGTGTTGACCTCCGGTCAATAGGTCGTTCCAGTCGATGTCGTTTATAATATTTGAGGAAAGTATATGTTCTAAAACCCTGCTGCAAACCGACTTCAGTGATGTAGGCCTGTAATTTTGCGGGTCATTCTTATTGCCTTTCTTGAATATTGCAATGATGTGTGATACTTTCCAGTCTTTGGGTACGGAACGTTCGCCGAGCGAGCGGTTGTATTTGATAGCTAGGTATTATTAAAGCAAAAACGGAAAAAGAAACAAAACTCCCCACAGATGGAGATTCATGTGGTACAAGAGAAATGAGTAGCACAACTACGATATTTTCACTCAGTAGCGGAGTGTGCGCTGATATGAAATTTCCTGACAGACTAAAACTGAGTGGCGAAACCGCGACTCTTTCTTTTCGCTGGCAAGCGCTCTACCAACTGAGCTATCCCGACACGCTTTACGTCCCGTCCTCACAGCTTTATTTTTCCCACAAGAAGACTGGAAGATATAGTGCCAGGTACTGCCTGAAGTAAACCCGTGAGGATGGGCCGCAAAGAATACCGGGTTAGCTCAGTCGGTAGTGCGCTTACCAGCGAAAGTCAAAGGTCCCAGGTGTAAATCGAGGTCCCGGCACACAATTTTAATTTCACAGAAAGCGCTCACTCCGCTGTGGAGTGAAAATACAATTCTGAAAACATCCCCTAGGCTGCGACTAAGCCAAGTCCCTGCCATATCCCTTCTTCCACCAGTGCTAGTTCTCCTAGGTTCACAGGAGAAATTATGTTAATTCTGGAAAGTAGAAGACTCGGTACTGGCAGAAGTAAAGCTTTGAGGACAGCCTGTAGGGCGTACCTAGGTATCTCACTAGCTGGAGCGCTTCCCCGCAAAAGGCAGAGGTCGCGGCTTCGTGTCCAGGTCCGGCACGAAGTTTTAGACAGGCAGAAAGTTTCAATTAGCATAACAATATAGTTTTAGAAAAGATGTTCTTTGTAACAAATATCCAACATACCGGCAGTCATGCATCAAAAACACCTACTAAAATCACTACACAACGTGCCAGTAGGTACTGTAAGCAGTTGTACTCCAGTATATTTTTTCTGAATCCCTAATGAGGTTGGATGATAGCGGTAGACTGGCGGCTTCACATCAACCCAGAACGAATAATCACACGTTATAAGGAGAGAGGTAATGAAAAAAGAGACAGAAAAAGACGTTTTGCGCTGCTACAGGAAATGAAATAATTAATTGGCGATGAGTGAAACTTTGTGACAGACCTGGTTTGCAAGCCAGAATTCCTGCTGTGGACCAGCGGTGGCATTAACCAGAACACGCCTCCTGTCCGCCCAACATTCTCACAAGTCGCACGCTACAGAAGCAACCTCTCACTTCCCAATTTTCACTACCATGGGGCCAAACGACAGAAGTGTCGTCTACATATCTGAAAAAACATGCAGGTTTCAGTGTCGCTGATAGTAAAGCACACTAGTATTGTTTTTTGCAAATTGTTTGCTGGGTTAATAACATATAAAATGTGTGTGTGTGTGTGTGTGTGTGTGTGTGTAAAGTTAGCGAACTCCTCTCTCCAAGACGATGTTTGTGGTCTTAAGGATTAGTTGATTTGCAAGGTAATTGGGGGAAAATGTGTAGATTATGATGATCGAAGTATGCAGGCGTTGGAATGCGGTATAAGTGTTTGCTATCATTGCCTCACACGTACGGAGTTCTACTGTAGCAATAAAAAAGTGTAGACACACCATGTTTTTCTCATGATCAGAAGTTGCAGTGTGTAGGTTACCGTTCTAGTTAATAGAGTAGGCATATTCGTTTGTGGTAGACAGCTACTTGTAATTATCGATTTAGAAAAATAAATCCGAGCTCTGTTTATTGGAATGAAAAAAGAAATCACAGAAAAAGGAGCTGATCTGTGTTTCGAGTAAGAATTTTTGTCTATATTTCGGGTAAAGGGCTGGTCGATATTGCTCTACAGAAATTAAAATCTTTTGTAATATGCGAATTTAATAAAATTAATCGGGTGGCGGTGGGGACGGCCTTCACACAAGTGACCAGTTGTTGGGGAGGTAGAGGGGGGGGGGGGGGGGGAGGGCGGATATGGTAGCGGACCTCGGCCGAATGCGCGGCCGTCGGAAGCGGTCATGTCGTTTACGAGAATGTTACTTGTTGTTTGTCCTCAAGAGCTTTGCTGTCTTACAAAATGCAATTACATGTTCGATGACACTCTTCCTTAAGTGCTTTATCGTTTGTTCTGTCCTTCGGCGAAGGGTGGGTGGCAGTGTCCTTTGATTATTGGTCGGGGAAGTGGCCGAGGGAGGAGGGGTGGGGATGGAGGTCAGACAAATCTGCACCTGTCAGGGGTGGAAGCCATCTTGAAAAGAGGCGCCGGCCTTGGGGATGGGTGTTTTCGCGATTTCAGAATTAATTTTGTTTGCAAATTTAATAAATTGGGGCAGAGTTCATGAAAGTGGGCCCCTTGCAGGGGGTGGATGGGAGGGGACGGTGTGTGGGTCCCCGGGGGTGGAGATCGCACAAGTGCGTGGACCTGGGGGTGGGGGTGGACTAGGAAGTGTGTCAAGGTAGCGAAATGATACCCTGTGCTGATATGCCCATTACCCCACTACTTACCTCGTCATAAGCAATGAAATTTCCGAGTAACTGGTACATCATGCACGATTTTTCCGTATCTCCTCCTGAAATAATCGATCGATTTCAACTGAAGTTGGTACACACATTGCTTACTATGAGACGATAATCACTGTGTGGTTAAAAACTATTTATGACACTTAGATCAGGAGATATGACGTCGTAAAGAGTCACAGAAAACTTTCCTATCCCGACAGATCTCTCTTTTTCCGTCAAGACACTGCAGTTTCCAATGAGACTTCCATTTTCTATTATTATTAAGAAAATCGCAGGGACAGTGTGTTAACTACTGTGGAGTGGATGTGACATCTCGATGTTTTTCACTTGGAAAATTTTATGTCTGCTGCCCAAGGGTGGGATCACCAAAGAATTTCTTCAGACTATCTCCTGGACAAGTAACAAGAATTATTGTTCATGAATATTGTTCTGAATTAATGTAGTACATCACTTGTATTTTATTACTAATTTTCTTTCTTTGGATACTGCAATTATAATTTTGTACATTACGCATATTTCTTTGTTTTACTGTTTCATAATTTCTAAATTGTTTTCATTAACGCACGAAGATGAAATCTTTTCCCAATTTTTATTTTCGTTTCTATTGTAAGACTGGGAAAATGCGTACATATCCAGGTAATACCGTGTTTAACTGCTAGTAATAGTAATAAATTAATTGTAATGTTCGTTTTCGCCCGTGGTTGCGTATGCAGCATCTGGTACCGTGTGGCCGTTTTAGACGTTTGGTAGTAGACAGCAGCTCCCTGGAACCGTAATGCAAGCGTCGACCACGATCGGGAGGAGAACAACGGACGCCGCAGTTGGCGTCGCGTCGGTCTGCTGAGTGGGGTGGTGATGGCTGGACCCTGCCGGGGTCGGCTATTCCTGCGCGGTAATTGCAGTGGCGGCGCTAGACGAAAACTGGGCGTCGCGGCGAACTCGTCTTTGCGAGGCCCCGTTTATTTTTGCATTAATGAAGAAAATGTTAAATGAGCTGAATTATGCATCAATAATCATTATACAAAAATTATATTAGTATAATATACGAGTATCATTGAAATGACAAAAATTACAATAAACAAACACTTATTAGAGGAACTTTTCACCTTTTCGTCTCACTGAATTTTTTAAGATCACATCTTAATACTAGCCGCTATTTCGGCTTTATATGATAGTACTGACAACCCAGATAGTCTTTCTTGGATCATTGTGCTTTTCAAGTTAATCAACTTTAACTTTGTGAAGCTTCTCTCGGCCATAGCTGTACTGGCTGGAACTGAGCATGATTCTGATTGTTATATAAACAGTTGCATATACTTCTCCCAAATAGTTTTCTAAAATGTACCGAAGAAATTGTTTTGCAAGTATTTTACTAAAAATTGTGTAAATGCTGCACTCATACGGAAATAAATACGAACTACTAAATAGCTGCCGGGCGGGAATGGCCGAGCGCACTAAGGCATCATACCACGATCAGCGAGATCGCTCTCACCGGGGGTCGAATCAAATGTTGTGTTCGTCCATTGGTTAAGCTAGTGTAAATTAGATGTAGGTCGTCGCTACATAACCTAGCAGTTGATAAGGGCCGTTAAACATCAAATAAATTTTGAAAAAAAAATCCAAAATATTAACAATGTTTTGCGAGGCCCCCACAGGCGCGAGGCCGTCGGCGGTGGCCGACGTCGCCGACGCATAGCGCCGCCACTGGGTAATTGCGCGGCCGCACAAAAGCTGCTGGCCTGAAAAAGGCTCCGGCCACACGGGATAAAACTCTGCTCTGGACCAGCACATCCTGCACGCCTCGCTGTGTACCTTCCGTGAACTACGGGCGGCAGTGTCACATCGTCTACAGCTCTAACAAAGGAGACCACTTCGATGTAGGATTTTAGAATTTTTTCATATTTACGGTACGTGAAGTATAGAACTTGAATAACAATGTGTCAAAGCCATTCGACGCAACTCTCAAGAATTCTCGAGAAAATCGACTTTGAAGTTTTGAAGTTACACGTAAGTATCAACAATTAAGACAGTTACACCCTCGGTTAGTGTAGCTCAGGTGGTAACGTTCAGCGTTCACAGCCATAGAGTTGGTGGTTCGATTCGTTCAGAAACTGTTTCATATTTTTTTATCTTCTTCGTTGTTTTCGAATACCTACACAATTTTAATATCTAACGGTAATTTTTATGAAAAATGCAGATACTTTTATTTATTCTTAATTTTCTATATTTTATAAAATAATGATGGTATTTTGTAAAGAATGAAATACCAAGAGCACGTTATTTCGTCTTTATTTGTGACAGACGACCGGTTTCGATGTACACAGACATCATCTTCTGGTCTCTGCACTAAATGTTAACATTATTACCTTAAATGCATATTGTATCCAGCTGGATTGTACTGGTGGGTTGTCACACATTAAAACATGCCGGTTGGTTGTCAGATATAAGACTCGTATAGTCATATGTAAATATAGAACCACCATATTGCACAGTTGTGACTGACAACAAGCTACAAGAGTAGTTCACATCAGAAGATGATGTCTGTCTACATCGAAACCGGTCGTCTGTCATAAATAAAGACGAAATACCGCGATCTTGGCATTTCATTATTCACAAAATACATTTATAAGATCGCTCCCTGCCATGAGCATATTGTAAAATAATGATGGTTTCAATTTAAAAAAACCTTATGTTACATTTTTTACAGTATCGGCCTCAGTATTAATTGAAGACGCTAGTCTTTGATTTTCAAGTTTGTGAAGAATTACAACAGTTTTTGAAAAGTCTTCTCCATAGTTACTAATGGCTTTCGAAACAGCTACCCTACACAACCATCGTTATAGGCGACGACAAGGTGTTCAGCTCGTCTACACACACATAAAATCTGACACAACACATTGAATTAGATATCCCTAAATGTTTAGGTAACTGAATTCTAAAACGACGAAAAAATAGCTCACAAACTTAACAATCGAAGACTGCCGTCGTCAGTTAATGGTGAAGCCGATACTGTAAAACATGTAACGTATGTTTTGATCGAAACTATCATTATTTTATAAAATATAGAAAATTACGAATAAATAAAAATATGTAATTTTACATAAAAATTACGATTAGATATTAAAATTATGTATGTATTCGAACACAAAGAGAAACTAAAAATATAATTCAGTTTCTCCAGGAATTGAACCACCGACTCTATAGTTGTGAGCCCACAACGCAACCAGCTTTTTTTCCTCTAAAGGTAGATCTATGTTATGCGGTCGTTGTTTCGGTTTGTTCTTGATCATTCGTTGAACATTTGGTTCAGCGTTTTTACTGCAGAGGGCGCGCTGAGCCACGGCGCCCGGCACACTTGAGATACAGCAACAGATGATGCTACTTGTTTTAGTTATTCACACTTACGTGTACCTTGAAAACTTCAAAGTCGATTTTCTCGAGAATTTTTGAGAGTTGGGTCGAATGGCTTTGACTGATCGTTATTTAAGTTCATTACTCCACCTAACGAAAATATGAAAAAATTCTAAAATCCGACACCCACGTGGTCTCCTTGTGAGTAGCATCTTCGATCAATGCACGGGTGTTAGTGAGATGCTTCGGGAACTCAAATGGGAGAAGCACTGTTGAAATTTAGAGGGCCTCATTTTGAGACAGACATCAGAACGATTCTACTACAGTGAACTTACACTTCGAGTAAAACCACAAAGATAAAATGAGAGAGATTAGGGCTCGTACGGATGCATACAAGCATTCGTTTTTCTCTCGTTCTATACGGGAGTGGAACAGGAAAGCAAATAGTAGTCGTAAGTACCCACTGCCACGCACCTTTGGGTGGATTGCGAAGTTGTATGCCCGTCAACAACGGTCTGGACCCAGTTCACCCATCACTGTCTATGGCCAAAAAAGAATACGTATGTACACCGAGCTGATGAAAGTCATCGCGTACCTCGTAATCTCGTGTCGGACCTTCTTTTGTCAAGAAATTGCAGCCACTGGATGTGGTATGGAACCGTCAAGTCGTCCCTGCAGCAATATTCAGCCACGCTGCCTTTACAGGCGTACGAAATTACGAAAAGTGTTTTCGCTGCAGCATTTAGTGTAGAAACAGATCTCTCCATTACACCCAAAGAAAGTTCGATGGGATTCATGTCATGCAATCTGCATAGCCAAATAATTGGCTGGAGTTGCCCAGAATGTCTTCACACCAATGGTGAACAGCCGTACATCAATGCAAGTGGTCTCCAAGCAGCCTAACCTAATACGAGGGTTAGAACATAAATAGTGGCGACTATTTATTCACAACCGATACAAAAGCGTTAAATGTTTTCACCTGTTACTATCCTTCAAAGTAGTCACCAGAATTGTGTTGAAACCGTTGCCAGCAATGTGGAAGGCGTTAGTATACCTTTAGCAGAGCCTGTTCTGTTCATGGTGCGAATGGAGCGGTCTACTGCCTGTCGAATGTCTGCAACAGTTCTGAAGCAAATGCCACGGAGTGGTTCTTTTATCTTCAGAATAAAAAAAATGTCACAAGTCCTTAATACCGGGGAGTATGGTGGATGGTACAGTACTTCCCAGTCCCATCGGCCGAACAAAGCAGCCACAGTTTGCGCTGTATGCATCCGCGCAAAATGATGGGTGCGTTGCACAGAAGGTGTTGCCGCTTCTTTCGCAAAATAATGCTCCAAAAACGAATATTAATACTGTGCATTGGCAGTCAGTTTCGAAAACATAGTGACACAGCTACGTTAGACTGCTCGCTCACAAGTGACTGTGTTATCCTCGATTGTGCGCACGCCGGTGACGGGATGGGGAAGCCCATTTGATCGGAGGTAAGGTAGGAATGTCAACAGTGTGTGTTGTCAGCGGCAATAGTAGATTCCATTGCATAATGTCTCCACAGCAGTGTTGCTACTATACCTTCCAACCCCAGTAATTTCCAATGAATTATAGTTTCAATTCCAACAGACATTCCATGAAAAATAGGTGGCTTTTCCGACTTTAGGAATCCGAAATGGCTTGGACGATGGGGGCACTACGGTGGTAGCGTGCAACTTGTGGGAATTTAAGAGGGTACAGGGAGCGACATTGGGTTGCCAAGTGATTAAGGTTACTGCTTGCTTGAAGCGGGAGACCCAGATCGAATCTCGGTTCGGCTCACATTTTCACTTGACGACAATGAGTTATTTCAATGCCCTAGGGCAGCTAGTCAATCCTCTGCTATGTGAAAAAAGTTCCGAAACAGGTGTGGTGTCCGGAAAAAGAAAGACACCACACCAGCCTATATATAAATAACGGCAGTGGTCCTATCGAAGTTCGTTGGGGCACTCCTTGTCTCTGATGAACAGTTAGCATCCGTGACAACGTACTGGGTTTTATTACTTGCAACGTTTCCGAGCCAGTCACTTATGTGGTTACATGTTCCATGTATTCTACCGTCAGTAGCAGTCTCCACTGCGGCACCGTGTCAACTGACCTCTGAATATCAAGGAATATGCAGTGCCCCCGGTGTCCAACATCCTTGGGTCGCAAGATGCCACGTGAGGAAACGGCAAGCTGAGTTTCACACGACCGATGCTTCCTAGGCATCCAACGAGCACTTCCTCAGTTTTTTGCTAACTGTGTTGCAGTATTCGTCTTCCTCCACAGTTTTGGCCCTCTGGTAGGATAGTAGTCGTTCAATGATGTTCTAAAGGCGCCTCATCCTCCTGACCAATCTAATTACTGCTCTCCACACAGCTATTCTCACCAATTTTGCGGGTAACTGTTTCATTTCTTACCTCATCATTAAATATAATATTGAAGTCTGCTCTCCTTCCTTTACCGTGCATACTCAGCAGGAACGCAGATCACGTGGGGAGGTGGAGGGCAGCTTCGTCCTTGAGGAATATGTCGTGGGGTGGTAGCCTTCTTCGCCAGTTGATCGCAGCTATGCCAACTTTTAGGTAAGCCAATTATTAATGTGTCGGGTCGGACAGTGCTGTGGCGGCATTGGGTGGGGGGCGGGGGAGGATATTTTGATTCATCGCCACACAAGACAGAAAAACCAACATTCAAAACAAATGTAACATATTCAAAGACATATATAAAGAGCCTTTTTTCCTTACCTGCTAAAGACTGATGTCATTTTTTTAATGGGATGCTCTTATCTGCCCCTTAAGGTGCTAGCAGTTGCAGCATGTTGAAAGTGCACTGGTAAAATACTTTCTGTTTTGACGGCGTATGCATCTCCTGCACTAACAGTACGCTTAACAGTTATGTGCTCATATTACCACGAAATTGTCGTTGGATTATCGAACTGGGAGAATTACAATTGAAACAATTACAATTGTATAGAGCTTTTTGATATCCATGTCATTATACCGGCGTGGAGTGGCCGAGCATTCTAGTATCCCTTGCAGCAAAGCGCACCGTTGGGGTTTAGAGTCCTCCCTCGGTTATCCATGTGTGTATGTATGTATGTGTGTGTGTGTGTGTGTGTGTGTGTGTGTGTGTGTGTGGCGCGCGCGCGCGTTGCCCTTATCATAGGTTAAGTGTAAGTACTTTGTAAGCCTAGGGATTGATGAACGTCGCAATTAGTTCGCTTAGATTAACAAACATTCGAACATTTTTTGAACTTCATTAAGTACGTTAACTTTCAACTCAATTGTTTGGATAGCTTATGGGACTTAACTACGGAGTCATCAGTCCCGAAACTTACAAACTACTTATGAACTAGCTTATAATAAAGACGGCACAAACATCCATGCCCGAGGGAGGATTCGAATCCCCGACGGGGAACTACCTCGCGCATCCTAACACAGCGCCTCAATGCGCTCGGCCACTCCGCCGCGGCTCGTTAAGTTTCAGTCAATTGTAGGAGCCATACTTTTAACTAGCGCTCCCGTTTTTGTTCTTACACAATTATACCTGGAGGATATTTTCGAATCTTAGCAGTGAACAAGACCATTCTTTGAAATATTCCTTCCTAAATTTTTGAATATCTTTTTTTTATCAGTCTGACTAGACTCAGTGCCAACAGCACATACATTTTGCTGCACTGGTAATCGCTTCATTGTTTATTTAAAAATATTTCTAAGATTATTCTTCAACGAAAGCTTAGTAAGCATTAAATTGTTATAAAAATGCAACAAAAGCTTGATAATTTGACACACGCTCACTATTCGTTAAAGAGTGCTGGAGTACAATTCGTCGTCACAACAAAAGGAACACACATGCACGCAATAAGGCCAGGAACAGGAAGAGGCATAAGAAGGAAAGAGAACATCTGTGCAAGATACACCACTACATACCTTGTTTTACGTTATGATGAGTGAGGTCATATACTACGTAAGGCGGCAGGAAATTTCACCATTTTACATGCCATATTAATAGATAAATAATTAGTAACGTGAATTTTTGTAATGTAATTACTGGTATCAGTTTGATTTCGGATAATCTGAAAGCAAAATTGCGTAGGGCAGTGTGGGAATATTATTGTTCACTAGTCACTGAGAAAACTGGTTAATACTGGTAGGCAACATTTAATATTAACAACTAGGAAATCCGGCAAAGCTTCTCAGTAGCTAATATGTATGGGATTTATATACAGCAGAACCCCTCTAATCTGACACCTTCGGGACTGGTACCACGATCGGATCATTAAAGATACTAATATTTATTGCAAAAAATATAAAAGGCATTTAATACAAAAAATTAGACGATTTAAGAACTAAAAGACGTCTACAGTACTATAAAACACATTTATTTTACGTATTGTTAAACGATATATTAACAAAAAAGTCTAGCCGGCCGCGGTGGCCGAGGTGACTGAGGCGCTCCAGTCACGGTCAGTACGGCCACTACGGTCGGGGGTTCGAATCCCCCCTCGGGCATGGATGTTTGTGCCGTCCTTAGTTGTAAGTAGTTCATAAGTAGTTTGTAAGTTTAGGGACTGATGACCCCGTAGTTAAGTCCCATAAGCTGTACAAACATTTTTGAAAAAAGTCTACATACACTATAATGTGTATTGGTTCTAAAAGGAAAAACGATGTTATACAGTTGGCAAAGTTACAGTTAATTTTCTTCTACCAGTTCTTGAATCCTAACAAATAATTCCTTAGCAGCTGCGGCATTAATCAATAGTTTTTCACAGTGGCGTAACTAGCACTTGGCTTTGGGTGGGGGGGGGGATAGACCTGCTTTACGAGCAATATTTTAGTCAGTTTCCAGACAGACTACCATCTACCACTCCCGCTGAAGAAACTAATTCACTCCGATCCAGTGAAAGGTTATGGTAAAACACCCCAAGTTTCCAATCTTTACCTTTACCAGATTGCTGTTATACGATTTCTTTCTTTTATTTTTTTCTTTTTCTTTTTTTCTTTTCGGGTTCTGGGGGGGGGGAGTTCTATCCCCCTCATCGCCCCCCCCCCCATAGTTACGCCACTGGTTTTTCACGGGAAATAGAATCAAATCGGACACTGTGACGAATTTTCCAACAATCGGTCCAGCCTTCACTGGGAGCAAATTTACTTTCGGCTTCCAGTTTTCTGTGTAGAATTATGGCTTTCCTTAGATTTCCTTTCCTTCTATCGTAACAAAACCACATCCACAATGCGTTATCAAGCAGTTCAAGTTTAGGCTTTTTTAATGTTTTGCGATGTTCAGAGTGTTTTCACCATTAATCGTAAGTATATAGGATTCAATGTCTTTCCGATTCTTCCTCCAATCCTTAATTGTTGTAACAACTACATTCAGTTCCATTGCAATTTTTGGAGCGATTTTCCTTTGTGCAGTCTTTGTAGCACTGCTATACGCGTTTACGTTTGAATCCAGACATGTTGAAAAACACATAACTGTACACTCAATCAATCTAATAAGTACTGTAGAGAATGCGTAATAAAGCAAACGACGACAGTTTTTAATTCCAGCAAAGGATAAAACTGCACAATAACGTACAGTATAACTACGTAGCTTTAATAGCCACAATTTTAACGGTTTTACTGTACGAACAGGTATGATTATAAATTTAGCCATAAAAACAACTTTCCTGTTTTGTGTTAAAAATGACTGGGAAAAGGAAAACAAAACCGCTCATTTTTACAGCACAGCTTTGCATGTTATTCTTGCAGCGAACAGAATAGAAATGATTTTATAATATGTTTATATCTTCTTCAGAGTTTTTGAATTGCAAACAAAGTAATTGTAACATGATCATACTTTAATGATAGAAATTCCATTTGAAACAAAATAATTAATTTAAATACAATAAGTGAAATGGAACACAACATTTTAAAAGTATTTGTATTGCGTTCATTGTAATGCTTGTTGATGAACGATATTTTTGTCTTTTCTTCCGGAGAGAAAATAGACAGTGGCTTACCAAATCTCGAACAGCCTACGCTACTTAAAACTGCCCTTGTAAAAAACACGACAATTCATGATTTATTCCACGGACTTCCACCGACTGACCATGCGCTTCATTAATCGTCATTGTGAATGCAAGGCGAACGGGAAACTGGGCACGCTTAAATTGAAACGGCAAGTCGATCGTAATCAGGGCTATTCTTGGAATTACAACATCCTCTTATTTGAACTTTCCTGTGATTATCTTGCTTCAATCACATTGTTCGTCAGCTTCTTCTCAGAGAGTCGTGTTCCACTGCATAGCTTCGGTTGGCTTAGATTGCGTAACTTGATTATCACAGATCCGACCTTGAGTTCCAGATCGTGCGGCGCAATCCTAGCAAATGCAATGAACTCAGAAATTCTGTTTGATAATTGAAGACTTCATCAGGATCGGCAATGAAATCCATCGAAGTAAATGAATGCAATTTGTCAGTGATTTGGCTTTAAATTTTTATGTTGAAATCGTCTACGTCATTTTTCGCTGCCAAAATGGCTCGTTCACTCAACCAAATATTGTTTTTGTAATTGGCAGCAATAGTCGTCTCTTTGTTTCTTGACCTGTAAGTGAAGAATGAACTCTTATTAGGAATCTGATTGAAACGCAATTAATAACATTGCTACATACCAGTAAAATTTTACAATCTGCAACATTTGAGTGATATAGCTATGTTGGCTACAGCTGTTGGATCGTAGGAATAAAGCTGACCAATCGTGGCAAAGCTTCAGATAGCCAATGAAATTTTAGGTGACGACAGTTGTTTTCTCTTCATAGTAAACAACATTATTTTGATAGTCCGCTTAATAATTTAGTGTCAGACACATTAAACGTACTGAGGAAGATAATGTTTCTCATGTATTCCCTTTATTCTAGTCTCCTTGGCGTATTTGTTCGCACCGTTAAAAGCGAATGTAGTCGCTAGGAGAGTAGCAAATGAATAAGCTGATTGTTGGAGAATCTAGAAAATGAACCGAGCTGGCAGCGTACTTTCAGTTTTTCTCAGAGTCTGATATTTTCCGATAGATTTTCCAATATATATATATATATATATATATATATATATATATATATATATATATATATATATATATATATATTTCATACAAACCTTGTCATGACAATTAGGAACAAAACAAAGCAAGGGTGAAGTCATTCTGATCCACATTCATACATGCGGCAACTGGTTTTTATTAATATAGATATTTGCGTGTAGTACTTTCCTTGGTTGGAATCGGGAACGCAATCGAGTCAGTGAGGGGGGGGGGGGGGTGGACGATAAGCGACGAGAGGAGTCTAACGGTACCTGGAGGGTGGGGCGTGGTGACCAGCCGGTGCGAGGTCACAGGTTACTGAAGGCAGATGCCGCTTCGCACCGAAACTCGCGGGCGACGCTACGATTGGGAGTTGATTTCAACCGCCAAACGGTCGAAACGTTCTAGAACTTTCTATAAGCCTCTAGAAGCTTCTTTTTCGCGGAAAAAAATATTTGGAAGGACGTAAAGGTGGAGAAGAGGGATTTGAAGCTATAGCTGTGATTGGCTCTTGAGAAAACGGTCTTGAGAAACTTGTGGCTTACTGAAAAGTGAGTCGTGGATTCGGCTAGCTGCGCTCGTGGTTCGAGGACGCAGGTGTGCAGTTGCTGGAAGAACATCCAGTCACTTATCTCACAATTAGTTTCAAGTGCAGACTGCATTGCTCGAAGTCTTCATAATTGTTTCTCTGTGAGTAGAAGAACAAAATTATTACTTCAGCCCATTGTATTTGCATTTCGAAGAACTCATTTACAAACTTACAGTTCAGCTTCTCTACTGCTTCTGGCAAGTGAGGCAAGCAGTTTGCGAGAACCTCTTGTTCGACTTTGATACTTGAGTGACTTGAACGAAGTACTTCGTTCACTATGTAGCCATCGTCTCACAGCGTCAGCCTCACATAGAACCGACCCAGCCACGGTGTCCAGCCGCTGTTCGTCTTATCAGAGCAGTATGGGGAATTGGTGATATACGCACATTGAATTTGCTACAGCGCGGTTGAAGACAAATGTACCTTCAAGTAGTTGGCTGTGTTCTTGAGCTTTTGGTTGTATTCTCTAACGAGTGGGATAGCGATTTTTAATTTTTTTTAAAACAATTAACACGTCCTCAGTATCAACCATTTTTCATAATATGTAGTGGTTGTTCCATCCTTGTTAGAGATTCATTACTGTTGTATCACAATTCATTCCTGAATTTGTACACCGTCCTTTTTTATAATTAAATTAATATATTGAATATTGAATCCTCCGATTTCTTATTTATTAGGATTAGAAATCCCAGCTATCCTTAGTGATAAGAAATTGTCTAAGATTGAAACAAAGTGTTTTTGTGTGGATAATTGCCTAATTTAAAGGAGTTATTCATATTTATTATCGTAATGATACCGTAAGCCTGGTGAACTACAAGCAAATTAGCGACAGGGCCGTACATTCAATCTCACTAGCAGCGGCACAAACCATGTATGGTATTTGGCGTAATCAAAATTTTTAGAAGTGCAGTAAAGGACAAGTACCGGTACACCAACTGTCTACGAAAAATGGGAGAAGAAATATTCTTGAGAATTCTATTTGTAAACTAATATTTTCTTTTGTGCATCCTTTTGAGCACTTCATGAGATTACAATTATAAAATTAAAAAAAAAAAAATCGATGAAAATCGTTTTTGCCACGACGTTCGTAAAGTCGTAATGATTGGAGGAAACTCTTCATTATTAAGATTGATTCGTAAATCTCTGTGATCGACGCGTTGATTCTCCGGGATGACAACGTGGCTCGGGGTCCAAACGAAGACCACCGCACGGCCAGCCTTGCCAAGGTGATGACAGAGTGACGAATAGACCGCGCCAACGGACGGCGAGGGTAAAACTGGTCTAAGGTTGCGAGCCACGCAGTCAGTCACTACAGAATACGTGCATTGCCATGGTCACTACGGTGATTCGCCTGAGAAGGTTTTTGACGCAGCTCTGGCTGCACGGTGGCCAACGCACCGTGCAAGTTGGAGACTCAGTAATGGTGTGCACTATTCTTACACGGAATCGGTTGGGACCTCTGGTCCAGCTGTACCGATCATTAACTGGAAATGGTTATGTTGGGCTACTCTGTGACCACTTCCAGCTGTTCTTGGACTTCGTGTTCCCAAATCACGATGGCATCTTTGTCAATCACGATGTGCCCTGTCAGTGGGCCACAGTTGTTCTCGATTGGTATGAGGAATATTGTTTACACTTTTTAACCCTCCCTTCCTCGTTTAGGAGAGTTTAATTGTACTTCGTTTCGTAGAATGAAAACTGCTTATTTTAACCGAAGTACTAATTGTTTTTTATTTTAAATTTGAAGTAGGGTGTGTAACTCAAAAGTCAAGACGTTTAATTTTTATAAATTGTTCTTAATTATTGATACACTGGCAATAACAGCAACAATAATTACTCCAACAACTAACCAACTCGTAAATTAAAACTTCATCATTACTTGCGTAATTTATTTTGTAATGAACTGTTGTCCCTACAATGGATGACAATGCTTTCTTCTAGAACATTCTAGTGTAAAGCGTGTTAATAACAAATCAGAGGTCTGCATTTCTTTAACTACAATGATTATCTTCATGATAAATGGACCAGATGCCTTAGTTTGAACTATAAATATGCTGTAATTGAAGGTCAGGTGTAGAAAAACTGTTTATCAGAAAAGTATGGGGTATCAGATTGTTGAATGAAGGTTTGGGTATCGGGTGGATAAATAGGAAGTGGGAATGGGATGCTTCACTATAAGTTTGCCCTAGCCGTTACAATTTCAACAAATAATTTAGTCTCTTGGGTCCATAGCCGTGCATCTCATCGGAGATTTTATGGGACGCAATCGAGAGGTCAGTTCGTTTACAAAATCCTGCACCAGCAACACTTTCACAGTTATGGACGGCTACAGAGGTAGCTTAGTTGAATAATACTGTAGGTAATTTCGTAAGACTTAAGACGTGGCTTGTCGAGTTGCTGAAAACCGCAGAGGAAAATTTAAAAAAAAATGTTCAAATGTTTGTATAGCTTATGGGACTTAACTACGGCGTTATCAGTCCCTAAACTTAAAAACTACTTATGAACTAACTATTACTAAGGACGGCACAAATATCCATGCCCGAGGGGGATTCGAACCCCCGACCGTAGCGGCCGTGCAGACCGTGACTGAAGCGCCTCAGTCCCCTCGGCCACCGCAGCCGGCGGAAAATTTCAGACACGATATTAGGACGTATCTGCATGGACTTTCTTACGTTAGTGAACTATGGACTTTCCTTGAGGTTTCTAAAGCCTTCCTTGGATTATCAACCACAACGTTACAATGTCCTCTTTGTCCTTATAATTTTCTTAAATCCAAAATGTCACAACAGATTATATTCTGTTCTAATCTTCTAATGTTATGTTTTTTAATCGTTTTGAACGTATGAGCTGTTGGGCTACTTGACGGATAACACTTGCACTAATATTCCCTTGATACCTGCTGCATTGTCTCTATGATATTTTTCTCCTGACTCATATATTTCATATTACGAATTTAACAGAAGTTACGTTCAACATTCGAAATAGTCGAGTAGGGGGAGCGATCTGTATATATTATATAGGGTTCACATAGAAGAACGCCCAGATCGCATATTTTACTTCATACTTTATTACGTGACTAGTTTCGACAAGTTGTCATTTTCAAACGTAAAATTAAAATTATAAATCTGTATAAAACCTTTAGAAGGCAAATGCATGTGGTGTACACAGAACATAAAATACTCCACCTGTTTGCCGGTTACTGGGTTACCACCGACATGCTTGGAACATTAACATATAGATAACATATAACGTAGGATAGTACATTTATTTAAATGGAACTGTTCCATAGTTCAGACTGCAATTCTGGAGCCCGTATGTGCGGTTTATGCATCGAACATGTCAGTACACTTTGGCATAATAGCCGGGTTGCTCAAAACCGTAAAACACACTGTCATTCATAAATATGTAATCTTTTGCATATAGAGTGTCAATGTGTTTGTGTGTTTTCATTGCATACAAATCTTTAGTTTTCTTCCAATCTTAATGAAATTTCACACACTTCACCTTCAAAGTAAGAGGAAGATAGTGGAGGGTAGGTCATAACAGACTTCCACGCCAATACATAGCTTTACTCCGATTTTGATGAAATTTTTAACATCTAACCCAGAGGTCAGCAAGTAATCTTAGATGGGGTCCGGATCGTAGGCGGATCTGGGGGGGGGGGGGGGGGGCGGCAAGGATCGTTCACCCCCCCCCCCCCCCCACCACCCAGCAGGCTGTCCTGGATACGCCCCTAGTCCGGATACTTTTGAAAATTTGTATTGAGGTCCAGAAGTAGAACCACACATTCTTAATTAGTATTTATTTAAATTTTCAGTCTCAAACTAATATGAAATAATAAAGATCTGAAATAAAATGTATAATAATCCAGAGAAACTTACATTATTTGCTGTTTATTTGTTTTTATTTTCACTCCCAAAAAGTATTAAATAAAATGTTTAGTCCAACTTTTATTGAAAAATCCAATAATAGGTCATACATTAAACATAATATTTCTTCCTTAATTTTCACTAAAAATTATGAAATGCAATGAACTGTACATATGTGTAAAACAAAACAATTTAAGAAATTTAAATTTACGATCCTCTGCCAATTTCGTAAAGTTAGGTCCACATGCGGAGCAGCTTATGAGAATAGTGTCTCCAAAGTGGCTTGCCGTTAATCTTAAGCGGTATTTATTCTTCAACAAATTAATTTTTAAATGAAATTTGACAAATATATGTGGAGCCAAAAATAGTAGCCAGGTAGATGCTTGATGTTTTGCAATTTTCATATTTTTCCGGGACATGTTCACTCCACAATTCGTCAGTGGATTCATTTTTGTATGTTTGAAAGTCTATTATCTGCATTTGGAGTAAAGGCTCTGAAAAGTGGAACAACTTCGCAGTCACATCCGTTCGTTCTGCTGCTGCAGAAACCTCAAAAGGTGGTTCTTTAAGAGCACAAAAATGGTGTTTAAATGGATATGCCCTGGCCGCTTAAATAGAGGTTTCAGAGACTGTCAGAGTATGAAGTCTATTTATGGAATTTCCTCGTTCGTTAGATAACGTTCTGGTGCTGCATTCGTGTGTACGGGGCTTTTATGCGGATCACCGTCCAGCTTGCCCCCTTTTTCCGCCACTCGTGAGCGTACTTTCAAGCGTTTCACATCATGGTAACCATTTATTTAACCTACCTGTAATAATCATTAAGGATTGTAATTATTAATCAGTTAACTGTGAAATACTAGAAAAATTGTAAGGATGCCTCGCATACGGATTGTTATTCACAGAAAACAGTTTTTTTTAATAAATTGAGTGTATAAATTATACTTTCAAAATATTATTGGCGGTCCAGTCTTTGGCCTTCCGCGGTCCGGACCTGGACCGCGGTCCGCCAGTTGCCGACTGCTGATCTAACCTATCAAAAAGAGGAAAATTACTGTCTAGATAAGATTTGATACAGTAATAGCTGACGGTACCTTAAAACACTGTTTGACACTCTTTCACCGTTCACAATGAATGTTGTGGGTTATAAGAAAGTTTTAATACAGGGAGGAGGACATGAAGTGAGGGGTGGGGGAGAAGAATAACAGGGACAAGAAGAGATTGACGAGATTGCGGGGGAAAGCAGTAGACAACTCAGAGGAGCTTGTCAAAAGAGTAAACGTGAAAGTAAGTGGTCGGCTAGTGGGAGTGGAGGAAGAAATAGAAACAGAGGGGGGAGGGCCGGTCGCGGTGGCCGAGGAGACTGAGGCGCTTCAGTCACGGTTTGCACGGCCACTATGGTCGGGGGTTCGAATCCCACTTCGGGCATGGATATTTGTGCCGTCCTAGTTCGTAAGTAGTTCATAAGTAGTTTGTATGTTTAGGGACTGATGACCCCGTAGTTAAGTCCCATAAGCTTTACAAACATTTGAACATTTGAACAAGAGGGGGGAGGAGCAGAAGGTTGACGAGGAGGTTCAGGAAGTCTACAGAGAAATGTGAGAAGGAGGAGATGGGAAAAGAGGGAAAAGATGGGCCAAGAGAAGAGCGTGATTAATAAATACCCGGACAACGCGGGGATTTCAGCTGGTTACGTTGTAAATGAGGGAGCGGAGAAGCAGAGCGACAGCTGCAGTCTAGCAGCCACGCTGATAAAAGGAAATAAATTCTACCTGCAGCAGCAGCGGAAAGCCTGCGACGTGTCCGTGTCAGCCAAGGCCGCGAAACCCATTTCCGTGTCATGTGGCTGGGGCTCTTCGCTCGCTCGCTCTCAGGCTTTTCTTTGACGAGACTGAAGCGGGCGGATGCTCTTCAAAGGAGGTGCCCTTCCGCCTCCCCCTCGGAAGGCGCTTTGTGGGCCAAAGCAGCGATCGCGCCTTCGACCAGTGTGCACCTTTATTCCTCAGGAGAGGAAGAACTAGCGGGCACTTCACCAGAAACCGTTCTGCTTTTTTTTCTTTTTTACTCCGCGAGCGGTAACACTGTCGGGCCGTCATCATTTATAACGCTAACGACTCTAAGGACTACATAAGGAAAAACATATGGAAGGGAAAAACAGCACAGCGATGGAGAAACTTTCAACACTGTACAGGATGTACAGTAGAAAGAGGAAGTCAATCTGAGTAACGGAGTAAATGACCGCTGGGCCTGGCAGCCCTTCTTGGACAGTAGGCAGCTTATTAGTCCACTTGTTTGAGGAGGCACGACAATGAAATTGATCGAGAAATGCCAATTTTCAATGTCTCTTGTTTATTTATTTGTTAGAACAACTATTCAACAACGGGGTCCAAACGTTGCAGCGACGTAATCGCATCCGACATATCAGAAAAATAAATGTCTGAAAGATCCTACCTGCCAGCTTCTGAAGCAACACTTCAATACTAAGAATTGGGGGAAAAAAGCGCAGGTCATGCCCGTGTTTGTAAGAAGGGTCATCGAATACGTAGATCTGCGAAACAGAAAGCTTAAATATCTGACGTTGGTCGGTTGTAGAATTTTGGTGCATGTTTTGTTTCAGCATTATAACATTTATGGAGGAAAAAAATTATCTCCGTAGGGATACAACACAGGTTTCGAAAGAAGGGTAAAATTAAACCTGTAGCAAGAAATTGCTTTTTTTAAATGAAATATTATATAATCTGCGACGCTTGTCGCTAGCACCCGTTCTCTCTGCCAGCGATAGTTTTGACTATTTTTTGTTCCTGATATTCAACTTTTTCATACGGGCTGAAGATAAAGTGGATTTGCTGGTGGTTCTTTCTGGGTTTTACAGTTGTACTGATCGGACTTCTTCCACGGAGCGAGCTTCATTAAAATTGCAAGTGTGCGCTTTCGATCTTTTATTTGGAAATAATGACTAAGTTAATTGACGTATCTCTTTCATTTCAAAATCCCTTTCCATATTTTCATTAATTTTGTCATTTTGTTTTCCAGCAATATCAGACATTTGTAAAATGATGCTTGGGCCATTGCAGAGAAGTATTACGTGATTGTAATAGAAATTTCTGGATGCAGTTTTTAATTTTTTAATAATGTTAAATCATCTGATTTCAGTGCCTGCAAGAACTCTTCTGTCAGTAAACGAAATCCGATGATTTTTTTTTTCAAGTTTTTCCATTGATATTAACTTGAATTCACCACCGTCTTAAAACTTTTTTGCATCTACAGATTACAAGACCTAGCATCACTTTACAATATAGAATAAATTGTTCTATACATGATCAACTGCAGAGAAATGTCTGCAAAAGTAGCCGATTACTTTAACCAGGTAAAGTACGGATTCTGCCACTTTCTTTTGTAGTGATGCTTTCTGGTGTTTTCTTTGTGCAAAGTATTACGGCCGCTAAGCAATGACTGCGGAATCTTTCATATTTGTTCAGTAGATCACTTCTTCAAAATTATTTTTCTCCATAATATTTCAAGATCTGTACAATTTTAATAGCGGTACCTAAATCCTAACGGCAACATCAAGCCAAAAAGGAAAAGCATCATTACGAACCGCCATGTTTTCCCCAACATGTTTGGATTCGCACTGCGCTAACATAATAGATGAGCCTGCCCTGCCACCTTTCACAAACGATTTCGCAAGAATTAAAAGGTAGAAAAATTTAATCTTTACGTAACTTATACATTTATATGTAAGCATTGTGACCAAGTGCACATCATTTCGTAAAGAGTCACAGTTAGTAAGATATTGGCTTTGAAGTAAGAGGCTGCGCTAGGTTAGCCTTAACTACACGAACGGTGTCTGAACAGATGCCAAGAGATTTCTTTTTAAATAATTTCCATTGATGGTGCACTACAGACTTGTCCTTGTAGGTATTCCCAGTATGCCGCACATGCTTGTAATAGATGGACGGACACTGCCCCCTTCCAGCGGAAAGTACCTGTTTTACATTGTTGAGGTATCCGTAGAACCCATGCGTGCGTTTAAGGAGAATTTAATGACAGTTTACCAATACAATAATTTGCTTTCATTTCAATATGTTTACAAGAATGTCTCGCTTTCTCCGTAATGAGGAAAATCCACGACTGTTAAAACATCAGCCGTAGAGAATACATTAACTCAATTGCGATGAGTCTTGTAAAGTCATACGTTTGAAGTAGATTAGAAAATAACTCAAAAAAATGTTCAAATGTTTGTTAAGCTTATGGGACTTAACTACGGGGTCATCAGTCCCTAAACTTACAAACTACTTATCAACTACCTTACACTAAGGACGGCACAAATATCCATGCCCGAGGGGGGATTCGAAACCCCGACCGTAGTGGCCGTGCAGACCGTGACTAGGGCGCCTCAGTCCCTTAGGCCACCGCGGCCGACAAAATAACTCAGTTTGGCCAGATATATACAGGAAATTATGTGCAAATTGGTTGGTAGAGAACCAAATTTATCAACGCCGAATGCAGGTAAACCTGGTTTAGTGCTTCTAAAAAGCGAAGGTGCTATTTTTGCTCAAGGTCGAAAGAAAAGAGCTCTCTAATATGGAAAATTTACAAAAAATAATTAAACAAGAATGTAAATAATTCGTAAGCCTTATTCTAAACAATTATTTATTGTCCTGTGAACTCAAAGGAAACGAATATTATGGTAGTCAGGTAAAAATGTGATGTCATTTATTATTATTAGTCATTTTTTTCATAATTTTAATTTCATTTAGGAGTTTATTCTGTTAAGAAACAGAGTTTAATTAAAGTTAGCTTTGAGTTCAAATATGTCATTTCCTCTGAGCTATAAAAAGGTAGGACCAAAGCGGGTCCGAGCGTAGTACGGTGTTGCCAGATGTCCTCTCCCTCTTCGACCACCTGGGCACCGATGTGGCAAAGACGTTATCAAGATGGCATCTCTTGCGGTTCAAGATGGCTGCCAGGACCACGCCCGATCATCTCCCTCATCAAGCTGACGTCTAGTGGCCACTTTGAATATTGACTTTTCCTCGCTTGGTATTGGCAATAATCCACCCCTCCATTATAACCTAATTTCCTCTACTATACGTGACCACCAAACCCATACCCTCCCCGCACCTTTGAATCTTACGGGAAACTCTGTCATTCTGTTCCAAGACGTAGAAGAGTGAAGACTTCGTCTGCAGCAACAGCATCAAGCTGGACGTAAGTATTGTTTATAAACATTCATTGGAATTGTTTGAACAGTTATCACCGACGCCACAATTCAGAGGAACCTATGTTTGCATTAACTCTTTCCGGAAAATTTCGTCTTCAAAAATCGATTGTGACCTACTTTCTCAGGGCGTGGCTTTGTACTACAAGTCGGTACACTCAGTTTAGGTGACGTAAGTCATTGAATGGTAATTATAGCTCATACTGTATGCAAAATTACAAGCAGATGGTACATCGAACCACTCTGTTATTCCATTCTCTAGTAGGCCATGGGAAAAAGGAACACCTAACTCTTTCTGTTTTCGATTTGATTTCTCTTTTCTCGCCCCTATGTAGGTGGGGATTGAATCAAACAGAGCTTGGATTACAGGTACAGATGCCCATACAGCTTCCACACGATACCACATTTCATCAAGAGTGGTGACTGGCGTATTGTAACGAGCCAGTTGCTCGGCCACCATTGACCAGTCGTTTTCAATTGGTGATAGATCTGGAGAATGTGCTGGCCAGTCGAACATTTTCCGTATCCAGACAGGACCGTACAGGACCTGCACTATGCGGTAGAGCATTATCCTGCTGAAATGTAGGGTTTCGCAGAGATCGAATGGAGGGTAGAGTCAGGCCGGCAGCGCTGGCCGAGGGGACTGAGGCGCTCCAGTCACGGTCTGCACGGCCACTACG
The DNA here is from genome assembly GCA_026315105.1 of Locusta migratoria. Taxonomy (NCBI): domain Eukaryota; kingdom Metazoa; phylum Arthropoda; class Insecta; order Orthoptera; family Acrididae; genus Locusta; species Locusta migratoria. The sequence continues at coordinate 307,179,290 of CM048751.1, forward strand.
GTCGGGGGTTCGAATCCCCCCTCGGGCATGGACATTTGTGCCGTCCTTAGTATAAGGTAGTTGATAAGTAGTTTGTAAGTTTAGGGACTGATGACCCCGTAGTTAAGTCGCATATGCTTAACAAACATTTGAACATTTGGTAGAGCCACGGGTCGTGACACACCATTGCAGTCGCTCCTGTCTGTGATGCAGTGTCAAGGGTAACCGCAGGCATGGTCTCCGAGCTGATAGCCCATGCTGCTGCAAGTGTCGTCGAACAGTTCGTGCAGATGGTTGTTGTCTTGCAATCGTCCCCATCTGTTGACTCAGGGATCGAGACATGGCTGCACGATCCGTTACAGCCATGCGGATAAGATGGTTGTCATCTCGACTGTTAGTGATACGAGGCCGTTGGGATCCAGCACGGCGTTCCGTATTGCCCTCCTGAACCCACCGATTCCATATTCTGCTAACAGTCATTGGATCGCGACAAACGCGAGCAGCAATGTCGCGACACGATAAACCGCAACCGCGATAGGCTACATTCCGACCTTTATCGAAGTCGGAAACGTGATGGTACGCATTTCTCCTCCTTACTCGAGGCATCATAACAACGTTTCACCAGGCAACGCCGGACAACTGCTGTTTGTGTATGAGCACATTGTAGGTGTCGCCACCGGCGCCAACCTTGTGTGAATGCTCTGAAAACCTAATCATTTGCATATCACAGCATCTTCCTCTTGTCGGTTAATTTCTCGTCTGTAGCACGTCATCTTCGTGGTGTAGCCATTTTAAGGGGTAGGAGTGTATGTTCGCATTCGGAACGGAAAGTTGGTGAAAGAAAATTCGCAATTAGATCTGTTTTAATGTTTTCCACCCACACTCGTGCATTATATCAGTGACACTCTCCCTCCTATATCGCGGTAATACAAAACAAGCTGCCCTTCTGTCAAGTTTCTCTAAATTGTCGTCAGTCCCACTTGGTGTGGATCCCACAATGCACAGTAATATTCCAAAATAGGACGCACAATTGTGATGTAAGCAGTTTCTTTAGTAGAACTTTTGCTGGGCTTTTTTGTTTCTGTTTGAGAGTCGGTGCTCCACTTTGATTAATGATCTGCGGCTTGTTTATGCGACTTCTGTTGGTCGGTTGGTTTTAAGATGTCTACTGCCTGCTCGGCTAAGCAGTATTGTTTTTTATTTGTTCACTTTCTTGTTTTACAGCGTTATGCGCAGCTAAGGAGCGCTAATTAATTCGTTTCTGTGCTGTTTCTTTTCTCGGTCTCGTGAAATCTCATTATCTTCGCACTGTGGATTTTGTCGTGTTGTTCTCTTAATGTTATGTCAAACGTAATACGCGAATTAACTTCAGACTAATGCTTAACACTACTGTTTTTAATTCAGCTCTGCCATGTAAAGTTTTGTAATGCCGCTATCCCGAAAATCGTTTTCAAGTATTCATTAGCCTTTAGCTTCCATTGAAAGGGAAAGGTAGGGAATCCTTTTGGCCCATCTAGTATCGTACATTTTGAGAATGCAGCTCTGAAATTCCTATAGTACGTATAGAATCTAATATGTTCAAAAATGAAACTGGCCTGATTTAATATTCTGTCGCAGGATGAAACTATGTTATTGATGTAAAGTGTTCTAATGCCAAAAACTAGTCTGTTAGCTATTAAAGTGTAAGCCACAACCTTCCTGTCTGTGCTTTAACTGAAATTCTGTAGGCGACTTTACAGAGGAATCTCGTGGTTCTTCGACTTACCTTTGAATTTAGCTGCAAAAGCGTGCTGAAACCTACGAAAAACCAGTATGTTCGCTGGGTGTGTATTGATATCTAATAGCGTTAATGTTCTGCCCTGATACCACTTTGAAATGTACGCAATACAAGTGCTGACAATTTATTTTATATTTAAACTAATAATATCAGTATGTTTAATTTATTTAAATTAATCATTATTAATGAATGCCTTAATTACTGTCAAGAATTACTCCGAATGTGGCTAGGCAGCAAAAGTATATCTTTCGCAGCTGACTTGGGAACGCTCGAGCCTCCGACGGCAAGCAAACGCGCGCTCCGCAGCAAGGCGCCTTAGAGACCTCGGGCACCCCTCCGTGGCCCTTCGGATGACACAAGTGCGTGTTTCTTGGGGCCGAGCCGACTCGTTATATTGAACCAAATGCCAATACACAGGAGCTAGGAGCTTTTCTAAAATAAAAATAAAAAAATAAAAAAGAGAGAGTTACTACAGTAATGCAATCTTCCTCTGAAGCATGAATATATATATTCGTAATATTAACAAATTTTCATTGAATGACTCTGAACTTTAGGACTGTAATATTGTTCTGTTATTCGGACATCCAATAAAATGGCTCTACTGAAAAGCCGCAGCAGTTTGGCAGTGCGCGTTGGGGCGTCGTGCTGCGGTGCGCGCGGCCGTTCGCCGTCGAGGTTTGAGTCCCCATTGGATATGGGTATTAATGTTGTCCGTAGGTTAGTTTAACTTAGTTTCAGCAATTTCTAAGCTACGGAATAATAACCCAGCAGTTGCGTCCGATAGATTTACAAACATTTGAAGCTATTTTGTTACTGAAACACTCACAAATTAAATTTACGAGGCGCGACCAGAAAGTAAGTTCCGTTTGGTAATCAAATGAAATTGTACACAGATACAGAAGAAATTTTTATTCCACAAAATTCTACAACTCTTAAACTACTTTTCCACATAACTGCCGAAATTTTGCAGGCATTTGTCATAGCGTGGCGCCATACCTTCTTCATAGAAATCTGCCGCCTGTGTCTTCAACCAGTTGGAAACAGTTTCTTGTAGCTCGTCGTCATTGGTGAAGTGATAACGGGTCAAAAACTCAAGTGCACTACCCATCCGTTGTGTTTTGTGTTGCTCAGTGAGAATCTTTGGTACCCAACGTGAGCAAAGTTTACGGAATTTCAGTTGTTTGGTAACTATTTCATGCATCAGTGATCGTAAAATTTGGGAGAAGTCCATAGCGAGAGCACCAATTGTAAACCTATGGTTTTCCCTGATCTTGTCATCAATCCCGTGAACCAGTTCTTCTGTAACCAAAGGTGGACGCCCACTTCGTTCTTCATCGTGCACATCACTACGCCCGCCATAGAACTGTCGCACCCATCTTGTCACCATCGAATCACGCATCGCATTTGGTCCGTAAACATCGCAAATTTGCCGATAAATTTCACTTGGTTTCATTTTCCTCGCATTCAGAAACAGAATCACTGACCTGATTTCACAGGCGGCGGGATTTTCAATCTACGACGACATTTCAAACAAGCACAACAAAGCGTACGTAACTGACAGCGATCTCCAAATGGCGCACGTTCTTCTCCTTGATACACATCGTCTACAGCGCATGTGCGGAACTGCAGTCGCAGCGCTGCAGCGGAGATAAATTGAAACGGAATTTACTTTCTGGACGCGCCTCGTAAATTACTCATCTGACTGAAATAAAATATAACACCTGATTCTACGAATTTCTTTGGCTCTAATTTCAATACTGTTAATGTAAATAACATGAAAGTTTACATGCTGCACTTGAAATTTTGACATCTTCTAATTTATTAAATACTGTTAAATTTTAATTACACAGACCGATACGCGACTCTTATTATGCAACCCAGGTTCATTTACGAATTGTTCTCATTGTGAGAGAAACACTTGAAATTAGTTGTACTTTCACTGTACTCCAGAAAACGACTATTACACTGTCACAAATTTCTTGCTGCATAATAATAATAATAATAATAATAATAATAATGAAACTAGTTAGGGCCGGCCGCGGTGGCCGAGGGGACTGAGGCACTCCAGTCACGGTCTGCACGGCCACTACGGTCGGGGGTTCGAATCCCCCCCTCGGGCATGGATATTTGTGCCGTCCTTAGAATAAGCTAGTTCATAAGTAGTTTGTACGTTTACGGACTGATGACCCCCTAGTTGGGTCCCTTAGGCTTGACAAACATTTGAACATTTGAACTAGCTACCAAGTTACACAAAATAACGTCACATTAAATGCTTCGTTACATCAAAAGTGCTACAACAACCAGTTATTTACAATGTTATCTAAAAACGATAATGCAAAATTATTTACATAATTCTACATAACTTTTACAATAGGCTGTGGTAATAGGAAAGAGACAGCGTGGCGAATGGAGATTTTGGTGTGGCGGGAGACGTGCGAGGAAGAGTCCTCTGCAGTCGGGCTGATCATTGTGTCCTCGGTGGCGGAGTGGCGCCGGGCGCCGTGGCTCAGCGCGCCCGGTCAGAGGACTAAACGCTCTCTGTAATAAAAAAGCTGAGCCGAAGAACACGTAGAACCAAAACGAACGAACAGGATCAGCGTCCGCAAGGACAAGAACTACCAATAGAGCAAAAAAAAAAAAAAAAAAAAAAAAAAAAGTGGTCAACGCGTCTGCCTAGTAAGCAGAAGATCCCGGGTTCGAATCCCGGCCAGGTACAAATTTTCATTCGCCGCACTTTGGTATTCCATCTAAACCTAGTACAGTGAAGCCATAACCGATCGCAAAATTGCGATTTATTTCATTTATAAAAGTTTCCTTGTGATATGTTTTACCTCATTCATACTGATAGAGTAGTGTATAGTTCTACGAGGGTTGGAACTTAAAAAGTGGCAACTGTTTATTCTCAACCGATGCAAACCGTTACATGTTTGCACCTGCTGCTGTCTTTCAGAGTAGTCAGCAGCGTTGTTAGGAACCCGTTACGAGTGATGTGGAATGCTTAGTAGACTGTTAGCATAACCTGTTCTGTTGATGGTGCTAATGGAGCGGTCTACTACTTGTCAAATTTCTGGAACAGTTCTGAAGCGAATGGCACGAAGTGGTTCTTTCATCTTCGGTATCAACGCGGCAACAGTATGCACTACTTCCTCAGAGACGCTAGGACGACCTGCCCCATGCATGTCTGCCACAGTTTACCGACCTTCGTTGCAGGCTTTTACCCAACGTGCCGCTATTCGGTACGGCAATGCCGATTCCCCGCACATCTTTTGAACACCTAGATGACATGTCGTACTGTACGACCTCTGGCACGTTCATTCTTCATCCAACTATGTTCCGGGAACATAGTGACACCGTTACGTTAGACTCGCTCGCAAGTTTCCCTCGATTGTATGCACGCCGGTGACGTGGGGTGGGCGAGTCTATTTGCTCGGAAGTAAAGTACGTATGTCAACAACGTTTGCTACAAACGAGAATAGTAAATTAGAATGCATAGTACCTCCACAGCAGTGTTGACACTATTTAACCCTCGTAATGAAGTAGCTTTTGCCACAAAGACGATCTTCGAGCCACAGTCGGACACGTTAGAAAGCCAGTCACAGACACCCGACCAACAGCTTTTGGGCACAGCGTCAAATTCTCTCTCTTACAGTAACAGCCACACCTTCCTAACACACTACTGTCGTTTCTAGTTGCTGGATGTTCCGCAGTGAGTGAAACTCTTGGATGGGGAATAGGAGCAAAGGGGGAAGAGTTTCCTTTCAGTATGGTATACACGAAGGATCAACGAATGTTTCTTGTGATGAACTATGCAAAAACAGAATCGTATGTGGAATCTTAGCTAGAATTCATACGGAAAATTTCCAATGTGCATGTTCCCAATGAATCCACGAGACGCAGATTAGTGAAGAAATTTCAAAATACTGGATCTGTGTTAGACGAACGAAGGCCTAGAGGACGTGGTGTTCTATCCGAAAATAGAGGAGCTAGGGGAGGCCTTAGAAAAAAAGCCTGAGAAAATCTCTTCGCCGTTTGGCACTTCAGACGGGCGTGTCAAGAGCTTCTGGTCACAGGGCAGTACACAAACTGAATTTGAAGCCGTACAAAATAACGGTAGAGCATCAACTCACGAACTCAGATATTGTTGCTCGACGTCGTTATTGTAACTGGCTGTTACAGTCTGTGCACGATGGGGAAGTTGATCCTGAGATGCTTTATTTTTCTGATGATGCTTGGCTGCATTTGTCAGGCTACGTAAATTCGCAGAACAATTGACGTTGGAGCTCAGAAAATTCGCATGAATTACATCAACAACCTCTTCATGACGTGAAAACTGGAGTGTGGTGTGCAATTAGTGCGTCTCGAATAATTGGGCCAATCTTTTTTCACGAAACAATAAATTCTGACAGGTATGTGAAAAATATCCTGCATCCATTTTTCAAGAACTTTCACCAACCGAAACGGTGTACGGTTATTTCATGCAGGAAAATGTAAGACTACACATTGCCAATGCTTCTATGGCAGCAATACGAAGTGTTTTTGATGATAGGATAGTTGACTGGCCTCCTCGTTCTCCAGATATAAATCCCTGTGACTTTTATCTTTGGGGAATGTTAAAAAATAATGTGTATGCAAGCAGTCCCCATAAACTCGAAGAGTTGGAAGACAGGATTCGACTAGTCATTTCCCAGATTTTGGCAGCCTAAATTCGTCGTGTGTTCGCAAATGTGTTCAAGAGATGTCAGGCCGCTCTTTCCATCTGTAAATCTACTGTAAATAACGGTAAGCTTAGGTTACTCAGGTGGCAATGATTTTTAGACTTTAACTCAGTGTATGCGCCCTCGGCACAATAGACTCCGAGAATCGGGCGCAGCCGTGGCCGGCGGATGTGGTGGCGGCGGCCGGGATTCGTATTGCGCGATGCGCGAACGCCTGTCAGGCGTCTTTCGTGAGATACCCCGTATAAGGAAATGCGATATATGTTGGAAATGGAGTTGGTAATATAAACGCAATAAATTATAAATGTGTGACTAGGCGGATTTTTCATGAACGTTCTTGTTCATGACCCCATATCTCTTGAACTATGTGTTGTACTATAATTCCGAAGATAGATTCAGCGATAAATGTGTTTATTTTCTGTGAAATGTGTCATGAATGTTGTTTGCAGAATGAAAATTCACATTTTGGAAACATCGCTTATGCGGTGGCTAAGCTAGATCTCCACCATATCCTTTCTTCTAGGAGCGCTATTTCTGTATGGTTCGCAGGAGAACTTCTGTGAAGTTTGGAAAGTAGGACGCGAACTACTGGCAGAAGTGAAGTTGTGAGGATGGACCGTGAAGCGTGCTGGGATAGCTCACACGGTAGAGCGCTTGCAAAGCATAGGTCCCAGGTTCGAGTCCCGGTTCCGGCACACAATTTTAAACTGTCAGGAAGTTTCATGAATATAGTTATTATTAAACAAATAATAAATTATGACTTCATGATAAATGACATGGTTTTACTGGATGAACATTGGAAAAGTAGTAACCGATGAACATCTTTCCTTACAGAAAGTTCCTGGGATTGTAAGCGACAAGAAGTTTAGTAAAGGCTAGAAATTATGCAGGTCACATAAAAATTCCCGTTTCAAGTAAACTTCACACAAGTTTCATGAAACTATAATCTTTCGCTATTTTGTGGAGTGGTTAATAAAATAAAGTCCTTAAATAAGCAGAAACTGACACAATACGAATGAACACTGAAGGTCTTATCGTGAATAACAAGGACGACTAATGGTTTTATGTTATCTGCAGTGCAACACGATGTATGTTGTCAAGATTGACTGTATGCAATAAATTAGTTATACGACGTAACTTACTGTGCGCTAAAGAATTGCAAAGTCTGTTCTTTAGAAGATATAGAGAAATGAAAATTTTTGATGGAGCTGAGATTCAAACCCGAGACCTTCTTCTTGCCAGCCACATGTGATTGACACTCTTGCTCAGAGTACGAAAGCACGTACCCTGCGAGACCTGAACGTTCTTACGGCACAACTTTTTATGGATCGAAATATTGAAAACATTTCGACCGTTTCATGGCGTTGAAATATGTATTCAATGGCAAAGTTGAAATTTTGTGCTGGACTGGGATACGAATCCGGACTTCCCGCTTAGGACCAGCGATCGCCTCAACCTTTTTTTCTCTTTGGGTTGTTCTTTTCCTTGCGGTCGCCGATCGTTCCTTTTTGTTCGACGTGTTTTTGGCTCAGCTTTTTTATTTTTTAAATTACTTATTTTACGTAATTCTTCATGCTTTATTTTATTATTACAGAGGGGGCACTCAGCTCTCTGACCGGGTACGCTGAGCCACGGCGCCTGGTACCAATTAGGCAATCCAGGCACGCTTCCCTTCCAACCCAAGTTCTCAACGTATAGCACACTACATCTGTAATGACCCCTGTCCATTGGCTCCTCGGAACTTATTTCCATTATTGATATGGTGTCGGTTCCTTTAGACATGTCCGAAAGCAGAGACATCAATAATTGACAAATTCTTATATCCCATTCCGACTGAAGGGTGCATGTGATAAGACATTAATATAGAGAGGAACTTTTAAGATAAAAAATACAGCAATTCATTACAAAAAAGAAAAATTATTTTCAAACATTACCAGAAATTTTGTACCCACACAATTATGTGGTTTGGGTCTTCACTACAATTGTTTATGATCTGCACAATCATACAGTAACATGCCTTCATACTCATTTCTTCACATGATACAAGACAAAACAGTTTTTATCTTGTGACAAACACAAGTACTCATCACATTTATCACATCTTGTTCTTGTACGCCAGTTGCAACCGCTTCTGCGGCAACATCGTGCAGAGTTTAAGTCATCAACAACAGGCCAATGGTCAAATTTGTCCAGTCGCTTGTCTGTGCAAAGTGAGCCGTTCCTTACGAGCTGAATTTACGTCTTCTTCATCTTCATCATGCTCTTCGTCAATTAATGGCCTTCCATGTGGTGGTGAGACCAGATACTCCCCACAGCCATTCGGAATTCAAGAAGATCATGTATGTCTTTTCATCGCACTTCATTTGCTTCACTGTCACGTCCGTACTGAAGCCACGAATTCGCACATGTCATATCTATTATTTTCATTGCATTTTGACGCAGATGTTTATCCAGAATCTTCACATAAAGAGGACGATCCAGACGAACTTTCCGCACGTTTTCAGCAGTTGGGAGCCAAGTGGAATCGAGGATGTCGTCATCACTGCTTAAATCCTCTACATCTGACGAGTTGAGTAAAGCAGCGATTGCAGAATCACTCAGAGGTGCTGAAATTGCACCAGTAATCTTTGTATTTCGGTTCGTGATAATTATCAGATTGGGTGATATTTTGAAAGAAATCACATAATAAAATCATAGGATCATATAAAATCAATTGGCCTTCAGATATGATAGCTTCACATGTCAAAAGAAATAAGCATATCAACACCTTGTCAACAAGTTTTTATCATAAAAATCTGACATTACACCCAACACGCACAATTGTGCATGTACTAATGTTTCAGATTATACCTCCAATAATTACAAAAAATTGAATAATTTAAGAGATATTTACGTAAAATGATCTATCTATATTAGATCTATGTCATTAAAATGAAAGAAACCAAATTTATATGACAACAATATTGACAAACTTTCGAACGTCCCCTTTCTTGCCGCCATTGTAAGTGTACTGGAAGTTCGCCGACTGCTGGCGCCGCCAATTGTAGAAATATGGTACTAAAACATGTTGCGCACGTTACCACGGTCCATCCACGATTGTTCAAATGTTCAAATGTTCAAATGTTTGTAAAGCTTATGGGACTTAACTACGGGGTCATCAGTCCCTAAACTTACAAACTACTTATGAACTACTTACGAACTAGGACGGCACAAATATCCATGCCCGAGGGGGGATTCGAACCCCCGACCGCAGTGGCCGTGCTGACCGTGACTGGAGCGCCTCAGTCACCTCGGCCACCGCGGCCGGCTCCACGATTGTGGGTGGACCGTGAATCACAGAGAAATAAAGCGAACAAAACCAGACCCGCACAATTGTGCGTGCAGGGCCTCTAAGGGTTACGTTCTTGTTGTAGGAATGCAACAGCTACCAGCAGTTGAGACTCCAAACAACACTAGTTAAACCAATTAATGTGCGTTGACTCTTGAACGTTGTCCAAGCTTACAGAAGTCAAGTAGCGGCTGATGGACAGTAGTAGTACAATGAATTACCGTATTCGACTGCGAGGTATCGTTCTTGTTGAGCAAAGCTTTTGCCGCGCGGGAATAGCCGTGCTCTCTAAGGCGCCTTTCTGCGGAATGAGTGGCTGTTCCCCGTCGGAGGTGCGGTCCTCCCTCCCCAAAGGTATTTTTGTTGTCCCTAGCATAAGTTAGTTCAAGTGCTTTATAAGTCTAGGAACTGATGACCATTGCAGTTTGGTCCCATAGCTTTACTAACATTTGGAAATGTTTTGAACTAAGCGTTTCGAGGAAACAAATTCACGAGTTGATTTTCGGTGCGACGGAATTGTATACACATTTTCGCGACACAAAAGTACAGTATATACACCATCATGTGTTTGGAAACTGCCCAAGAACCGGCTCAGATCCTCTGTATAACGTACGAAAGAAGGCAATAGTGCTACGAAACTGAGCTAAGGATCTTGTGCCCCATGAGACAGTGTACATGGATGATAGTTGAGTTTGGTCTGGGTGGGAGCTGAATTTCTTCGTGCCCAAAACTGCATATGATTTTTAAAATTATTTATTTAATTGGCCCTATTAAGGTTACGGTAGTAACAATAATAGTGGGTCATTACGAGCGCCATTTGACAGTTAGATATTTAAATGAAACTAATAGTTTAACTGTTCATTTCAGAAGAAAAGTTGAAGAAACAGATTTGTGTTTTTACCGTATCTCGAAATGTTTCAGAGATATTTGCAACAATAACGGTGGTTTGACATTTTTTGATTGTCTGTAACGTGTTCCCACTATTTAGATCTCGCCGTTCCACCTATCGGCACCAAATGTTACAGACGTAATTGTTGCCCGCCAGCGATCAGATGTTTCGGATTAAAAAAAAAAAAAAAAAAAAAAAAAAAAAAAAAAAAAAAAAAAAAAAAAAAAAAAAAAAAAGATTAGTACCACAAAATAGGACGTTTGTGATGGTCTTTTGACAACATGAAGTTATAAATAACGCCTTAAACGTTCATCTGAGACGAAACTTGAATAAAGGTGTTTCTAGAGGAGAAAACTCTCTACAACTATGTCTGGTACGTCAATTCCATAGCTCGCACCATTTCAGAGGTATTTCCAAAAATAACGACGATTTGATAATGTCCTTTGATTTTACGTAAACCAATACAAGCAAAGGACAAAAGGAAAATAAACTTGAAAAAGAGGACAAACTACCACGGCAACACAGATGATAATAATTTAACGGATAAAGCTAATTAAAATGTGGTAAGGATATTAAAATGATAGTTTAAGGAATTAAAAGTAAAAGAATGTTTGTGAAATCTTAACTCAAATATCAATTATTTTTGGCTGTTTCTTAAAATACGGTCGGAGAAAATATTATGTGTACAGTGCAAACATATCACAACAGTAGATTTATGATTGTAAATAATTTTGGCTGTTAGTTAAAATGCCGTGGTGGAGTGGTCGAGCGTTCCAAGGCTCCTAGCTGCGGAGCGCGTCGCTGCTCGCCGTCGGATTTTGGAGTCCTGCCTCGGGCATTGGTGTATTTGCTGTCCTTAGTAAAAGTTAAAGTGGTTTGTAAGCCTAGAATTGATGACCAGCGTAGTTAAGTCCAACACAATTACTAACAAACGTTTAAACATAAGGACAGGCATTGAATTAAAATGTATGCTGTGGCCGGGATTCGAACCCGGGACCTGCTACTTACTAGGTAGGAGCTATAGACCACTCAGCTAACACAGCGTTGTAGCCAAAGTAACTACACGGACTGTTCTAAAGCACGTCTCCCTCAACACCACATACTTTAATTACTGCAGTTACTTGGATACAACGCTGTGTTAGCTGAGTGGTCCGACGTAACAAGAAGTATAAAGAATACTTCACAAATTTCTTAGATAAGACGATATTACTTTAAACAACTCAGAAATGACTCACTGAAAGATAAGAAATTCTGCACATAGAAAGAGAAAAGAAAAAGATTAGTCCTTTATCTACAACATTACCACTTAATTGCCTTCGCACAATCTTAAAGATGTGCTCATCAATTTAAATTTCTTTATTCTTGCACCAAACATATTTTATTTTGAAGAAGAAACGTTTTGTTCATTTATATAATTACCTTTTATACAAGAATTAGTTGACAGGCGGCGCTACAACATACTTGAAGCTCCAGTGTTCGAGTCACTTCAATAGGCAGCAGAAGATGCCTTTTTTTTATCCTTGAAGATCGACTGTGACGCCAATTTAAGCGCCTTACTCTATCCAACCAGAAGATACAATTTTGAGTTTTGTATACAGTGACAGTACCACGAGAACAGGAGTAAAGGCAATGAAGCCAGGCAGAGAAGGCATCTATATGGTGAGCGATAGGAACGGCTGTAGGGGAGGAAGGAGGCCCAACAAAAAAAAAAAAAAAAAAAAAAAAAAAAAAGTGGTCTAAAGCACCTACATTGTATGTAGGAGGTCCCGGGTTCGAATCCCGTCCACAGCATACATTTTAATTCAATGCCTCTCCTTATGTTTAACACCTTTGGTATAACGAGACACTTTTGTGTCAAGGAATTGTATTATTTGTTGGTAACAAACATTTGTTAAAATACAGTCTGAGAGAATATTACGTGTGCAAACATATTATCACAATAGTTGATTTGTAGTTTTATAAGAATTTTTATTATTTGTATTTTTATTATTCTTGTTCTAAATGTTTGAGAAACACTTAAAACTACAGGAAAACGTAAAAGGAGGGGACTATCGAATTTCGTATAACAGTAGATTATTAAGACCTCTAGCTCTCTCTTTCCTTGGGTATTGGAAACTTAAAAGAATCAAGTGTATTCGTGGTTTTGGGGCCCTATAGCGCGCTCCCCTCCGCCCACTAGCTACGCCGTTGCAAACTAGTGAGCCGGCCGCGGTGGCCGAGGAGACTGAGGCGCTCCAGTCACAGTCTGCACGGCCACTACGGTCGGGGGTTCGAATCCCCCCTCGGGCATGGATATTTGTGCCGTCCTAGTTCGTAAGTAGTTCATAAGTAGTTTGTAAGTTTAGGGACTGATGACCCCGCAGTTAAGTCCCATAAACTATACAAACATTTGAACATTTGAGCAAACTAGTGATTTTGGAAGTAGTCGAGACGTATTGTGATCGTATAGACGGGGCGTGGTTGTCGTTATAATGGCGGGGACTGCGCTGTGCAGGCTGAGAAATTCCAGACGTGTGTCGGCGCTGCGGCATTCTGCGGCCCCGCCGACTGCATTCTCTGTGTATTCCCGCCGCGCTGGCCTCGCCCGCTGCGCGCTTTTAGCGTCGCCTGAGGACTAAAAGGGCGCCAACGGGCGTCGCAGAAAGGCGTTCCCGAAGTCGACGAAGCAGCAGGCGTGGGCAAAGGCGGCAGAGCCTGCATTTAAAATACTACTATCTGTTAATCACCCGGCCATACTCTATACTAAACATCGCTACTGAATCGCTTTAGTCAGTGGAAAACTGTGACTGCTTTTACAATCTCGAACAGCTTTTACAGCCACTGTGTCATTGTTGATAGATCTAAAGCATTGAATTAAAATTTGTGGTGCGGCCGGGAATCGAACCCGGAACTCCATGCTAGTAAGCATGGAGGTCCGGGTTCGATTCCCGGCCGCACCACAAATTTTAATTCAATGCTTCAGATCTATCAATAATGTCTTTGACATATTAAAGACGTAAATCCGTCTCAGGGATTCTTTAAGTGTATTAACTGTGTCATTCATTGACATTTAATTGTAAGAAACGCTACCGAGGGTGACGTGGCTTTGATAAATCCATTAAAAAAAGCTCAGGTGCAGCTTTTTGAGAAGGAAAGCAGACTACAGTGAAGGTTCGTTCAAGCAGCTGCCAGTTCCAGCAAACTGCGCATGGGAAGACCTGTTATCGAGTATCAGCAGCAGCTCTGCACATGCGTAGTTTGCTGGAATCTGGGAACTGGCAGCTGCTTGAACGAACCCTGAGTGTCTACTGCTGCTGAAGCAGTCTTCAGAGTAGTATGAAGAGAAGGATATTTTGTTTATTTTTATAAAAAGTTTTTTGTTTAAAATCTAAATTTTTAGTCTCGCGACACCCTTAATACTACTACGCGACACCCCAGGGTGTCGGGACACCCAGTTTGGAAAGCTCTGTTCTAGATGGTGTTGGACCTAGAGAGAAGGCCGCGGCGCTCTCGTGTGACGTCACGCAGAGTAGGCATCGTTCGCGTAGCTAACTGGCTGCACGCCAAGGCATAGTGGGCCGTGCCCCAGCGGCCACCCAGTCAGCTACGCGAACGATGGTGGTTGAGTTAAAGACGACAGTTTGTCTACAAAAAGAATATAAACTATGGATTATGATTTTGTGTTTAAAAAGTGATCTGTAGCTTCTATCTGATGTTTAGGTGTAAATTTCCACCCCCATGAACCACAGACATTGCCGAGGTGGGGTGGCTTGCGTGCCTCAACGATGCAGATAGCCGTACCGTAGGTGCAACCACAGCGGAGGGGTATCTGTGGAGAGGCTAGACAAACGTGTGGTTCCTGAAGAGGGGCAGCAGCCTTTTCAGTAGTTACAGGGCAACAGTCTGGATGATTGACTGAGCGGGCCTTGTAACATCAGCTAATGTGGCTTTGCCACACAGAAACTGCGAACGGCTGAAAGCAAGGGGAAACTACAGCCGTTACTTTTCCCGAGGACATGCAGCTCTACTGTATGGAAATATGATGACGGCATCCTCTCGGGTAAAATATTCCGGAGGTAAAATAGTCCCCCATTCGGATCTCCGGGCGGGGACTACTCAGGAGGATGTGATCATCAGGAAAGACAATACTGGCATTCTACGGATCGGAGCGAGGAATGTTAGATCCCTTTATCGGGTAGGAAAATTAGAAAATTTAAAAATGGAAGTGGATAGGTTGAAGTAAGATATAGTGGGGATTAGTGAAGTTCGGTGGCTGGATGAACAGGATTTCTGGTCACGTGAGTACAGGATTATAAATACAAAATCAGTTGGGGGTATTACAGGAGTAGGATTGATAATGAATAAGAAAATAGGAATGCGGGTAAACTACTATGAGCAGCACAGTGATCGCATTATCATTGTCAAGATAGATACGAAGCCAACACCGACAACAGTAGTACAGGTTTATATGCCAACTAGCTCTGCCGATGATGAGGAGATCGAAGAAATATATGAGGAGCTAAAGGAAATTATTCAGACAGTTAAGGGAGAGGAAAACTTAATTGTGATGGGAGACTGGAATTCGGTAGTAGGAAAAGGAAGAGAAGGAAAAATAATAGGTGAATATGGACTGGGCAGGAGGAATGAAAGAGGAAGTCGCCTGGTAGAATTTTGCACGGAACATGTTTTAATCGTAACAAACACGTAGTTTAAGAATCACAAAAGAAGGTTGTATACGTGGAAGAGACCAAGAGACACCGGAAGGTATCAGATAGATTTTATAATGGTAAGACATAGGTACCGGAACCAGGTTATAAACTGCAGGACATATCCAGGGGCAGATATAGACTCTGACCATAACTTGTTGGTCATGAACTGTAGGCTGAAGCTGAAAAAACTGCAGAAAGGTAGGAAAATAAGGAGATGGGACTTAGATAAACTGAAGGAACGTGAAGTTCTGGAGAATTTCAGAGGGAGATTTGGACAACAATAAAACAGTAGAAGAGGAATGGGTAGCATTGAGAGATGAAATAGTGAAGGCAGCAGAGGACAAAATAGGTAGAAAGGCAAGACCTACAAAAAATCCTACAGTTAATTGATGAAAGGAGAAAATATAAAAATGCAGTAAATGAAACAGGCAAAATGGAGTACAGACGACTAAAAATGAGATTGACAGGAAGTGCAAAATGGCTAAGCAGGAGTGGCTAGAAGCCAAATGCAAATCTGTAGAAGAATGTATAAGAAGGGGGAAAATAGATACCGCCTACAGAAAAATAAAAGACACATTTGGGGACAAGAAAAGTAATTCTACGAATATCAAGAACTCAGATGGGAAACCAGTTCTCAGCAAAGAAGAGAAAGCTGAAAGGTGGAAAGAGTACATAGAGCAGCTCTACAAAGGAAATGAACTTAGAGACGATGTTGTAGGAAGGGAAGAGGAAGTAGATCAAGATGAAATAGGAGATACTATACTGAGAGATGAATTTGAGAGAGCCCTGAAAGACCTAGGTCGGAACAAGGCCCCAGGAGTAGATGACATACCCTCAGAGCTACTAAAGTCTCTGGGAGAGCCAGCCATGACAAGACTATTTGAACTGGTGGGTAGGATGTATGAGACAGGCGAAATGCCCTCAGACTTTAAGAAAAATGTAATAATCCCCATTCCAAAGAAATCAGGCACAGACAGGTGTGAAAATTACAGAACCATCAGTTTGATAAGTTATGGTTGCAAAATTTTAACACGAATTATCTACAGGAGAATGGAAAAGCTGGTATAAGCTGACCTCGGGGAAGATCAGTTTGGATTGAGGAGGAACATAGGAACCCGGGAGGCAATACTCACTTTACGTCTTATCTTAGAAGATAGATTAAGGAAAGGCAAACCTACATTATTAGCTTTTGTAGATTTGGAGAAAGCATTTGACAATGTTGACTGGAATACACTCTTTCAAATTCTGAAGTCAGCAGGGGTAAAATACAGGGAAAGGAGAATTATTTACAACTTGTACAAAAGCCAGACCGCCGTTATTAGACTCGAAGGGCATGAAAGGGAAGCATCAGTTGGGTTGTAGCCTTTCTCCGATGTTATTCAATTTGTACATCGAGCAGGCGGTGAAGGAAAGCAAGGAAAAATTTGGAATAGGGATTAAAGTTCAGGGGGAAGAAATAAATACATTGCGTTTTGCTGATGACATTGTAATTCTGTCAGAGACAGTAAAGGACCTGGAAGAGCAGTTGAATGGAATGGACAGCGTGTTGAAGAGAGCGTATAAAATGAACATTAACAAGAGCAAAACAAAAATAATGGAATGCGGTCTTAGAAAATCAGGCGATGCTGAAGGAATTAGATTAGGTAACGAATCAATGAAGGTGGTAGATGAGTTTTGTTACTTGGGTAGTAAAATAACATGCGATGGTCGCAGTACAGAGGATATAAAATGCAGAATGGCAATGGGAAGAAACGCATTTTTGAAAAAGAGAAATTTGCTAACATCGAATATTAATTTAAGGGTAAGGAATTCTTTTCTGAAGGCATTTGTGTGGAGTGTTGCGTTGTACGGGAGTGAAACATGGACGATACGCAGTGCAGACAGGAAGATAATAGAGGCTTTTCAAATGTGTTGCTACAGAAGAATGCTGAAGTTAGGTGGGTAGATCGCATAACTAATGAAGAGGTACTTAACAGAATTGGTGAGAAAAGGAATTTTTGGCATACCCTGACTAAAAGAAGGGATCGCTTGGTAGGACATATTCTTAGACATCGGGGAATCGTAAATTTAGCATTGGAGGGAAGTGTGTGGGGTAAAAATAGCAGAGGGAGACCAAGAGACGCGTATAGTAAGCAGATTCAAGTGGATGTGGGTTGTCGTTCTTATGAGGAGATGAAAAGGCTTGCTCAGGATAGAGAGGGTGGAGAGCTGCATCAAACCGGTCTCCGGACTGAAGACCATAACAACAACAGGTGTAAATTTACCGAAGCATGTGAGCGCCGAAGTCCAGAATTTTTGGGCTGAGAACTGTGGTCGATGGAACATTGTTATCTGTAATTTAAGAGGATAACTACAGATTATTTATTATCTACAATACAGAAATATTGAGATATCACGTATACGGGGTTATCCGACATGCTGATGACGTCATCGGTCAAAGCTGACAGGCGGTATCCCAGTCTTCAGTATGCCCGGCCTGGTAACCACTCACCAACGAGCACCTGACCAAATTATAGAGAGGAATACTGGTCTTACAGCACTATTCATTTAAAAATCTTACATCTTATAAAATAGGCTCTCTGTGTGTGTGTGGGGGGGGGGGTGTATGTATGTATGTTCCACATCTCCTCCTAAACTACTGGACCGATTTCAACCAAACTCGGTACACATGTTCCTTAATATCAGACAACAATCGCTGTTGGGGTAAGAATCACCTCAGACATATACGTAACGAGCTTTGACGTCATAAACAATGAAATGAGCGAAAAACTGCTGCGTCAAACGAAAATGCTGCAAATTTCCTCCTAAACCACTGGACCGATTTCAACCTTATTTGGTACATATATTCCTTACCGTGAGGTAACAATTCCTGTAGGAGCACGAACCACATACGCCACGTGATTCAGGAGATACAACGTCATGAAAAATACGAATCGCAAAAAACTGCTACTAATGCGACCAGACTTTATAAATACACTATGTAAGAATGACAGTACTTGGCGACTTTCAATAAACTGTAAACATAATTTCAAATCTTTATTAAAATTTTTCTCGCAGACAACTACATCAAAATAATGAAAGAAAAAAAAGTTTCTCGCTTACTACTTTTCCGCTGTTCATGGAGCAAAACTATGTCTTTCGGTATAACGTTACAATTTATAATTTCTACACTACCAATGGTACTCGCAGGAAATTTTGCAGTCAGGATATACACTTAATGCTGAATGTACGTTTGGTATTGTATCACAGTAAGACATGTAGTTGATGAGATATGAGGACGTACAGAGTAACTTTCATGGAAAACCGCCCCATCAAGCATCACGTTTAAATCTATTACTTCTTTACTACTAACCATATTCGCAACAGATTTTACCGACATACAGCACTTATACAAATCAATATATTCCTGCGAAATTTTACAATTGTGCAACATATCTACACTGATGATAAACCTGTAAATGTAGCCCTGTCGCTGTTCGCTTCAATCTTCAAAACTGCTGGACCAATTTTCATGCGGTTTTCACAGGAAACATGAGCGAAGATTGGTTCAGGATCCAGGCATGAATTCATCAAAATCAGATCACGAAAAAAAAATCGCAATCTTAAGTGTTCATCCATTAGAAATACTAAATCTCCTAAACTACTTCACGGATTTGCATGGAGCAACTGCGTTTCATAAAAGTGAAAAACAGGGAAATTGTTTTGGAGTATGGATTGCGTAGTACAGCAATAGAGGCGCTGTAGTTCACTAAAGAACTAATAAACACCGCTGCTGCATAATAAATATGGAGTAATACAACAAGGAAGCGAACGTCTGTGACAGAATTAAGCAGTGTTATATCTACGAATACCAATAAACATTGA
This sequence comes from Locusta migratoria, assembly GCA_026315105.1. NCBI lineage: Eukaryota > Metazoa > Arthropoda > Insecta > Orthoptera > Acrididae > Locusta > Locusta migratoria. The sequence continues at coordinate 307,198,530 of CM048751.1, forward strand.
ACATAGTGTTACTGATTTCACTTTGTGTATTAAATACTTAACATTTCTTTGCTTATTTTGGCACGTTTTCCCTTTTGTATAAACTGTATGAAGATACATAGTTTCGGACGATGACTTTTACTTACATTTGACATCTTGGCTAGGACCACTGAGTTTATTGACAGAGCGATCGAATCGAACAAGGATTCTATTTTTACTGACAGATGCGGAACCCTGAAAAGCCATGATACACACAGGCCCTCCTTCAACAGCCGTTGCGAAGCACGGACATATAAGCTAGTATATGATAAAACATTAATGACATATACTGTCAATGCGTGTTTTTTTAAAGCTACAAACTCACTACTTCATAAGTAGTTTGTAAGTTTAGGGACTGATGACGCCGCAGTTAAGTCCCATAAACTTAACAAGCATTTCAACTTTGAACATACTCCCCTGCCTCCTTCTTTCTCTCTTATAGTGAATAGTCCTAAAATATATGTCAAAAATGAAACAGCCGCCAGAGGAATGTGTGGTCGGTAATAACGCTTGGAGCCGGTAGAGAGCGCTGAAGTGTGCTGTTTACAAGCGCTTGGCCGGTTGTGATCATTATTCCACGCAAGGATATCAAGCAGCATGCTACTGTTACCATACCGGGTGTGTTTAACATACATAACCTTAACCTGTCGATCCATGGTAACCAACACGGCATAATACCTCATACCTACAAAGAATGGTTTTTCATCAGTGTTTGGACAGGTATTGTGAACAATAAGTTAGTAGCGCCGTACATTCTAACCAGCGAGCACAGACTAACAAAGAGTGTCTATACATCAGCATACAGGCAGTAAGCAGTACAGCCCTCTTGGATGGGTGTAGAAACGCAGTTGTGTCGATAAATGGGTAGTCGTTCAAATGACGCTCGCCTCAAGTAAATTTTCATTTGAACCCCTTAGGACAGAAAAAAAATTACCAAATTTTTCACGCAAACATGTGAATACTGAACGCATTCAATAGTGTTCTTAGCAAGTACAACACGTATTGTGTTCGCATAAAAATAATAATTGAAACTATTACTTCTATATGAAATAAAAACTAAGACACGAAAAAGTTATTCGCCTGCGCTTATTTTTCCTTTTCTTTTCTTTTTTGTCAGGAAATTTTAGTCAGCGAGAAAGCTGTAGTTAATGAAATGAACTTTTCTTTTTATTTTAACAACTTTTCTTTTTATTTTAACAACTTTTCTATAGCTCCCTTGTTTTGTCACAAATTTGGATAGAATACAGTTGTGGAACCTTTCAAATTCTACTCGTTACTTTCAGCAAGACTGCTCACCAGCAAGCACAGATTTTGTTGCCCACTCACCTTGTAATTTGTGATCAATTTTAGGATACAATTTTCGGTATTAAATAACCATGATGTAATACTTTATATTTGTCTTGTTACTAACTAGCTGAATCCTCCCCGTCTTTTCATGGTTAATCTTTAAAGTTCTTTAACTCGAGAACTGCAGAATGTATCGTGATGCGGTTTCTTTCAATTTCTTCGGTATAATGCTGGGTTCAATGAAAAATAATTGAATAAAAATAATAACGAAGAATGGTTTACAACTTTCGGACTTTAGTAACCGTTGTGGCGTAAACTATGAGATTTGCGTCAAAGTGCATAGTATAGAATTATAGAACTCACGACAACATTAAAAAAAAAGCCCCGAGATCATATGTCTAACTTTAACAGATCTCCCACAATCACTATAGCCTTAAAGAATCTGTCGCCAGCACATTAGAAGAGAAAAATGATAAATGTGGTTCACTCGTAAGAGTTAGATATATGTACTCGTTTTTTTTTTTTAATTTTAATTTTAATTTAATTTTTTTAGATGTCTGTGAGTTCTGCAAATATCTTCTATGTACAGTGGTCTAGCTCTTATAGGTGACTGAAGTGCAGAAGCGGTAAACGATTCTACGTTACTATTCTTATTTTAGTTGTTTCACAAGTTCCTATTGACATTAAATATAATCTAAGTTTATCGCAGGATTCTAATGAAGAAACTGAATGAAACCGCATGACGCTACGTTCCGTACTCCTCGAGTTATAAAACGTTACAGGGACAGGCAGAGGGGATAATGTGCTTCTATTTTATATAATAGTATCATTTGCTATCCCAACCTGAAATTTGTAATTATTTAAGGCAACTTAAGTTGTCAAAAAAAGGAACGCCTTAAAATCTATGAAAAAGGAATTAACAGACAGCGAACTCAATGAACTAGCCTGCGCTCGGCCGCCATGTTGGTTGGGTGTCGCGCTCTCAGCCGGCTTCATTCACTGTCATTGTAAGGGCTCTTTGCTCGCTGACTTTAAGTAGTCACTTAACTGACCACACATACCAAATATTCCTAAAGGAAGTCTTGCCTTATGTTCTGGACAATTTTCCACTATCTGTTCGCAGAGGAGTGTGGTTCCAGCACTATGGAGTCCCAGCGCACTTCAGTCGAAACGTCAGGAATCGTGAGGACGTCGTCTACGACCAGCAGTGGAGAGAACGGGGCGGACTAGTTCCCTGGCCAAGCCGTACACCTGATTCAACCTGCGTGGATTTCTTCCTTTGGCCCCCCCAGAAGGCTCACGGTTCTTTCGTGAGTACGTGCGTGGCGAGCACGGGGCCCCGAGCTAATGCAGTCTTCCTTCCTTCTTTACATCCCGGACTGAATATCCTTTCCCCCTCCCCTCCTTTCCTAACCTCACTCCTTCCCCTCCACATCGGGAGACTGATAATCTAAGCAATTTAGTCTCCCTATCCCAACCAAACCAACCGTTGCCACAATCCCATCTATCTTTGGGATCATATTAAAAGCCTGGTATAATGGAGTGCCGTCACATCTGAAGATGATGATGTTGCCCGCGTGTGTGTTGGTGTTGGATATGGGGTCTTCGTGCCTTACGTCGTTTCTACTGTACGCCGATACACGCAGAGTCGCTGTGAATCGTGTACCGCTGTAGGTGGCCGCTCTCTCGAATAAATCTTGTACACTATGGAATAAAGTTTTGGTCTTTACTTCCCTTTGCAGTTTTTTTGTTTCGTACTTGCGCATACGCTAGCGCCGTAATACACTCCTGGCCATTAAAATTGCTGCACCACGAAGATGACGTGCTACAGACGCGAAATTTAACCGACAAGAAGAAGATGCTGTGATATGCAAATTATTAGCTTTTCAGATCATTCGCGAAACGCTGGCGCCGTTGGCGACACCTACAACGTGCTGACATGGGGAAAGTTTCCAACCGATTTCTCATACACAAACAGCAGTTGACCGGCGTTGCCTGGTGAAACGTTGTTGCGATGCATCGTCTGAGAAGGAGAAATAATACCATTACGTTTACGACTGTGGTAAAGGTCGGATTGTAGGCTATCGTGATTACGGTTTATCGTATCGCAATATTGCTTCTCGCGTTGGTCGCGATCCAATGACTGTTAGCAGAATACGGAATCGATGGGTTCAGGAGGGCAATACGGAACGCCGTGCTGGATCCCAACGGCCTCGTATCACTAGGAGTCGAGATGACAGACAACTTATCCGCATGGCAGTAACGGATCGTCTCGATCCTGAGTCAACAGATGGGGACGTTTGCAAGACGACAACAACTACTATTTGCACGGACAGTTCGACGATTTTTGCAGCAGCATGGACTATCAGCTAGGAGACAATGGCTGTGGTTACCTTTGACGCTGCATGACAGACAGGAGCGCCTGCGATGGTGTACGCAACGACGAACTTGGGTGCTCGAATGTCAAAACGTCATTTTCGGAGGAATCCAGGTTCTGTTTACAACATCATGATGGTCGCATCCGTATTTGGCGCCATCGCGGTAAACGCACATTGGAAGCGTGTATTCGTCATCGCCATACTGGCGTATCATCCGGCGTGATGGTATGGGGTGCCATTGGTTACACGTCTCAGTCAACTCTTGTTCGCATCGACGGCACTTTGAACAGTGGTCGTTACATTTCAGATGTGTTACGACGCGAGGCTCGACCCTTTTCGATCCCTACGAAATCCTACATTTCAGCAGAGTAATGCACGACCGCATGTTGCAGGTGCTGTACGGGCATTTCCGGATACGGGAAATGTTCGACTGCTGCTTTGGCCAGCACATTCTCCAGATCTCTCACCAATTGAAAATGTCTAGTCAGTGGTGGCCGAGAAACTGGCTCGTCACAATACGCCAGTCACTACTCTTGATGAATTGTGTTATAGTGTTGTAGCTGCATGGGCATCTGTACCTGTACACGCCATCCAAGCTCTGTATGGCTCAATTCCTAGGCGTATCAAGACCTTTATTACGGCCAGAGGTAATTATTCTGGGTATTTCTCAGGATCTATACACCAAAACATGTCAGTTCTAGTATAATATATTTGTCCAATGAATACCTGCTTATCATCTGCATTTTGGCCCACTTTAAGTTACGGTAGTAACACTAAAAGTGGGCCTTTGCGATCTTCTTTTGACAGCTCGAAATGTAAATGCAAATAACGGCTTAACCATGCATCTGACACAAAAATTAAATAACAGAATTTGTAGAGGAGAAAATTCTCTACAACTTTGCTCTCTTATGTTTTTTTTTCATATCTCGTATCGTTTCAGAGATATTTGCAAAAATAACGGCGATTTCGGGATGTATGTCTGTCTGTCTGTAAGGTGTTCCCTGTTTTAAAGACGAACCGTTCAACCGATCAGCACCAAATTTTGCACACATAATTGTAGGCCGCCAGAGACAGGAACCTCCATTTTTCAAATTTTTCGGACAAAAAATACGGTAGTAATACCAAAAAATGTCGTTTGTAATATAATTGTAATTGCAAACGAACCGTTCATCTGACACGAAAGTTAAATAACCTAATTGGTAGAGGGGAAAATTCTCTACAACTTCGCTCTATTATGTTTTTTCTTTTTTTCATATCTCGTTCGTTCGAGTGATATTTGCAAAAATAACGGAGTTTTGACACCTTTCATTGAATTAACGAAAACCAGCCGTTCGCAGATGTCACGTGACATTCCTCGCCCAGAACTCTCTGTGGCATACGCCATCTTGCGTTGCGTATTTGATGATTTTCTTATTGTAACTTACACGTTGTCATTTCAAAGCAATGGCGCACTGAAGAATTAACAAAAACACGTCGTCCTTCGTACGATAAATGATAATCTAGTGTCTACAAATGCCATATTAGCATCAGTTAACAACTACTATCAATAGTATAAGATTAGAGAATACAACTCGCAACTGTCAGCTGTAGCGTTGTGGGTAATGCGTTGGACTGTGACGTTGGAGGTCAGTGGTTCTAAGCCCGCTGCTGTCTATTTTTTTCCCTAAAGGGGCTTCAGACACTCTTGTTAATTAATTTTTTTATTAAAAAACAGGTAAAGCAGTCAACAATCCGAAGATTGGTTTGAACACCACAGTGCTTTACTAGGCATGGTCCTGTTTGGAGGTGGTATGCCGTTGCCTTCCTCCGACCTTCGAACTGACTTACCCAGCCAGTTATAGGGGGACCTACAGTTTACTGTGAGTTCCGAACCACGGTGCTACTCGGTATTTTTCACATGAGCAATACTGCCAGAGGTGAAAGAAGTGGAAAGTGACAGATAAAAATCCCACGACCTGGCGGTGATCGAACCCGGGTCCTTTGGATTTGTAGTCTGGCACTCTACCACTGTGCAATTATTTAGATTATTATTTTGGTCCAAAATGTTTGCAACTCTTATAAAACTACAAATATAAATTGGGCCGTAAAACATGTCAGTGCGATTTTTTCTTGGTGTAGAAATTTTTATTGGCCAGTAGTGGACATCGTTCTTAAAATTTTGAATGTGTCTGCGTGTGTCATAGATCTGCCCTGTTTGAACAGCAGTGCTAGGTGAGTGTTTCAGGTGCACCGACAGACGTCTGGCGGCCTTGACGTCGGTTCGCCGTCCCCTACCGGTGGTGGTCCCTTCCGTGTTCCCGCCCCTCCCATAGCTCCCTCCCACAGCTCCCTCCCGCCCCTTCGGCGCTACCGTTCCCGTGAAGAACGGCGGCTTTTGTGCTGGCGCGTGACCTGCAAGCCAACTGGCCGGTGTCTGCGCGGACTCTGGAAGCAGGGTGGGCGCCCCTTCCCCGGCGGTAACTCGACAATTACATTGCCGGCGCGCCGACAAGGGTTGAAACAGCCGTCGAGGGGCGCACCAGCCGCGGACGACGTTTTATACCACCTAGCAGGTCCAATAGCCCTAAAACCGTGGGCCACACTCACCGTAAGGCATTTCGTCGTAGATGGTCACCAAACGTAGTAACAGCTTTTCATACTACATTACGTCTGTTTCATAATTCTACTGACTTTTTATTCGCTGTTATTTTTTCATTCTATGATACTTTCTTTTACTTTGTAATCTTCTTGCGTCGTTAATAACCTGTAATTAAGAGCATGCAGGATGGCTTATTGGTTCGCCACACGGCAGCTACTGTAAGCACTAGCCAGTGTGAGGATATGCACAGGTAATCAGTGACACCGAGAATTTACGGTTTCCTCTTAGCGCCATATCTGAATTTCGGTAGCAGGAAAAGGAAGGGAAGGAAAAATAGTAGGTGAATATGGACTGGGCAAAAGGAATGAAAGCCGCCTGATAGAATTTTGCATGTAAGATAATTTAATCATAACAAACACCTGGTTTAAGAATCTTGAAAGAAGGTTGTATACGTGGAAGAGACCACGAGACACTGGAAGGTACCAGATAGATTTTATAATCGTGAGACATAGATTTCGTAACCACGGTCTTAAAATGTAAAACTTATCCAGGGGCAGATGTAGAATATCACCACGTCTTACTGGTTATTAACTGTAGGCTGAAACTGAAACAAGAAATAATAATAATAATTCGACATCTTTCAGTCCGTACTTTCGCTTGATGGTGGGTTCCTTTTATTTTCGCTATTAGTTACAGTGTACCATCAATTTATGTAAAGTATTGCAACGAATTTTAATGAATTTGTAGAAGTGAATGCATTGAGTAGACTATCCGTGTGCTTGACTGTAGTTCATACTTAGCTGCTTATGATATTCAGATGACATGGTGGTTCGATGTAACCTTAAATGTGATCTGCAGACTATGCCATGTAGATGCAGGTAGATGTAGATGTACCGAAATTTTATTCGAAATTCAGAGAACAACGAAAGTTCCTCGGTACTTGGCGTCACTTACTTGGACGACGAGATTGCCCGAAAGTAGCGGTGTCTGCTGCTTAGGTCTACTGCATGTTATCTGACTCACGAAACTGACAGAGAATCTCACCGCAAAACGTTTAGAACAAGAGTTTCTAAATGTGGGACGACACTTCATTAGTGAATGGCGAATTATTTTGCTTGACGCAGCTCCTTTTCCGGCACATGTCTGGATTGTAGGCAACACTCGCGTAATGCAGCGAAGTGTCTTCCTCTCAGAGACACAACAGTGACAAACGTGTTCTTCCACATACTGATTTTTTTTTTCAAGATTTGTAAGAGCACATTCCCTCATTTACGACGGCCAGCAGACATTTTGTTTTCTGAGCTGATATTCTGCAATTATATTTAGTAATGCATACTCCAAATCGAAGTCAGGTAACAAGTAGTTTTCCTGCTGCTACACAAACCAGTGGGCGCAGGATATTGTGTTCCATAGGAAATGCGTAAGAATAGTGATTCTTATTGGTCTTTGACTTACATGTACTTGCAAAAAGTGTGTACGTATGGCATCAAGTGAGAATTTGTAAAAAGGAAAAACGTCAGTCAACTCTAAAAACGAAAGTCTTTAATGACGACTTTTCTTTCTGTTGCAGGTACGTTTCATGCTGATGCCTCACATTCAACAACACTGATATCATATTCATCTACTAGATATGGCAACATACAGCTGAATGAGGTGAGTAACGAATGATAAGTAGTGTTGTTGGCTTCTTTGTGGTGGGATATAAGTGCTGATTTTAACCAAAATGAATCCTTAATCCTTAGGTGGTTGTGTGTGGTGAATATGTTCTACGTACTGGAGTCAAAAAGTGTGTGACACTTTCAGGAAATCAGGAATATGAAATCTCCCTGTTGCACTTCATAGCTCTCAATATGCTAGGAAAAAACAAAAGCAATGCTTCCTAACGCAGAGACACTACTGTATAGACAAAACTTTTCCGTCTGATGATAGTTTTGTAATTATTCTGGTCCGTTCTTTTATATGACTTATAGACGGGAGTGGCCTCCGCTTCCTTTCAGGCACTTGAGATTTTCCGTTGAACTTCTATGTGATATTCAGCGATGTCAGAAATACATTGAAGAGGTTCGAAGCTTCGGGATAAATGAAAACTAAGTAAAGGGCTAGTGGCGTGAGGTGCTCTTTGGAAAATCGAATTAGGAATCCACCCAAAACTGACGGGACATTAAACCCTAAGATTCCTTCCATTCGAAAGTGTGCCTTGTGTTTGAACAGTGGTATGTGTGTGAGATACTCCTCCGTGAACGATTTCTTAAACGTGAAATTTGAAACTTCAGATTTTATTTTGCTGTCTTCTATTACTGCAGTACGGCCTTGTGGCAAAGGGTCGAGAGCATAACTTACATTTCTAGAAGAAGCAGAAGAATAAAGGAAGCCTTAAATCTCGTCGACAACGTGGTCGTTAGAGACGAAACTCACTCTGGAATTGTGTGGGTCACGAAGGGGAAGGACGTCCGCGTGACGTTCAAAGAAAGCATCCCGCCATTTGCCTGGAGTGATGTATGGAGGTTACGGTAAACATTAACCTGGATCGCCGGCGGTGGTTTTGAACCGCTGTCCTCGCCAATGCGAATCCCGTGTGGAACAATTACGGCACTTCACTCGGTCGTTTCTTGAACAGTTAGCCAATATACTGCTTCCTCCTACGTGTATCTCCCGAAGAGATCACACGCATAAAATTACAGAGATTACAGCCCACACGAAAGCATACCAGTACTTTTTTTTTCCTGTGAATCATTTGCGACTGTAATTCTTTCTTTCTTTTGCAACCCTACAACCCCCTAGATCACACACCATATCAAAAGGTAAAAAAGTAAAGCAGTCAACAATCCGAAGATTGGTTTGAACACCACAGTGCTTTACTAGGCATGGTCCTGTTTGGAGGTTGTATGCCGTTGCCTTCCTCCGACCTTCGAACTGATATACCTAGCCAACGGTACAAAGCAGAAAATTATGAAAACGAAAATGTAACGCAACAGATATGCAAGAGTGGCGTATGAATGTAGAAGTTTCTTCTGACACAAAGGACAGAAAACACCCTAGACGCCTAGGCCTTCCTGAGAACAATTATTGGACCACAATGTAAACCAAAGATACGCAACTGGCCATTAAAATTGCTACATCAAGGAGAAATGCAGATGATAAACGGGTATTCATTGGACAAATATATAATACTAGAACTGACAAGTGATTACATTTCCACGCAATTTGGGTGCATTGATCCTGAGAAATCAGAACCCAGAACAGCCACCTCTGGCCGTAATAACGGCCTTGATACGCCTGGATATGCCTGGGCATTGAGTCAAACAGAGCTTGGACGGCGTGTACAGGTACAGATGCCCGTGCAGCTTCAACACGATACCACAGATCATTAAGAGTAGTGACTGGCGTATTGTGACGAGCCAGTTGCTCGGCCACCATTGACCAGACGTTTTCAATTGGTGAGAGATCTGGAGAATGTGCTGACCAGGGCAGCAGTAGAACATTTTCCGTATCCAGAAATGCCAGTACAGGACCTGCAACATGCGGTCGTGCATTATCCTGCTGAATTGTAGGGTTTTCTTAGGGATCGAATGAAGGGTAGAGCCACGGGGCGTGACACATCTGAAATGTAACGGCCAGTGTTCAAAGTGCCGACGATGCGAACGAGAGGTGACCGAGACGTGTAACCAATGGCACCCCATAACAACACGCCGGGTGATACGTCAGTATAGCGAAGACGATTACATGCTTCCAATATGTGTTCACCACGATGTCGCCAAACACGGGTCGACCATCATGATGCTGTAAACAGAACCTGGATTCATCCGAAAAAATGACGTTTGCCATTCGTGCAACCAGGTTCGTCGTTGCGTACACCATCGCAGGCGCTCCTGTCTGTGATGCCGCGTCAAGGGTAACCGCAGCGAGAGGCGTGCAGCGAGCCTGCGCTGTCCGCCCGGGCCCGTAGCCGCGCCATTTACAAATCCTGTATTGAAAAAGATAGCAGGCAGCTTAAATGACCTATGCATTTTATACCATACAACCGCGAGTGAAATAGAGCTGTCTCATTTCACGAGTAATTGCGAGTGAAGGAGCATCAATGCCGCGATAGCAAGTGTATGTATCCAGCGCGTGTTCTAACAGCGTTTCTGTCGACATTTCGATAAATTTCTTGATGTATCCTTGCTGAAAGAAAAAAGGATGATCGGGTTGTTACGTTCAGTTGCAATCGAAGTCATTAGAAACGATTAACTGGTAGAATGTTGGAAGGTTCAGCTTACGCTCAAGCACTCCAAGGGAAGTAAACTAATTAATATCCATCGATAAAGGCGTGTGGTCCATATTTGTTTTATTTTTCCCCCTTTTCCGTTTAGCTAGGGCGAGCTGAAATCCCATTAATCCCATCTCATCCACTGTATTGCTGTTAATTTTCATCTTTGGTCGTGTGATGGCGCTGTGTGCTCGCTTGCTCGGTGTGTGATGTCTTTCGGTTGTTATTGAGAACCGAGCTTTTAAACGTCGTTGCACACTGCTGCTCGCGTTGGTCGCGATATAATGACATCGTGGAACAATTCTGTAGAGACGTGTGCAGTCCGAATCACCGAAGTACAGCGAACAGTCTGACTATGGACTGAGAACATGATCACAATGTGTGCTTCATTCGATTGTGGGAGATGTCACATGATTGTATCATAAATTAAAAACTGTACTTTGATTTTACTAATCTGATATTTGTTTGAGATATTACCATTTATCAATAATTTTCATTTCATTCTTATTTTTGTCTATTACAGTTCTACTTAACGGTAAGCGAAGAACAAAGCTTGTTACAAAAGGTGGATATTTCTTCACAGATAATCCAAATATGCAACAGAGAATAGGGGTTACTATTTATTATTTCGAACTCACGCCCCCGGGTGTGGTGCAGGGTGGGTGGTCGATATGTATGTTCATGGATGTCCATCTTGGAGATGAACAACTTTTATTAGAACCTTGTTTAATCCTATTTGTATATATCCAAATATTCCGAAAAACAGTTTTAAATGCCTCGAATGATTCGCCCTGATAATGTACTGTGTTTTAAATGTGATGCTGCAAAGTTAAGATTTATTGCTTTAATTGACTGTTCTGCCGGTTCTTGGTACAGTATTTAATTCATACTGAATGTGTGGTGTCGCACAAGTACAAAGTGCGCGCCACCTACTTTCGCCGCGCGCCGCCATGCACGCACGGCGCGGCGATCTTACGACGACAGCCACGAGCGCCCTCTGCTGCAACCCCGCTCGTGGCCACCACGGAAAGACACTTGGCACTTGGGACTGAGATAGCAACCAGTTAGGACCTTCGTAATCAGATAGGCACCAGTGAAGACTTTGCTATTGTACAGGCACTAGGCAGGCCTCTACAACTATGTATCAACATTCTGCAGTACTATGTAAAAGTTAAGTATTGTTACATTCTGTGCAATATATAGCACCGGCGTGCTATCTTTGTTACTGTGTCGGTCTCGTTCCACTCGGCCACCGACACCTACGAGACACAAAAGCGGCGACGAGGCTGGGACACAAAAGAATGAAACACGCGACGATTGTGAAATTAACTTTCGCTAACATTAAAGTCGTGAAAAACCACCTGATTGCGACGGGGATTCTGTCAAAGACTATTCACTTCAGCTAAGCAGACAGGTCCTTCTTCGAAGACGAGAGATGTTTTGCTATAGTCCCAAGGAGCTGTCCTAAAGTACTTTACTTGAACACGGCGATTTTCTGAGCTAGACATTCTGTCAGCTTCACATTACCATGCCATCCAAAAGTAGCGGAATTCGTAACATAAAAGGCTTGTTTTGTCATAAGATTGGCTGCTTGCACACTATCTTAAAATTCTGACAATATTAAATAGAGAAATTATAAACATCCACCTTGGAACTGTTTACCAGTAGTTCAAATAATGTATAAAATAAATAAAAAAGTCAGCATTCATGAGCCTGAACTACACAATATTGGTGTAAAGTTACTGAAGAAGTAGGCAAATATTCGTTATGTAGTTACATATAATGATAACAAAGGGGTACATCATGTTGCTCCCAATTGCAAGTTCCTTTGGAGGATACAATGATCTGATTATATTTCGTAATAAATTATTATAATAAGTATCATAAAATCTTAAAGGAATAGATAAAAATGTCAAGTTTTCAAGATGACAGCTTGAGCTAATAAGATACCATCTAAGACATTTTTGGTTGAAATCTCATGACACATTATTCAAGTATTGTGAACAATAACTTCTGTACATTTGAAGATATTAATATCATTGTTGTTTCATGAGATGTGCTAATATTTCTAACATCATAGATCCCTCCTAACTGATGTGAACATAACACTCTGATTTATTATTTATTTCCAAGTTAAGATAGTGTCCATCTTTCCAGTATCTGCCAGAGCATCCACTAAGACATTTCCCTGTCTTTCACCTCGTTCCCACAGTACAGGTTCAACTCACTTCTGGCGGTTTTCTGTTGACCACCAGGGTCTCAGTGAAAGCCACGTACTCAGTGGTTGGCACGGTCCTCCAAAATGATAGCAGCACATTTTGCCCAACTGCACGAGTGTCGACCGCCCTACATACAGTTCCAGAATAATTACGTGGCATGTTGGGTATGTGTCTGTTATATCACAACAGAGAAAATTATGAAATTGGAATTGTAAAGTCTTCCTTTAATAATGATAATGTGACCTAAAGTGAGTCACAGTTTGAGACGAGAGGACGAGCTGCCACCAGAGAGTTCTCCCGATTGAATAGGGTGGCTTAACTGGCCGTGCTATTGGTCTGTGTGAACTGGCCGGATCGGTCACAGTACAGTACAGCTGCCAGTCCTCTGTGTGCTGATGAGCTGCCCACGGTGCATTCAGGCCGGCCCGGCCTCAGTTCCGCGGGTCGCCGCCAGGGGGCGTCTCTTGTCGGCAGGCCGTGCTCTGCCGGCTGCCTATTGTCAGGGGCCGCATTCAGGCTGGAGCCGACACTGCTGATCTGCTGCTGCTGCAGCCACCGCTGACTGCTGTCAGCCTGGCTGACAATTACTCCAGCAATTACTCCACGAACCAGGGCACTCTAGAGGGAAGAGGAAGGGAGGGAGCTTAGAGTTCAATGTCCAATCAACAGTGTGGTCATTAACTAGACGAGAAGGTTATTCAGTAAATTCGGGTCACGGAAAAGGTCTCAACCTCTGCTGCTCGAAAGTTATTAGCGAGTCGGAAGCCCACTGTCCTTCCAGCGGGCACATACAGTAAGGTCCTCCCCCCCCTCCCCCCCGACCTACCAAGGAGACAGGTACACAGAGGTGTGATTTCACTTTCACTGACACAGTTGAGCTACAGGCCAACCCGAAGATTGCCTTTTCCACGTCCCCACTCCCTCCTGTTCCTTTTAAAGTTCAGTCTTCGTCAACCTCTAATAAATTGCGGGCACCTAAACGAGATGCATCGACTTCAAAAAAGGAACCTGTCCATGAAGATTTTCTACATACACAAGCTTCTCAACTGTCAACTACCTCTTCTTCTCACCGCCATTCTTCCAAAAGTACTAACAAAAAAAAAGCACTATTGTTAGCAGGGCAACCGGCGTTTTACCGGCGGAGGATGCTGCCCCTACCAATCAATTCGGGAAGGCGGCAGAAATTCCAGTCCCACTGATGGACCAAGATTTCCTACCAATGGATTGCGATAGCAGTGCTCCCTCGAAGTCATGCCCTCAGCGGCCGTCGAGGTGACTCCCTTTTGCCTCATTCTTCTCTTTTCTCCCCTTATTCTTATGGCGCTTCTTCAATGGAATATTCGAGTCATTCGCTTCAATCGCGAGGAATTAAAATTACTCCTTCGATTGTACTGTCCGCTAATAGTTAGGATCCAAGAAACCAAGTTACGCCCACAGGATCATATAGCCTCCCTCAATATATCTCTGTGCGTTATGACCTACCTCCTGTGAATGGTATTCCAGCCCATGGAGGGGTTTCGTTGCCCGTTCGGAATGACATCTATTCTCATCCCATCTCTCTGCACACTCACATACAGGCAGTTGCCATCCGCATCACTCTCCCCACCCTTTCCTTCTCTCTCTGCAATATCTATACCTGTCATAGACCTACTTTACTAGGGAAGATGTGCTGCAACTTGTTGCCCAGCTTCCTCCACCTTTTGGTTTGCTTGGCGGCTTCAACGCCCACCACCCCCTATAGCGTTCTTTAGCATCTTGCCAATGAGGCTCCCTTCTAGCGGACCTTTTCAACCATTTCAATCTTGTCTGCCTAAACACCGGTTCACCAACCTTCCTTTCAGATACAACGCACACCTATTCCCACTTGGCCCTCGCGATATGCACTCCTCAGCTAGCGCATCGGTTAGAGTGGTATGCCCATTCTGATAAGTACTCGGGCGACTATTTCCCTTGTGTAATCCACCTACTGCATCGTACGCCATCTCCGTGTTCTACCTGGAACATCTCCAAAGCCGACTGGGACTGTATTCTTCCATGGCGGTTTTCCACGACCAGAATTTCCCCAGCTGCGACAGTCAGCTCCATTACCTCACAGAGGTTATTCTCACTGCTGCAGAACATTCCATATCTCGTACTTCCTCTCCCCTGGTGGACTTCAGCATGCAGCGACGTTATTAGAACCCGGCGACGTGCTCTACGCACCTTTCAACGCCACCCAACGATGGAGAATTGCATTCATTACAAACGACTGCGAGCGCATTGCCGTCGTGTTATAAAAGAAAGCAATAAAGCTTGTTGGACTGCCTTCACTAATACTTTTAACAAATTCACTCCCTCCTCGGTTGTCTGGGGTAACCTGCGCCGGTTATCTGGCACTAAGGTCCACTCCCCAATTTCAGGTCTGACAGTAGCGAACGCAGTCTTTGTGGACCCCGTTGACGTATCCAACGCCTTAGGCCGCTTCTTTGCGGAGATTTCGAGCTCTGCTCGTTATAGCACCCTGCCTTCCTCCCTCGCAAACGGCAGAGGAAGCACGGCTGCCTTCTTTCCAATCTTTAAATCGTGAAAGATACAATGCCACCTTCACCTTGACCGTGCTCTCGCCATGTCCCGTTCCTCTGCTCCGGGGCCCGATGCCATTCATATTGAAATGCTGCAGAACCTTTCTCCTGCGGGTAAATGTTGCCTTCTCAGCACTTATAATCGCATATGGACTGAAGGTCAGCTTCCCACAAGTTGGCGTGATGCCATTGTTGTCCCCATCCCCAAACCAGGGAATGACAAACATAGTCCTTCCAGTTATCTCCCCATTTCTCTTACCAGCTGTGTCTGTAAGGTGATAGAACGCATGGTTAACGCTCGTTTGGTTTGGCTCCTTAATCCCGACATCTCCTTACCATTGTCCAATGTGGATTTCGTCGGCACCGCTCTGCAATTGACCACCTCGTCACCTCGTCGACTTTTATTATGAATAACTTTTTGAAAAAGCGACAAACGGTGACTGTGTTCTTTGATTTGGAGAAGGCCTACGACACCTGTTGGAGGGCGGGAATTCTCCGCACCATGCATACCTGGGGCTTTGCGTTCGTCTCTCCCTCTTTATCCGTGCATTTTTAACGGACCGACGTGGGTACGAGTGGGCTCTGTTGTGTCAGACCCTTTCTGCTAGGAGAATAGGGTGCCACAGGGCTCCGGTTTGAGTGTAGTACTCTTTGTCATAGCAATTAACCCAATTATGGACTGCCTCCCACCCGACGTTTCTGGTTTCCTCTTTGTGGATGATTTCACAATCTACTGCAGCGCTCAAAGAATGTGTCTACTGGGGCGCTGTTTCCAGCATTGACTTGACCATCTTTATTCTTGGAGCATCGCAAATGGCTTCCTTTTCTCCAATGAGAAAACAGTGTGCATCAACTTTTGGCTATACAAAGAGTTCCTTCGACCATCTCTACGTCTAGGCCCCGTTGCTCTCTCATTCGTGGAGACAACGAAATTCTTAGGACTAACGTTAGATAGAAAACTTTCTTGGTCTCCACACGTGTCTTTCTCTGGCTGGCCGTTGTACACGTTCCCTTGATGTCCTCCGCGTTCTTAGCGGTACGTCATGGGAAGCTGATGGAACCGTCCTTCACTTTTATCGGTCTATAGTCCGATCGAAGCTGGGTTACGGAAGCATTGTTTACGCATCCGCACGGCCGTCCATCTTACGCCGTCTTAACTCAGTTCACCATCGTGGGTTTCGCCTAGCGATTGGAGCCTTCTATACCAGCTCTATTGAAAGCCTCTGTGCAGAAGCTGCCGAATTACCATTGCACTATCGGCGTGATATATTACCCTGTCGGTATCCATGCCTGCTGCTGTCAATGCCCAAACACCCATCCTACCCATCAGTTTTCAACGACTCTCTTGATCGCCAATATGGTGTGTCTGCATCTGCACTGTTGCCTCGCGGAGTTCGTTTTCGTCGCCTACTTCAGCAACTCGATTTCACCCCTCCTGACACCCTTCAAATGGATGTGAGCCCAACACCACCGTGGCTTCAAATACAGGTTCGCGTCCACCTCGAACTCAGCTCGCTCCAAAGGGGAGTAGCCCGAATTCGATGAATCGCTCAAGGTTTGTCGAACTTCGTTCGCAGCTTGATGATAACATTTTCATCTATACAGATGGCTCTAAGAACACTGATGGTGTCGGATCCACCTTTGCCGTCGGGTTCGACAGCTTTCAATACAAGCTCATCGACCAATGACCAAATTTCTTAGCTGAGCTTTTTGCTCTCTATCAGGTAGTCCAACATGTTCGCCACCACCACCATCCTCCTTATGTCAACTGCTCAGATTCACTCAGTGCCAGTCAGAGTAGAAAGACCCATATCCGATCTATCCTGTTGTACTCCAACTCCAACGATCCCTTCAATTGGTAGCTGAAGACGGCTTTCGCGTTCGCTTCCTGTGTGTACCTGGCCACGTAGGTGTGCTGGGGAACGAGGCTGATGACACTGCGGCCAGGACTGCCACTCTCCTACCTCGGACAGCTACCGTTTGTGTCCCTTCAAACGACATTCAAGGGACTATTTGCCGGCTCATTGTTGCATCATGGCATCGGCTGTGGTCCTCGCTTCAGGACAATAAGCTTAGAACCATAGAACCGATCCCGATAGCTTGGAAGACCTCCTGCTGCCCTTCCCGGCGGAAGGAGGTAATCTTGGCTCGGCTGAGACTCGGTCATTGCCTGTTCAGCCACCGACACTTATTAACAGGCGACCCCCCAACCAGTAAGTTCCTGCGGTCACCCGATGACGGTGCTCCATGTTTTAATGTTCTGCCCAAATTTTAATCATGTTCGTGTTGCAGTAAACCTGCCATCCACTTTGGAGGACATTTTAGCTGATGACGCACGGGCAGCTGCTAGAGTTTTGCGTTTTATACGTATGACTAATTTGTCCAAGGACATTTAATTCCGTCTAATGAAATTTTTATTCTTCGTTTTAGTGATATTCTGAAATTATCCTTAACCTTGTTTTAAGTCAATCTAGGGTCACAATCGGGCGCTAATGACCACTTCAGTTGAGCGCCCTAAAAGCACAAAACAGTGTGGTCATTAGGGACACAGCCCACGCTGGGATTGTCTGGTTAACGCTGGGGAAGGAAATTGCCTGCGCCATTTCGAAGCAACCATTACAGAATTGTCCTGGAGTGATTTAAGAGAATCACATAAAAACTAAATCTGCATTGGCAGAGCTGGATATGAACCACTGTCCTTCTGAATGCCAGTCCAGTGTGTTACCACTACCCTGTCTCGCTTGATACTCGAGAAGGGGCAGCTTCTGCAGTTGATTCAGTTGCATTGTACTGGTTCTTCAAACTCGTTAAGCCGAGTATTGCGGCATACCTATTATCTATCTTCAAATGGCTACATGTTCATCTCTCTTACACTTTCTTTCTACATGCACGTACATACTTCACAGTGCACGAAAATGTGCGTGACGGAGGGTACTTGCTTTCCTGTGCCACTCCCATATAGGATAAACGAATGCTTGTATGCATCCGTACGAGCCCTAATCTCTGCGATCTTATCTTTCTGGTCATTACGCGAAATGCAGGTTGGCGGCAATAAAATCGTTCTGCAGTCTGCCTTAAATTCCTGCCGTTTAAATTTCTTCAATAGTGTTTCTCGTAAACAACGTCACCTTTCTGAACCTAGCCGCCAGGCTCTGACCTGTCTCTATAGCAACCTGGCGACGAACCCGAACAATTGAGCAGTACTCTAGATGGGGTTGTACTAGCATACTGTCTCCATTACAGATGAAACACACCTTCCCAATATTCTCCCAATAAACCCAAGTCAACCATTCGTCTTCCCCACTACTGTCCTTATATGCTCGTTCCATTTCATATCGCTGTGCAGCATTACACCTAGGTATTTGACGCGACTCTGTCAATCAGCACACTACTAATGCTGTATTCGAACATTCCGGAATTGTTTCTCCTACTCATCTGCATCGCCTTAAATTCTTCCACATTTAGCGCTAGTTGCCATTCCTCACACCACCTAGAAATTTGGTCCAAGTCATCCTACACCCTACTACGGTCGTTAAATGACGACACCCTCCAGTACTCCACAGCATCATCAGAAAACAGCCACAGACAGCAACTCAGTCGTTATATACACAGAAAATAATAGCAGTCCTATTACACTTCCCTGGAGCACTCCTGACAAAGCCCTAGTCTGTGATGAACACTCACCATAGAGAAAAACGTTCTGGTTTCTATTACTTAAGTAGTCTTCAAACCACTCAGACATTTGTTTGATGTCCTATGTTGCATAATACTCTTAGATTAGATTAATACTTGTTCTATTTACACATTTTGTAATGATATGGAAGGTGTAAGTTTAGTAAATGGATTTTTTAATTTTCATTTTTTTATTTTCTATGTTTTTATTTTTTAGCTTTATCTAAAAATTTATCTGAAGTGTAGAAAGAGTTGCCATTCAGAAATTAATTTCTTTCTAAATACCGGTTGGCTATCTGTCAGATTTTTTATGCTGCTTGGTAAGCGACTGAAGACTTTTGTGGCAGCATTATTCAACCTGAGTGATCATTCTGGCTGCCATGTTATACATGTGCATGTTCATTATCCCTTGTCATATATGGTGTAGCTAGCAAACAGTTGGGTGGCACAAGCGGTTTCTATAAAACAATGTACAGCGTGTCTCAAACCCTTTTGTTGTAATTAAACCCTTCCATCCCAAGTATTACACTGAGCTACAAAGAAAATTTGCACATTATTTCCGTCATTTAAATACACTGCCAGCCCCTTTGGAGTTTATCAATTCTCTCAAAAATGTACTGTTGAGATGGGCACATGGAGTACGCTGTTGTGGCGTAACTCAGCGCCACACGCCAGATGTACGAGAACGATCGTGGAGAAGGCAGCGGACGACCCGCAGCCAATCACACGCCGGCGCCGCGCCTCCTGGAGGGGGTAAACGGAGCAGCGCGCCCTCTAAAAGCAGCTATATCTAGGCCGGCATGCGTCTGGAAGATACTATCTGAACTCGGCTCCGAAATTGGCAGTCACTAGGACTCAGCGTAGCTAGCATCGAGGAAGAAGACGCCGCCGCGAGAACAGACAGACAAAAGTTGAGTAATTGTGTATGTATTAGTAAATAAAATATGTATTCCTAATCTGCATAGCTGTTTTAGCTGTCCACTCATGTCTTGCGTCCTGAGCTGATCCTTTCCTGAAACATAGGCCAGGAAGGACAAAAAATAGGCCTACATGAAATCTTTCCATGTGCAAATCAACAGCTCACGTGGTTCTCAGGTAGGAGGTTTCGATCAGCGCTGAAACTCCTGCACGGGGAGTAATGGAGGCGCTTATTCTGGCATCCAGTCTGTCATAATCGTGGCGAATGCTGTCTAGGAATGCATTATTTCAAGTCTGCTCGGCCTGTTCACGGAGTTGTGAGTGACGAGTCGCACACGCCTGCTGCCTCGTCGTACCCCACACGTGCTTGACTGCAGACGAGTCCAGAGATGGCGCTGGTTGAGCACGTCTTGCAAAGCGCGTTTCACGCGCCGTGTGGGGCCGAGCGTAGTCCTGAGGATACAACACGTCAGCCAGAGTCTTAAGGCAAGTCTACACGACGACACTAGCTTGCGACACTCGTTGCGTGAAATGAGTTGCGCGCAACTGGTTTCGTGTATGTCTGTAGACATGACGCCAATACTACACGCTTCAGTTTCGTTGTTTCGTGAGTGGCGTAGTCATCGTAGAATGAAAGTTTTGGTAGCTGTAGGAGTTGGGGCGGAACTGTTTTTTCTTTGTGTGAATAAGAAACGTGTTTGGGTAAGTGACTGGTTTAAAAATAGACGTCAGCTTGGTTGCTCAGCGACCTTGTTGAAAGAAATTAACTTAGAATGTCACCTGAGCAGTTCACGTTCCTAAGATACTGTTATTCGTGAAGTATTGTTACCAGAACAGAAATTACAAATTGCATTATGTTTCTTGTCAAGTAGATATTCGTCTCTACAGTATCTGTACCGCGTTCCAAAATCCACAATTGCCATAGTTCGTTTGTGTAGTTATTTCGAATGGAATGTATTTTAGTCTGTAATTCACTAATCGTTAACCCATCAATATTCAATTCACGGATAATTGCTTCAAGAGCACTAACACGCCGCTGCTTATACCTGAAAATTTCATCGTTAAAATCGCACAAACACCCAAGAATCGCATATATGTCCAAAAACCGAACTATTTCTTCCGTCCCCCTCTGTTTGATATATTTTGTTCTGTTTTGGTTATAACTTAACCTAAAAACACGCTCAATCAGTTTCATCAAAGTTGGAAGGTGCCGAAACTGTTTAGTTTCGCCAACGAGTTGCGCGTACGCCTACCGCGCATGCGCACTGGCCAGTAGCGCAGTTCATGAAACCTAGTGTCGTCGTGTAAACTAGCCTTAACATAAAGAGTCACGAAACTCCGGTAGTTTTCTGTAACCTGGCGACTGCAGCGCTGCCAAGCGGCCGGGTCGTAAGAACATACCGAGAGGCGAGAAGCCATTGTGGATTAGATATGGAGTCGAACGACACATTTAACATGCGACTGCATTTCGGAGTTTATTGCGGCGCGATAAATTGTAGTTAGAGGAAAACTAAGAAAAAGTACATTTTCTCAAATATGAAAAGCTCTTACAATGTAGGATAAAATACAGTTTGTTACATTTTAAGGGTGTGTGGTATCAGTAACAGAGAGAGAGAGAGAGAGAGAGAGAGAGAGAGAGAGAGAGAGAGAGAGCTAACCAACTCAGTACTCTTCTTCAATGTTATTATTGGTACTCTACTGACAGGTTTAAAGAAGTGAAAACAAATTTTAGCACAGTAGTGTACTATTGGTGATGCAGCAATGATACTCGAAAGTTATCAGGGATTTGTTTGTACAAAATGTAAAATAAAACGTAACTAACTGTAGTTTGACGTGTACAGACAAAGTAACATTTTAGCAGGAAAAGATTCTTAAAGATTTACAGTACCTTTACATTCCTGGGGAGAAGGTACGATGGAAACATGACAGGAACGGCACATGCAAGCCATCTGAGCAAGAATATAGCGAAAAGGGTTTTTATAAGACTTAACACTTAGTCTCTAAGAATGTAAAAATCGTGTCTAGTACTAGTATCAAATGTATTAAGATGTTCAAAATCTGCAGAAGAAATACATGTGGAAGTGTAACTACGTACCAGTACATTATATAACTATAAATCAGTTGCTTTTGAACTTAAACACACCAGGTTACAATTCGCTTCTTGTCTTAAATCGTTTTTGGATGTTTTGATTACGACCTCGCTAGTGTGAGCCGTATGTATTACAATGTACTGGCATGTGACATCAACAGGAAACGGGATTTTCGTTTAATAATGTTTTCGTATTTGTGTCACGAAATACAGTACCACGTTTAATTCCTAGGAAATATATAAACAACAGCAATAATAATAAATTATTCGTTTCGGTAGTGCCATTTCCTGTTACTGAGTTTGCTACCCTGCCGCTTGAGCGCTAACATCGCTTCAGCTGTCAAATGGTTGCATTTTTTTCAAAAATGTTCAAATGTTTGTATAGCTTATGGGACTTAACTACGGGGTCATCAGTCCCTAAACTTACAAACTACTTATGACCTAACTAAGCCTAAGGACGGCACAAATATCCATGCGCGAGGGGGGATTCGAACCCCCGACCGTAGTGGCCGTGCAGACAGAGACTGAAGCGCCTCAGTCCCCTCGGCCACCGCGGCCAGCGATTTTTTTCCCCCCTACTAAGTTTCGCGAGTGTCTGTTTCAGACCGTGACGTCAGCTTCCTCTTGCATAGCGTTCACCGGTCGCGGTAGCCGAGGAGACTAAGGCGCTCCAGTCACGGTCTGCACGGTCACTACGGTCGAGGGTTCGAATCCCCCCTCGGGCATGGATATTTGTGCCGCCCTAGTTTGTAAGTAGTTCATAAGTAGTTTGTAAGTTTAGGGCTGATAACCCCGTAGTTAAGTCCCATAGACTTTACAAACATTTGAACATTTGCATAGCGTTCTCCCGTCATTCGCCTGTGGGCCGTTGGGGCCACTGTGTCTTTGAAGAGTGCGCCCCACGAGAAGCTTTGAGCGATGCAGGCCACGCCCCCCTAAGTTTTGGAGGAACGTTACTTCTGTCCTTTAAACTTGAGGAGCACCAATCACTTCAAACCTTGCTCGTACGTAAATTGATAGTCAAAATGTTTCTATCCAATAATCATTATCCGCTGTGAAAATTTCTTGGCTGCACATGCAGGGTCGGTTTTGTTATTGCAGATTTGGCATATAAGTATTGAGGGGTGGCCGGATGCCCTTTCTGCCGCCACCCCCTGCTGCCCGGGAGGAAAAATGTGTACCCCAAATGTCTGTGTATAGTGTGAAATGTTGCGCCTCGGTTGCACAGTGGTGCAGTGCCAGACTATAAATCCACAGGTCTCGGGTTCGATCCCCGCCAGGTCCTATGATTTTTATCTGTCACTTTCCTATTCTTTCACCTCTGGCAGTACTGCTCATGTGAAACATTCCGAGTAGCACCGTGGTTCGGAACCCACGTTAAACTGTAGGTCCCCCTATAACTGGCTGGGTAAGTCAGCTCGAAGGTCAGAGGAAGGCAACGGCATACCACCTCCAAACAGAACCATGCCTAGTAAAGCACTGTCGTGTTCAAACCAATTTTCGGATTGTCGACTGCTTTATCTTTTAGTGTTATATGTGTGAAAGTGTAAAGTGTTATGAAATGTTTGCGAATCGTGTAACTGGGGTTGAAATTGGGGACCAGCCCGGTATTCGCATAGGGGCATGTGGGAAACCTGCCATTGCCCCGGTCTTTATTTATTCCATACTCTGGCAGTCCACCTTCCTTCCTCTCCTTTTTCCCTTCTTCTCCTATCTCCCCTTCTCTCGGCATATTTTTTCACTCTCCCTCCTTCCTGGTTCGTCTCCTGCCTCCAATACCCCCCCCCCGTACAATCTAGGAAAACACATATAGGCCTATATATGCTGATCAGTGGAACGGAGTCAAAGTTGTTTCGCTTGTTTCTTTATTATTATTGATTTAAATGTTTCCTTTGGTATGGACTTTAGGAAATTTTATGTAAACAGTGCACTTTCTGTTTTGAAGATCAAGTATGCAAAATTTCATCAATATCGCAACAGAACTGTACATTTGCATGCAATAGAAACGAATGGACGCATTGAAAACTACACTTTTCGTTTTATTCAAATTTGCAGATTTTTTCTTTAGATTTTACAGTAATATTATTTCATACAAACCTTTTCCTGACAATTACGAATACAACAAAAGAAATATCAGCCAAATCGGTGTAGCCGTTTCCAAGTTACCGCGTGACCAGTGGAAATAAAGATTCATTTTTATACATAAAAATTATCCTATTTTGCTAGTTGAGATCTTCCTATCGGTACACACCAATAAGAATTGGCAATACATAACTCAGGGCAGTAAAAGGTTTATGCCTCTGTGTCTTTATTCATAGGGGTGAGTTGTGTATGTCAGCTTCTATGCCCTAAACAGCTACCCAATCTGTTTAAACGAGATCAATAAAAATTAATCTGTAATTTAACCAGTCTATCAATCTGCAGATGATGAAGCGAAAGCACATTTAAGCAAACATAAATTAAACGTCTGAATAATCAACAAAATGGATTCTAAGATAAAGAAGTGATTCACTCACGAAGTCATTCTTTATAAATGGAGTTTATTACTCTTTTTGGACCTGAAATTCGGAGGTGGTCCTACTTTTTACATCGGTAAATAATCGAATATTTCTCCAACTATTGTTCATGAGAGGTAATAAGTATCACACACACTCGAGAGTGAAGTTCCAAATTATCACTCGTAAATTAGTGAAGCCCATCGAACATTGCAGTTGCAAATTAATCCGCAATTAATTACAGTATTTGTTATAAAACACAGTTTGTCATCACGCGAGTACACGATTGCTGAACTATCACAGTTCCACAGCCCTACTACCGTGCATAGTTTACCACTTTTCATCAAAGTTCCTCAGTCAGAATCACGTAAATTTTTGAAGTCCACACATGTCTATCTCTTCAAATCACAAGTTCGTAACGCGGCTTCAGACCGCCCAGCGGCACAACCTTTCACCACCACGTCCCAAGTGTTCGAAAGCATGCTCTAACTGCTCCCAAAATTGTATCCTTCCGCGTATCTTAACGCCTCATCTTTAAAATACAATTCCCCTTCAAAAATATTATACATTTGAATATCACAGAATTAAATGCTTTAATCGCCTCCCTACAAATGTTGTTTACATTTAACAAACAAATACATATTTTACAATACTAAAAACGGTTGAGACTGAAGCTCTTTGCTCAGGTAGCATCTCACTGTTGAAATATACTGCCGCCGTCGAAATATAGTCACACATTTGATATTTAATTTATCATGGCTTTTTATGCAAATATATTCAGTTCTTGTCCACAAATACTTATAATTGTAAATATATAAATTATTTGCTGCATATTTACTATTTTTAGTCGGCCATGAAATATTTAAGTGGCAATCTACAACATAAAACGAACGTTAGTAAGAATAATATTAAATAAAATACATATATAGATGTAATGCGCTTTGTTGGGTTCAGGTTTTATGTTTCTGTGGTGGAATCTACGTTCTGACACAAGAATATTACTACCTCAACGAAAAGCAGAAAAAGAAAGTAAAAGATAGTTTACTGAAAGAATACGGAAGGAACATGGTGCGACTTTTAAGATAGGTAGCGTGGTGCAATGCTGCCCATTTGCTTCTTAAACTGTTACTGATAAACACTACGTATCAATAATTGTAAATATAAGTCTTATTATTATTATTATAGTACTGAAATTTATCGGCATTTTTATCTGTATGGGATACTGAAATTGTAATTACGTTGCTTGATTCTCACAAGTCTCCTGAATCCATTCATATAATTATAATTACGGTATGATCATTCACTGATTTTACACGGATTTTTAGAATAATGTGCATGGCTATATTGTATTTCAATTGCAATTGGGATAGCCGCCCTCGCTCATCCGAGACCGCCGTTTCCTGTTTCCGAGCTCATTAGGGTTTTCCTAAAGACCTGTATTCCATTCACTAGGTCCAAACTGTTAGCCGACAGCTGGCGAACCCAATAGCTTGCCAAAACTTGCTTTTCACATGGAAACAATTAGCTTTCCACTTTATCTGTTATGCCACACAATGATTAGATTACATTAGATTAGATTAATACTTCTTCCATAGATTATATATACGACATTTCGTAATGATGTGGAACGTGTCAGTCTAGCAATTGTTGTCTATACTTGACAATCAACATTTTAAGGACTTTTTATTACATTTTTGTTCTTTTTATTACTTTTTAAATTTAAAAAAAAATGAAGTTTTATCTAAAAATTTATCTACATTGTAGAATGAGTTGCCATTCAGAAATTCCTTTAATTTCTTTTTAAATACTATTTGGCTATCTGTCAGACTTTTGATATTACTTGGTAAGTGACCAAAGAATTTTGTGGCAGCATAATTCATCCCTTTCTGAGCCAAAGTTAGATTTAACCTTCAATAGTGAATATCATCCTTTTTCCTAGTGTTGTAGCTATGCACACTGCTATTACTTTTGAATTGGGTCGGATTGTTAATAACAAATTTCATGAGTAAATATATGTATTGTGAAGCTACAGTGAAGATCCCTAGGTCCCTAAATAAATGTCTGCAGAATTCTCTTGGGTGGGCTCCAGCAATTATTCTGATTACACGCGTTTGTGCAATGAATACTTTTTTACTGAATGTTGAATTGCCCCAGAATATGATCCCATATGAAATCAATGAATGAAAATAGGCGTAGTAAGGTAATTTACTGAAATGTATATCACCAAATATTGCAATGACTCTGATAGCATAAGTAGCTGAACTCAAACGTTTCAGGAGATCTTCAATATGTTTCTTCCAATTCAGTCCCTCGTCCATGCAAACACCTAAAAATGTTGAATATTCTACCTTAGCTACAGATTTATGGTCAAAGTCTAAATTTATTAATGGCGTCATGCCATTAACTGTATGAAACTGTATATACTGTAAAAATAAAAGGCAAATATTGCGGTTAAATTGTGCAAAACATTGCGTATAATATCTTCAGTGGTAGACAAATGTCGCAAATGTTAACAGTGACTGCAGTTGATTTCCACAATAGTACAGTTACCAATACGTTGTTGTCTGACCTGTGACTCCTCTATTGTAATTAACAGCGTCCCAACGTGGACCAGGTATTTCGGGCACTGCTCTCTGTTTTGTGTGTCGAGACCAGAGGTGCAGCACACAGGCCTCTCTTGAGCACTGTCCGGCGTGCTCTCAGCAAGTGAACAGTCGCTCCAGTGTCCAGAGAGCAGCCGTTTAAACGGCGCGACGCCCACAAATCAGACGGACGCGCGGCTGCCTTGTAGTCTGTGGCGTAACTCAGCTGGCGACAGCGACGCCTTCAACGACCTCGTTACCCGCTACGTGAAGCGACTGCTCAGTTGCCTACTCCGTTAACTTCCAGCTTTACGATAGGGGCCGTCTACCCGGCGAGGCAGCTCGGCTGTCCCGAAATATCCCAGCATGCCTCCGTCCACTCCTACCGTTCACTCGTCCCTCAGTACCCTGCGAAATTTCAACGCTGTCTGCAGTTTCCAGTACCTCCGTGTTTTCTTAGCTCCCATTAGGACGAAGGTGGCATACTTCTTTGCTATCGTACAGAGAAACAGTCTCTCGAGGACAACACGGACATTGCTCGATATCCATTTATGTACACGATACAACTGGGGTGCCCCAGGGGTCTGTTTTGGGAGCGTTGCTGTTTCTTATTTATATAAATGATATGCCTTCGAGTATAACAGATGACTGTAAAATATTTTTGCTTGCTGATGATACCAGCTTGGTAGTGAAGTATGTTGCTCGTAATATTGGCACAGTATCAAATAATGCAGATCAAGAGATAAGTTCATGGCTTGTAAAAACAAATTGATGTTAAATCACAGTAAAACTCAGTTTTTACAATTTCTAACACATAATTGGACTAAAGCTGACATACTGACAACACATAACAGGCATATTATAAGTGAGACTCAACGGTTCAAATTTCTAGGTATTCATATAGACAGTAAGCTGTCGTGGAAAGCCCATGTTCAGAATCTTCTTGCAAAACTAAATTCTGCTATATTAACCATTAAAACAATATCTGAAATAAGTGATTTTTTAACACGAAAAGTAGTCTATTACGCTTACTTTCACTCACGTATGACGTACGGCATTGTTTTTTGGGGTAACTCGCCTGATGCAAAAAGCATATTTCTGGCTCAAAAACGGGCGGTTCGAGCAATATGTGGTGTAAGTTCACAAACGTCATGTCGACGCCTTTTCAGTACTCTGCGAATATTGACACTGGCCTCACAATATGTTTTTTTCTGTAATGCCGTTTTTTGTTAATAATATCAGCTTATTCCCACGGGTTAGTAGCTTTCACTCGGTGAATATTAGATAGAAGTCGAATCTACATTTGCATCGCACCACCTTGACACTTGTGCAGAAAGGTGTACAGTATTCTGCAGCATCCATTTTCAGTAAGCTGCCACAAGATCTAGGAAATCTTAGCACTAACCCACACGCTTTCAAATCTAAATTGAAGAGTTGCCTCATGGCTCACTACTTTTATTCTGTCGAGGAACTCCTAGAAAAGTTAAACAATTAAGCTAATTCATTTTTTTTCTTTATTGATTCTTTTCACTTTGTCTTAAGATTGTCGTGTGCATAGGACTACTACAAAAAATTTCAATTACCATTCTTGTGTAAAAATTCATGTATTGACTTGTTCCATGACCATGGAGTCTCAATCCTCAATTGGGTCCTATGGAACAGAAAACCATAATATAAATAAATAAAACTTAAAATTACATATTTGGATTAGGATGCTACTGAGGAGGTTCTAAGTTCTACGACAGCTTCGTGCGCAGATACAGAAGCAAGTGCGAAACGCTTGATACAGCGATGTATTGGAAATGCTATCATTGACACGCTGTTATGCATCATTTGACCGAGTACCACTTTGCGTTTTTTATTTCTGCACCTGTTTGCATTTGAACGTGTAAAGTATCCATAAAAATTGTTCGACACCAATTTGCCCGATTCTTCCAGAGGAAGATAATTTCAACCAAGCGCCAAAACACTCCACAACTATTATTATACACAGCTCAAGACAATTAGGAGATCAGATTAGATATCACATATAGTACACATACGGTAATAAACGAAGGTTGGTGCAAAAGTTATGGCAACTATTTTTTTTCTTCCAGATAACAGTGCGGTTGGAAACTCAGACATACATGACGAAAGGATGCGTTACCTGCATGTGTGGGCAATGAATAGCACTGAAGTATCGTAACACAGTAATTTATTACGGTAGTATACAGGGCAATATGGCCTTCACGGTGCAAAAGAATTACAACACAGTAGACATACAGTTGACATGACAAACCTGGGCCTACATATCAAAATGTTCAAATGTTTCTAAATCTGTGGGACTTAACAGCTTGGTTATTAGTCCCTCGCTAACAAAGTACTTAAACTCAGTTAAATTAACCTAAGGACAACACACTCACTCCCATGCCCGAGGGAGGGCTCGAATCTCCAGCGACAGTGGCCGCGCACTCCACAGCACGGCGCCTTGGAGCGCTCGGCCACACCCGTGTGGCCCCTCATTTCCTTAATTTATTTCAACTCCCCTGGGATGTCTTTTCGTCTGGTATTAGATTAATGATCTCGATTCCATAATAAAACAATCACATAGTGTAGAGTAACAAACTACCTACAATCCCCCTGAACGACCGAAGATGACAAAATAATTTATTTTTGGGGCAGTTTAGAAGTTACAAGGACAAGTACTGCCCCAGATACTTTCTTTGTTCAGGTAGACGTCCGGCCACTTACATGACAAGTGTGGTGTCGCACAAGTACAAAGTGCGCGCCACCTACTTTCGCCGCGCGCCGCCATGCACGCACGGCGCGGCGTTCTCACGACGACAGCCACGAGCGCCCTCTGCCGCAACCCTGCTCGTGGCCACCACGGAAAGACATCGGTCACTTCCGACTGAGATAGCAACGAGTTAGGACCTTCGTACTCAGATAGGCACCAGTGAAGACTTTGCTATTGTACAGACACTAGGCAGGCCTCTAACAACTATGTATCAACCTTCTGCAGTACTATGTAAAAGTTAAGTGTTGTTACATTCTGTACAATATATATATATATATATATATATATATATATATATATATATATATATCTTTTTAATTTACTCGAGTGTTTATAGTTTCTGGCTGCTCCCCTCCGTACCTGCAACAGCGTGTCGGTCTCATTCCACTCGGCCACCGACACCTACGACGAGGCTGGGACACAAAAGTGGCGACGAAGTCGGGACACAAAAGTGGCGACGAGGAGTGATAGAACCTTGGACCATCCCGCTAGCAGCAGCCAGACAGCAGCAGTCGGAGCACGCAGAAATTGCTCCCGCCCACCCACCCTTATTATAAGAATTTTGGGGGAAGATATTCTGTTACGTATTTTGTGGACTTTTTTGTTGCAGAGCGTCCTCTTTCATATTGCATTTGTGTTTTGTTATAAGTTACTTGTATGCGCGGCGCCTAATCGGTCAGCATGGCCACTACCCCGAACCCAAACTTAATGGAAATTATTCAGTTACAGACGGCGCAGATAACGCAACTCCTCCAGGCGGTGTCCCAGCTCACAGCGCAAGCAGCTCACCAACAACAACAGCCGCCGCTTCAGCAGCCCACACCTGCCGCCGCACCGCTTCCAACGTTCCGGCAGTACAACGAACGTGAGGAAGAATGGAGCGACTATTTCGCACAGTTTCAAGAACTCGTCGCGGCTCATCAAATTACAGGTCAGACTGTTAAGCATCTTTTATTGTCCGTGGTGGGCCCCAAAACTTTTGTGTTACTGCAGAAACTGTTCCCGCAAGCATCTCCGCGTGATGTAGACTTTGAACAAATAGTAGATGCACTGAATGCTCATTATGAGAGAAAAGTTCTTGTAGCCGCTGCACGATACCGATTTTTCAGACTTAAAAAATTACCGCAGCAGTCACACCAAGAATGGATTACGGAATTGAAGGGCTTAACCCGCCAATGTAAATTTACTTGCTCTTGTGGACTTTCTTATAGTGATGTTATGTTGCGAGATGCGATTACGCAGAACATTCAGGACCCCAGAATTAGGGCAGCAATTTTAAAACAGTCAGACCCTTCATTAGACAGTGTACTGCAGCTTATAGAAGCGCATGATACTTTTGACTTAGCAGATGTAGAAATGCAAAGCCACAGTGTTAATTCAGTGCACCGCAACGGACGCTTTCCTAGCCGTAGTTCTCAGTATAGCACTAGTGATTCTTATTTTTCTACCGGCCGTGCTGAACAGACAGTGAACAGTGGCCAGCGTAAAAGTGCGACGCAAAGGTCACCCCGTCGTGTTAGAAACAGTAATTTGAATAACGGGCGCCAACGCTCATTTCAGAAAAATGTACGTAAGTCTTGCCCCCAGTGTGTATCTCGTCACAAATGTGCACAGTGCCCAAGTCGAAACGCAACCTGTTATCAATGTGGCAAGTCAGGACATGTACAGTCTGTGTGTATGCAAATTAAAAACTCAAAGAACGGTGCCTTTCGGAACATTGCTTCGCAGAGTGCGAGAGCAGTTCATTCTGTAAATGTTATACGGGCTGTGGAATTGAACAGTGCTTTCCTTGGATCTCAATTTCAAGAAAGTAGTTCTGCGCCTACTGCAAAACTATGTAGTGCACCACTTAGCAAGCGCCGACGAGCGCGTAAAACAGTGCAACGGAAAAGGGTTCGGGACAAGCAAAATGACTATGAACAGTGCATTCCTGTAGCGAAAATAGTGCCTTCTGCAACTGCTCCTTGTAATGGTGCCCAGTACTGTGTAGCTAGTGACAGTAGACATCAAGTAGCTACTCAAAAGTGTAGTGCAGTAGTTAGTGACTCTGTAGTAGCCTCGCATTGCGCGGACGCCGATCCGGCGGTAGTGTCATCTAGTGACAGTGTTGTTAATCCGCTGTGTGCCGAGTCTGCGCCGCTTCCTTCACTACGCGGCCCGCGCATACGCAGCAAACAAACCGTAGCAGACGTTGCCCACATTCGCGCACCTGTCGTGCGCCAGAAGCAAAAACTTTTTGTGAATCTTTCCATTGACAATAAGACTGTGCAATTTCAGCTCGATACTGGTTCCGCTGTCACATTAATAAATAAAGATACTTATGAACTTCTGGGTTCGCCAAAATTGTCGCCGTCACAGCAAGTGTTAACAGCTTATACAGGTGAAAATATTCCCGTGCTAGGAACGTGTAGCCTGCCTGCCTCTTTTCAAGGTGTAACGAAAACAGTTTCTTTTGTAGTTCTTCAGGCCAAATCGACACAGAACATTTTTGGACTAGATGCTTTTGACTTGTTTGGTTTATCAATTCAAAGAGATGTGCTTCAAATTTCGTCAGTAGTGCCTCAGGACAAAATCAATGCATTGTGTGACAAATATAGTGACTTGTTTTCGCCGGAACTAGGTTGTGCAAAAGACTTCGTGGCACATGTAACTTTAAAAGAATCTGCAGTTCCAAAATTTCGTAAAGCTAGACCAGTGCCTATCGCCTTGCGTGATACAGTTGCCGAAGAACTTAAACGTTGGCAAGATAGTGGGGTGATTTCTCCTGTTTCTGCGAGTCAGTGGGCCTCGCCAATAGTAATTATACCCAAGCCGTCAGGAAAACTTCGTCTCTGTGCGGACTTCAAATCAACAGTGAACAGTCAAACAATTGTAGACACTTATCCCCTGCCCAGACCTGAGGAACTGATGGACAAATTAGGACAGTCTCGCTTCTTTTCTAAGATTGATTTAGCAGAGGCATACTTACAGATTCCACTTGATGACGAGTCAAAAAAGTTTTTCGTCATTAATACTCACATGGGCCTTTTTCAATTTCAACGCCTACCCTTTGGCAGTTCTTCCGCCCCCGCTATTTTTCAGCGTTTTTTGGAACAGCTGACAGTTTCGGTACCGTGTTGCTCGAACTACTTAGATGATATTGTGGTATCCGGACGTACAGTTGAAGAACATTTAGCAAATCTGGAGTGCCTTTTCAAAGTTTTGACTGCAGCAGGTCTACGTTGTAATAAAGCAAAGTGTTCGTTTTTTTCAAACTGAAATAGAGTACCTAGGCCATGTGATTAATGCCCAAGGAATTCATCCCTTACAGTCACATCTTAGAGCAATCAAAGACTTGCCTCCTCCTAAGAATGTGCATGAATTGCAAGCAGTAATGGGAAAGCTTAACTATTATTTCAGGTTTATTCCCAATGCCTCTCAGATTGCAGCTCCACTGCATCACTTACGTAGGAAGAATATTCCTTTTGTATGGTCTAACGATTGTCAGGTTGCCTTTGACAAACTAAAGTCGGCACTACTCAGTGATGCATGTTTGATTCCCTTTGACCCACAGAAGCCTGTAGTGTTAGCAGTTGACGCCTCGTCGTACGGTGTGGGCGCGGTTCTGTCACATCGTATTGGATGTCATGATCGTCCTATTGCCTTTGCATCCAAGCTACTGACGCCGACGCAACAGAATTACAGTCAGATAGAAAAGGAGGCCTTAGCAATCATTTACGGCGTCACAAAGTTTCATCATTATCTGTATGGCAGAAAATTCTATTTGTTGACAGACCACAAGCCTCTCACGTCATTGTTCTCACCCACAAAGCCGATTCCGCCACGTACGGCACAAAAGCTTCAGAGATGGTCCTTAATACTGTCTAATTATCAGTATGAGATTTTGTACCGACCTACCACTAAACACGCCTACGCGGACACACTTTCCCGACTTCCGGTTGGCCAGGATGTATCATTTGATTCTTCAGAAATGGCATGTTGTCAGATAGACTCCAGATATGCTTCCGCTGTCGCAGACTTTCCTTTGAACTCTCGTCGGGTTGCACAGGAAACAGCTGCGGATGCAGACCTAAGTGTGGTAGCACGTTTTGTTCGCTCAGGGTGGCCTGCCAGAGCCAAAGACATTGATCGGCCTCTGGTTCGACGTTATTTTGCACAACGTCATGCATTATCTTTAAGTCACGGTGTACTGTTGTTGCATACCGACAACGACCAAGCAAGAGTGATTGTTCCTCGTTCCCTGCAACGAGAAGTGTTACGCCTCCTGCATCAAGGACATTGGGGCATTGTTAGGACAAAGCAACTGGCCAGACGTCATTGTACCTGGGTTGGTATGGACGCTCAGATAGAGGATATGACGTCACAGTGTACTGTTTGTGCGGAGCATCAGGCGGCTCCAACGCAACGTTTCTCAGACTGGCCACGCCCCAAGGGACCATGTCAACGTTTACATATTGACTTTGCCGGACCATTCTGGAATACGCGCTGGTTAATTGTTGTAGACGCTTTCAGCAAGTTTCCTTTTGTGATTGCCATGAACTCAACGACGGCGTCTAGTACAATCAGTGCCTTAACATCAGTGTTTTGCATCGAAGGCTTGCCTGAAACTATCGTCAGTGACAATGGACCTCAGTTTGTTAGTGCGGAATTTCAACAGTTTTGTCGTGTGAATGGCATTCAGCATATCACCACCGCACCTTTTCACCCTCAGTCCAATGGTGAAGCAGAACGTTTCGTTCGAACATTCAAGTCTCACATGGAGAAGATGAAAGGTCAGCACTCCAGGCAGCAAGCTCTTCAAATTTTCCTGTCTACGTATCGGTGCATGCCACGTGACGGCCCGTCTCCTGCCGAGCTGCTACACGGCCGCCGTCACCGCACTCTCCTTCACCTGCTGCAGCCTCCCACGCACCGAGTCGGTTCGTATGGCGCTACGCGTTTTCAGGTTTCTACGCCGGTGCTGTACAGGGTGTTTGCTGGAAACAAGAAGAAATGGATGCCGGGCACCATTCAACGCGTGCTTGGACGCAATATGTATGTTGTACGTTCTTCCACAGGGTCGGAGCTGCGGCACCACGCAAACCAATTGCGCCTGCATAGGCCTCGCGATCCTGTCTCCGGTTTCTTGATTCCAGACCCAGTTCACCGCCAGGGAGCACAACCACATCGTTCGTCAACGGGTCCAGCGTCCCCGGACTACGAGATCGTACCCATGGAGGTGGACGCACCTCCGACGCAGTCGTCGCCGCCGCTGTCGCCGCCGCAGACGACAGCGTCACCGAGAGGGACTCTGGGACCGTGCGGGCCCCTCCAGCTTGGGCCACGCACCTCAGAAGAAGATGACCTGCTCCCTCTGGGCGGGGGCGGGCGCCCTTCCCCAGGTTTCGGCGGGTTCCCTGGAGGATCTCAAGGCAGATGCCGGGGCGCGGACGGCGTCTCGATCCCGGCCTCAGCTACGACGCCCGTCCCACCAGTAACGCCCCCGCCCAGGCCCTCCTCCCAGTGCCGTCGCCGTGGCCCTCAGCCCTACGCCACGACGGCGCGGCGGTTTGGGGGGGAGGGGTGTAGTGTCGCACAAGTACAAAGTGCGCGCCACCTACTTTCGCCGCGCGCCGCCATGCACGCACGGCGCGGCGTTCTCACGACGACAGCCACGAGCGCCCTCTGCCGCAACCCTGCTCGTGGCCACCACGGAAAGACATCGGTCACTTCCGACTGAGATAGCAACGAGTTAGGACCTTCGTACTCAGATAGGCACCAGTGAAGACTTTGCTATTGTACAGGCACTAGACAGGGCTCTAACAACTATGTATCAACCTTCTGCAGTACTATGTAAAAGTTAAGTATTGTTACATTCTGTACAATATATATATATATATCTCTTTTTAATTTACTCGAGTGTTTATAGTTTCTGGCTGCTCCCCTCCGTACCTGCAACAGCGTGTCGGTCTCATTCCACTCGGCCACCGACACCTACGACGAGGCTGGGACACAAAAGTGGCGACGAAGTCGGGACACAAAAACAAGTGCCAGAGATAATGAGCAAGTGGATCTCCACCAGGAACAATATCTGTTTCTACGAAGACATATACAGGGTGTTTCACTGATTGTGTTCACCTCTGTAACTTATAAAATAATAGGTGACGGGAAATTTTAATGTGGTAGGTCAACACAAGAAATGTTACACTTTCTACGGAGCTATGGACATAGTTTATTGTATCATTTTCCACAGAGTTACAGCACAAAGATATAATTTTTTAAATGGAACAATAGTTTTTCCTATAGTGCATTGGATTCGTTGAAACCAGCTGCGTCCAAATCAATTTAAACTACTTTCCTATCACTGTTAGTTTGGGAGCTACAACCCTTCAAAGTTTCAGGGGCAGATACCACAAACGCTGCGCATAATGCAATAAGCCTTCTAAATGTGTTGCGGCGGAGTTGTAACGTCGCCGGTGTCACGGAGCGAGAAGCTTCCTCGATGCGCTGTTAGACTGCCGACTGTCGCCGCACACGGCCGTATACCCGACAGTTGGAGCCACACAAACAACCGGGGCTCAATATACCACAGTTACTGACATAGGATGACGATGGTAAACTCTAACAACGAGTACGTTGACATGTTGCTGATGCTCGGCGAGTGCCGACACGATGCCACTGAAGCAGCCACGGCGTATGCCGTGATATATCATAGGCGAAGAACCCCTGCAGCCATTACGTTCTTACGTGCCGAACAACGACTTCGGGAAACAGGCATCTTGGTAATGCGCCGCAGTAACAGACGAAGACCTGCAAGAAGTGAGGAGACGGAGGTGTTTGTTTCAGCTTCACTACACCACGATCCTCATGTCATCTTACGAGCCGTTGCTGCAGTCGCTGGTGTCAGTCTCACATCTGTGTGGCGTGTAGTACACGGCCACAGGTTTCTCCCGTACCGCCTTTCACTGACCCAGGAGCTGCGTGGGAACGATTTCCGTGCAAGAGTGACATTCTGTGAGTGGGCCATGCGTAATTTCACGTTGGAGTCTTTACAAAGTGTTATGTTCTCTGATGAGTCCACGTTCACAAATTATGGTGCAGTGAATCGCTATAACATGCACTACTGGGCCGCAGACAATCCTCGGTGGGTACGACCTGTCGACCGTCAACGTAGGTGGTCTATTAACGTGTGGTGTGGAATCCTTGGGGATGAAATCATCGGTCCACACTACTGCCCAGGTACACTGACAGGTGAGTTATATCGCGCTTTTATAGCCGACAGTTTGGGTGGTCTCCTTGAACATGTGTGTCTACAGACGAGGGTCCATATGTGGATGCAGCACGATGGTCACCCAGCCCATTCTGCGCGTGCTGTTATGGAAGAACTAAACAACATGTTTGCAGGAAGATGGTTGGGGTGCCATGGTCCTCATTCATGGCCCGCAAGGTCGCCCGATTTAACGCCAGTAGATTTCTTTTTGTGGGGATATCTAAAGGATCGTGTTTATGTCACTGAGCCCACATCCCCAGATCTAAAACGGGGCATCGTGGACGCATGCCGCTCCGTCACACCGGCGATGTTACATCTCGTCTGCAGATCCTTTCGACGGCGCATTGCATTATGCATTGAGGAACATACATTTGAACATCTCGTGTAAATTAACTTCCCACCGCCACAACATCCATCACCCAGCACACATCCATGTATTATGTACAGCATGTGGTATCTGCCCCTGAAACTTTGAAGGGTTGTAGCTCTCAAACTAACAGTGATAGGAATGTAGTTTAAATTCATTTGGACGCAGCTGATTTCAACGATTCCAATGCACGATAAAAAAATATTGTTCCATTAAAAAAATTATATCTTTGTGCTGTAACTCTGTGGAAAATGATACAATAAGCTATGTTCATAGCTCCGCAGAAAGTGTGACATTTCTTGTGTTGACCTACCGCATTAAAATTTCCCGTCACTTATTATTTTATAAATTACACTGGCAAACACACTTAGTGAAACACCCTTTATATTCGAGTTCTGTGTGAGTTCCATGGACATGATATAAAGGTTGTCTGTTGTTATTGATTTTTGTTTAGGTTTTGGACTCAGAACTAATATAGTATCAGGAGATGTTTTGAAAGCTGTTAAACAGTCTTGTGCAATGTATTAGTTCGTATTACAATAAACCCTTACGTTTTATTCAGCACTAAAATTTTGAAGATTCTTTATTTAGTAGTGTGAATTGATGAATATATAGATAAAATTTCCTTCTTCATTATCCAGCTGATACCTTCTGTGACGACGGTCTGGCCGCGACGGATCGGCCGAGCGCATTGAGGCGCTATGCGCGAGGCCGTTCCCCGTCGGAGGTTCGAATACCCCCATTCAGCATGGATCTTTATGCTATCTTTAGTATAAGTTAGTTAATAAGTAGTTTGTGAGTTTAGGGACTGATGACGCCACAGTTAAGTCCTTAAGATTAACAAACATTTGACGACGTTCTGAGCCTAATCAGGAAGCTGCTGCTTCCAGAGCAACAGTTTCACTGGGTCTCTCTTCTACAATTATATTTCATAAAAAAGGAATCTCAGCTGACATAACAGAGACGATCTTGTGGTTGTTCATATAAAATTTACACAGTTACACCACAACTTTAGATTACGTAGAAAAGGGTGGAAGGCGGCTTTCTACCGTCTTCGCTAGCTTTTTAACTTTCTAATTTTCCATGTTCACTCGACGGTCTTTTTTGCTAAACGAGAACCCCTTCCGTTCGGAGGCATGAGGAATAGCATTTCATTTCATGTTTTTAAATGTTAGTTTCTGTCATACTGTGTTAATATTGCTGGGATTTTATTATGCTAATAATTAATCATTGTGTCTATGAATGTGGCAATATGAACGGTTTCTCCTTGACGCCACTGTCCCTGTGAGAATGTTTACTTGCTTTATTCTGTATGTGCATGTATGAGAATCTTCTAGCATGGCAGTCTGAGTGTATGTATGAGAATTTTCGTCGTCGGCTCCTGGATGCGCGCTTTGCATCTCAGGCTTCGTGTCGATAGGTAGTCGTTACCGACCTCTGCTTTTGGTGCTACCAAAGAGGTTCCTCCACCGTTTGGCTACAAGTTGAGTTGGCAATGATCGGTAGCGAGCCTTGGTAGGACGCGCGAGTCTAAGTTCTCCTCACCACCTCGTTTTTTTTTTGTTTTTTTGGGGGGGGGGTTACGGATTTCCGGTGGGTGGCAGGGGTCTCGCAGGCCGATTCTTCTCTCTGTGGCTGCGCTTCGACCTGGTAAGACGTTCTGATTTTCTTTGCTCCCTTGAGATGGTAGCGATTCTTGTCTGGGTTGTTCAAGTTAGATTTCAGACCTTAGGTTCATTTTTCGGAATAAGTTTCTCCGATCATGTAGGGAAGTGTATATAATTTCATTTCGGTGTTTTTGCGTAGGTAAACGCGGTGAATATGTAACTAATTCGGTTTGATAACATCTGAGAATCGGTAACCTTTGTGAGAGTAGCTGGCGGTGTACGAACTCCGTTTAATTTCTTTCTAGCTTTGTGGGATGCAACTAATGTGTGGGATTATTTTTATACTGTATAGTGCATGTGAAATATTCCTTTCCGTTTTCTCCTTCTGCGAGTGATATGTACTCCACGTGGTGTGTTCTCAGAACAAAGCCTTCAGCTACCTCTGTTTCTGTTTCTATGCCCTTCAGGCAAGAAATTATGCAGGTATCTTTCTGTGATTGCCATCGTACCTTGCGATCTTCTCTCCATCTATTTTAAATTGTTGTTTCGTTTCCAAACTTGTACTTTGCATTCAGACTCCGTCAGTAAATTCTCTCCTAGCCTTGTACAACCCCCTTTATTAGCTCGCTTATGAAATACTACGTATTTCTAGGGGTTGCATGCCGTATTTCTTAGT
This sequence comes from Locusta migratoria, assembly GCA_026315105.1. Lineage (NCBI taxonomy): Eukaryota > Metazoa > Arthropoda > Insecta > Orthoptera > Acrididae > Locusta > Locusta migratoria. Next base: position 307,238,251 of record CM048751.1, read on the forward strand.
TGATTTACTCTGACTTTCAATTTATTCCATTTTTCTGATTTTGAAGACTGGACTTCGTCCATTCATGAAAACCTTCCAACTGCGTCTAACTGTATTTCTTTAGCTTCCTTATGATATCCTACGCATTTGTAAGGGTTGCATGCCGTAGATATTTTTGTTTACTTTTCAGAAATTGAATTTTGGTATTTGTACTGATTTTCGGAACCACGTGGTTCAGAACTCCGACTTGAAGAGTTTATAGCTAGTCACTTCAGCTCTCGCCACTGGTCGCATACCAGTGCCTTAATATTGTGTATTCGTGCTTCGTAATCTATGATTCCGTTGATTTTTGTTGAAATGAATACAACCTTTAAGCACTACGCCTTCAGTGTGTTGCGAAAACGTAATGTAGGAGACACGTGCCGTGTATCTCAGTAAGTCTGCATGCTTACGATTTGATTTAAATGGAAATAAATCTCACTATTATCGAGTACCATCTCAAGAAAGACAGACCAGAGCCACCTACGAAGTTTATTTTCCTTGTGTTGTGTGGTACATCCTGGTTCGCTGAATTTCGCCTACTATAGCGACGCCTGCTTCTGCTTTGTATCAGCACACTGAGTTGAGTGAGTTTCGCTTTGCTTCGTTCCGTTGAGTGGCTGAATGCTTGTTGAGTGTAAATCCCTCCTCCGACGATGTTCAGTTCAGATTGCTTTAAGTATTTTAAATGGGATGCATCTTTATTATTTAACAACATTGGTTCCCCCCATTTGCTAATGTTTGAAGTGAATAAATAATTTGTCAGTGAATTTGATCTTTCTTATGAATATTAGTTTATGAATACCTTCCTTTTTTATTTAATGTTGTTTTTCACCAGTGCTGAGAACAAATTCAGATGCAAATTATCATGTTTTAATTCCGTTGCGCCATAAATGTTCTCACAGCCACCTGCATGAAATGGTTTAGTACGGGGTGGCTTGTATATTAATGATGTGTGTAATTCTCGTGATCTGCGACGTATGTTGGCCACCGTCTCTTTGTCTTCCTGCTGCTAAAGTAAAGTTTGAGTCTGTTCTAAACTCTGGACCAGGGAGCAAGATTCTGTTGCAGGAAGTAGTTCGGTAGTTCACGCGATTCCTTCAGCTGGTTCTACGGCCAGTGTTGTATGTTTAAAGTAAGCTTTTTACTGGCTCACTTCAGCTAGAGTTAGTTTTACAATTAACGGTGGTCTTACAAGCGTTGGAAAATAAGTGGTGTTCCTACGATGTGTATGACGTCAACAGGCAGCGACCTTGCTCACCGCTTGGAGCGCTAATGTGCAATTTGTCAGACGGTAATATATTTTACAGCAGTGAGTGTCCAGACTGGAAAGTTAGACTTACTTCTTTCGCGGACCTTGGCCAGATGTCTAGACGGGTACTCTCTGATCCCAGCTGGGAGCGCCGCTGGCTGGGTGTCGCGTGTTCGATCCTCGGCGTGCTGCACTCTGCGCGGCCTGAAATGTGCCAACCCAGCCAGCCAATAATCCGCTGGCAGCGTTCATTTAATTTGCCCGCTAACGACCAATCGCGCTGCGCAAATATTTGCGTGCGCCATTCGGGCTGTGATTACTTCACTGTGCGGGCTCCGTCACTAGCGGAACTGGCTGTCGACCAGTTCCACACAGCAGGGCGATTGACACTGTACTTTGAAAACGATAGTCTCTCCCTTGCTGTAAAGAGGCGTACTGAAAATTCGGATGCATGCTTCGTTGTTTTGCAAATGTTCAAATGTCTGTAAATATATCGGACGAAACTGCGTGGTCATCAGTCCCTAGCTCACAAACTACTTAAACCTAGGTAAACTAACCTAAGGACAACACACTCATCCATGCCCCAGGGAGGACTCGAACCTCCACGGCGAGCAACCGCGCGCTCCGCAGCGAGGTGCCTTAGACCGCTCAGCTACTCCACCGCGGCTCATTGTTTTGCATATTTGCAGATGATGAGTCTTGATAATGAACCCTTCCACTGACACAACTAAATCGAGTGACCGTGAAAGGTGCAATAAATAAATAAAAATAAACTATTTTTCCGCATCTTGCCACTCATGCTCTCTCATACTTATATCGATCTATTTCCTTTCTTGGCAAGATATATATTAGCATGGGCGGAAAACTCTGTGAACTGCCTCAAATGTGGTTCATTTATTTCCAGCAAATCTCTATATATAAAAAGTAATGTTTGTCTGTTTGTCCTCCATGTGTTCATAATCCATTCATTGGATTGCAATGAAACTTTGGTGAACTGTTCACCGTACACCAGCGAAGGTTCCTGCCCCAAAAACAAAAGAGCATGACACATAGCTGAGGAGATATTACTTCATAAATAATGAGGCCACCTGGTGAGAATACGTAGATTTATGCTTCAGTTATTGGAAAATGGGAGTAGTTAGGGACCTGCAACAAATTTGCATGTAATTTCGGACGTTAATGAAGCGTTTTATAACCGACCCGTCTCCCCCCCTCACCGCCACACACACACACACACACACACACACACACACACACACACACAATGATGAAACGAATAGAGGTATCCCGCTCAGAACAGTTCCATTGTAGATGCCGTAAAACTATCGTATCAAGCATGATCTTGTATAAAATAAAGTTAGCATTACAGATTTGCATGTTACTATTTATTTTTGTCTGCAAGTCTCCCTTAATTCTCTTGCATCCAAAATCAAGCAATCTGTTTTCTTAATATCTATATAAAAGCGAAAGGAGACTGATTCACTGACTGACTAAACTCGATATCTCGAAAACTACTTAACCTATGAAGCTGAAATTTGGCAGGAATGTAGTTATAGGAAGAAAGAGTAAGCTAAGAAAGTATTTTGTGATAGGTGTCTGGCGGAGTATACTTGTCCTACAGACTCACGAAATCTACAGTTTGTTTCCAATCTTCACGAAATTTCGCACGCTTGACCTTCAAAACAAGAGGAAGGTCACCGTCTACCTTAAGTTTCATATGGGGCATGTGGGAGGGTACGTTGCAACATAAAAATGAATCCCTAAATACCTTGGTCGCGCCATAACTTGAGAACGGCTCGACCGATTTCACAGATCCTTTTTTTAATTTTTTTTATTTGTTATTCTTAGAACAAGGATTGTATGAAATAAGTCTGGAATATTTGAGAACAACAGACTGCGTTTTTAATGTGACGCTGCGTTTCTATTGCATAGAAATCTATAGTTTTGTTCCGATATTGATGAAGTTTTGCACACTTGAGCTTAAAAGCAAGAGGAATGTGACTGTCTGTATAAAATTTCGTTCGGTCCATGGTGTTAGGTACTTCACTTACGGAATGTTACAAAATGCATAGTTTTGCTCCAATCATAATTAATTTTTGCACGCATGATTTTTAAACTAAGAGGAAGATCACTGGGTACATAAATGTTTGTTTGGTACATGACAGAGGGTAACTCGCAGAAAACTTTGCCGAGAGAGGGAAAAATGGACACGAACAGAGAGATGGGAGAGAAAGAGGTGGATGCAGAGACTACGATGTTGACTACGACAGTGTAGGATAAATAAACACCCGGGCAACACCAGGCTTACAGCTAGTTTATTATAAAGCGGAAACTCCGTGGCAATTAGACGGGTTTGCCAGGCGACACCGCAACCAGTGCCATCTGTTGGTTAGAGTTGTAGGCTATCTTTCACGTAGGAGGACCGCGCAAATGTACCATCATTTGATCAACGCACTAATTCCGAAATGGGGGACATAGCATTAGATATTTCCGGTGTAGAGAAGCAGCTGAGAGAGCTAAATACGAAAAAGTCTGCTGGTCCGGATGGAATATCAGTTCGGTTTTACAAAGACTATTCTGCGGCGTTGGCCCCCTACTTAGCTTGCATTTATCGCGAATCTTTAATTCAGCGCAAAGTTCCTAGTGATTGGAAAAAAGCACTCCCGTTCATAAGAAAGGAAAGAGGACTGACCCACACAATTACAGGCCAATATCTATTGACATCGGTTTCCTGTAAAATTTTGCAGCATATTCTCAGTTCGAATATAGTAAATTTCCTTGAATCGGAAAAGCTTCTTTCCATGAATCAGCACGGGCTTAGGAAACATCGTTCATGTGAAGCTCAGCTTGCCCTTTTCTCACATGACATCTTGCGAGGCATGGATGAAGGGCAACAGGCGGATTGTGTTTTCCTCTTCAAAAAGGCGTTCGACGCGGTGCCAAACTGCAAACTGCTAACGAAGATACGAGCATACGGAATAGGTTCACAGATTTGTGAGTGGCTCGAAGACTTCCTAAGTAATAGAACGCAGTACGTTGTTCTCGACGGCGAGTGTTCATCAGAGACGAGTGTATCGTCAGGCGTGCCCCAGGGGAGTGTGACAGGACCGCTATTATTTTCTATCTATATAAATGATCTGATGGACAGAGTAAGTTGTAATTTGCAGCTGTTTGCTGATGATGCTGTGGTGTATGGGAGGGTGTCGTCTGTAACTGACTGTAATAGCATACAGCATGACTTAGACAAAATTTCTAGTTGGTGCGAATAATGGCAGCTAGCTCTCAATGTAGAAAAATGTAAGGTGATGCGCATGAGTAGGAAAAACAATCCCATAATGTTCGAATACAGCATTAGAGCATTAGTAGTGAGCTACCTGATGCTGTCGCGTCGTTCAAATATCTAGGCGTAACATTGCAGAGCGATATGAAATGGAACGAGCATGTAAGGACAGTTGTGAGTAAGGCGGACAGCCAACTTCGGTTTATTGGGAGAATTTAGGGAAGATGTACTTCACCTGTGAAGGAGACCGCATATAAACGCTTGTACGACCACGTCTTGAGCATTGCTCAAGTGTTTGGGTCCCGCAGCAGATCAGTTTAAAGGAAGACATAGAGGCGGTTCAAGACGAGCGGCTAGATTTTGTTACCGGTACGTTCGACCAATGCGCGAGTGTCACGGAAATGCTCCGGCAACTCAATTGGGGATCGCTGGAAGAAAGACGGCGTTATTTTCGTGAATTTCTGTTAAGTAAATTTAGAGGGCCGGAATTTGAAGCTGAGTGTAGTACGATCTTGCTGCCGCCTACTTACATTTCTCGCAAAGATCACAAAAACAAGATAAGAGAAATTAGGGCTCGTACAGAGGCATATAGGCATTCTTTTTTTCCTCGTTCAATTTGGGAGTGGAATAGGAAAGGAAATGCCTAGTAGTGGTACAGTGCACCCTCCGCCACGCACCTTACGGTGAATTGCGGAGTATGTATGTAGATATAGATGAACTTGCCTTGGTATCAGTGGTTTAATATATTGTTTCACTGCGTTCCAAAATTACTTTGCAAGCTTTACATTTGTTACCCTATTTAAGATATTCTGTTAGCTAAAAATGTCTTTTAAAGTGTACAGCAGAAGAAACTAAATCAGTCGTCTCGGTCCCGTATGTTACAGGTGGAGTTGTCCACCACCACCTAGAAAGAAGGCCGCGGCGCTCTCGTGTGTCGTCAGGCAGAGTAGGTTGCGCGCGCATAGCTGACTGGCTCGCTGCTTCGGCATAGTGGGCCGCGCCCAGCGTCTACCCAGGCAGCTACGCGCGCGCAACCTACTCTGCCTGACGTCACACGAGAGCACCGCGGCCTTCTCTCTAGGTGGTGGTGGACAACTCCACCTGTAACATACGGGACCGCCAGAAACCACTTGTAGAAAACACTGGACCATTCATAAGAGATGGTGAGTGTCATCTCCACACAGAATGTTTCATTCTACCACAACTGTCATTATTCTCCCCTAACGGGCCAAATTGTTGAGGCCATCAGTGACAACACTTACAAATTACTTAAACTTATGTTAAGGACAAACACACACACCTATGAGGACTCGAATCTTCGTTGGGAGCAGCCGCGCAGTTTGTAATAGCGAGTCAGATCGCACGGCCATCCCCATGTGGAAACTGATATTTTAATAGAGGTAAACAAGGTACCAATACCATAGGATAATAATTTTACGTAATTCATTGGAGTGGTGTAGCATTACATTTTCGATAAAATACCAAAACCTCTTTGCTTGAAGTAATTGTACTATCGGAAAACACACACATCCTACACTAAGATCATACACTCATGATAGCGTTAATATTGGTTGCTCCATTTCCATGAAGTGGTTGAAACAAAGTGGAAGAGAGACACGATCGTTAGTTCGGTATCAAACTTTAATCTGTAAGGTACAATAAATTATTCTAGTCAAAAAGCAAAGTATGACACTAGCACATCGGTATCATCATTTGAAAATGTAATATCAGTGTGGCTTTTCGTATTGGAGTACTTGAATGTGAAATTGATTATGATTGTAAAAAAAAAATGTTCAAATGTTTGTCAAGCTTAAGGGACTTAACAGCGGGTTCATCAGTCCATAAAGTTACAAACTACTTTATACTAAACACAGCACAAACATGTGTGCCCGAGGAGGGGATTCGGACCACCGACGGGGACGGCCTCGCGCATCGTAGCATTGCGCCTCAATGCACTTGGGCACTCCGCCGGGGCGATTATGATTGTAAAATCGTGCCCTTAGTTAGTTGTGCACATTGTTCTAGTCCAGTTTATTTTAACCAATTCATTGAAACACCTTTTCTGCAATTCGAGGACTAGTATACACAGGGTCAGGTGTGTATGATCTGTGTGTTATCCGTTGTAAGAATTACGATCACCCTTAGCGTCACAGTGCTTTTACTGTGAAACCACTTCTCGCTGTGACGTATCCCCTCGTGTCATAGGTGACTCACTGCGAAACCCTCCGTCTCGCCCCAAAGCCCTAAGAAGACTACTGGAATGAAAAGTCTTTGTGGACCAAAGACAATCCAATAACCGCAATTGCCTGTTCATAGCAAATCGAAACGTTGTATAAATTGTAGTTAAAACGGAGTCACATAGAATGACATGGTCATGCAAAGTGTATGATGTCTGAGTGTGCCTAACTGATAAAGAAAATGTTTTTTGGAGTGTCATGAGAAAGATAAAAAAAGACGCTATATGTAATTTACTTAGTAATTGAACGTAAAAACGAAAATAAATCGCACTGGCCTGTTTTACGGCCCACTTTAGATTTGTAGTTTTATAAGTTTTGCAAACATTTTTGACCAAAATAATAATCTAAATAATAAAAAATAATAATTAATAAGAGTGTCTGAAACCCTTTAGGGAAAACAAATTAGGTAGTGCCGGGTTCAAAACCACTGGCCTTCAGCGTCACAGTCCAACGCATTGCCCACTACACCACAGCTAACAGTTATGAGTTAGTTTCTTTAATCTCATACTATTGGTGGTCGTTGTTAACTGATGCTAATATGGCACTTGTAGACACTAGCTTATCATTTATCGTACGAAGAACGACGTGTTTTTGTTAATTGTTCAGTGTGCCATTGATTTGAAATGACAACGTGTAAGTTACAATAAGAAAATCATCAAATACGCAACGCAAGGTGGTGTATGCCAGAGAGAGTTCTGGGCGAGGACTGTCACGTGACATTTGCGAACGGTTGGTTTTCGTTAATTCAATGGAGGTTGTCAAAACTCCGTTCTTTTTGCAAATATCTCTTAAACGATAAGAAATATGAGAAAAAAACATAATAGAGCGAAGTTGTAGAGAAATTTCCCCTGTACCAATTAGGTTATTCAATTTTCCCGCCATTATGAACGGTTCGTTTGCAATTACAATTATATTACAAACGACTTTTTTTGGTATCACTACCGTATTTTTTGTCCGAAAAATTTGAAAAAGAGAGGTTCTGGTCTCTGGCAGCTTACAATTACGTCTGTAAAATTTGGTGCTGATCGGTTGAACGGTTCGTCTTAGAAACCGGGAACACGTTACGGACAGACAGACAGACATCCCAAAATCACCGTTATTTTTGCAAATACCTCTGAAACGATACGAGATATGAAAAAAAAAAAAAACATACGAGTCAAAGTTGTAGAGAATTTTATCCTCTACAAATTCGGTTCTTCAATTTTCGTGTCAGAATGGTTAAGCCGTTATTTTCATTTAAATTTCGTGCTGTCAAAAGACGATCGCAAAGGCCCCCTTTTAGTGTTACTACCATAACCTAAAGTGGGCCAAAATGATTTAGTCTGGAAAAAAAAAGTTAAGGAAAAGCTAATATTAGTGAAATAGTAATTGTTAAAAATTCAAAACTAGTGGACTCTTTCAAAGTCACCTCCTTAAGGACGCGGTTGTTGGCTCTGTTGATTGAAAATGTAACGATACGCTGACGAATTCCATGATGTATATTTTCCCTCTAATGGTATTGATAACTTCTTATCTCCTTTCTTTTATCAAATGTGACTAGGGGTACGAGGGAACTTTTTTTTTTTTTAGCACACTGCTATTATTATGCTCGAGTATTTTTCTAACCATGGTTTCAAGTGTGACAGCTGTCCGTGTATGTAGTTAATATAACAGTCAATCGTTAGGTTACATCTTTCCTTAAAAGATTGAACTGTTTGTAAAGTTAACGGTCCTAACTACAGTGTTCATCGGTCCCTAAACTTAAAAAATACTGAAACTAATTTATCCTAAGATAAAAAAAGAAGAAAAACCACACACACACACACACACACACACACACACACACACACACACACACACGCCCGAGGAAGGATTCGAAGCTCGGACGTGGAATGATCGTAGTAAGGCGCGTTACAGCGCACGGCTGTTTCGTAACGGTCATGTTTCCTTATGCTTCGAAAATGTAAAGTAATGGACGTAATAGGGCAGGAATTTATACCTAAGGATCAAACGGGTACAATTGTGAATGAACGAGGAGACATCCGAGGAGATAAACTAGAGCGAAAGTTTGCCGCCATTCTCCGAAGACGCGTCGCACCGCAGGCTATGCAGTCCTTTGCTGCATGCATACGCCGTGTAGTCGTCTTAACATGTTGTGTGGTTTTAATTTTGTATTTCTAATTTTATGGCACAGTATGTGGCCAGAAAAGCTTGAAAGGGTGTTGAAGAGCAGGTAGTAGTCACATAAAATTGCTAATGAAATAATCGATGCGTTGCGCCGTTTCGGAATAAATTAGCATGTAAATTAGCGGATGAGGTGGTCGTGCGCGGAATGTTGAGCAGCCTGCCACACGCGGTGTCGTAACACCCGTGGTCAGCTGATACCGAACAACAACAAAGCGGCAGCGCGCCACACTTCTCAGCCGCTGGAGTCGGGACGAACCCTCCTGCTGTTCAGATGCTTTTAATTCTGTGGGACATAACCGCTAGGTTATTTGTACCTAGCTTACCAACTACTTAAACTAAGTTAAACTAACCTAAGGTAACCTAAGGACAACACACACATTCATGCCCGAGGGGGGATTCGAACCCGCAACGCGTGAGGCCGCGCGATCCGTAACGTTGCGCTCCAGACCGCTCGGTTACTCCAGGGCGGCCCTGCTGTCTAGAGGCCTAGTTGTGTATCACGCCCTTGTTTCGTTTCACGAAATCAAATCAACAATGTTGCAGGCAGGAAATACAATCCAATTAAACTTTCTTTTTATTGCGTACCGTTTTCGAGGATTGCTCATTTTCCAGCGGTAGCTATTAACAATCTGTTACAAAATGTTCAAATGTTTGTTAAGCTTATGGGACTTAACTACGGGGTCATCAGTCCCTAAACTTACAAACTACTTATGAACTACTTACGAACTAGGATGGCACAAATATCCATGCCCGAGGGAGGATTCGAACCCCCGACCGTAGTGGCCTTGCTGACCGTGACTGGAGCGCCTAAGTCACCTCGGCCACCGCGGCCGGCAATCTGTTACAGTTTAATCCATTATGAGTTGGAACCTGCGACTGCATCTTGAAATAGGTTTCAGAAATGCTGTGGCAATATGTGTGCAGTGTTTTAATTTTACCACTTGAAAGTTGTGGGAGTTGCTGTGGTGTGCTGATGGAAGGGCAGTGTTGTGAAATGCTATCTAAAAGCGGAACATACATGGAGAAACTAAATGTGAAACTTCTAACTGTAAGCAACATCTTGAAGACGAACCTATATTGTAATTAATCAGTGTAACATACCACAATTAGTGTTTCCTTTTTCTCGTTTTCTGCCCTGCCACAGATACAAATGTAATTTGCACTGAACGGGTATATACCGTCTGATGATGAGCTGCTAGGCAGCTTGAAACCGGTCATGGTTCAATAAATCTGCATTGAGAATAAAAAAGACGACTGGTTGCAGTAATTTCTGAAACCTAAGTTGTTACAGTGCATAAACCTATATAAAATATATATTATGTAATGTTAGGCCTTATTGTACTTAGGCAATTGGATGTAAAATATTATTTATTAATTACGTGCTGTTTCATGCATTTTCTTTATTGTTGTTGTTGTTGTGGTGGTCTTCAGACCGCAGACTGGTTTGATACAGCTCTCCAGCTACCCTGTCCTATGCAAGTCTCTTCATTTGACAATACGAACGGCATTCAACATCAATTTGAAGCTGCTTATTTTATTCGTCCCTCGGTCTCTCTCTCCCAAACACTTCCTTCTAATTCTAATGTGACGATTCCCTGATGTCTCAGAATGTGTCTCACCACCTTCTCTTAGTCAGGATACGCCAGAAACTCCTTTTCTCCACAATTCTGTTGAGCACCTCCTCATTAGTTACGTGATCTACGCATCTAATCTTCATCATTCGTCTGTAGCACCACATTTCGGAAGCTTCTATCATCTTTTTGTCGGAACTCCTTATCGTCCACGTTTCACTTACAAACAAGGCTACACTCCTGACAAATGTTTTCAGAAACGACTTCCTAACATAAAACTAATATTGGATGTCAACAAGTTTCGCTTTTCTTCCCATAGCCATTCTGAATTTTATATCTTCTTTAGCTCGGCCATCAGAAGTAATCTTGCTACCCAAATAACAAAATTCATCTACTACTTTTATTTTCTTTATTATTATATAGATTTGTGTCAGAGATGAGGAGTCAAATTATTGACAAAGCTACGGAAGAAAACTAAAAGAGGCTCAGTCATTCCAGAATATAGGTAGCTTGATAATTTATAATGGAAGTTGCACAAGAAATAGTGAGACGCAGAATATACTTAGTAGAGAAGGCGTTTGGAGGGAAGTGAGTGGGGTAAAAATAGATGAGGGAGACCAAGAGACGAATATAGTAAGCAGATTCAAATGGATGTGGATTGCCGTTCTTATGAGAAAATGAAAAGGCTTGCTCAGGATAGAATAGGGTGGAGAGCTGCATCAAACCAGTCTCCGGAATGAAGACCATAATAACAACAACACGTTCCATTTAGTTACGCGATCTATTCACCTAATCTTAAGGACTCTTCTGTAGTTCCACATTTCGAAAGCCTCAATCTTCTTCCTGTCTGAATTATTTATCGTCCATGTTTCACTACCGTACAAAGCAAAAATCAATAATCCACATTCCAAAGAAAGCAGGTGCAGATAAGTGTGAAAATTACAGAACCGTCACTTTAATATGTCATGGTTGCAAAATTTAAACACGAATTACTTACAGAAGGATGGAAAAGATGGTAGAAGCTGACCTCGGGGAAGAACAGTTTGGATTCAGGAGAAATGTAGGAACACGGGAGGCAATCCTCACTTTACGCCTTATCTTAGAAGATAGACTAAGGAAAGGGAAACCGACATTTCTAGCTTTGTATATTTGGAGAAACCTTTTGACAATATTGATTGGAATACACTTTTTTAAAAATTCTGAAATGAGCAGGAGTAAAATATAGGGAACGAAAGGTTATTTACAACTTGTACAAAAACCAGACAGCGGTTATCAGAGTTGAAGAGCATGAAAGGGATGCAGAGGTTGGGAAGGGTGTGAGACAGGGTTGTAGTCTTTCTCCAATGCTATTAAATTTGTACACTGAGCAAGCTATAAACGAAAACAAGGAGAAATTTGGAGAAGGAATTAAAGTTCAGGGTGAAAAATTAAAAACATTGCGTTTTGCCGGCGACATAGTAATTCTGACAGAGGCAGCAAAGGTGTTGGAAGAGCAGTTAAACGGAATGGACAGTGTGTTGAAAGGTGCGTATAAAATGAGCATTAACAAGTGCAAAACGAGGGTAATGGAATGCTGCCTCAGAAAATCTGGCGATGATGAAGGAATTAGATAAGTTAACGAAAGAACAAAGGTAGTTTACTTGGGCAGTAAAATAACAAATTGTGGTGGCAGCACAGAGGATATAAAATGCAGAATGGCAATACCAAGAAAAGCGCTTTCGAAAAAGAGAAATTTAACATCGAATATTAATTTAAGCATAAGGAAGTCCTTTCTGAAGGCATTTCAGTGGAGTGTTGCCTTGTATGGAAGTGAAACATGGACGATAAACAGTACGAACAGGGAGAGCATAGAGGCTTTTGAAATTTGGTGTTACAGAAGAGTCCGGAAGATTAGGTGGGTAGATCGCATAACTAATTAGGTACTGAACAGAATTGGGGCGAAAAGGTATTTCTGGCATACCTTGACTAAAAGAAGGGATCGATTGGTAGTACACATTCTTAGACATCAAGGATTCGTAAATTTAGCAATGGAGGGAAGTGTGTGGGGTAAAAATCGCAGAGGGAGCCAAGAGATGGATACAGTAAGCAGATTCAGACAAATTTAGGTTGCCGTTCTTATGAGAAGTTGAAGAGGCTTGCTCAGGATAGGGTATTGTGGAGAGCTGCAACAAACCAGCCTCCGGACTGAAGACCACAACAACAACAACAACATGTACCCAAATTGCGTGAAAATGTAATTACATGCTAGTTCTAGTATATTTGTCCAATGAATACCCGTTTATCATCTGCATTTGTTCTTGGTGTAGCAGTTTTAACGGCCAGTAGTGTATTTCGCAGATGCTGGTCTGGGCGTGATATGAGGAGTTGCCTTCTGGCTGCAGGCGGTGAGGAAGCTTCCGCGCTGCCGATGTAACCTGCGGCAGAAGGAACGGAGAGGGGAGGGCGTACCTGGCCGAGTGCCGGCTGTAAAATCCACCCCCACTGAATTCATCCGCGGCAGATGGCACGCCCTAGGGCGAGTTCTGCCAGATGTCTCCATCTGGGAGCGGCGCGAGATTCCTTCTTGTTAGTCTCACCTGGCGCCTCGTCGCTTGCGTCAACTATTGGTGTGTGTGTGTGTGTGTGTGTGTGTGTGTGTGTGTGTGTGTCGGAGCGCTCGCCCTCATAACACTGGGGCACCCTCCATGCACCACTTAACGAGGGAACACGGAATATTTTATGGGGACGCACAAGGTAGGAGGCGTCGTCTGCCAATAAAAAAGAAATAAAGGGTAGGGGTCCCCTTTATTTCCGAGCAGAATGTGCTACTTGCGTCGCGCCCAACATTTTAGATCCTCTTGAGGATACACGTGCCACCCTTAACACCATACTGATGCTCATGGTAGTTTTATTCCTCTGTATCCTTAAGTCGTTAGCCTACTTCAGAATTTTCAAAAATTCATGTTAGTGTTTTCTTTCTTTTTCTAAGTGGTCCCCTAGGGCCTAAAACGTGATAAACCAAACGTTTATGGCCGGTAGCAGTCTGTAAGTACTTGGTTTCTGAAGTTCAGTTCACGTCCGCCTGGAAATCGGCCGGAAAACTAACGATATGCGTCTAGATGTCGACAGACAACGATTAAAGCCTGCAGAGATATCGCTGTCTGACCAAGGAAGAAGGCACGATGGCTTCAAGACCGAGAAGAAGCAAATGTAACAGCAGGACGAAATTCTGGAAGGCCAGTTGTACGGTGCAGGCGTTCCAGATAAAAGGTATTGCAAGTTTATTCACGATTTCTACTACTCACAACTTCACTGCATGTATTTCGGAACGGCATTTTTCAAGTTGGCCGGAAACATACCTCAGACAATTTTGAACCTATTCATTTGGTATTGTGAATATATTTTGAACAATACATTGTCTATGTAAGTACGTACGATTTTTTCCTATTGTATCATTCCTGTCTTATTAACCATTATCTGACTGGATTGTAGACAATCAACTCACATTCCGCTTTATAATTCCACCATATGGCCAAAATGCAATATATCGAAAAACTACTACATAGTTCGATAGCTGTTGTTACATATTATCATTGGCTAATTGCAGCTCCAGCCTCATAGGAGTTGTTTCTTCGGCCGTGGCCCTTGGAAAAAGGAAGACTTAATCTCAAAAACGCTATACATCAGCCAGTTTGGAATTAAGCACTTCACACAAATAATTGTATACAGTCACTGGTATGTCTGAGAGGCTGCGCAGATTAGCCCGAGCAGTCTGGAGCGCCACCTTACGGATCGCGCGGCATTCCGTGTCGGGGGTTCGATCCCCCCCCTCCTCGGGCATGGATGTGTGTGTTGTCCTTACGTTAGTTTAACTTAGTTTAAATTCTTTTTAAGTCTAGGGACTGATGACAAACGTAGTTTGGTCCCAGAAGAATTTCAACATTTCATTTTTTATGTCTAATACACACCCTTCATTGTAATGTCGGTTTATTTTTTTAGTTTCTCTGATAATAAATCCCCAAAAGCCCTATTTATTCGTCATAACCCCTTACTTTGCTTAAGACAAAAACCAGGATGCTCAGTTTGATGGGGAACGTGTTTCATTCTTCGTCACTGATCCCCAATCACAACTTCTGCTCCTGATCTAGTCACATTCAGTAGACTGGATTCTGAAGAGCGGGAATGTTTGTGTAGTCTATGGTACCTTGGCACGGATAGCGTGGACGTGAGAGTCCTGGGTTGCTCATGGGTGCCTGTGTGTTGTTCTTAGCACAAGTTAGTTTAAGCTGTCTGTAATACTAGGCACCGATGACCACAGGGAAGAAATGGGGGAAGAAATTCCAAATCGGACGACAGAACTAAGTGTTCGGTGTACAATTTGGAATATGAATATGACGTGCAGAATAAAACTGGAGCAGAGTGGATACAGTGTTGTTTTTGTCTTCAATGGTATCACAACAAATGTGAGGCTTTAGGGGATGATTACGACGAAGATGTTTATATGTGTTCAGTGTGTGCAGATTAATGTTTTGGTGTGTATAATGAGATATCTGGTTTCTCCTTTTGTATTTGGACTTTTTATTGTTTATCTTTGGTTTTGCTTTTTTCACTATTGAACATCTTTTCATTTTTTCATCTGTGTTGCTTTATATGTAATATTTTTCTGTATTTTTGAAATTTAGGCCTTTTTCTTACCGCTAATATGCTGCAACATTACAACAATGTAATGGATGACAATTAAAAGTTAGCAAGTAGTAGTTTTGTATATTTGATTTTTTTCTCTTTTTCTTATGGAATTAAGATACCAGTTACGGAATTAGGATACCAGTATCACGGATTTAGGAATCTTGTCACGCATTTAGGAGCCTCTTTCACTTAATTCATTTCTGTACTTTTTGTTGTATGTTACAACGGGAAAAGGTCTACAGGGGTTGTGTTTAACCTGTCCTATATCATTTTCTTTCCTCCTCCATGTTGCCATGGATGATGTACAACAGTTTGCGTTTGTACCGCAATGACAGTGTACGCGAGGGTTGTAGTTACTGCCCACTGCACTGTGTGAAGAGTAGAAACTCTGAAAGTTCACCAACCTGACGTCTTCTAAAGATGTCCCAACGCAGATAGCAGCACGCAGGTCGGAGTTCTTGAAAGAGGCTGAAATTATTAAACTATTGGCAGGAACTGATCTAATTACGGAATGATTCCAAAGTTCTTTGGATGCCAGATAATTTCAAATGTTCAAATGTTTGTAAAGCTTATGGGACTTAACTACTGGGTCATCAGTCCCTAAACTTACAAACTACTTATGAACTACTTACGAACTAGAATGGCACAAATATCCATGCTCGAGGGGGGATTCGAACCCCTCGGCCACCGCGGCCGGCCCAGATAATTTTATTTAAAGAATGCAAACCGCACAATAACATCCACTTGACACAAGTTGTCTTAGCTGAAAGTAAAATATAAGGTCATTTCGCATTGTTCTACGACGATTAAACTATATCTTATGACCGCCTACGTATGCGACGTGTTACTCCTCAGAGTGCGTGTTCTGAACTTGAAATGACAAATGTCTTATTACCGCCTACATATACGACATGTTGCTTCTCCGAGCGCGTGTTCTGAAGTTTGACGGCTCGGTGCAAGGCTGCCTTCGCTCCGCAGTTTGGCGCGCAAACATGGCCGCCGTGCGTCGTCGGTCTTATATTAATTGTTTTGTTTATTAATTTAGCAATAGTTAATATATGTTATACAGTCAGGGCATAGCTTGGCTTTGAGAGGTTTTCTGACTTAGATTTGACATGATATAAATAATTAGTTTATTAATTATGAATAACAATATGATTTCTTTTTGGCGTGTGACCGCCAGTGCTACAGCCAATCCCCTAGAATTGGGGGAGATTTGCCAGCGCTGTTTCCCATGAGAACCCGTCCTATTGTACCACCTGTCGTGGTTCTCACCAGATTTTACCGTATGTCGCTTAATGGTTCCAACCAGCTGAACTGAAGCAATATTCGGATCTTAATATGATGGCTTTAAGCCAGAAATATTACAATGCGTAAAAATCTCTATGCTTATAAGATGCATTTGTTGTCTGTCTGTTCTCTTATAACTCAAGATCCAGACAACCAAATAACGTGAAATATGGTACACGTACACACATGGGGAAGGCTCGTAAGCAGGTTTCGTTCCATGTTTTGGAAAACCAACGGGAAAAATTGAGAAAAAGTGAAAGTGCGTTTTAACTGTGTCCGTGTAAGTCTATATCTTCGCACTGATCTTGATGAAATTTTGCACAATTGACCTTTAAAACAAGAGGCAGGCCACTGTCTACATAAAATTTTGTTCAGTGCATTGTGGAGGGTACTTATGGATTTCTCCAAAATCCACAGTTTTGCTCCGATCTTGATGAAATTTTGTACACCTGACCTTGAAAACAAGATGGTTATGGTGCATGGGGGAGAGTCCTTTACATGCAATTAAACTTTCTTTTTTTTTACGCTTTATAACAGGTTGTGTGGAGAGGGGGGACTTGTGACATCAATTGCAGAAGCATTCTTTTGTCAAATTTAGAGGGGTTTTGTCATTTAATGAAGTAACCTTACCATTTTGCTAAATATTGACAACAACCGTCATTGCGTTGCTTAATTGTCAGGATGGCAAGTTTTAACTAGAAATTAACATTTTATTGTCAGGATAGCATGTACAAGGAATCTTCAATCATGTGGGGTGTGGGATCTTTTCCTTGGCTCTGGTATGAGGCGTAAATGAAACAGTATTTACACAACCTACATTTATGAAACAGTTAAACCATACATTATTTACATTATTCCTAGTGTGAACAATTGGCTCGGCGAATGTCTCTGGCTTGAGGCGTGCGCTGGCGAAGATGCGCTTCGCAGCGTCTGCCGTCTCTCTCGGTTACACTGGCGGCGTATCTCCTTCTAGCTTGGCTATCTCCTACTCACTACTGGCTTCCCATTCTAACTGCGTTTGCCGTTGTAGAAGCACTGTGCGTTAAATGGCCGTAAATTCTGCGGGATTACCTCCTGGCGGTGCGGTGTGATTTTCCCATCTTCCAAAAGTGTTGTGTTGTGCTACGAAAAGAAGTAGTGGCGAGGCGTGGAAGTTTTTCGCCCTTGACCTGGAGTCGAACCGGCAGTCTTCAGGCTGCACGTCTTCTATTGGCAGAACCTTGAACGGAGATCACAGGTGACTATCACGGTCAGTCAGCTTCCTATCGTTCTGGCCAGTTATCCTGGGTGAGTACCTCTGTTATTGTTGGTCTTCTTCCGGATGCCGTGACTGGCGCCCAGTTTCTTCCGTCTTCTTTCTTCTATCTTCAACAGTCATTCCGGTGGCTGATCATAACTAAACTCCACTTATGCTATTGTTGCTGCTACTACTAACGCTGCTACTGCCAATCTGACGATACTACTTCATCTGTCTCAAAACTGTCTCCCGGCATCTTCTTGGTTGCGGTATTTATTTGATGGACCTGGCTGGAGGTGAACGATCTTCGGGGTCGTTGTGTTCTGGTGTCACGCTGTACAGTTTTCTAGAAAGGTCTAACATCACGTTGCTGTGGAGGTCAATACACCATGTTATTGGCTTCTGATCACATTGCTTCTAGAAGTTCGCGACGCTCACGTTTTGCAGTCCGTGCTTTCACGTGATTTCGTCGGTCGATGGCCAGATTGCTGAATCGACGGCTTCCGCTCCTGGAGAGAGTGAAGGACTCCTTGCCACACATGAATACTGGGCGGAACAATGCCGTGCTGAATCCGCAGCGTTAGATGGTCGCTGGTCTTTAGGAATGCAGCGTAAGCGTGCTGCTTTACTCGGCCGTGTTCAAATGTTCAAATGTTGGAAGTCTTATGGGACTGAACTACGGGGTCATCAGTCCCTAAGCTTACAAACTACTTATGAACTAGTTACAAACTAGGACGGCACAAATATTCATGCCCGAGGGGGGACTCGAACCCCCGACCGTAGTTGCCGTGCAGACCGTGACTGAAGCGCCTCTCGGCCACCGCGGCCGGCACTCGGCCCTGCCTGACTGAACTGATCTACGTTCTCACTTTTACTTCACGTATTATTCACTTCCATTCATTTTTCAGTTTTATTTCACTAATTTATTTGGACACTTTACTGCACTCAACAGCTTCAACAGAAAACCTTATTTTAAACCAGGGCAAAGCCGGGTACTTGCAGCTAGTTAACAATAACTAGCAAAGTAAAAAAAAAAAAAAAAAAAAACGCGCTGACGTTTTCACGGCCCACTTTAGATTTGTAGTTTTATAAGTTTTTGCAAACATTTTGGACCAAAATAATAATCTAAGTAATAAAAAATTAATTAATAAGAGTGTCTGAAACACTTTTAGGGGGAAAAAATTGGTAGTGGCGGGTTGCGAACCACCGACATTCAGCGTCATAGTCCAACGCCTTGTCCACTACGCTACGGCTATCTATCAAAAGCGAGTACTTTAATTTCGTACTAACAATGACCGTTGTTAAATGGTGCTAATATGGCATTTGTAGACACTATATTATCATTCATCGCACGAAGAACGATGTGTTTTTGTTAATTCTTCAGTGCGCCATTGCTTTGAAATGACAACGTGTAAGTTACAGTAAGAAAATCATCAAATACGCAACGCAAGATGGAGTATGCCAGAGAGAGTTCTGAGCGAGGAATGTCACGTGACATCTCCGAACGCCTGGTTTTCGTTAATTCAATGCAGGGTGTGAAATCTCCGTTATTTTTGCAAATATGTCTCAAACGATACGAGATATGAAAGAAACATAAGGAAACAAAGTTGCAGAGAATTTTCTCCTCTACAAATTCGGTTATTCAATTTTCGCGCCAGATGAACGGTTTATATGCAAATAAAATTACATTACAAACGTGTTTTTGGTATTTCTAACGTATTTCTTGTCCGAAATATTTGAAAAATCGAGGTTCTGGTCTCTGGTAGCCATCAATTATGTCTGTAAAATTTGGTGCCCATCGGTTGAACGGTTCGACCTAAAAAGTGGGAACACGTTACAGGCAGACAGACATCGTCAAATCGCCATTATTTTTGTAAATATCTCTGCAACGATGCAAGATATGAAAAAAAAGAACCATAAGAGAGCGAAATTGTAGAGTATTTTCTCCTCTACAATTTAGGTTTTCAATTTTCGTGTTAGATGAATGGTTAAGCCGTTATTTCATTTAAATTTGCCGGCCGGGGTGGCCGAGGGGACTGAGGCGCAGCAGTCACGGTCTGCACGGCCACTACGGTCGGGGGTTTGAATTCCCCCTCGGGCATGGATATTTGTGCCGTCCTTAGTGTTAGCTAGTTCATAAGTAGTTTGTAAGCTTAGGGACTGATGACCCAGTAGTTAAGTCCCATATGTTCTACAAACATTTGAACATTTTGAACATTTAAATTTCGAACTGTGAAAAGACGATCGCAAAGGCTAGAGAACATTGAAACTGTGTACATGACGAGTTATTTACATGACTTATTATCAGGTATGGACACTGAGGATCCAATATGAAAAATATCACGGAATTATTTTATTTATTTTATTTATTTGGTTATTTAACCTGACCAGATTAGGGCCATAGGGCCCTCTCTTACATTTGATCAGGAACAACATAAACAAAGGATTTCATTACAAAAACAACACTGCAGTTATAATATTAAATAATAACAATATATGATAGTACTAATAATAATAATGATAATAATAACACAAAAATGAAAGTAATACTAATAATAACAAGAGATATTCACATTTGAATTAAGTTTAAAATAAACAGAAGAGAGAAAATGGTTAGTGAAAAAGGAGCTAATGGATGTGAGGAAGTGGAGACATATATGATTGGAGATCTCTGCTGGCGAAAGGAAAGGGAAACATTTATGGAGGGATGAGGAATTGACAACAGTGGGCTACAGACTGGTAAGTGGAGAAAAAGATGGCTATTGTGACAGAAGGTGAACCCTTAGTTGTCTTTTAAAGTTTTGAATTGATTTTATTTCTCTTAACTTTTGAGGAAGATTGTTCCACAGACGTGTTCCCGATACATAAAATGATTTGGAGAAGATTGCAGTGTTATGTGAAGGTAGAGAGAGAGTTTTATTTTGGTAAGAGCGTGTGTTTCTGCTGTGCTGTTCAGATAGTAATATAGTCGTTGAGGATAAGTATGAAGGTTTGCAATGATTGAGAAAGCGATGCAGCAAACATAATGTACGACAGCTTCGACGCTTATCTGCACGTAGCCAAGATAACTGCTGATATGCGGGACTGACATGGTCGTAGAAACGTAAGTTGCAAATGTATCGGATACAAGAATTCATCGCCAGCTCCAGCCTACGTGAGTTTTCGTGTGATAGTCCTTGCAGAATAGCATCCTTAGCCTACCAGCGCGGTGACAGAGTCCACTTGCCATCTCGTCAGTCGCCTTCCCCTCCCTGCTGCGCTTCCAGAGGCAGTCAGCGGCGTGTTGGCGGCCTGTGTCCGCAGCGGCTCGGCGAGCGATTAATCTGCCTCCTGCCGCACAATGCCGCCTCCTGTCTGCCGCCCGGCGCCACAGCTCCACCGCCTAAGGCTGTGTTCACAGCGGCACCGACACACCGTCGACAGACGACGTCCACCGAGTTCCACTGAAAGCATCGACCGACGGCGTGCTCACACTGCATCCGATATACGAGGCGCGTCCAGGAAGTAAGTTCCGTTTTGTTATATAAAACAAACGGGTAGAGATACAGAAAAAAATATTGATTGTCAAATATCTACAACTGTTAAAATACTTTTCTACATAGCTTCCGAAATTTTGTAGGCAATTATAGCACAGCACAAGGTTTTGTGTGCCTTTTTCATAGAATGTTGCCGCCTGTGTGTTCTTTCAGCTCGTCATCATCGTTGAAGTGTTGTCCACCAAGGACAGATTTTAGGTGTAAGAAGAGGATTGCTGTCAAAATATTTTTTTTTTCACGATAATGCCTGACCTCACACACCGAATGTGACCAAACAATTCTTACGGAAATATCAATGGGACCTGTTTGATCATCCTCCATACAGCTCGGACCTCTCTCCTAGCGACTTTCATCTCTTCTTACACCTAAAATCTGTCCTTGGTAGTCAACACTTCAACGATGATAAAGAGCTGTTACCACATGCTTGAATACACAGGCGGCAACCTTCTGTGAAGGATACATGCTAAAACTTGTGGCACAAAATTTCGGCAGTTATTTGAAAAAGTAGTTTAACAGTTGTAGAATTTTGTGCAATAAAAATTTCTTCGGTATCTGTGTACAATTCCATTTTATTACCAAACGGTACTTACTTTCTGGACGCGCCTCGTAGTTTGTCACTTGGTCCGTTGCAATTCCCTAGGGTGCAATGGATTCCACCAACATTTTTATGCTTCGAATTTAGTGCTACAATGCCGCTTTTGTTATCAATAAAGACTTCAAATGAATACGAATGAGCTACACCTGTCTGTAAAGAAGAAAGTGACGAGGATTATGTACTGTTCTCAGTTATTGCTACTCTCAGACAGTTTTTACGAATATGTGAGGTACGGGTAAAACGAGAAATGTCTATTACATACTTGATATTTCGTGGTGTCACTGACAAGCAATATTACAGTTTTGCTGAATTTATTTGAAGTTGTGCAGACATAAACCAGTTAACCTCTATGCTTTAAATAATGAAAAAGTACACCAGTTAGGGAAGTTTATTGCTTATCACAACGAATTTCTAGGATTTTTCTCGCATCTTCTAGTGCATTTGTTTACATAAGTACGGTACTTTTTCAACGTTTTAAGGTATGATTTTCTGACACACTTGCCCTTCAATTGTCTCTTTTAGGTTAGTTACTGAATTTCTGAAAATTGGACAGAGTAAATATTGAGGTGTGTGTTTGTTAGAAACAATGACTTGTTTCTGTCTGCTTAAAGGTATTGTGCCTCTTCCATTACTCAGAATATGCAACATAATAATCGTGACTTAGGCCTACCTGTGTACAAAAACCAGTGTAAGTGACGATTTTTGTGTTGTGATATTCAGTTTAATGGAGCAGACAACACCTACAAGTATAGACAGACGTTCTATTTAGTACGTAAAAAAGTTGCCAAGATTTTATTATGTATGCTACGATTTCCCTCATTACAGTAACCTCAAAAAACTACATCCGTGAAAAAGGTGCATAAAATCATACATGAAAACGTCACGATGTATTTATGTAAACAAATGCGCTAAAAGAGAGAAATTCTCGAAATTCGTTGTGCTAAGCATAAAAATACGTAATGGATGCAGTTTTTCAGTATTTAAATCCATGAAGGATACAGTTTTAGGCCACCCAGAAACATCCGATTATGATGAACGAAATGAAGTTACGGTACATTGAACTTCAATGACTGTCATTCAATATAGTTGTCAAAGGCAAGTGTGAAATTAACAATAATTTTGAACCCAGAAACCACTGAAAAGCGGAAGCGCACGTAGGCCTTCACCACATTTGCAGATCAATTCACATAACAGACTCCTCACCTTTTTAAAGAAATCAGAACCAGTGAGAACAAAGTGCAAAACAATGTAAGAGAGCCACTACAATAACATTACGATACTCCACAATCCCAAATTGAACATATTTTTTGAGGTTATAATTTACACCTAAAATTTCTGATAAAGGATTTAACTAACTTGGCATTTACAATAAACTGTAATATCAGACCATAGATTCCGAATTATATCCCGATTGTGATATTTATCGTCTTCTGGGAGCCACAATCTCTTTCTTTCTCCCAGTAAGCATATCAGTTTCTCACTGTCCATATCTAGCATGTGAGAACGTCAGTCGATTTGACCGAAGAAAACAAACTGATTTGAATTTCACCGACTGTCGTCCGAAGTGTCTACGTTCGTGCGATGAGATCGGCTACACTGTGACCGTGCTCATAGTGGAGTAATGATTTGAAACGATCGGCCGTTTTCCGCCGATGTCTGACGTCGTTAAGACTCACCGATATCGAAGCCACTGTGACCACAGCCTAAGGCGGCCAACTTTTTCAAAATTCAGTGCGGAACATTCCGAGCATGTGAACAAGGACTAAGATCACGAGACTCATTGTGCCAGGTATTCTGAAACTAGGGAAGAAATTTAGGCGAACAGAGTAGGCCTACTCACTCACTTTTAAAATAACTTATGTAACATGTTCTAATGTTTGTAAATCTAGGGGACTTAACTACACTGCTCATCAGTTCCTACGCTTACAAACTACATGAAGTAACTTATGCTCAGAACAACACAAACACCCATACCCGCGGGTGGACTCGAATCACCGACGGCTAACAGCCGTGCGCACCGCAGCTGGGCGCCTTAGTGCGCGCGGCTGTTAGCCGTCGGTGATTCGAGTCCACCCGCGGGTATGGGTGTTTGTGTTGTTCTGAGCATAAGTTACTTCATGTAGTTTGTAAGCGTAGGAACTGATGAGCAGTGTAGTTAAGTCCCCTAGATTTACAAACATTAGAACATGTTACATAAGTTATTTTTAAAAGTGAGTGAGTAGGCCTACTCTGTTCGCCTAAATTTCTTCCCTAGTTTCAGAATACCTGGCACAATGAGTCTCGTGATCTTAGTCCTTGTTCACATGCTCGGAATGTTCCGCACTGAGTTTTGAAAAAGTTGGCCGCCTTACAAATAGTTGCGCACTACAAATAGTTGGAAAAGAAGTATCAAAAGTACAGCAGCATAGTTCACGCCAGAGTACTTACGTATACTTACAAAACATCCAAGTCGTTTTCCTCTTGTATTTTTGAGAGTTGAGTCGATTGCTTTTGGTTGAATGTTATTTGAGTTCTGTACTTCACGTACCATAACTGTCAAAAAATTCTAAAATCCTATATCCATGTGGTCATCACTTCCGCGTGGCCTTATGGTAGAGCCAGGGCAGTAGCCGAGGGGGAGGGGATCAGCGCCCTCACCCCCGAATTCATATTGTGATGCTTTACACATTGAATATGTGTCATAATTTACAGTTTTTATTGCTAGATACGCCCCAACCCATCGCTCCCAAAACTAAATAAGTAATAAAATAAATAATCTGACTACGGCCGTGGTCAAGTCACACTGATCAATTACCTTCCGCTTATAACCACGACACCGCCCGCAGGAACATTCTATCGATATATAGTGTTGCACTGCCATATCCATTTTCATCTTGTCGTGTCTCTAAAGTTCGTACCTGATGGCTGGCATTGGTTGACAACGCTTCATCCGTCACTTCACCATGCTGGTGTTGTGGTCTTCAGTCCGCAGACTGGTTTGATGGAGCTACCCTGTCTTGTGCAAGTATCTTCATTTGAGAATACGTTCGGCAGCCTACATCCTTTGAATCTGCTTACTGTATTCGTCCCTAGGTCTCCCTCTACGATTATTACCCGTCACACTTCCCTCTAATGCTAATTTGACGATTCCTTGATGTCTCGGAATGTCTACCACCAACCTGTCCCTTCGCATAGTCAGGATATGACAGAAACTCCTTTTCTCCCCAATCCTGTTCAGCACCTCTCTATTATTTGCGTTTTCTATATACCTAATCTGTAGCACCACATTTCCATCACCTATTTCTCTGAACTCCTCATCGTCCACGTTTAACTCCTACATAATGGTACATTCCAGTCAAATGCTTTCGGAAAGGACTTCCTAACATTTAAACTAATATTGGATATCAACAAATTTCGCTTCTTCCTAAACGCTTTTCTTTCCATAGCAACTCTGCATTTTATATCTTCTTTACTTCGACCATCAGAAGTTATTTCGCTACCCAAATAACAATACTCATCTACTACATTTATTGTCTCATTACCTAATCTAGTTCCTTCTGCATCGCCTGATTTTCCGACAGTGCAGTATGTTACCCTGGTTTTACTATTGTTAAAGTTCAGTTCATACCCTCCCTTCAAGACACTGTCCATTCCTTATATGTGCTCTTCCAGATCCTTTGCACTCTCTGACAGAATTACTATGTCATCAGAAAACTGCAAAGTTTTTATTTCTTATTCCTGCACTTTAATGCCCTCTCCAAATGTCTCCTTCCATTCCCTAAATGCCTGCTCAATGTACAGATTGAACAACATTGGGGAAGGCTACAACCCTGTGTTACTTACTCCCTTCGCAACCTCGGCGTCCCTTTCTTGCCCTTCGACTCTAATAACCGCTGCCTGGTTTTTGTATAGGTTGAATGTAACACTTCGCTCCCTATATTTTACCCTTGCTACCTTCAGAATTTGCAAGAGTGTATTCCAGTCGACAAAGTCAAAAGCTTTCTCCAAATTTACAAACGCTATTAATGTAGGTTTCCCATTCCTTAGCCTACCTTGTAAAATAAGTCGTGATGTGAGTACTGCCTAGCGTGTTCCTATATTTCTCCTAAATCTAAATTGATCTTCCCCAATGTTGGATTCCACAAGTTTTTCCATTCGTCTGTAAGTTATTCGTGTTAGTATTTTGCAACCGTGACTTATAACTCTTAACTTTGTAATTCTCACACTTGATTGCACTTGCTTTCTTTGGAACTGGAATTACAATATTCTTCTTGAAGTCTGAGGGTCTGTCTCCTGTCACATACACCTTGCATACTAGGTGGAACAATTTTTTCACGACTGGCTCTCCTACCTATATTAGCAGTTCAGACGGAACGGAACTCCAGGGGCTAGACTTGCGCAGAATAGTTAGCGATAGGGAGCGCTCACTTTAGTTCGCAGCTCTGCCGCGAACAAATTCGTTCTTTTAGTTCGTCCGTTCCCAGTGACGGCTGAGCGGCGTGGTCTACGCATGCAGGTAGAGGGGGAAGTTCCTCCACATGGCTGCTTCATGCGCTTGCTGCTTGAGCCGCTAACGATATCACGCAACCCAAAAGAAACAGTTTGTGGATAATATATCGCGCTTAAATTTAGAGTTATCTCTATATCTTGGCATTATGGAATTTAGTGGCCAGAGTGCAGAGTGCAGAATACTTCAAAACAGAAATTTTGTGGCACTGAACTATGTAATCTAGCAGACAGACGTTCACCTCGAAATGGTTCTCATCAGCAGAAAGCAAACACGTGATTTTTAATTTTGCTGCGCGTCCTCTCGGTATTGCCCGTCGGTCTTCGGAAAAGCATCCAACGAACTAAGAAGCGAGATAAGTTTGGCATAACAGTTCGCGACCGGTAACGCATATTTTAGTTCGCGACCGATCGCGCATATTTTAGTTCGTGACTGGTAGCTCTCCTTTTAGTTCGCAGCTAGGCCGAGAAGTAGGCCGCTCTTTTTAGTTCGTTCGCTCTTTTTGGCTTTTGCTACCACTACTAAAAGAGCTCTTTCTTTTGTCATGACAGCTTCTTTATATAATGATCAGTGTTGCCCAAGCGTGTGCTATTACCCGTATTTTTGGGCAATTGGACATCAAATACTTAAGCAAATAAACCAGTAATTTACACGAATGGGTGATACAGTGCCATTCAATTACTTTGCATATAGAGTACGCGTAGTATTTTATTTTCAAAATGGATTTCTTCATTTATTTAATAGGTCACTGAAGGATCATCACTGAGTAAACTACAGTTTTGTAGCTAATTATTTCTATACGGGTTCGTAACTTTACAGTGCTAGTGTCGCTTATAAGACGTTATCCTCAACATTGTATCCCGCGAGCCGTCAACAGTATCATGCAGGCGAGAGAAAATGGTGGATGCATAATTTCTCGCATATAAATGCAAACAATGTTAAGTTTTGAGTACTCTTTACTTTTTTACACTACGGAATGACGTTTTTATTTAGACACTGCTGAATACTTTGGGAAAGAAAATTTGTGGCTGTGAACTATGAAAGTACAGCTGAGCTGCATCTCAGCTCGAAATGACGGTAACTGGCAGAAGGGAATCACGCGATTTTGCGCGCTCACGCGTCCTCTCGCTGTTCCTTGTCACTCTTCGGAAAAGGAGAGGAGCGGACGAACTAAGAGACGAGGGTCTGCGTACTAGTTCGCCTATGGGAGCGCTCTTCCGAACTAGTTCGTTCGCGAACTACACAAGACTACCAGGCGCCTTGTTTCGACTCAAATCCTTCAGCGCTCTATCAAATTCTTCTCGCACTGTAGCACTGTACCGAAAACTTGAAAACTGGGTATTCAGAAGGTCGCAACTGTGTAATATTTGAATACTATTATCCAAGTTATCGCGCGGGAACAACCGCAAGGACTGGTACGTCAGTACGTCTTTGTACTTAAAACAGGAGATCGAGTCTGCGGCGTTACGCGTGCGAATGAAACAGTGCTGTGGGTACACGGGTCGTAGGCGTGGCGGAGGAGGGCGCTCGCGCCTGCTTAAGCCGAGCACCGCGCAGTCGTGTGTGAGCGCGCGGCGTAATCACGTTCTGCCGCGAATAAATTTCATCAGCGCGCGCAGCCTGCCGCCTGCCGCAGTTATTACCCGGGGTGGGAGCCACCATATCTGTCTGGCGCCGACTCCGTCTCCCTCTAACACACTCACAGCTGCTATTCTAGGCATGCGGGGCAGCGCATGCACTTCATTACAGATGAGTTACGCTTCGCGCATTGGCTTCCCGGCGACGATTAAGTCGTGCGCGTCACACACACACACACACACACACACACACACACACACAAACACTCCCATCTCTCCCTCTTACTGTCTTCTTCTCTCCTATTCTCTCTCTATGCCACGTTTACTCAGTAGGAGAAATGATGATAGAGAGAGACTAAAAAAGCGAGTGGAGGCGTTATGTGGGTATGGAGATAGAGGAAAAGAGTAAAAAAATATGGGACCACAAGTTTTGCTTAATCTCCACACCACGTTGATGACGGCGCCAGTGTAGGAGCAGATAAGCGAGAACAAATGGTCTCTCTGCTATCGTGCGATTTGCCTTTTTATTCTCCATTTAACCTACTGCATCTGCATAATAACTCACGTCGCAATTACTTTTATAAATTCTCTTAAAGAATGACGTTTTTATACTTACACGCACCCTTATCCGCACGATTTAACCGCCGCTTTCCCGAGTCGGGGAGGTGTGTCTGCCCTGGTTCGAATCCGCCCTACAGCCAGTCAGCCTGCGAGTGTTTTTTAAGCTGTTTTCGTCATTACTTCGAGAATTTAGACTCCTTGACTAATTCCTTCTCAGTTTCAGCATGTAGCCAACAACACTACTGGCCATTAAAACTGCTACACCAAGAATAAATGCGGATGATAAACGGCTATTCATAGGACAAATATACTATACTAGAACTGGCAAGTGATTACATTTTTACGCAATTTGGGTGCATAGATCCTGAGAAATCAGTACCTAGAACAACCACTTCTTGCCGTAATAACGGCCTTGATACGCCTGGGCATTGAGTCAAACAGAGCTTGCATGGCGTGTACAGGTATAGATGCCCATGCAGTTTCAACACGATACCGCAGTTCATCAAGAGTAGTCACCGTCATTACGGCGCAGGGAACATTGCATACAGTCGGCTAGTGTTGCTCACGGCACTGTAGCTCCCAGCGTTTCATTCCTTGCCACTGTCTCAACACAGTAACAGCGAAATGGAACGTGGCAAATGCTACTACGGCATTTACTGCATCGTCGTTTACAAAAGACGAAGGAAAAGCAGAATACAGTCGATTCATCCAATTAATTTAAGACAGATCCAAAATGGATCGTTTAAAGCCCTATTTCAAAAGCTTCATAACTATCCTGAGAAATTCTTCCAGTACTTTCGAATCAGAATATCAACATTGTTACAGAGCAAAATTATGGCAGAGAAACTAGTTTAAATCTGACACTATTCCAGCAATTGCCACCCAACCTAGGCGGAAGCAGGTCATAAATTTATCGTAAATGCGACGCCAGTCTCTCGTGACCACAGTAGACTCTGAGTCGGTGCGTTGAAAAGCTACAGTGAGCAGACTGTTGACTGCGATGCAAGACTAGGAAAGCGTGAGGGTATATTCGTCAGCTTATAAACACTTCATAACTACACCTAACTGTGTCACAAGAGTGAATAAAACCTAGGATACGTCATCAGTTGAAGGGCTCATTGAGTGAACGCTGCACTCACAAGTAGGACACATTCGGTCATTACGAACCGTCACAAACTTCATTGCTTAAGCCAATTTCTGTATACAGGGTGTTACTAAAAGGTACGGCCAAACTTTCAGGAAACATTCCTCAAACACAAAGAAAGAAAATATGTTACGTGGACATGTGTCCGGAAACGCTTAATTTCCATGTTAGAGCTCATTTTAGTATTTCTCCTTAAATGTAAATTGAAATAATTCGTGCAGACAATTGTCAAAATACCCAATTCTTTCGTTAGTATGTACTGTACTTCCTCGATTCACCGCATTTGTAAACATTACACTGACTGCAAAACCACTAACAATATGATGCTACGTACTGATGTGCTTGATGCTAGTACTGTAGAGCAATGAGCCGCGTGTCAACACAAGCACTGAAGTCAACATTACCTGTCTTCAATTGGGCCAAGTGACGGTGAATCGAGGAAGTACAGTACATACTAACGAAACAGTTGGGTATTTTGACAATTGTCTGCACGAATTATTTCAATTTACATTAAAGAGAAATAATAAAATGAGTTCTAACATGGAAATTAAGCGTTTCCGGTCACATGTCCATATAACATATTTTCTTTCTTTGTGTGTGAGGAATGTTTCCTGAAAGTTCGGCTGTACCTTTTTGTAACACCCTGTATATACTCCCGCTTTTAGAAGTAGAGGCACTTGCTAAGGAGCTTAATCATCAATCCAATGATCTAATCACTTTAGTCAGCTTATGTCTCACAAGGGGAAGCACGACGTTTGGGACGCAAAAATTAAAATGGATGGAAATTTGTGTTGTGTAGGGCGATGTGCTTCAAGATAGTCTGTTCAATCGCCATATGCACAAGGTCGCAGTGGCGTCGTGGTTATAGCACTTGCCAACTAAGCAGGAGGTTCCAGGTTCGAATACCGGCATTGGTACAAATTGTAATTCAGTGCCTCTTCTTCAACTCAATAACATTGTGATTTGTCCTTGTATGTGGAGGAAGACCGTAAAACTTTGTATAAGGTTTGTAAATCTTGTAGCCTTCTCCAGACGCCTCTAAAAGCGTTATCGACCTATGATGTAAAGTGGAAACGCTCGTGCAAACACCTCTGGTTCGTCCATTTATGATTGCGAGTGTAATAAGGCTGGGAATGTGATTACGCGCTGCTCCGGCTGCTGCCAGCTGCTTGCGTAATTTTCCGAATGTCGTTTGCTGTACCCGGCACGAAATACGACCGCCAGCGGCTGGCGGCGCGAGTGTTGACGCTCAGCTAAATGTGATTAAAGCGCAGCCGTCTGGACAACACGGCGCGAGCCGACGCCGATTGCGATCCGCAATCTGCGGCCCGCCAACCACCACAGGCAGTGCCGCTCATTCAACGGGGTTGGCGCCATAACTTCCGACCATCCGGACAACTGTAGTTACATGTATATTTTTCCCGTGATAAATTTATCAAAATATGTTCAAATGTTTCTGAATCTGTGAAACCAGTCCCTAGGCTTACAAACTACTTAAACTACCTTAAACTAATCTAAGGACAACATACACACCAATGCCTGAGGGAGGACTCGAACCTCCAACATAATATCTCCTGAACTATTTACATCGCACAATAATATTGCTGGTATACTGCACGCAGGATAAATTGGCCGGTAGATGGGCATACGGCTGGGCAAGTGCGGGGGGAGTTGTAGTGGTGGGGGTAGCGGCTGGAGCAGTCAGCGAGCGCTGGAGGGGAAGTGCACAGCTCACTGGCCGGCAGGCGGGAGTGAACCGACGCGGCCTCCCCTGCCGAACGAAGGAATGAACTCGCCCGGCGCTTCGGACGAAAACTCGTCTCTGTGCACCGTCCACCTTATCTTCCGTGGACTCTACATTCAATGGTATATGTGTAAAGAGCATTCAAAACGAAACGAGCAGGACGCATAAGTACAGAAACCACTACCTGTATGTTAGAAGTCTTGACCCTGGCTGTTGAAACACTTGTTGCACTGTGACATAAGGCGGTGAATGACTGTCTCATAAAATTTCCAGGGCTGTGATGTGAACCACTTCCACACGTACAGCTGGCCGTAGCTGTCGGAGGTGAATCTTTTGCCCATCAGAGCCTTTTTAAGGGGACAACAAATGGCGTAATCAATGGGAGAGATGCCTGGACTCTATGGAGAGACGCCGAGAACCTCCCATTTGAATTTCTGCAGCAGTGCCGTGACTGTGTTGGCCATTTCAGGCTTTGCACCGTCGTGGAGCAGAATGAGCCTGCTAGTAAGATTGCCTGGTCGTTTTGATTTGATCGTTTGGCGAAAGATGGTCAAGATTTGCGAGTAACGCTGGGCATTCACTGCTGTTCCATGCTACAAGAAGTGAATCGGAATGGGGCCATTTTGGTCACAGAAGACTGACGCATAACCTTTCCTGCACTCGTGTAGATTGCCTTCGCTCTCTTTTTTTGTGGTAGTGACCCTGGATGCTTCTACTGGAGACCTAGATTCTGGTTCGAAGTGATGACGCTGTGACTCATCCCTATCCACCAATCGTGCCAGAAACAAGATGAGCAAGACAGTGGGCCATTTGACAAGCTTCCTGGTGTGGTTTAAGACTCTGGGGTGCCCATTAGGTACACATTTAAGGGCATGTACAGCCGTCCCTTAATGATGCTGTGAACACATCCTATGCTCAATCTCGGAGGTTCTGGGCAATGGGTGCATCAACCAGCTGGACGGTGTCATTGGTAATGCAGGGTGGTGCTCCAGACCAGTCCGTGCATCATCGGATAACGACACCCGTTCTTCCCTGAAGCGCTTGTGCCACGTCTCCACCCCTATACAAATGTTTGTATAGCTTATGGGACTTAACTACGGGGTCATCAGTCCCTAAACTTACGAACTACTTATCAACTAGCTTATCCTAAGGACGGTACAAATATCCATGCCCGAGAGGGGATTCGAACCCCTGACCGTAGTGGCCGTGCAGACCGTGACTTGAGCGCCTCAGTCCCCTCGGCCACCCTCGGCCGACTCCACCCCTGTAAGCGACATGCAGTGTTCGCCGTGACATTCTCGATGAATGTCCCTTCCTCCTCCTCCTGTCAGAAAACGAACAACTCTTTGCTCTTCTTTGGATGCTTCCACATCACTGTTTTCAATGCGACTGGCAGCGTTGGTCGATTGATGCCTGCTGCTGCTAGCTTTGTACAGTGGCATGACGTCCACATGTACTCTCTACCGACGGGCTGTGGACTTCCACGCTCTGCTCGGAACCACATCTCACTACACAAGCCTCCAAATTATCCTATTTTTACCGGTTTGCACATTCCAGACTCCGGCTCGTTTCTTTTTGACACCTCTTATAAATCGCCAATAAAATCTGTTAAATAAAACTGAGTAGTAAAGAACTACTAAATTACATCATCGCCCTCATGAGCGAGTCGCAGTATTTCAGGCCTCTCGTTGTTTTTTTTGTCCTCTGAACAATGTGCTGTACAATTATAAAATTTTGCAGGAAAATTCAGTGGTAGATGTCAGTACCTATTGAAAAACTTGTTGCCACTGCAGTTAATACGAGGGTTGGAACTTAAATAGTGCCAACATTGCTATGGAGACACTATCGAATAGAATCTACTATTGTCACTGATAGCGCACGTTGTTGACATATCTATCTTACCTCCGAAGAAATGGATTCGTATCCGCCTCTCTCATGTCACCGGCGTGTGCACAATCAAGGGAAACACAGTTGAAACTTGTCCACTGAATGTGTGGTCTTCTTCCATTTTGAGTTATTCATTACACTTAAGTGTTTCTCTGCCATTAATATTGTCTATTTGTATGTCAAATGTTTTATTCCTTTATTAATGATAAATGCCCCCCCCCCCCCCCACACACACACACACAGACATGTTTCCACCCTTGTGATTGAACTTGTGTGTTCGTATGAATGTGGAAGGTTGCTTTTAATACTGACTGACTGCCACGCAATGGCTTACAGTCGCAGCCTCGGCTTTAGGCCTCATTTACTTTAGTTAAGAACGCATGGCTTCGTAAGTCGTCTGCATTGGCATTTGCTGGGTGATCAAAGACAAGCTTACATGTCAAGGTGGCGAGATGGCCTGTTTTTAGTGTAATACCAACATAATCATGGTCGAAAGAGATGACAAAAGAGACCTATCTGGAGCTCTAAAAGAGGGTATTATATTGTCTAGGTAGCGAGGGTTGGTAGACACTATGCTCTGAAAACGCTCTGGTCGTTTTAGCGCGCTCTACATCGGGTGTGTGGAGGGGAAGGCTTTTGGCGTGGCCATAGGTGGCACTCTTGCGGCGACCGTCGAAGTAAGTACATCGTTCGAATCTTGATGATGGGAAGGCATGCTGTTAGAACATTGCCTTCTTGTGATCAGGCAGTCTTTGTTTATCAGTGATAGTTTTCTTGAGTAATTATTTCGCTATGCGAGGCGAAGTGTCTCTTCATTTACATAACTCGAGTAATTTAGTTTAAATTTAGTATTTTCATTCTCATTCCGGTGACGATTTTGTGTCCAGTTTTTCTCAAGTTGGAATACATGTGTGTAGCCTTCATCCTTTGTGTAAACTTAGTATGTTGGAATTTCCTTGCTGTTTTTTAACTAATCTGCGAGTATGGTAAATTTTTCTAAGATTTTCTGGATTGATTCCATCTTTCCTATCTTGGTATGACCGATTGCACAATGTACTTTCGTAACATCGGCCTTCAGCCATGCTTTTACTGATACTAGCTTGCTTATATATGAATTTTCGTGTGTGCTTTACTTGCTTATTCTACATTAATTTCTTTTTGTCAATTTCTTTTATGTAAATCACTGTGGTCACACACCTTGTGGCACTTAAGGATAGTATGCCACTGCCTTCCCGCACATGAGTTTGTTTGGTGCATAGTTTGATTTTAATTGTGCTTTAAGATAGCTGCCATCTCGTCAAAATGTCGCCAACGCTTTCTTTTGTTGTTGCTATGAAGTGTTCCTGCATGAGTAAAGTGTCGCAAGCATTATGCGTGAGTGAATGAATGTGCTTTCCTTTATCTACTATGTATTTGCAAATTTCCTCCCATGTTACCTCCATAAGGGCAGAGACAATTTTATTACGAGCAGTAACTTTATGATTTAATTCACTTTTGTATAAGGTGT
The DNA here is from genome assembly GCA_026315105.1 of Locusta migratoria. Taxonomy (NCBI): domain Eukaryota; kingdom Metazoa; phylum Arthropoda; class Insecta; order Orthoptera; family Acrididae; genus Locusta; species Locusta migratoria. Next base: position 307,273,004 of record CM048751.1, read on the forward strand.
GTGCTTTATTGTGATTATTTGGTCTCCCCACATTTTGCTTGTTTATTTTATTGAGTAGATAATGATTTAAAGTATCAAACCTCTGATTTATAATTTCATGCTCCCATCCCATGTTTAATTATCTATTCCTTTTTTATATATTATTTGTATTTGTTAAATCGTTGGCTGGTCCCTTAAGGAGAGAGCAGTTACATACATTTTCGTTGCACAAGTACTGTGACCACTCGTAAAGTAATTTAGAGCAGCAGTTAGCGTTTTAACTTGCATTTGCAGATCTCTACAACCCGAGATTTTACATAGAAAATTTAACAAGCTACTTTCACTGTCTTTTATGAGCAAGCCGTCTAACGTAAAGGTGTCACTACGTTTTTGAAACAGGAACAACGGAGTTAGATCAAGATAGTATAAGCTAGAGATCGTAGAGCATGACAGTGTCATCAAGGTATTCAAGGGCGTGCGGGGCATCGGCATTGCCGTTCGGAACAGTGGCGCGTTGGGTAAAAGCCTTCAACGAAGGTCGGGAAACTGAGGCAGGTCGTCCTAGTTCTCTGAAGAAGAGACAGTGATCGACGCCAGAAGATTCGTGAGCTCGACTGTGGTTTCCATCCTGAATGAACGCCTCGGATGCCGCGGTGTAGTAGCCGAGCGGTCTAAAGCGTCTCGCTGCGGAGCGCGCGGTTGCTCGCCGTGGAGGTTCGAGTCCTCCCTGGGGCATGGGTGTGTGTGTTGTCCTTAGGATAGTTTACCTAGGTTTAAGTAGTTTGTAAGCTACGGACTGATGACCAAGCAGTTTGGTCCGATATATTTACAAACATTTGAACGCCTCGGCATGCGAAAAATTGCCTGAAGATGGGTTCTTGAAGATGAAGGAACCACTTCGTGGCATTCGCTTCATAACTGTTCCTGAGATTCGACAGGCAGTAGATCGCTCTATTCGCAACATCAACAGAACAGGCTCTGCTAACGTTATAACGGACGCCTTCTACATCGCTGGCAACTGGTTGTACACAACGTTGGTGGCTACTTTGAAGGACAATAACACGTGCAAAAATGTAACGCTTTTGTATCGGTGTGCATAAATAGTTGCCACTATTTAAGTTCCAACTCTCATATAATGTAAATAATAAATTAAAACGTTATGCTTGGTGGGGCAGTTACAAAAAATGTTCAAATGTTTGTAAATCTATCGGACCAAACTGCGTGGTCATCAGTCTGTTGCTTACAAACTACTTAAAACTTGGTAAACTAACCTAAGGACAAACACACACACTCATGCCCCAGGGAGGACTCGAACCTCCACGGCGACCAACCGCGTGCTCCGCAGCGAGACGCTTTAGACCGCTTGGCTATTCCACCGCGGCAGGGGCACTGACGTTGAATAAACAGCGACAATGTGGTAAGTGATAGACGATTTTCGTTTCATGTTTTCCTGCGAAAAATAATTTTCGTAAACTTTCGAGCTCAAGTATAAATTTTTTTTTTCATGTCACACAATGAACCTCTAAAACACTCGGTGGCTAAATTGTGGATATTTGCTCATAGACGTCTGCATCTCTTTTCCACCATCACCCTGTGATCATTACCGTGTTGTAGAGCGCATAAAAAAGGTTAAATGAAACGCTGTGTAGAAATGTGTATTCAGTCGACTAAGTACTTTCAGACTTTTGCAAACGCACACATAAGCAGGCTGAGTACTTAACTCTGAAGCAAACGATTCCTTTGCAATTCAAATGTTTGTAGAGCTTATGGGACTTAACTACGGGGTCATCAGTCCCTAAGCTTACAAACTACTTATGAACTAGCTAATACTAAGGACGGCACAAATATCAATGACCGAGGGGGGATTTGAGCCCCCGACCGTAGTGGCCGTGCAGACCGTGACTGGCGCGCCGCAGACCGCTTGGCCATCTCGACCGGTCCTTTGCAATTTAAACGTCAACTTCTCCTGAATTTTCAGCCTCCACTTTAAAAAAAAAAAAAAAAAAAAAAAAAAAAAAAAAAATGTTCAAATGTTTGTAAAGCTATGGGACCAGCCTGTAGTGGTGATCAGTCCCTAAAACAGCTTAAACTAAGGACAAGACGCACACTTGCGCCCGAGGGAAGACTCGACCCTTCGACGGTGAGCAGCCGCGCACTCCGCAGCAAGGCGCTCGCCCATTTCGGCGCGGTTCTACTTCAAGAAATGTGGCAACATAATATTGTCGTAATGATGATATACGTTACTCAGGTTTTATGGATATGGCTGTGTTTGATGTAAACCAACTGCAAGACATATTTTATTTATGTATTGCTTGTCCTTTGTTTTATGACACTATCAACTTAGGTTTTATGTGGCGTTTTGTGGAAGGCTAACGGGAGTGATGGATTATATTGCAAGCGCAGCTGGTACGAGAAGTGGATGAGAATGTTTCTTAGTTAGCAATAACAGGCCACTACGGTGCGGAAAGGCAGTTTGGCCTGGCATTAGGGAAGTGCCGCTATATGTTATGGGAGGCGCTCAGTAGCTGTTCACAGGGTCGAGCCATTGAAACACACACACACACACACACACACACACACACACACACAAAAAGAGAGAGAGAGAGAAAGAGAGAGAGAGAGAGAGAGAGAGAGAGAGAGAGAAAGTGTTCTGGCTGGTTGGAGCAGTACAACCTATGGAATCTCACAATCATTTCTAGCATTCATTGTACACAGAAAACCTACAATATTGTATTCTACAGGATGAGTCAAAAATCGCAGTACAAAGTTTTATTTCAAAAGCCCCTGATGTCACTTTATCTGGGCAAAAAGTCTGCACTAATTTGGAAGCGTGAATATTCTAAAAAGCTGTAGATCAGGTGATCTATATTTTACGGTATGTACCGAACATGGGCGCCATCTTGAAATCGACCAGTTTGAATGTAAATCGTTATTGTTGTCGTTGTTGCTTTTTGATGCATAAGAATTCATGTGATGTAATCTTATAACATCAGCATTTTCTGACAAGAATTAAAGTTTCACTCTGCAGTGGATATGAAACTTCCTGACAGATTCAAATCCCTTTGGCTGTGGCTAAGCCATGTCTCCTCCATATCCTTTCTTCCAGGAGTGCTAGTCTTGCATGGTTCGCTGGAGAACTTCTGTGAAGTTTGGAAAGCAGGAGGCGAGGTACTGGCGGAAGTAAAGATGTGAGAACGGTATAGCTCAGCCGGGAGAGGGCTTGCCCGCGAAAGGCAAAGGTCCCAGGCTCGAATCCCAGTTCCTGCACAAAATATATACAGTTGTAAAATGACATCGATCGCATGTAAAATTCTCAAAGATAGATGAATACATCAATAAGTCAATCAACTTTAATCTGCTAATAAGTTCCATTTTCTGACAAGTTCCTTACTGTAAAAATATTCGACGTAGCAGTCATGGTTCAAAAATTACAACAGATTTTGTTTAGGGACTGGCATGTTTAGGGACTGGCATGTTTTACATAAAGAATAGTCATTTAATTATATTAAGGATGGTGTCATTCTTGATAAAAGCACTTTGGAAGGCGCTGAATCGAATCATCGTTTACTAGCAGAAGGCTTTTCGCAGAAATGCTGGCACACGTTTCTTCAGTGCGTTGCTCAAGATGGTGTCTGTTTCTTCGTTCTGTTGTTGTTGTTGGTGGTGGTTTTGAGGAGACTAAACAGCTAGGTGATCAGGTCCTGTTTGTTCTCTGCATATATTTATACCGTTTGTTTTAAATGGCACCGCAGACAAGTCAGATGGTGTGAGATCAGGTGATCTGGATGGCCATTCCACAGAACCACGTCGGTCAATCAAACGATCAGGAAATTGAAAAGAACCGTCTCCAGAATACGACTGTGGCGCGAAGAGGCAAACTGTACAACGTATTGGGAAAGACTGCAGAAACTTCGTATACTTTGAAACGTTCAGCAACGTTTTATTTGAGGCTAGTTATTTTACAAAGTAAATAAAAATCTGGACATTTATTCAAAAATCATTAGTGAAGCGCGTCTGCACATCTCCCATGTCCGGTGTGGTTTCGGTTGAGGAAACCCTGGTGGCTTCTTCCTGATGCAGGGCAGGCTTCGGCGTTGCAAATATTCTTCACGGTTTTTGGCGCCGGAGGATGTTGTGCATCTCCCAGGATATTTCATCGAGACAACTGCTCGACATCTTTGGTGGTGGTGGCTGTCAGTACTGCAAGACGCGACTGATGGTGTTTGCGCGGCGGCGGCGGGGTGTATCAGGGCGGGAGCAGAGAACACGCATCCGCGAGAGACCGTCCAGTGTTGGTCGGCAGCGGCGATCCTGGTGCCCCCTGCTGGGAGCCCAGGAGGCGTCTTCCTCGCGTGCGCCGTGGGCAATGACTGTGCTGTCAGACGCTCCTGTGGTGGAAATTGGAACCAGGTATCAGCGTTGCGCTGCGTTCCTTCGTTATCATATTTTCCTCTTTTCTCCTGTTTTGCTTCGATTGCAGCCAATGCTGGATTTCAGGCCGCGCTCATCAGGAATCCTGCATCCCTGTTGATAAGATTGCCCGCGGGTACGTATGTGTATGGCCTCTTTTTAACCCGTACATCTTTATTTCATAATTATACTACAACCCATCACCAACACAATTAATGGGTCCTAATTTATACAACTCTAATTAAAACAGTGATTGACTTGACTATATAATTTTAAGAAATTACTGCGAAATCTACTGAGGCGTTCCTACTTCTAGGTTGCCTACATGTTATTGAGCTACATCAATACTGCAGTGATTACACGTGTGCCAGTAACGTATAAACCTAAGGGTGGCCACGGATGTCCAACGAACGAAACCCAATGGACGCGCCCATGGGACTGGGCTGGCCATAACGGTCACTGCAGCTACTAAAGTTCTTTAGAAGTTTGATTTAATTCAATAACTAACTATTATATCTTCTTTAACTTAACCTACAGTCGAATCCGCGTGTTGTGCCCAGTCCCCCAGGACCAGAGCATGGCGGATTCCGCTAGAGAACTGGCGGCCGGTCCACACCCTGGCGGCATGACTCTGGGCGCAGGTCATGTCCGTCTGGACACTTCACTGTCGATCCCGGAGGAAGTCCCCTCGCACTTTGCTACAGATGGCATCAGCGAGACTGTCCAGGATCTGGAAAGTGTCAGGTTATCTAATTAGTGCGTAAATGTCGAAATTCCGTAATTGACTCCTCAATTCAGAGGCTACACCGTCGTACGTAGGGCACAAGTATATCACATGCTCTGGTGTTCCCTCTGGGGCTCCACAGGCGCACTCAGGTGTTGCCCTCTTCCTAAACCGACATAGATATGTCGGATAGGGACCATGGCCGGTGAGAAAGTGTATCAATCGACGGCTGGGTTGGTACTGTTTCATTGTCAGTCGTTCCTGCACACTCGGCAGAAGCTCATAGGTTCTCCAACCTGTTTCATCCTGTTCCCACATCTCTTGCCACAGCTCATCACCTTTCCTTTTTATAGATGGCTTCCCTTTGAAGACTCATTCAAAATATTGCGAAATGATCAGCAACACTGTTCTAGTTGTGCAGCTTTTGAGTCGGCTGTAGGTAGGTCTTTTTCTAGCAGCCGCGGTTGGCTGCTGCGCTCGTATAGATCGCGAGAGTCGGCGGCGCACCTGCTGACGCCAGAAGAACGCTCCCTGCGGCTCCACGCGGCTACGGCGGAGGCTGCGTGTGAGTGCGTGCGTGTGTGCGTGCGTGAGTGCGTGTGTGGAGCGCCACGCGGCCCAATTATCGATTGGCCCGCAGCGCCGCATCGCCGCCCCGCATTGTTTGTCGCCGGCACCCATCTGCTGCTGCCCGAACACGCCCACCGGCCCTCTGTGTCCGAGAAACGACCCTACCTCTACACCAACTGTTGCTGTTACTGTCGTTTTGCTCTGTCCGAACGTCATCGTGTGATCAGACAAATATATACAGACGAGAAACCTCCGTAAGGGCCCGGGCACACGCTGAGGGGTGCGGGGCGGGGGGTGCTGAAGCATTTCCGTAAGATGTCCCGTATGGCGCTGAGGTCAGAAGCAGCCCTTTAAAACTGGCAACAGCAGGCGGCAGTTAGCGGCTGACACCACTACCACTTCACCTCAAACGCCAGCTAGCCGGACACAGCCGCGGCCTCGTGGCAGGCGGCACGAGCTCTCCGCTCAGCCTCCCCTCCACGCTACCTTCTGACGTGCGAGAGGCACTCAGAAGCGTCTCTAGTGTGGTCTACCAGTACTAAGCCGGGGAACCGCCTCACATCTGGTGACATCTTACAGAACTATGAGGGGAACGTAGGACAGAAGTTTAGGAGGGGCTTCTTCTCTGTATATGTTACTCTATGGTGTGATGCAGCTCCCTACCACAGAGTAACTTTACAGAGAGGAAGCTCACCCCTACACCACTGTCCTATGCTCTCCTTGTAGTTCCGTAAGTTGCTAGCAGATGTCAGGCGGTTCCCTGGCTTAGAACCGGGAGATCACACTACAGGCGCTTTTGAGGGTGCCTCTCGCACGTCAGAGGATAGTGTGGAGGGGAGGCTGAAAGGAGAGCTCGTGCCGCTTGCCACGAGGCCGCGGCTGTGTCCGGCGTGCTGGCGTTAGAGGGGAAGTGGAGGTGGGTACAGCCGCTACCTGCCGCCTGCTCTGGCCAGTTTTAAATGCTGCTTCTGACCTCAGCGCCATCATGGGACATCTTGCGGACCTGCTTAAATCCCCCCACCCCGCACTCCTGTGCGTGTGACCGGGCCCTTATGGAGGTGTCCCATGTGTGTATTTTTGTCTGTGTCCCTACGCTACTCTGTTTGTCGCTGCTTGTATTAAGACTGCTGGCTTGCGTGGTTGGTACTCTTCTGTTGTCTCGTTGAAGTTCTGGTACTGATTGTAACTTCCCTACTCCTGTACTGAACGTCATGACTGTGGTGCTCCAGCATATGTAGGCGAGCCCCCTTCTTCCTAATGGCCGACGAGCGAAGCACGCAAAGAGATACCGAGACTGCGGGCGCCCTCGGCTGCTGATGTACTGTGGAGTGAAGCCTTGCATGCGCATGGCCTGACCATAAGGCTAGCATGCGGCGCGTGCGCCGGTGGTGTGCCAGTGAGAGCGGGAATACGCTTCGGGAGTACTGGCGAATGATGCCGAAGATGACCGCGTGATACGACTAGCGCGTGCACAGGTGCGTAGGCCATGCAGATGCCACGTGCAGGCCACGCGCTTAAACTCGTCACACATTGGTTGCAAATTTGCAGCTGCGCATGCGCGATGCCCTAACCTCTCGGCGTAGCCACTAGCTGTAGCAGGCAGTGTTTGGGGCAGCGGCAGCCGAACCGGCAGTCGCTGTCAACCACGTGCTGGCCGCGCGCTCGCCAGCTTCCGCATGCGCGTGCGAACTACACAGTACACTGCGAGTGCCACTTACGCGCTTCCGCCACGCGGATGCAAGGCTTTACTGTGGAGCGACTTGTCGCCGCTCTGGAAATTGCACTGCGACTTGTGTAGACCGCTACAACACTGTTGTTCTGTAAGCGTCTTCATATCTCAATAAGAACAGCAAAACTCATCCTCCCTCTGCGGATTCAAATCTCGCACCCCCCTTTCTAAGCTTGCCAGTACAGTAACAACCCAGCATGAAATCTCTGAAACGTTGGCGCACGATGTCCTCACATAGTTTCAGAGCTAGACGACTGCCACATTCCAACAGGACATTGCGTGACGACACGTGGCCTGAAATGTTGGCGACCATTCCGTCCAGCATCTCATGCCAATACTTTCTTGGTTTCCCTCTTCTCTCGATGTCGCAACTATCGAAAATATCTGTTCGACTTGCCCAGGATTCACCACCATCACCTACACCAGATCAACTATGGAAATGAGTAGCATCGACTGCCGTACCTCAACTAAACAACCACTGCGTATTATATTGAATTCCCCCTCCTAGATCCATTCCCCGTTTGCAGCTTTCTCTGGAACTATTCCGTGTCTCTACAACACAACTCTGTCGCTAGTTCCTGCGTCTCCTTGATTTGTTCTGTGGCGCTGAAACCATTTACAATGGTGGTTCCATGGCAGATGGTGGTGCTGGGTATGCATATCTTCATGACGACCATGTTGAACTGCATTCCTTGCCATGTGAGAGTACCGTCTACACTGTAGAGCTAAATGTTCAAATGTTTGTATAACTTATGGGACTTAACTACGGGGTCATCAGTCCCTAAACTTACAAACTACTTATAAACTACCTTATGCTAAAGACGGCACAAACATCCATGCACGAGGGGGGATTCGAACCCCCGACCGTAGTGGCCGTGAAGACCGTGACTGTAGCGCCTCAGTCCCCTCGGCCATCGCGGTCGGCCACCGCAGAGCTGGTCGTCATCGTAAGGGCTCTGGAACACCTCAAAGTCTGCCCCAGGGGTCATTTGTCATCTGTAGTAACTCCTTGAGTGGCCTGAACGCAATCGACTAATGTCTCTCTCGCTACCCATTACTGCGGTCGATCCAAGACACTGTTTACTCTCTTGGCAGAACTGGCCGTTCTGTGGCCTTTGTGTGGACCCCAGGCCATATCGGCATATCGGGAAATGAAAGTGTCGATCGGTTGACCAAGCAGGACACTACAGCACCACCTGTGGAGATAGGCGCAGGGAATCGGACCTCAAGTTGGCTTTGCATCGGGAGGTACATAAGGTTTGGAGCACTGAATGCGCTACCACGAGTGCGCAAAATAAGTTTCGTGCGATCAAGCCATCCATGGCACTATGGAAGTCTTCACTGCGGCCCATACGTCGTGAAGCAGTTGTCCTCTGCGGCCTCCGCATAGGGCATACATGGCTGACCCATGGCCGTGAGGTCCCGCCTGTCTGTAGGTGTGGAGCGGCGCTGACAGTAGTCCATCTACTGACGGACTGTCCACTTTTAGCCAACTTGCGGCAATATTTCAACATCCCAGATGCGCTACCCTTAGTTTTAGGCGAGGATGCCTCCAAGGCCAACGCAGTTTTAAGTTTTATTTGCGCTGCGGGTTTTTACAATTCCATCTAATGATGGGTGCTATAGCCTGATGTCTCAGGTCCCCACCTATACAGCGTTTTTAAAGACTTTTTAAGACTCTTGTGTAAAATACCTAGGGGTTATTACTGTGTGCAGTGTGTCTGGCTCATCCTGTATTTTCTTTATGATCGTATTCGGCTGTCAAGTTTTTAACTTAGTTTCTGACTTGGTTTTTTACATATGTGTCTTTTCTGTTGTGAGAGACCTGTTAATTGTCAGTCTGTTCCTTTAGTAAGTCTCTATTCCGATGTCTTGTGTTTAGAATCTGACAATGAGCTCGTATCTAAGAACAGGGAACTGACGACCTAGATGTTTAGTCCCCTCAAAACAACAACAACAATATTGAATGACAAGGCGTGTAGCATAGTACCGGTTGTAGTTAGCGATGGCGGAAACACTCAATCCTTCCTTACATCACATGGGGCTGTATTTTGAATCATGTGGTCTTTTTTCGACTGTTTACCTGCTTATTAAATTAGTCTCTGACATCGCCTATCCTTTTTGGTGTTACATTTTCGATGGTAAGCAATTTAGATCCACACTGCTGACTTCCGTCTGAATTCGCCTACATGTGTTTGTGTTACTTCCTTTATAAATGAGTTGTCAGTGCAGTTGTCGGCTATGTGTAAGATTCTGGTTTGGTTTCTGGCGCTGCCAAGGATGCTTTCTTTGCAGGAGGACTGGAATGGGAGTCACATAGTCTGCTGATGCCAACTGAGGAGCTTCTTAGCTGGGCAGTTGCGGTTCCACCTGGGCCTGTCTCTGTCGTTGGCTGCGGAGAGTGATGTAGTGACTACTTCCTCCTCCACACTGCATTACTGGCAGTGGGTGACGTGGCTGCCTTTCCTCTCTAGTGAGGTGGAGCAGTCCGTGTCCGAAATGTATGCCCAAGTGTTCAATGAACTACACGTCAGAGGACTGAGCAGGCCAGACCATTAGCACAAGATACCATAGCCTGATCCATATAGGGACGTGCGGCTGTATAAATCTTCTAATACACTACTGGCTACACCAAGAATAAATGCAGATGAAAAACGGGTATTCATTGGACAAATATATTATACTAGAACTGGCAACTGGTTACATTTTCACGCAACTTCGGTGCATAGATCCTGCGATATAAGTACCCAGAGCAACCACCTCTGGCCGTAACAACGGCCTTGATTCGCCTGAGCATTGAGTCAAACAGAGCTTGGGTGGCTTGTACAGGTAGAGATGCCCATACAGCTTCAACACGATACCACAGTTCATCAAGAGTAGTGACTGGCGTATTGTGACGAGCCAGTTGCTCAGCCACCATTGACCAAACGTTTTCAATTGGTGAGAGATCTGGAGAATGTGCTGGCCAGGGCAGCAGTCGAACATTTACCTTATCCAGAAAGACCCGTACAGCACCTGCAACATGCGGTCGTGCATTATCCTGCTGAAATGTAGGTTTTCGCAGGGATGGAATGAAGGTCTTCAAGAGTTGTGAGAGAAATCGGCATTGCCATGTGGAACAGTGGCATGTTGGGTAAAAGCCTTCAACCCATGTCGGAAAACTGTGGCAAGACATGCACTGGGCAGGTCATCCTAGCGTCTGTGAAGAAGTGCATACTGTTGGCGTGTTAATGAAGAATGATCGGCGTCAGACGATTCGTGAGCTCGTCCACGAAACCGGATTAGCAGATACGACTGTGCTTCGAATCTTGAAGGAACGCCTGGGCGTGCGGAAAATTGCATCATTATGGGTTCCGCATGAATTAACGGAAGGGCAGAAATGGGTTCGTTACGACGCTGTTCAGACGAACTAGCAGCGTTATGAGCGCGAAGTAGAGGCTTTCTTACGCCGTATCACAACACTGTATGAGACATGGACCACTTCGTACGAACTGCAACGCCAATACAACGAATGGTATCATAGGTCGCCGCGAAAGTGGAAAGTGCACCAGAGCCTCAGTATGATGAAAGTTATCGCGTTTCTCGTGTATGAATTTGATGGTGTTATCCCAACGGATATCGTTCTTTTACGACAGACCGTCAATGCATATTATTATTGTTCGTTTTTGGAGCATCATCTGCGACTTTGCGAAAGAAGGGCGACACTTTCTGCGTAACCAACTTACCATTTTGGACGACAAGGCGCGGGCGCCATACAGTGCCAGCTGTGGCCGCTCTGTTCGGTCGATGGGACTGATAAGTATGTACCATACACCATACTCCCCAGACTTAAGTCCTAGTGACAGATTTTAATCCGAAGATGCGAATGCCACGAAGTGGTTCCTTCTTCAGAACTTTTCCAGAGATTCGCCAGGCAGTAGACCGCTCCATTAGCGCCATCAGCAGAACAGGCTCAGCTAATGATATACTGGGTCATCAAAAAGTCAGTATAAATTTGAAATCTTAATAAATCACGGAATAATGTAGATAGAAAGGTAAAAATTGACACATATGCTTGGAATAACATGCGGTTTTATTAGAAAAAGAAAGTTCAAAAAATGTCCTGATCAGAAAAGCAAAAATTAGGACAAAGCAAATATGATGTTTTTCACAGGAAATGCTCAATATGTTCACCATCATTCCTCAACAATAGCTGTAGTCGAGGAATAATGTTGTGAACAGCACTGTAAAGCATGTCTGGAGTTATGGTGAGGCATTGGCGTCGGATGTTGTCTTTCAGCATCCCTAGAAATGTCGATCACGATACATTTGCGATTTCAGGTAACCCCAAAGCCAATAATCGCACGGACTGAGGTCTGGGGACCTGGGAGGCCAAGCATGACGAAAGTGGCGGCTGAGCCCACGATCATCACCAAACGACGCGCGCAAGAGATCTTTCACGCGTCTAGCAATACTTTTTTCTAATAAAACCGCATGTCATTCGAAGTATGTGTGTCAATTTTTACCTCTTTCTACATTATTCCGTGATTTATTAAGTTTTCAAATTTATACTGACTTTTTGATCACCCGGTACTACGCCTTCCACATCGCATGCAACGCGTTCTACACAGTTCTGGTGTTTGCTTTGAAGGACAGTAATAGGTGCAACCATGTTATGGTTTTTTATTGGTTGTGAATAAATATGTACTACTATTTAAGTCCCAAACCTCGTATGAAAAAAGGTAAAAATAAAATAAAATACGTCCCATATGAGTTGATGAGTGATATAGATATCTATAATAATTTATTCGGAAAATTTCAAATTTTGTTACACGATAAAAATCTGAAAATTTGAAAAAAAAATTATGTTGTAACTTCTCTTCGACCGTGTACTAGATGTATTCGTTCGTCGAGGGAACAAACCATTGGCGCTGTGTTAGAATATGAGACATGCCTAATACGCGAAATCTTTTGAGCTGCACAATTTCGCAGCGGTATACGTGGCACGTTTGGAGGGAGACGTTAGAACAAACGGTGAGAATAGCTGGGGGCCGCAGATGGGAGAATGGTCTGGCTGTGATCAGCGCAGCCCCACAACGTATCGCATTGTACGGAGCCTGCAGGAAAGGCTGGCTATTAGCGCACGGAGCTGACAAAGGCGCCACGTGCTGTGGCCGGCATTGTCCCAGGACCGAGATTCCCGCTCCCCTCTGACGGACAACTCGTAAAACCCAGGTACACACGCCCACTGCCGAGCTCACACGAGACTTCGTTTCAGCATCCCCCGTGAATCGCTGTGCTGGATGCTTGTTCCTTTGTCCTCATGTCGTATATTACGGCTGATATATCCCGAGGCATGATACACCAGGTTAGTTCAAGTTCCCTAACAAAGAGGTGCTTCTAAATACAACTCACAAAAAGCCTACACTGAAGAGCCAAAGTTGCGGGTATTAATAAAGTTCCACACCATATCACCTACAAACAAGATGTGATTCTTCAGTTTCTCCTGGCGTATTTGATAATCAAAATATCCACGGGTGTACTGCCGGTCTATAGTGTCCAACGGGCTCAATATTTCGGCGATCATACATGTCGCCATCATCAGGTGAACTGACGGACTGAGCTCCTGGAAACGCGCCGGCACGGAGATCCGCACGCTACGGCGGCTCGAAGGGAACTGGGTTCTAGCCCGGTAGCGGGCCATTTAAATACCCTCGGCCTGGGGAGCGACCCTTCCGTACCACGCGCCGCGGCCGCGCAGTGGAACCGATTGGGACGGCGTCTGAGATGATCTCGATGTGAGGGCTCTGTCCGCCGTGGTCGCCACTACGTTACGTTTGCTAGATTTACTCTTAATTAACCCAATCGCTGGTTCCCAAGCTTTGCTAAGATTATAGCCACAGTCACGGTTTATGAGGTCGTCACTTGTGCGAATTTCAATGGCCTCTCTAACGACGCAGTCCCAGTATCTCGACGTCTGTACCAGAATCCTAGTGCGTTCATACTCCATCGCGTGATTCTCCGACAAACAATTTTCAGCGACCGCCGACTTGCTCGGATACATCAATCGTGTGTGCCTCTGGTGTTCAACGCATCGATCCTCGACGTTACGCATTGTCTGTCCAATATATGACTTTCCACACTGACACGGAATCTGGTACACGCCGGCCTTCCTCAAACCGAGATCATCTTGGGCGCTCCCCACCAGTGCACGAAATTTATTCGACGGACAAAAAGCAGTTCCAACCTGGTGTTTTTCAAAATGCGGGCGACCTTCCCCGAGAGTGCGCCGGTATATGGAACGAACGCAGTGCCTACATCCTCCCTCGTGTTTACATCCGTTTCCACAGGTTGTAATGTAGTGGTTGGGCGGAGAGCCCGCTGAATCTGCCACTCTGAGTACCCATTTTTTCGAAATACAGTTATCAGGTTTTTATGTGGTACAAAAAATTACCAACACTACGCATCTATTGCTCATGACTATCAAGGTGTCGTGGATACAACAGTTGTTTTCCTATTATCATTGTTATATACATAAACAAGTAGTTGGTTACAAACGTTTTTAGAGTGGCGACAAGTAGCCGAATGCCAAATGCTGGCTTCAGTGACACCAGTTATTCTGCTTAGGGTATTGCCAGTCTGGTTAAGGTGTTGCTGTGTTTTGAACTGGGAGCGATAGAGACTTACAATACCGCCGTTTGTTGGGTAGAAGTCCGTGGAGCAGGCCAAAATTCTCCATCTGAACTTTCGTCTTCGACTACAGGAGACATCATCAGAGGCTTAGAACACACAGAAGGCGCACACACTCTCAAGCCAGCATAGTAAGCCGAACGGCTCATGATATCACGAACTGACCGTCGCACGGATATTCGTAAACGGATGGAGTTACTGAACTGGCTTGAGTCTATGCCTTCAAAGGCTCGAAGGCAGCTGAACACGAAACATCGGGCAAAGTTTTATGCCATGGACCTCGAGCTCATGCCCCGAAATCCGATATCCACAAATGTTCCAGAAATGTAGAGACTTCCTTCTAGAGGATGGTTTTTGAATAAAAACCTCAAAATAGGAACCCTTGTCCGTTAACTTCAACGAGACACGCTACGAAGCCTCAAAGCTGTAGGAAATTGTGCTCGCCTCTGGATCTCGCTTTCGGTGGCAAACATACTTTTAAACGCTAATGGACCGGAGAGAGGAAAGGGGTTGTAGGTCAGTTTTTAGTCCCGAGCGGAAAAGAGTGACTACAGGAAGACAAGTAACTGGCATCTACGAGAGATGCCGATTTCGGGACTCGAGAGGACACTTGTTCTGGAGACTTGGGGAACTCGTAGGTAAATGAAATAAATGAAAATATATTTATTGCATTCCATCTACTGCTACACTAAGGCTAATCAGAAAAGCGAAAGAAGGAGGAGATGAAGCACTTGAGCTGGAAAACAGGAAAATGAAAGTTTGCGGGGGTATCGTAAGGATCACACAATTTGCACAAGCTCTAAATAAATTCTTCTTGACAGTTCCTGAGCTGTCCAAGATTTTTTCTCGTAGTAAAGAACCAGTAAAAGTATCAATCCATCACGATGTATCACAGACATCACCAAATATTTATAAAAAGAAAGTTCTGGCTGTAGTCAAGTGTTTCAAAAATTTCATCAATCCATTTGAATGTACGAGTAATGACTTGCTTAATATTGTGACAATGACTATTGCTCCCTCTGAAGTACAGCTTGACGTTTGTATAATGCCAGAATTGTTAATGGTATTGTTAATATCTGGAAACCTCTTCCACAAAACAAATTCAAGCTTTTCTGAACAGTGGGCAACAAAACAAAACTGAAAACAAAACTTGGCGTAGTGGAGCTTAAAGAAGATAAAAAAACTCTTCAACCGGCTAATAGTTTGATGTCAATCACGTCAGGAAATCAACCTGAAGGAATGCATTGGAATGTACGAACTATCTGTTGTTCCACGTTCCATGTTCGCAGCTGATGGAACAATGTACTACATACAAGTTACAAGTAAGCTAATGCAGCATTTAGAAAATCTTGTATTTAGAGAGACAGATTCTGAATCAGAGCCAGAGGAAATTACAACTATGCCTACTTCAACTCAATTTGAAGGAAAGAAATATTCCGTTGCTGATGGAGTGGCAGAGGTCCCCAAACTGAAAGTAGGAAAGGAGACGAAAACAATTTTTGATTTAACAAATCAGTTCTGCATATATATATATATATATATATATATATATATATATATATATATATATATATATTTTATTTTAAAGTAAGGCGAATTTTCTGAAATTCATGTTGTCTTTGACATACATGTAGACATTTCTCTGAAATATGCAGTAAGAGATCGAAGACAACAAGATAGTGTTCCTGTCATGTACAAGATAGGATCCAGCACAAATATTAAAAATATTCCTTCGAAGAAACTTCTTTCTCACGATCAAAACAAGGATAGAGTAACAGAGGTTTGCAGTACTGCTATAGTGGAAAGCAGCATGGATACTGAGAAAAACATTGTAGTATCCTATCAGAATCAGGCTCTTGCTACCAACCGATGTGTCGAAGCTCTAGTAACAACACAAGAAGCCTATACGAAAATAATACTACATGCTCTCTTCGGGAGTGTGAATGAAGCAGAAACTATAGAAATATTTTCTCCTGATACTGATTCCCTACTTCTGGCGAATATTACGCGGTTTGTTGTCTCAGGAGCTAGGACACGTGAGATTTCTGTTCGTATGGCATTTCGAGCGTTTCGTCAGAAGTGAGCTGATGTTTCGATTGGGTTGCATTCTCTCTCAGGGTCTGATACCACTGGATCAATTTATGGTAAAACGAAAACAAGTTTCTCTAATAAAAGGGTCCGCTTCAGCTGTTTTACTTTTTTTTTTTTTTTTTTAAAGACGACCGGTTTTACGACTTAAAGTCACATCTTCGGGTCACATACAGTTAACACCAGGGGCTCGCCAATACAATCAACAACAACCTGGTGTTATGTTTTAACTGTATGTGATCCGAAGATACGACTTTAAGTCGCGAAACCGGTCGTCTTTTTAAAAAAAGTGAAACAGCTGAAGCGGACCCTTTTATTAGAGATGTATCATCTTAGCTGCGTATGTCCGTCAACAAAGGTTTTATATTGAAAACAAGTTGGTTTCATACATTTACATAAGCTAATCAGACAGTTCTTGACGCTTAGTCGTCACTGGAAAAAGAAGATTTTAATGAAGAAACGATCCGAGTTCTGGAAGATGTTATATGCTCTGTATATTTAAGAATCCTGAAGATAATATCCCTGAAAGAACTGGAATAGTGGTTTTATACCAAAAAGCAAGTCGGTGGATCATGCATGCCTCCAACAAAAGATACGCTGCGTTCGGCCATGAAAAGAGCACATCTTCAAGTCCTAATACGGGAGAAAGCACATACTGCCAATCCTGGATTACCTGCAGTTACTGAGTGGGGTTGTACTGTTAACGAGAAAGGGAAATACGAGCCAGAAATGTGTGATATTCCTTGTGGACCTGAAGAACTTCTCTCGGTCGTCAAATGTTCATGTGTTCTATCAAACTGTGCTCCGCCGTGCATATGTGCACTAAATAAATTTCCTTGTACAGACATTTTTTCCTTTTGTGCTGATTCACAAAATTCCTGTAATGTGAGCGAAGAAGAAGATTGTTATTAACTATCAACTGGAACAGACTTCTGTGATGATTCTCCACGAGTCCACTAGCGAACCACGTTTCAGTCATGTCCCCGCTGCCATTCCCTGGGTGGTTGGTGATGTGACTTTATTTATTTATTATTTAACATGCCCCATTACATAGTAATATTACATGTTTGATGGTTAGATTCAGGTGGTTACATCAAATATTTTTGCAAACACAAGTACAGTATATAAGTTGATAGGGTTTACAAAGGAACAAACAATTTTATACATTAGGAAATCTTATTGAATTACAAAAATTGTAAGTGTCTGTAGTGTATTTATGTACTAAGTCATATTTACTGACGGGCCATCCTTCTCCTTTGGCAGCTATTTTTTTCCTGAGATGGTCCCTCTCTTTCAATAAATTGCAGCAGTCAAAAAGCACGTGGTCAATAGTTTGGACAGCACTGTTACATGTGCACGTTCCGTCTTCAATTACTTTGAGCCGCTGATAGTAGGCTTTCAGTTTCCCATGACCTGTTAACATAGCTGTAAAATTCGGATATATTGGAAGTTTAATCATTAAACGTTGTCGGATCGTAGGAAAATACGGTTTAGAGCTTCCCCCGTTTTTTGTTCTGTGCCACTCAATGTCCCATTTGTTCCTAAACTCTTCTCGAAGTTTCTTCTTTACGGCACTTGTAGGTATTTTGTTATAGCGTATTGATTGTCGTGATCGAACTGCTCTTTTAGCAAGGTTGTCAGCTAGTTCATTTCCCCATATCCCTTGATGTGCCTTAACCCATTCGAAGTGCACCAGCCAGTTGTGTGTCTGCAACCTTCTGATTTTACATCTTATTTCTTCAATCAACAAGTTGTGGTTCTTCGGATTTCGCAAAGAGTCCAAAGTAATCCTGCTTTCGGTGTGAATTACTGCAGTTGTATCAGTATTCGAGAGATTATTTATGAACTCAAGAGCATTGAGGATGGCAAATTATTCCGCTTGATTGTTTGAGCATTCATTAGACAGTTTTAGCTGTATCTGGTAATTAACAAATATTACTATCCCCGAACCCACTCGGTCGTCTGACTTGCTTCCATTTGTGTATACTTCGACAGAGTAGCTTTTGCTGGCGTCCTTCTCAGTTATCCTCGTAAAGTCTGCCGGGTGTGGCCAACTTCTGTACTCTAGGGCGATGCCGACTGTCTGTTTGACAAACTCCATACTTGGTAGCTGCATTGTTCACCTGAAAGGCAAACGTCAAGGTGCTAGCCAGTATGGTCAGGAACGACCATGTTTTACGTCAGTTGGCCACTGCTTACGCGCTCTCCAGAGTGGAGAGCTCCTAACTAGCAGTTTTCCTCCTTCACTCACTCATCTTGCCTCGTGAAACCACTGACGTTGCCGTTCCCAGGGACTCAAAATGTTTAAATGTTTGTTAAGCTTATGGGACTTAACTACGGGGTCATCAGTCCCGAAACTTACAAACTACTTATGAACTACTTACGAACTAGGACGGCACAAATATCCATGCCCGAGGGGGGATTCGAACCCCCGAC
The DNA here is from genome assembly GCA_026315105.1 of Locusta migratoria. NCBI lineage: Eukaryota > Metazoa > Arthropoda > Insecta > Orthoptera > Acrididae > Locusta > Locusta migratoria. The sequence continues at coordinate 307,291,609 of CM048751.1, forward strand.
CGTAGTGGCCGTGCAGACCGTGACTGGAGCGCCTCAGTCACCTCGGCCACCGCGGCCGGCGCCAGGGACTGGTATCAACTTTGTTACGTACATTAAGTCGTACTAATTAACATCTTACAACAGCGTTACACACTGTAGGAAGTTACTTGCATATGCTCCGAAAGGAAAGCCCCTTCCCTGGGATGGTGTCTGAGGGCATCTGCAGTACACAAGGTATTTCTCTACCGCCTACATCACGTTAGCTATATGGGTCCAATTTAGCCTTTTATCTGCGATGGTCTCTCTTTCTCAGCTTGGAATGCGTTCCCTTGGCTTCACATAGCCTCTCAGCAATTTCGACAGTAATAATCAATGTGACAGCGGAATGTCTCTAAATGCAGCTGACGGGAATAGAAAAGTTAATCCCACGAACTGACAAGTGTCAGTTCTTATGGCGGACCTTCACGACGTTAGAGGACCATTCCTCCTCCTCCTCCTCCTCGTCCAAGGTGACGGGTTAGGAGGATGCGACCACGGGCAGCCTACTGCTTCCGACGTGCCTCTAATTAACTGTCACGCGAAATTAATAGCCGGGAGTAATAACCAGAGGCGACGACGATCCACTCACAGTACAGGCGCTCTACACGCGCTCGGTTTATTAATTTTGAAACACTATTACGATGCATACCATGCCCTGTTCATTCACACTCACTTACACTGCATTGACAGAAGTCTTTGAGTAGGCTATATTCACAAACAGTGGCAGTAGTATTGTGCAGTAGATCGCGTACACAAGGTATTAAACGACGTTACATTGTCAGACCTGTCATCTGTGCTACGGTGATCAGATTCCCGGCGCGGTTACTGCCGCACGACAGGAACTAACAGACTCTGAACACGAAGTGCTAGTTGGATTTAGATGCTCGGAACATTGCAGTTCGGAACTTATAAATATATGTTCCAAAAGCCTCAGTCTGAAGAGCGTGCCGACAATAACCAAATTTCAGACAATTACCTGCCGTGGCGGATTAGCCGAGCGTGCTGGAGCACCGTGTTGCGGTGTGCGCGGCCGTCCGCAGTCAGGGGTTCGATTCCCCCCTCGGGCATGGGTGTTTTGTGTTGTTCTTACTTTAGTTTACCTTAGATTAAGTACTATGTAAGCCAGGGACTAATAACCAGGCAGTTGAGTCCCATAGATTTACAAACATTTGAACATGTCAGACAATGGAATACAAAGTGGAGGAAGATGAGATGGGAGATATGATACTGCGAGAAGAATTTGACAGAGCGCTGAAGCACCTGAGTCGAAACAAGGCCCCTGGAGTAGATGATATTTCGTCTGAACTGCTGACATCGTTAGGAGAACCAGTTGTGAAAAATTCGTATCACCTGGTATGCAAGATGTATGAGACAGGGGAAATACCCTGCGAGTTCAAGAATATCGTAATTTCAATTCCAAAGAAATCAAGTGCAGACAAGTGTGAAAATTACAGAACTATTAGTTTAATAAGTCATGGTTGTAAAATACTAACACGAATTATTTAGATGAATGGAAAAACTTGCGAAATCCGACCTCGGGGAAGATCAGTTTGGATTTAGGAGAAATGTAGGAACACGGGAGGCAGTACTCACGTTACAACTTAGAAGATAGGCTACGGAAAGGGAAACCTGCATTTTTAGCGTTTGTCGATTTGTAGAAAGTTTTCGACAATGTCGACTAGAATACACTCTTCCAAATTCTGAAGGTAGCAGGGGTAAAATATAGGGAGCGAAGAGTTATATTCAACCTATACAAAAACCAGACAGCGGTTATTAGAGTCGAAGGGCAAGAAAGGAACGCAGAGGTTGGGAAGGGAGTAAGACAGGGTTGTAGCCTTTCCCCGATGTTGTTCAATCTGAACATTGAACAGGCAGTGAAGGAATGGAAGGAGAAATTTGGAGAGGGCATTAAAGTGCAGATGACATAGTAATTCTGTCAGACTGGAAAAGATCTGGAAGAGCTATTAAATGTAATGGACAGTGTCTTGAAAGGAAGATATAAGATGAACATTAACAAGAGTAAAACAAAGGGAATGGAATGCAATGTCAGAAAATCAGGTGATGCCGAAGGAATTCGATTAGGTAGTGAGACAATAAAAATAGTAGATGATTTTTGTTATTTGGGTAGCAAAATAACTTCTGATGGCCGAAATAAGATATAAAATGCAGAATGGCTATGGGAAGAAAAGCGTTTCTAAAGAAGCGAAACTTGTTAACATCCAATATTAATTTAAATGTTAGGAAGTCCTTTCTGAAAGCATTTGTCTGGAGTGTAGCACTGTATGGGAGTGAAACGTGGACGATAAGGAGTTCAGACAAAAGATGATAGAAGCTTTTGAAATGTGATGCTACAGACGAATGATGAAGATTAGATGGGTAGATTACATAACTAATGATGTGCTTAATAGAATCGGGGAGAAAAGGAGTTTCTGGCATATCCTGACTAAGAGAAGTGATAGATTGGTTGGACACATTCTGAGACATCAAGGAATTGTCAACTTAGCATTAGAAGGAAGCTTGTGGGGGTAAAAACCGCAGAGGGAGACCGAGGGACGAATATAGTAAGCTGATTCAAAAGAATGTAGGTTGCCGAACATAGTATTAGATGAAGAGACTTGCACAGGACAGGGTAGCATGGAGAGCTGCATCAAACCAGTCTGCGGACTGAAGACCACAACAACAACAACAACAATAGATAATTACCTGTTACCACGGACAACATCGTGGCTGACAGCCTGCACGTGATGAACGAGAACAGTTGTGTTTGCGTACAGCTGCCCGCACTGCTTGAAACAAGTGCAGAAGTCAACGCCGGGTGTACAACGAATCTGTCCATTGGGACTGTGCGGATCAACTTTTCGTTAATGAGCTGCGGTAACAGACAACGACTCGAGCGCCTTTGTTAACATTGGGGCGTCTCCTGCAGCGCCCCTGCCCGCCTCATAACAGTATCGGTTGGATCGTAGACAACTGTGAACCGTGGCTTGGTCAGATAACTCCGCATTTCAGTTGGTAAGGGCTAGGGTAGCGTTTGATTGCGGCGCAGATCACGCGAAGCTATCCACCGAGGCACAGTGCATCCTGTCGGTCGTTACTTATCGGTTTGAGCGCTAGAAGGGGTCCTCTAGTGCAACGCAAACGAATATTGTCTAGAAGTGATTGTGTTCCGCTACTTAGACAACATCTGCACCCATTGACGGGACTTATTGTTCCCAAAAAAGTATTCAATTTCTGTGTGTGGACAACGCACTGTGACACCGAACCACACTTCTTCGTGATAGGTTTGAAAAAGATTCTGGACAGCTGCAGTCATCAATAGGCCACTCATATCGCGGGACACGATTTCCATTTAATATTTAATCAACATATACGAAAGATCAGTTTTTGTACAAAATTCTGTACTGGTAACACTTCCGCAATTATTGACTTCGTGACAGGCAGTGCAGAGGACCTTTAATGCACTGTAGACTCTGTACCCCGTCGAGTTTTTGCATTTCACCAGACAAAAGGAGTCGCCTCGCGGAAATGGCCGTGTAGTCCTAATGATACTTTTTTTCTGGATTTTATCGCTGGTGTTGTCACAAGATCAAAGTTGAAAACCGGAATTGAAATTTAACTAACCGTAAGATCAGCAATGAATATTAATTTTTGAAATGGTTCATACACTGAAAGGACCACAAAAGATTCCGCCGTCAGTTCTCAGTAGCAATGTAAGTTAAAAATTACAACACCAGAAAGCACCATTACATAAGAAAATAGCGGAATCAGTTACCTGTTATGCATTCATTGGTGGAAGCCGTGACACTGCAGTTGAACCTGTATGAATTGATTAATATCTTCGTTTTCGTAAACTGATGCTTGGTTTCATGACTATTAATTATTAAAGTTTTAAGACCGTGTGCAATTTTACTCACTATGGTTACCAAAAGTTAAAGAAATTATCGGACTACGCTTTTAACAGAATGAAGATTTCCTGCGGGCATTGAATTCAATGTTTAATATAAAATGAGAGTAAATAAATTTTGCATCGAGAATGTTCTTTTGTCATCATGAGACAATAGGCAACAATGACCAAGCATCAATTTACTAATATTGCTGAAAATAAGTCATCAATTAAATGAAAGATGGGGAGAAATAGTCATTATTTAAATAAAATAGGAATTCCAAATGAAAGTTAAAGTTTATTACGTAAAGGGTGCTAACCAGAGCTCACACTTACATGATTATGGAGGTCGAGTAAAATACGTCCGCTCAGTATACAGGCAGAAAAACGAAAGACGACAAGCGATTCCGTTTTCTCTCCTCATCGTTTGAAATAGTTGAATGTCTAAATTGAAACAAGGATAATCAGAGATTTATTGGCAGAGAGAGCGGATGCTAGCGACAAGCGTCGCAGATATAATTTTCAAGAAAAAAATTAATGCATTGCTACAACCAGACAAAAGAAGGAGCCTCGCGGAAACGGCCGTGTAGTCTGGGGTGCCTCGTTCCGGATTGCCCGCTCATTACGTCGGAGTCCGAGTCTTCCCTCGGGCATTGGTATCCTTAATATAAGTTGAAGTACTTTGTACGCCTAGGGATCGATAACCACAGAAGTCTGGTCCCTTAGGATTACAAACATTTGAAGATTTTGGATAAAAGGAGAGCTGACACCATATTATGATATCCCATGAGTTACGTCGCTTCCAAATCAGGTAAGGCCTTATCTTGTACGTATTAAGTCATCATCTAAGCTGTGACTTGCGATTTCTTATCTCGTTGCCGCAACGGTGGACGATGCTCAAGCTTCAAAATTGTTGTGGCGTACAAGAGACGGGATCACGTTTACGCAGAATACTTTTATCCGGAACCATCGTGGCTAGATATATATTGGTGTGATATCTTATTTCGGAAAATAACGGTGACTACAGGTCACGGCATCATACAGGGTGAATCTAAATTCCCACACTCAGGCTTCGCAGCACGATTCCTCACATGCTATAAATAAAAAATGTCTCACAGAATTTCGTCCTGCGCATATTTCCGGCAGTAAACGGACGTCGAAGATTGAGATGGGTGTGTGTCCCATACGTCAGTGTGTTTCAGAATTACACAACAACACCAACAAACTTCTAGGCGATGTGGCAGGTGTCTTGAGGAACAAAGTGAGCATAGACACCTATGCCCGGAAACGTCATCCAATGACGCTACAGAGCGTCGAAGTTGCTGGAGGGGATGTCTAGCGGCAGGAGCTGGTGCCTGTAACTTGGACTCTCCGTAGCGTCGTTGAATGGCATTTCCGGGCATGGGTTTCCAAGCTCACTTTGTTCCTCAAGACACCTCCCACACCACCTAGACGTTTGTTGGTGTCGTAGTGTAATACTCAAACACACTGACGTATGGGACACAGACCCAGCCAATAAACAGATAGTAAAAATACCTAGAAAGTGTCAGGGGCTTGTCTTTTTAGCCAACAAACACATTGTAATATTACTGAGAGAGTGTATATTTTATGCAAACATACAGGTTTTTAAATGGAACAATGGTTGTTTCTATCATACAATGGAATTTTTGACACCAGCTGTGTACAAATAAATTTGATTGACATTTTTATCAAGTTTTGTTTAGCAGCAACAACCGTTCAAAGTTTTGGTGGCGGAGGCTGCGATAGCGTAGTTGATTGGCAGTGTGGCTAGCCCCTGGGCACGGCTCACGACCCACTGTCTCATAACCACCAGCCAGTTAGCTACGCTGTCGTAGCCTCCGACCTCAAAACTTTGAATGGTTGTAGCTGCCAAACTAAATGTGACAAAAATGTCATTCAAAATTCTTTGTACATAGCTGGTGTCGAAAATTCCAGTGCTTGATAGAAACAACCATTGTTCCACTTGAAAAATTGTATTGTTGCATAAAAATACACTTTCTAGGTATCTATGAAATAGCTGTAAAATGTAAATTATTGATGATGGACGCTGAAGGGAATACACGAAGAACCAGTAATTGGAAGTTCAAAACGGGTGTGAAACACGTTGAGAATGTGCGAGCGCAGTGAACAAAGCGGACGACAGCTCGATACTGAGCAATGGGCTGGAACTGAGGAACTGAAATATAGCGACCGGTGACGCTGCAGTTTCTGGAACTGGAAATCCACGCAACCGGTCCGGTGTCCCCGACCAGGACCGCTGAATGGAACCGACTAGTAACACGTAAGTGAACGGTGAACTGCCGCTCCTCGTATGTAGTTCCTCCGCCCTTTAGTTGCATTCTTGTGAACCGCTCTTTCGTAACAGTTCGTTCGCGAGCGACCCATCTCTGGACTTGGTGCTCGCTGTATTATTGGTATCAGTTGGGGGCTCAATAGTCATCCGTGTCGCTGATTTGACGCCAATGTTTCACACCCTGCCTTCCCGCTTCTCAGTGGCTCCTGTCGGATCACTAGGGCCTACACATGCTTAGCTGTGGTTTCGTTTCGCGCTTCCACTTCGCAAATCCTGGGCAGCTTTAAAAGCGTGCGGTGCATTTGTTATTCAGGTGACACCCTGTGGCTAGTCCACGTAGGAATTAGGGAGCAGTCCTGACAGACCAGTGGCGAATCCACGATTTTGGGGGTGGGAGTGATGTCATAAAAATGTTTGGATAAACACTCGTTTCCGAAACCGCTTTGGCCAATGACTTCACATATGATGTCATACATGATCGAGAGATACTACGAACACATGTTTACCACAACACGGCATCGGTAGTTAGATTTCAACTACATAGGTCAAATCTACTTAATGATACCACCTCTTCAAAATACATTTAATAATTAGGTAATTTTAAAGAAAGCTTGTACTCGAAGTTCTACGGCCTGAAATTATATATTTATGTCGAACATAAAACTGTAAATCGATTGAGTGTTTCTGAAGCGGGGATTCCGGCGCTACGCCCCCTCACGCACTAAAAGAAAAACGACTTTTTCTTTAACCTATACCTAACCTTCTTAGGGCTACGCTACAAATAACTTTATCCGTAGTTCAAATGTTGGTTGAGCTTATGGGACTTAACTACGGGGTTATCAGTCCCTAAACTTACAAACTACTTATGAACTCCAGAATGAAACTTTCACTCTGCAGCGAAGTGTGCGCTGATATGAAACTTCCTGGTAGATTAAAATTGGGTGCCGGAGCCGGGACTCAAACCTGGGACCTTTGCGGGCAAGCGCTCTACCACTGAGCTACCCCGACACGACTCACGACACCGCCCCACAATTTTACTTCCGCCAGTACCTCGCCTCCTACTTTACAAACTTCTCAGATGCTCTCCTGCGAAACTTGCAAGACTAGCACTCCTGGAAGAAAGGGTATGGTGGAGACATGACTTAGTCACAGCCTAAGGGATGTTTCCAGAATGAAACTTTCACTCTGCAGCGGAGTGTGCGCTGATATGATACTTCCTGGCAGATTAAAATTGTGTGCCGGAACCGGGACTCGAAAGTAGGAGGCGAGGTACTGGCGGAAGTAAATTTGTGGGGCGGTGTCGTGAGTCGTGTCGTGAGTCGTGTCGGGGTAGCTCAGTGGTAGAGCGCTTGCCCGCGAAAGGCAAAGGTCCCAGGTCCAAGTCCCGGTTCCGGAACACAATTTTAATCTGACAGGAAGTTACTTATGAACTAGCTAATACTAAGGATGGCACCAATATCCATGCCCGAGATGGGATTCGAATCCCCGACCGTAGTGGCCGTGCAGTCTGACTGGCGCGTCTCATTCTCCTCGGCCACCGCGGCCGGCTTTTTCGAAGTGAAAGATAGGTTAGGTACAGGTAAAACACTACCTAAACCTTGCAACAATAGAATAACCCCAAAAGGATAACACAACGCCACCTAGGTGTCTTCAAAAATATCAGACACGTAAACAGTGAGTATTGAAACCACGCGCGGGACGGAATGACGTAAAACATGACGACATTGGTCAAAGCGGTATCGGAGACTAGATTTGACCCAAATTTTTGTAGCATCGTGATGCCTGAGAATCTTTGTTTCCTATTTATTAAAAAAGTTAAAAAAAATTGAGAGAGAAAGAGACGTCTGGCTGTGGAGCCCCATAGCTCCCCCTGCCTTTCCCGCGGATTAGACGCTGTGATCCACCCATTGTACCGCTTTCCATTTCACCATTGACCGCAGAATGCTGCCTGCCTCCTTTTGCGCCGAGAATTGTGCCCTCGGTAACACGTGGAGTTCATTTTCGTATAAGATAGCTGTGTCTCAATAGCCGTGTTGAAATCTATGGAAATAACTGATTTCCAACAGCCGCAGCAAGTACATTACATGTGTAGTGACAGCCTTGTTTTCTTTCCTTGTTGCAGGTACGTGGATCAGTGGCAGGTGGTCTTGTGGGGTGCGCTGTCCCTCCTCTGGCGACCTGTCGATCAGAAGGTGTGAGTGATCCGCCGGCTGCTGCTAAACGCTACTCTGTTTCGTTTCTCCACTTGGTAATCGTCAGTTCCCGCAAGTAAAGAATTTTTCTTCGTTATTGCACACAGTAGTTCACTAGCCACCACATAACCAAAACTTGCCTGTACAAGCGGGATGGTACCGCTTCCCCATTCCGCTAGCGAGTGTAAATTAAGGGACGCTAGGCAGAAGACAGTACATGTGCAGATGAGTGACCTATGGAAATATTTTAGTCGGATCTCCTTCGAAGGCAGAATGTCACGTCTGTCAGTAATTGTGTTAATTAATACTCTTAACTGGAGTTACGTACACCAACATCCAACAGCTGCAAACATACACCGAGTATCAATCACTATTTATGTACTACTCACTGAAAAGCAGACGTTCCTCAGGAATTTATTATTCCAGTACTAGGATTGTACACCTCTCCTCCCCCCCTTTCTCCCCTTTCTCTGTCTTCCCTCCCCCTTTGCCCATCACGACCTCCTCGTCGTCGTCCTCCTCCTCCTCTTTCTTTTCACTTTCCCCTCTGCTGTCTTAGTGCATCTCCTCCCTACCCATGTCTATGAAAAAATCTCACTGATGTGTTTTACGACCCACTTTAGATTTGTAGTTTTATAAGTTTTTTGCAAACATTGTAGACCAAAATAATAATCTAAATAATGAAAGATCAATTAATAAGAGTGTCTGAAACCCTTTTAAGAAAAAAAAATGTGATGGCGGGTTCAGAACCACTGACCTTCAGCGTCACAGTCCACCACATTGCCCACTACGCTACAGCTAACAGTTAGAAGTTGCGTTCTTTAATCTCATACTAATGATGGCTGTTGTTAACTGATGCTAATATGGCGTTTTTAGACATAGATTATCATTTATCGTACGAAGAACGACGTATTTGTTTTAATTCTTCTGTGCGCCATTGCTCTGAAATGACAACGTGTAAGTTACAATAAGAAAATAATCAAATACGCAACACCAGATGGTGTATTCCAGAGAGTTCTGGGCGAAGAATGTCACGTGACATCTTCGAAAGGCTGGTTTTCGTTAATTCAATGGAGGGTGTCAAAACTTCATTATTTTTGCAAATATCTCTCAAACGATACGAGATATGAAAATAACATAAGAGAGCAAAATTATAGAGAATTTTCTCCTCTATAAATTCGGTTATAATTTTTGCGCCAGATGAACGGTTTATATGCAATTAAAATTACATTACAAATGGCTTTTTTTGGTGTTACTAACGTATTTCTTGTCCGAAATATTTGAAAAAGCGAGGTTTTGGTCTCTGGTAGCCAACAATTGTGTCTGTAAAATTTGGTGCCGATCGGTTGAACGGTTCGACGTAAAAAGTGGGAACACCTTACATAGTCAAATCGAAACGACTTTTTTTTTATTACTACCGTATTTTTTGTCCGAAAAATTTGAAAAAAGGTGGTTCTGGTCTCTGGTGGCCTATAATGATGTCTGTAAAATTTGGTGCTGATCGGTTGAACGGTTAGTTTTAAAAACAGAGAACACGTTATGGACAGAGACAGACAGACAGAAAGACATCCCAAAATCGTCGTTATTTTTGCAAATATCTCTGAAACGATACAAGATATGAAAAAACCTAAGAGAGCAAAGTTGTAGAGAATTTTCTCCTCTACAAATACGGTTATTCAATTTTCGTGTCAGATGAATGGTTAAGCCGTTATTTTCATTTAAATTTCGAGCTGTCAAAATACTATCGCAAAGGCCCACTTGTAGTATTACTACCGTAACCTAAAGTGGGCCAAAATTATTGTTGTAACTAAAGCCACGGTTCCTCCAACACATGTTTATTTACACAACTTCTTAAGTTGTGTAATTTCTGCCGGAAATCCCGGTTTAAAGTACCGCCCGGCGCAAATTTTCGACATCGCCGTAGAATTTAATTCAACGCTGTGAAACAGCCGAGATGTTCAAATACTGCAATTCTTCATACCATGTATTCTGAACCATCAGCTGTTTATTAAATACTCGGTTGGTGACCATCATCATAGATAGATAGGTATTAAAACAGATTAGCCAAATGCAGTAGATGAAATAAATCTGACTGATTAAAGTAGGAGTCTTTGTCAATAATATTATCGTGTTGGATTATCCTATCAGTGAGACAAACATAAAAGACGACAATGGACTGTTAATAATGAGTGCAGACCTTATTTATTTTATCTAATGCATTTGACGAATCTGCTTTAATACCACTTTATCTATGATGATGTTCCACGACCGAAACTAGTCGATTTTTAAGGATTTAATAAACAGCTGATGGTTCAATATGTGTTTTATGAAATATATAACGGCTGTTAACTTTTACCTTACCAAAACATTGATATTGTAATTGTGATTCTATCATTATGAGATATACAAGAGAAGTGTGTAATATATAGGCTGATTTTTTTCCCCGCCGTGTACAAACTGTAGGGACTGATTGAGGAGAGGAAATGCATGGCTTCAGCAGTTATTCAATCGTACTTCGTTGCACAGACTGACGTGTTTTACGCGACGCGCTGTACCATAGTGTCACAGAGTGTGAGTGAAAAATATTTTCCATGTGCCTGACCGCGCGGGTGTACGTGCACACGTTCACATCGTCAGGCTGCATCCGAACAGTGTCAAGGCTGCACCAGTTCGTTGCTGCAGTGTCCCCACATTTGGAATGGGCTCTGCAAACGCGATGCTTTTCAGATTTTGACATAATCAGACTTCCCCCAACAGTGGTATCAGAGTCACCCGTAAGAAACGCCAATACTTCCGTCGTGTTAGGTGACGTGCAAGTCAGTCTGGTGCCAAACTACGGTCGCCAGTTATCACGGCCCACAAATTCCGGCTGCACCGATGCCGATGATTCGCTGACACCGTACCATGGGGCTTTTGCAAACTATCCCAGAGATGCCTGTTATGAAATTTGAAGATACCACTCCGCCTGAAGGTGCCCTCATCTGTGAGTAGGATGGCTGATACAAATGCCGGAACCTTGGTTGCCTGGTGAATAAACCAGTGAGGAAACTGCTCCCGGTGTGTTAAGCCTATCGCTAATAAGCCCTGGACACACTGTAAGTGACGAGTACGTAAGGACCAACCGAGTATTCCGTTTCGACCAAAATGTTGGTTTCGGCAGAATTTTCGGTTTCGGCCAGAAATCTGCTTGGCCTAAACTAGCTATCGTGAACTTAGGGATGAGGTCAGGCCATGATCGTGATTCAGTCAACAACAACGGTTCACAGCAGTTATCGGTGGCCGTTTAAATACCAGGGTCTCTAACGACACCATCTCTTCTGGAACGTGGATTTAAATGTTGAAATACAAGTTTCCTAAGTACCTGATACATATTTCATTTCAACAGTCAGGTTTATAGCAATCCACTTCACTTTAGCTGGGAAAGATCGAACATAAATATTTTACTTATCTTGGTTCTTGAAGACGGACATCTGCGTTGTTGTTGCTCAGCATTCAGCAAAATAGTAGAATATGTTTCAGGAGATTCAATTAAATAATCACAGACATTCTTGATGGTAGTTCCATTGTGACGGAAATAAATTTATTTAGATGTGCAACATTATAATGTTAGAAACATTTAGCCTCAGATAACAGAGATGTAAACATGTTTGTGACTACCAAACGAGTGCCAGAGCATGGCTCGCACTCCAACACTTGCAGCATAACCGCGTAATAAGGCTAATGACAATGTTTTGTAATTTACAATTAAACAATATTTTTTTTTTACTTTAAATATGCCAAAATACAGAAATTAAAATATTACATTTAAGCTTTAACTATTTATCTCAATGTATGTATGTGTTTCATGAAATTTGTATTTAATGTGATACCGTAAAATAAGAGTCGTGTTTTGACTCATTTTAAAATAACACAATTTATTTACGTTATTTATGTTTTCTAAATGCACACATCTGTTTTGCCAATATTGTGTAGGCGTACTATTATTTAGACATGGAAATGTAATGTATTTCAGTTTGCGATCTAATTTTTTATTAATATGGATTTGTATATGGTTGTTGTAGTTTTGTTAATTTCGAAGATAGTTTCTTAGTACTTAACGGATTATTAATTTTAGTGCGTGAAAAATGATCAGTATTTAATTTAGGATCCAGTGATATATAAAACATGGTCTGCCCTAATTTATTTCAACAAAAGGCACATATGTAATCATGTTGTACAATAGTTATAACATGTAGTAGTGTTGTTTTTATACAAATTAGTATCTATATAGGTTCAGCAATTTCCTAAACTAAGTGTAACGCATTTTTTAGTCTTTGCAGCTATTATTTACGAAAGTATTAAAAATTGAAAATTACATAAAACGACAGCCAAAGATATGTTTAAATCAACATACTATTTCTTAAAAGCGTTTTACTAATAGTGTTAATAGTATTTCAAACTGAAGGCGAAAATGTGATATTTTACATGTCCGGTAGCGGAGTTTTATTTTAAGTGCCCGATATTTTGTGTTTGTAATAATTTTCGGCTATGGTTTCGCTCGGACCCTAGTACTGACAACTGTCTTGGAGGATGTTCGCCACGGTCGTGTGGCTTCACCCGTACTGGCGGGCCAACGGCCTGCTAATGACACGCCGGTCGCTTCCACAGGCTTCATCACGTTTTCCTCCAAGTCCGGTGACTTAGCATTTCGGGCACGTCCTTCATGATTTCCTCCTTTCTTAAACGACCGTGTTTCATACAAACGTCGAAACATTGAATGCTGCCGCTATTGCCACCGGGGATAGGTCTCAAGGTACAATCTTTCTGTCCACCGCCTGTTGCCATTTGTCTTCCCGTAAGTAAACACCATGTCAGGAAGCTCTCGATTCTAATACTGAAGTATTGTGTGTACGACGCTGTATCACATCCACTACAGGGCGAGTCACCAAGCCAAATGAATCGGACACATTATGAATTGCTGTGGCTGGAGAATGCGCTGGGGTATAACGTATGAGGAACAGCAGCAACCTCTATGGGGAAGCCGTGCATACTCTAACTTTGGCTGCGTGGTACTGCGCGTAGGTGTAGCCAGAGGGGGAGGGGGGAGGGGGGAGGGGTTCTGGTGTTCAAGCCCCTCCCGAAGTGTTGACGAAGCTAACAGAAACTGGCATCATTCTGTATCAGGATAGAGGCTGCCTACTTTTTGCCGAGGCTGAGAAGGCGTTACGCAGGGCCCACATAGTCCCGATTTCTCCCCATGCCATTCATATATTTATTGCAGCCCTGAAGAAAGATACTGATGGCTATCGGAATGTTTAGGACGAAGAGGTACTCAGCTGGTTAAAAATCATGGCCCTGTAGCTAGCTGGATCATTTGTGAATGCGGGAATTTACCGTCTTGTCTCACAGGAGGTTAAATGTATTGTTACGGTGATTACTTCATTGTGCTTTAAAGATGTGAGCTATTTTTCAACAACACTATTAGTAATTATAATATCATTCGGTAATATATTACAGTGTCAGTCAACAATATTTCCTGACGTTCCAATAAAGACTTCTGTCTAGTCAAAGCGTATCTCCCTTTCCCATTGATAGCAATCAAGCACAGCAAAACTTTGAGACTATGAGATAGGGGGTGCTTCTCTCATAATGCTTCAGAAGATATTGAAAGCTTCATGCACTGCCTTTCTGAGTGTCATCTGCGTTTCGATCCGCAGTTTTCCCATCTCCATAATATGATGTGTTTTGTTTCTAGTTTGGAAAATATGTAGATTCTTAAGAAGTGTAGTAATATTGTTTCTGTACCGTGGTCACTCTCCAATAAACAGTCCTTTGGAATGGACTATATATATATATATATATATATATATATATATATATATATATATATATATATAATCTGGTCATCAGCCAACTATTACAAATGGCTTTACTGTACATTCAAAAAAAATGTTTGCATCTGTTGGCTGAAGATCAGAGAGTAAATTGTTTCAAATATTAGTACAGGTCTTGAGCCTTGAAAGTCAATTTTTTCGACTATAGTAAATATATACAGTGTAAGTGCTGTTTGCTGTCCTATTAACAGTACACGTTAATATAATGAAGATTCATTGAAAACCCTCCCCAAATAATATCCTTCACCCATGGTACAGCGCATGTTGGACTGGAGTCGCCTTAAGAAAGTGTAATTGAATAAATGATCTCTAGTTTGAAAGTTATGAATTTCCGAACATAAATTGATTGCAATTTAAAGTAACTCTGATACTTAAAAACAAACAGAGACTCCCAACCATTTAAAGAAAAACTGTAACTAAGAAATAAATATAAATTAATAAACAAGCTAAAACAAGGATCTGGCCCAGTGAGTGTAACAATAAGTTGAATTGGACATTATATTAACTTATATATTACGAATAAAAGTAGTAGGGTGAAGAGGTAAGTGAGGAAGACACGAAAATGAAACGTGTGTGTGAGACTATTGCATATGTTTGATATATATGAATAAGGAACAAAGGAGGATATTAATGTATATAACCTATATTAAAATTCGCTGGTTTCCTCAAGAATGGCGAGAGTAGCACGAGGAAAGAAACACATTGGAATGTGAGTTTGAAACATTACACAATTTCAAGAAATATGGTGTCAGGATAATAGCCGTTATTTAATAAGGGTGAATATTGAAGTTGGGTTTGATCATTCAGAATTAGGTTTGGTTCATGAGCTTGGTGTTTGTTGATGGATAGAATTTCAAGCAATGTTAGCTTTCTGCCTTTATTCGCTCTGTGAAGAACATGACATTTAATTGCAAAAGCGTGACATTCATTGAAGGCATGTTGTGACGTTTCATAGGAAATATTAAAGATCCTGAATTAAAAAAAACCTCACGATAAAACAGTCACTACCAAGAGTTTTTTGAAACGAAAATATTGTACATTTTATGAATGTAACAGTTTGTCTAACGATTATATCAGTTTCGAACTATTTACGAAAAACTAGAATTGTCATCTATTAAGTTTTGATAAACCATTCAACTTTATGAATATTTTTTCACTTGTAAATTGTCTTTAACTTAAAATTTTGGTAAAATCTTGAATTTGAAGATCAATCATAAGACGTTAGGTACGGACTTGTTTGTTTACATGAACTCAAAGTTTATTGTATGACCTAGCGGCCGTGTAGCTAAATACGCACCACTTACCTTTAAATAATTTATTTATTGCATGAATTGAAACTTTTTTCTACCAACTTTTGTAACCAGGTTAATTATTTGTTAACCAATAAATCTAACTATAAATTTCTTCAAAATTTATAGTCAATTTATTTGCAACAGAATTTGTAAACGTTACGTCACGTGAAATGACATGACGTATTCGCGACTTGGGCGCCAAAATCTATGTATTTAAACATGCCGCTACTGACGGCAAGGAACAGTTGATGGCCGTTGTAAGCATTTGTAAGCTGCTGAAAGTCGTAGACAGCTGTGGTACGTTCTTGTAAGTTCGGTTGCCAGGAGCTTTAGACCTGATGGATATAGTGCTGTAGTGTGATGGAAGAATCAATAAAAATCCGTTCTCATCTAACAAGGACTTTATTTTGGTAAAAGAACCTTGGAGAATGTGCTGCTATTAACTTGACCAAGAACTTCTCTTTTTTGAAGTTTGAATCGTTGTGTGGCTTGGAGTGCTTTAGTAACAAGCGACACTAGCGACGACCTAAGCCCCATTCACACAGGCCACGCAACGTCTCAATGTTCCGCAAAGGCGTAATCTCTCTTTTTTACTCTCCATCTCCTCTCATGTTCAGCCAATGCAATAGTTATAGTCCTGTGTGATTGAGCTACATAGTTTACAACAAAATAAATATTACTGTGGATCGAATATATTGTGTATAACAGTTATTTCATGTGTGTTTGTTCCGGCAAGAACCGCCGGAAAAGTCGATAAATATGATTAGAATTTCATTGTTTCGTGTCTTCTCATGGATGAAAAAGTATAGGTTTCCTATAGCCAGATTCGGATGGGTTGAGTCAACGCCACCTAGATACAAGGCCTGTGCGCTGCCTGTCAAGAGTAGTCATAATACAAGTTAACTATTTGTCTCACGTAGCGCTGTGATGAGTTTGGAAAGACGTGAAAGTTTCACTGTCTGTTTCAGAATATTCTTAACAGTGGCGTATGCTGGGTTTGTAACTTGGACTATCACTACTATCTCACTTTCTAAGGTTGTACCGAGAAAGAAATGGTAAAAAAAAAAAAAAAAAAAAAAAAAAAACCGATATCTCGCGCTGTTTCCGAGATACTGATAGTGACCGTGCCAAATATCTCAAGACATTATCAGCAAACAAAGAAACGATTACAAATGTTAAAGCGTTGAGGGGGACATCCAATGACACTACACTCGCCCCGCACCCTGTACTGAAACCCGTGATGAGTGGTGGGAGGCAACTTTGAAATCTTTCAGAGAAACGCCTACTTTCCATTGAAGATTTGGATTTTTCGTGAAAAAATGTTACTTTTGTGTGAAACATTTCTTTCGGTTCATGGTAAATGGCGCTGTAATCGGAAAAAAATGAAAGTGTAGCATACCTGTGACGACCTTCTTCAGCATTTGTGTGTGGCTCATAGTACCAGGAAATGATATATACTCTCTGCAGTTGTTAACATCGGAGAACAAATGCGTAGAGATGGGAACAGTCCGAATCATTGAAATACAACAAACTGTCTGGCCGCGGACTGATAGCATGATCATAATTTGTTTTATTCGATTGTGGAAGATGTCACGAGATTAACAGGAACATCAAAAACTGTACTCTGATTTACCTGATCTGATGTGTATTTGTTTGAGATATTACCGTTTTTCAACAACTTCCACAGTTTCGGTTTTGCCTATTACAGCGCCATCTATCATGAAACGAAATAATGTTTTATACAAAAGTTACATATTTATGCACGGACAATCCAAATAATTGTTTAATTGCACATTGACCATCAGTTTTGAAGAATTGGCGCTAAGAACTGACAAAATACACTTCACACTATGAAATAAATAACACCAATACAGGTGTTGTGGAACGTAACAAACACACAAACACGCTCTTTGCAGCTTTAAAAAATGTCTGTAAATCTATCAAAAAAAAAAAAAAAATGTTCAAATGTTTGTAGAACTTATGGGACTTAACTACGAGGTCATCAGTCCCTAAGCTTACAAACTACTTATGCTAAAGACGGCACAAATATCCATGCCCGATGGGGGATTCGAACCCCCGACCGTAGTGGCCGTGCAGACCGTGACTGAAGCGCCTCAGTCCCCTCGGCCACCGCGGCCGGCGTAAATCTATCGGACCAAACTGCGTGGTCATCAGTCCGTAGCTTACAAACTACTTAAACCTAGGTAAACTAACCTAAGGACAAACACACACACGCATCCCCCAGGGAGGACTCGAACCTCCACGGCGAGCAACCGCGCGCTCCGCAGCGAGACGCTTTAGATCGCTCGTCTACTCCACCGCGGCTTGCCAAGAGCGAGTCGTGTCCGTTCGGCACATTTCGGAAGCGCTCGTGCTTGTGTTGCGACGAACGTTTCCGAAGCCTTGGCGAGCTGTTGGCCGTAGTCTTGTGTATTTCGCGAACTAACTAGTTCGGAAGAGCGCTCGCACAGGCGAACTACGCGAACTAGTTCGCAGATCCCTTTTCCTTTTCCGCAGACTGACGGGGAACAGCGAGAGGACGCGAGATCCCGCAGAATCGCGTGATTCCCTCCTGCCAGTTACCGTCATTTTCAGCTGAAATGCAGCTCAGCTGCTGTTTCATAATTAACTTCAAAAAATTTTCATTCCTAAGGTATTCAGCAGTGTATAAATATAGCTCTCATTCTGTAGTGTAAAGAAGTAAAAAAGTGTAAGTTTACATTTATATGCGAGAGATTATGCATCTACCATTATCTCCCGCCTGGTTTATTTGTTTAAGTATTCGATGTCAAATTGCCCAAAAATACGGGTAATAGCACACGCTTGGGCAACACTGATCATTACATAAAAAAGCTGTCATAACAAAAGAAATAGCTCTTTTACTAGCGGCAGCAAAAACCAAAAAGAGCGGTCGAACTAAAAAGAGCGATCTACTTCGCGGCCGAGCTGCGAACTAAGAGCAGAGCTACCGGTCAGGAACTAAAATATGTGCAATCGGTCGCGACCTAAAACATGCGTTACCGGTCGCGAACATATCTTGCTTCTTAGTTCGTTGGATTCTTTTTCGAAGACCGACAATAGCGAGAGGGCACGTAGCAGAATTAAAAATCACATGTTTGCCTTCTGCAGATGAGTCATTTCGAGGTGAGCGTCTGCCTGCTAGATTGCAGTGCTACAAAATTTCTTTTTTGCTTTGGTGTAATATCTGACCAATAAATTCCATAATGCCAAGATGTAGAGATAACTCTAAACTTAAACGTGAGAAATTATCCACTAACGTTTCTTTTGGTTTGCGTGATACCGTTAGCGGCTCAGGCAGCAAGCGCATGAAGCAGCTAGGTGGGGGAACTTCCCCCTCCACCTGCATTCGCAGACCACGCCGCTCAGCCGTCACTGGGAGCGGACAAACTAAAGTGAGCGCTGCCGATCGCGAACTATTATGAGCAAGTCTAGTATCTAGGTGGCGTTTGTTGAGTGTCCACGTGTACGGCTATAGACGCAAGCGCCCCCTTACGTTTAGTCGGACTAGTGTGTTGCTGGACGACCGCCCGCTGTGGATTGACTGGCTGTTGTCCTCAGTGTGCGCCTGCGCGTACTTTGGCAACAGGAGGCGCATCTCTCACGGGAACAACGGCGGGACAATTCCGGACTGGTCCTTCTGTATGAATGAGCGACGGGGGAGGCGGCAGACGAATGGGGCGCTCACCAGGTGGGTGCGGAGCGATACACAGCAGCCGGGGAGAGGGCGAGGGGGCGGCGGCGTGGCGCACTGCTGGGGCGAGGCCGAGGGCTGAGGGTGAGGGTGGCTGCGTGACGCACCGCCTCCAGGGCTGTCCAGCTTCTCTGCTCTGGCTCTCGAGGCAGCACGCACGCGGCCTGTTTGGCAACTGTTCACCGGAAGGCGATATTACGTGACCAGTCGACATGTTTCAATATATACTTATATATTTGTGACGACTTTACAGCGTTCATCTAATGAAATAAATCGCAATTTTGCGATTTGTTATGGCTGCACTGTACTAGGTTTAGATGGAATACCAAAGTGTGGCGAATGAAAATTTGTGCCTGGCTGTAAAGTCGTAACAAATATATAAGTATATACAAGCCGATGCTGGGCTACTGACAACAATTAATTGTGTCTCGATACATGATGGTCTGTTCTCCCTGATGCGGGAATACAGTATTGTGGCTGCGAGCATTACATAATAAATAAACTGTGACAACAGGAAGAGACAGCGTGGCGAATGGAGATTTGGGCGTGGCGGGAGACGTGCAGGGAAGAGTCCTCTGCAGTCGGGCTGGTCACTGTGTCCTTGGCGGCGAAGTGGTCAACGCGTCTGCCTAGTATGCAGGAGATACCGGGTTCGAATCCCGGCCGGGCACAAATTTTCATTCGCCGCACTTGGGTATTCCATCTAAACCTAGTACACTGATCGCAAAATTGCGATTTATTTCATGTTTCAAAATGTCTTCCATAGATCATTATTTACAGCAGGATGGAAAACCTGGTGGAAGCCGGTGTCCTAACAAAAGCACCCAGTGACATTAGCACCCAATTCTGGTCGAGGGGCGGTCCGCTAATCTCCCCGGCCGATCTCTGCCCGGCAGGTAGAAGAGCCGAGGGCTGTGAGGTAGCATTGACACGGGCCGTGCTTTACGGCAATGCGTGGCCGCAATAGCAATGCTGCAGTTTATAATGGGAGCGAGACTAAAGAAGAACCAAGACATATTCACAAGATTTGTCACTTGGATAAAGCCTTCGATAACGTAAGGTGCTGCATGATTTTCGTGATTCTGAGAAAAATAGCAGTAAGCTGTAGGGAAAGGCGGGTAATACATTGTTTGTATAAGGACCAAGTGGATACAATAAGCGTCGAAAGTCAAGAACGAAGTGTTCAGATTAAAAAGGGGGTAAGAAAAGGTTCTTGAGAGCATCACTGTTAAACTTCCACAATGAAGACGTAATATCGAAAATAAATAAGAGATTCAAGTCTGTGATAAAAGTTCTCGGTAAAACAATATCAATGATAAGATGTGCTGATGACATTGCTATCGTATGTGGAAGTGAAGGAAAACTACATTATTTGTTGTATATAATGCAAAGACTAATAAGCACAGACCCTGGACTGAAAGTAAACCAAAGAAAGACGAAAGTCATGAGAACTAACAGAAATAAAAGTAGCAAGAAAACAACATCCTAATTGGCGATCACAATGTACACGAAGACAAGGAATTCTGCTACCTTTGGGCAGTAAACAAACCAACGACGGAAGAAGCAAGGGGAACAAAAAAAGTAGACTACCACAAGCAAAGAAGTCATTCATGGGAAAGAGAAATTTACTACTGTCAAACATCGCCGTGGACTTGAGGCACAAATTTCCCATAACATACGGTTGCAGCACAACATTGTATGTTTGTGAAACTTGGGCTGCTGGAAAATGAGAACAGAAAAAATTGAAGCATTTGAGATGCACTTTAGAGAGTAGTACAAAATATCACGTTATTTTTGTAGGTATTGCTTGTAAGTTTATCTTTTAAATCCATAAATGCCTGCATATGTATCAATTTTTTGCATTTGGCCAGGCATTTATTCTGGGCATTTGCCCCAATTTATAAATGTCGAGGCATTTTACATCACTAGGGAAACACTGATTGGAAGACATTGCTGAACAGTGCGTTGTTCTACGTTTTGAACAGTGCTAAATCTCTGTTCCGTCTGCTTTGGTTATTTTTATGATTTAAGAGTAGCCTTCATAGTGGCCACATGGCTTATCCTTGTTGGTCGTCGATAGTTCCATATCGAAACTATAAGCTCACAAACACACAAGCAGCACGAACTATGATATTTATAATCGTACTGACAGTTAGCAGTCATCTGCTGAGGTGGACAAGGACCTCGGGACTGCAACACATTACTCTGTGACTACAGGCACAGAGTAACATATACAGAGGAGCAGCCAGTCCTAAACCACTGTCCTACACTCCCCTCGTAGTTCTGTAAGATGCTAGCAGGTGTCAGGCGGATCGCTGGCTTAGGGTGCCACTCGCACATCAGAGGGTAGCGTGGAGGGGAGGCTGAGGGGAGAGCTCGTGCCGCCTGCCACGAGGCCACGGCTGTGTCCAGATTGCTGGCGTTTGAGGGGAGATGGTGGTGGGGAGAGCTGCTTCTGACCGCA
This sequence comes from Locusta migratoria, assembly GCA_026315105.1. Taxonomy (NCBI): domain Eukaryota; kingdom Metazoa; phylum Arthropoda; class Insecta; order Orthoptera; family Acrididae; genus Locusta; species Locusta migratoria. The sequence goes on from CM048751.1 coordinate 307,313,357, forward strand.
GCGCCATCATGGGACATCTTACGGAACTGCTGGAAACCCTCCCTCCCCGCACCCCTGAGCATAGGACCGGGCCCTTACGGAGGTTTCCCGTCTGTATTTGTATGTGCTGCAGGCAGACACTGTCGAGAGAGCGTTTCTGGTGAGCGAGGACTTCCGGGGTGAGGGCGACGTGGAATTACCGTAAGCACAGGAGCGGATTAGCGAGGGTTACGGGCTGCAACCTAGTGAACAGGTAGGTTCCGGTCAGGCTGGGTGCAAATCTCACAGATTCGTGTTTTGCTGCAAATGTCACTGGGTGCAGTTGTCACATATCCGTAGAAGCCAACCTTGCGGAAGACCAGTTTGGATTCAAGAGAAATGTAGGAACACAAGAGGTAATACTTCACGGCTTATCCTAGAAGATAGATTAAGAAAGGGCAAACCTACTTTTCTAGCTATGACAAAGTTGATTGGAATTCAGCAGGAGTAAAATATTGGGAACGGAAGGTTATTTACAACTTGTACGAAAATCGAGAAGCAGATATCAGAGTTGAAGGGCATGAAAGGGATGCTGAGGTTTGGAAGGGAGTGAGACAGGGTTGTAGCTTTTCCCCAATGCTTTTTTTCGTACATTGAACAAGCTATAAAGGAAAACAAGAAGAAATTTGGAGAAGGAAATAAAGTTCAGTGTAAAGAATTAAAAACCTTGCGTTTTGCTGATGACATTGTAATTCTGTCAGAGACAGCAAAGGACCAGGAGGAGCAATTGAACGGAATGGACATTGTGGTGAAAGGAGCATATAAAATGGAATGCAGCTTAGGAAATCAGGCGATGCTGAAGGAATTAAATTAGGTAACGAATCAATAAAGGTGGTAAATGAGTTTTGCCACTTGGGCAGTAAAATAACATACGATGGTCGCAGTACAGACGATATAAAATGCAAAATGGCAATGGGAAGAAAAGCGTTTTTGAAAACTAGAAATTTGGTAGCTTAGAATATTAATTTAAACATAAGGAAGTCCTTTCTGTTGCCTTGTATGGGAGTGCAACATGGACGATAAACAATGCGGACAGGAAGACGATATAGGCTTTTGAAGTGTCGTGCTGCAGAAGAATGCTGAAGATTAGGTGGGTGAATTGCATAACTGAGGAGGAGGTTCTGAACAGAACTGGGGAGAAAAGGAATCGATTGGTAGGACACATTCTCAGACATCAAGGAATTGTGAATGTAGCGTTGGAGGGAAATGTGTGGGGTAAAAATGGCTGAGGGGGACCAAGAGACGAATACATTAAGCAGATTCAGATGGATGTGGGTTGCCGTCCTCATGAGGAGATGAAGATGGTTGCTCAGGATAGAGTAGGGTGGAGAGCTGCATCAAACCAGTCTCCGAACTGAAGACCAGAACAACAGCAACACTACAACAACATTCCATTAATCCATCCTGCTCTTTGCTGGCACACTGACCGCTTCGTGTAACTTCTTTCGTTGTTTCAAATCTATTTTGTTTATACATCATTCCTACTTTGTTATTTCGTATTTGGTGTTTTCTGTTGTTTCGTTGATGCTATCTTTCGATGAACATGAGAGATTCGTACAAAACAGAGATGTGCACCCCCTCCTTTTGGCCCATAACTCACCCCCCCCCCCCCACGAAACTGCGAACAACCCCTCCACCCATACTCGAAATATTTGGATTCCTAGTTTATGACGTAACATATGGTTTTGTCATTTAATATTGATAATAAATATCTTTTACTTCACGTTTTCTAAATTGTTTTATGAAGCCCCCCTCTCCCCCCCCAGGGTGGACAAAAGTGCTATTTTTTCAACCCCCCCCTCAGAAATTTGAGTGACGCAGTTTGCGTTATGACCACCCTCTGCGGGCACCTCTGGCACGAAACGTTCAGGAAGTGTGAGGAATACAGTTAACAGTTCAAAATGCGGAAGAACTTCTACACTGAGAATAGGATAGTTTATTTGAGAACATTCGTGCGTCAAAAAATTGAGAAAGTAGTGTCAAGTATGTAAAATTTCATTATCAAGATGAAGTCCATTAAAACGCCATCAAATAAAATGTTACCTCACTAAGCTCCATTCGAGTAACTTCCTACCATATAATTGAGTGACATCTAATTACTTGACATGAAACTGTACAGCACAATGAAATACACTCATTTGTCTACATGGATTTGATATAGTATTTGAATGAATAAAAGAAGATAACGGAAGTAATTACATTTTTGTCATGTTTTTACTGCAGTGAATGAGAACCCAATGCGAAAAATTCGATGATTATATGTCATGCTAGGGAATTTCTGTGTAAAAAATAAAATTTAAGTGGTCTGATATTTTCAGTGTTTAACTTCAAAGTTTGTTATGTCAAAATACTTTATCATACACACAGCAAAATAATTTATGGACCTGTTTCGAAATTCAGAAGATAAATTGCTATACTTAATGAAATTGAGTCACTACATGTGCAAATGGGAATTACTAATTTACTCATTTTCTATTAAACAGAAGTCCTTAGGCGCAACTGACAACAATCAATCGATTACTTGTTAATCACTTAAGGATGTTGCCTGTTTTGGTCAAATGTAACAGTGAACAGCTTACACCTGAAATCTTGGATGTATTGACAGTCATCGCTAGACCAGGTTATTTTGAACAGAAACAGCTGTTCTGAGTTGGCAAAGAAAATAAATGTGAACGCGAGCCGGCCGCGGTGGCCGAGGGGACTGAGGCGCTCCAGTCACGGTCTGCACGGCCACTACGGTCGGGGGTTCGAATCCCCCCTCGGGCATGGATATTTGTGCCGTCCTTAGTCTTAGTTAGTTCATAAGTAGTTTGTAAGTTTAGGGACTGATGACCCCGTAGTTAAGTCCCATAAGCTATACAAACATTTGGACATTTTTTGTGAACGCGAAATAAGTAGTGGTGGAGAACTGATTTGCAGCGAAGCATACCGGTAGCGTCAACGATCATGCCACGTTTATTTGGACATATTCAGCACATTTCATTATAAGAATTAAAACTTTGGGATAATCAGGGGGGAAAAGACATCAATAAACACGTCTCCGTTGAGTATTTTGGTGCATCCTCTGCACATGTAATATAAACTAAGTAAGCTTTTACCCTGTTTTGTTTGTCGTAGATGAAAGACTACAACATGAGGCGGGAATTACACAGCTCATGCAACTGAATCCTTTAATAGTTTCAACCACAAATTCCGTCATCAGGACTGTAGCCATGTGTTTACATATGAGGCAGTCACGTTACGTAAATTTCCGGCAGCTAAAAGTCAGAACAGTCAAGTACGTACTGCCGCGAGAGAGTAGCGCAAGACGTGATTGTGCGGGCGCAGAAAAAACTGTTTTGGGGCTATTACTTAGTAAGCGTGCGTAGGTATACCTCAGTACGAACTTCCCTAACACGTATGAAATTTATTACAATTAAAGTAATACTATTATATATTTTTTGACGACGTTACAGCGTTCATTTTTAATGAAATAAATCACAATTGCGATCACTTAAGGCTTCACTGTACTAGGTTTAGATGGAATACTAATGTGCGGCGAATGAAAATTTGTGCCGGGCCGTGATTCGATCCCGGGATCTCCTGCTTACTAGGCAGACACGTTGAACACTCCGCCACCGAGGACACAGTGACCAGCCTGACTGCAGAGGACTCTTCCCTGCACGTCTCCCGCCACACCCAAATCTCCATTCGCCACGCTGTCTCTTTTCTATTACCACGGCCTCTTAATTCTGTAATGCTCGCAGCCACAATACTGTATTCCCGCATCAGGAAGAACAGACCATGAGATATCGAGACACAATTAACCGTCGTCAGGAGCCCAGCCTCGGCTTGTATACAATTATATATTTTTGACGACGTTACAGTGTTCATTTAATGAAATAAATCGCAATTTGCGATCAATTATGGCTTAACTATACTAGGTTTAGATGAAATACCAAGGTGCGGCGAATGATTTGGTTCTGGCGGGAGAGGTGCAAGGAAGAGTCCTCTGCAGTGGGGCTGGTCACTGTGTCCTCAGTGGCGGAGTGGTCAACGCGTCTGCCTAGTAAGCAGGAGATCCCGGGTGCGAATACTGGCCGGGCACAAATTTTCATTCGCCGCACATTGGTATTACATATAAACTTAGTACAGTGAAGCCATAAGTGATCGCAAATTTCGATTTATTTCATTAAACTAATAATCTACTCAAGCGGAGTAGATTTACAGTGAGATCAGAGTCCATACATCTGAGATTAAGTGGAAGTTCCATTGCTGTCGGCGAGAAATTCCCCTCCTCCCCGCACCCCACCCCCTTCTACACGCCAGTTACAGAATATAGTCGTGTGGTAGGAACATATTACTGTCCCAAGTAAATGTCATGTATAGGTGCAGACGACAACGCTTACCCACACAGCCGACATCGTCAAACAGTTCTCGCAAGAAAGGGGCTGGCGCAACTTGAACATCCACCTTACTAACATCATCTCAATCCTCCATGCTGCTTCCTATTCCCTTGCCACAAACTCGCTTTAAAGGTAAGAGATTTGACGATACTCCTGACAACTAACATAACGTGACGAGGCTTTTGAAACGCCATGCCAAAGGAAGGCGAAGTTTCCAGGACACGCATCACAGAACTCAGCGGTGCATACTTATGGAAGGTGACTTTTTCGAAGGGCAGTAAGGTAACTGTAGTTCATAGTTCACCTACGGTACGTTAATGTTATATGTCTGTTCATCGAAGTTTATTATTAGGGGTTATATTACGAAAAAAAAGAAGAAAAAATAGTGCTACGATCTTCTTAATCACACGAGTGACAGAAGCTCATTATCTGGTAAGGTTAAAAGAGATCAGAGACCTACCGTAACCCGCACGAAGTTTGAATGCAGAAGTTAACGATAAAGTGCACATTTCTGGAAGACAGTAAACGTCGCATAAATTACACCAATTTAATGTTACCCCAATTAGTGACGTTTCACGAAATTGGTGATAGACTTTGCCTGAGTGTGCCTATCACTAAATGAAAAGACGACCGTCTGATTCACTGCCATTCTGTGAAGTGCCAGTTCCTAGATAGAACACTCCATAGTTCCGAGAGGCGTCAAAACCGGAATTTTCGCGGTGATCCCTGTGATTGGTTGTCACCGGCCACTGCTTTCTGCTTCCGGCAAATTACAGATCTGTTTTTCTTCCAAAAGTTCTCCTCGCTTGTAGACTGATTCCTCGATTTCCAGGTCTTCAACTCTTCTCCCCACGCAGTACTCCCCTCTCCTCTGCACATGTCCATAGCATCTTAGCCTACTTTCTTGGATCTTCTTCCCTATGGGCGCCACTTTCACTGATCCCCCGATGTACTCATTCCTTTGTACATTCTTTCCTGTGACTCCACTCATCCACCTTAACATTCTCATTTCTGCCACTTCCACCTTTTTCTCTTGCGATTTTGTAATTGGCCAGGTTTCTGCACTATACAGCATCGCAGGCCTCACCACAGAGTTGTAAAGCTTTCCTTTCATTTAGAGCTAATCTCCTTATCCCACAGTTCTCCGCTCAGTTTCCTCCAGTTCATCCATCCACGACTTATCCCGTGCTAACTATTTTTTAGAGTTAATGTCACCAGTAAAAAAAAAACCTTCATGTCGGTAGAGTAAAAAGGGATTAAATGAAAATTATCATCTGAATATGAGCAGTAAGATTGATAAAAATATCGTGGGGTGTCTACTTCAAATTATTTATATTTGCACTAATCTTGCTCCCTGCAACAAAAAATAAAATAAAATACAAATACATAAGTAATAAAAAAACCAAGAAGGAACAAAATAAATATTCGCCACTGTCGTTTCCCATCCTCACCCCAAACAATTCGAGCGTGAGCTCAGTGTATAGTGACCACCGAATCGGCGGCGACGTGACATCAAGCACTAATGTTCCTTCCTTCTTACTAGGGAACCTCCCCATCGCACCCCCCTCAGATTTAGTTGTAAGTTGGCGCAGTGCATAGGCCGTGAAAAACTGAACACAGATCAGCCGAGAAAACAGGAAGAAGTTGTGTGGAACTACGAAAAAAGAAGCCAAATATAAAAACTGACCAATCCATGCGAAAGATAAGTAACATCGATCAGATTATGAGCACAAGAGCGCTGTGGTCCTGTGGCGAACCGGGCGCCGTGGCTCAGCGCGCCCGGTCAGGGGGCTAAACGCTCTCTGTAATAAAACAGCTGAGCCAACCATTCAACGAACAATGAAGAACGAACCAAACGAACAACCGCAGAGCATAGATCTACCTGAAGAACAAAATAATAATAATAATAAATGTGGCTAGCGTAAGGAACTGCGGAGGAAGAGGTCGTTGGTCCGAGCCATTCCACAAGCGAACACTTTGTTTTCATTTTTTCCGTCCGATGTGGGGTAACTGCGCCGTTGTATGGGAACGTGTTCAGATTCGCTTGACCGGCCGCGGTGGCCGAGGGGACTGAGGCGCTTCAGTCACGGTCTGCACGGCCCTCCTCGGACATGGATATTTATGCTGTCCTTAGTGTTAGCTACTTCATAAGTAGTTTGTAAGTTGAGAGACTGATGACCCCGTAGTTAAGTCCCATAAGCTCTACAAACATTTGAACATTTGAAGATTCGCTTGGACATATGCAGGATTTGTCAGTCTACACAAGGAAAAATTCTAAAACGTTCCGTCGACAGGTTGGTCATTAGAGACGGAGCTAACGCTCGGAGTGTTTGGGTAAGGAGGGGGAAGGAAATCGGCCGTGCTCTTTTGAAAGGAACCATCCCGGCATTTGCCTGGAGTGATTTAGTGAAATCACGGAAAACCTAAATCTGTACGGTCGGAGGTGGGTTTGAGCCACCATCCTCACGAATGCTAGTCCAGTGCGTTACCACTGTGCCACCTCGCTCGGTAAAGTGTTTATAGCGAAGAGGGATTTAAATGAACGGACGGACAGATCATGATGTTGCGAAAATAAAAAATAAAAATAAAAATTTTCAATTGAGGGAAGGCTTGAACCAAGAACCTGTCGCTCCGCAGCTCTAAGCACAGGACCACGGCGCTCCAATAGTCACATCGTGCTCGACGTTGCCTATCTTTCCCATGGATCGTTCATTTTTTACATTTTGCTTATTTCTTTCATATTTCCACACAAATTCTTCCAGTTTTCTCGACTGATCTGTGTTCAGTTTTTCACGGCCTACGCACTGTTCCAACTTATAACTAAATCTGAGAGGTTGGTGTAATTTTAGCAGACGACATTTGCCTTCGTTGGTAATACTATAAAGCATCGTGAGAGGAACGAGGTGGTTATGGTATATCGCCCCAAATTTTCGATTGCATACGGGATTTCGTGTCAGAGAGGACATAGTTCGTAGTAATCGATGGTAAGGTATCGACTAAAACAGAGGTGATATCGGGCGTTCCACAGGGTAGTGTTATTGGTCCTCTGCTGGTCCTTATTTACATAAACGATTTAGGGGAAAATCTAAGTAGCTATCTTAGAATGTTTGCAGATGACGTCGTCATTTACCGTCTAGTAAAATCATCTGAAGATCAAAACCAACTGCAGAACGATCTGAATATCACTTTGGTGTAGAAATTGGCAATTGAGTCTAAATAATGAGATGTGTGAAATCGTCCACATGAGTACGAAAGGAAAATGCGTTAAACTTTGTTTACGAGATAAATCAATCAAACGTGAAGGCCCTAAACTCTACTAAATACCTTGGAATTATTATTATTTCAGACTTAAACTGGAAAGAACAAATAGATAATGTCGTGGGAAAGCGAACCAGAGACTGCGTTTTATTGGCAGAACCCTTAAAACATGCAACAGAACTACTAAAGAAACTGCATACACTACGCTTGTCCGTCCATTTTTGGAGTATTGCTGCCCAGTGTGGGATCCTTATCCGGTGGGTTTCACGGAGGACATCGAAAGAGTCCAAAGAAGGGAAGCTCCTTCCGTATTGTCACGATAAAGCGGAGACAGAGTTACGAAAATGATACAGGATCTGGGATGGGAATCATTACAACAACGGTGCTTATCGCTGCGGCGTGGGCTACTTACGGAAACTCCAATCGCCAACATTCTCCTCCGAATGCGAAAATATATTGTTGACTCCCACTTACATAGGTAGAAATGATCATCATAATAAAATACGAGAAATCAGAGCTCGAACAGAGAGATTCAGGTGTTCTTTCTTCCCGCGCGCTATTCGAGAATGAAATGGGAGATAAACAGTATAACGGTGTATCGATGAACCCTCTGCCAGGCACTTACATGTGATTTGCAGAGTATCCCATGTAGATGTAAGTGTAGATGGTCACGAAACCGTCGTCGGCCGACCATGTATTTGACAGCGATTAACTCAGCATATTGCAATGTTGATGAGATCTCTTATACACCGCAGCAGATATTCAAAAAGCACTGAAAATATTACATAAAATTCTCAAACGCACACATCAGAGTATCCTGGAAAAATCAGAAATTTACATCCACACAGAAGATTCCCTAACGAAATTCTAAATGATCACGCAGGATTTAAACACCGTATTTATTTAGAAAAGTTTATCGATCTTATAAAGTTGGATAATGCATAAATCCAGAGAAACAATTTTTCATATACAAAGATAGTACGAAATTACGAATAAAACATCAACTATAGATGATACAGTCAAAGGAATGAAGCTTTGAAAATAACATCAAGAAACCAGATACTATTGCATCATGGAAGATGATAAAAAAGAAAATTACGAAAGCAAAATCTTTGTACATACACAATATTTCAATGAAACTGTAATATACCAGTAAATACACTTCTGGCAATTAAAATTGCTACACCAAGAAGACATGCAGGTGATAAAAAGGAATACATTGGACAAATATATTATACTAGAACTGACATATCAATACATTTTCGGGCTGGGTGCATAGATCCTTAGAAATCAGTACCCAGAACAACATCCTGTGTCTTGTAAACGTCCCCAACTGTTGACTCAGGGATCGAGACGTGGCTGCACGATCCGTTACAGCCATGCGGACAAGATGCCTGTCATCTCGACTGCTAGTGATACGAGGCCGTTGGGAACCAGCACGGCGTTCCGTATTGCCCTCCTGAACATACCGATTCCATATTCTGCTAATAGTCATTGGATCGCGACCAATGCGAGCATCAATGTCGCGATACGATAAACAGCAATCGCGATAGGCTACAATCCGACCTTTATCAAAGTCGGAAATGTGATGATAGGCATTTCTCCTCCTTACACGAGGCATCACAACGTTTCACCAGGCAACGCCGGTCAACTGCTGTTTGTGTATGAGAAATCGGTTGGAAACTTTCCTCATGTCAGCCAACTTTGTATGAATGCTCTGAAAAGCTGATCATTTGCATATCACAGTATTTTCTTCCAGTCGGTTAAATTTCGCGTCTGTAGCACGTCATTTTCGTGGTGTAGCAATTTTAAAGGCCAGGAGTGTAAGAATTTTATAAAGATTTATTAAAAGTTCGTAATAGCTGCACGCAAAAGTACATATGTACAATTAGCGTAACAGAGTGATAAGTAAGTTTTATGACAGGTAAATACTGCATGTAACATAGAAACGTTTATTATATTTATCTTTCGATTTTATGTAAATCTAAATTATCTAAATCCAAACTTTGTAAATTCGTTCACAAATAGCTTGAAACTGCTGTAAGGCCGAAACAGCTGTTGCTATAGTAATAATAAAAATATCACACTGACGTGTTTTACTGCCCTCTTTAGATTTGTAATTTTATAACTTTTTTAAAACATTTTGGACCAAAATAATAAAAAATCAATTAATAAGAGTGTCTGAAACCCTTTTAAGAAAAGAAATTTATGTAGTGGCGGGTTCCGAACAACTAACCTTCAGCGTCACAGTCCAACGCATTGCCCCCTACGCTACAGCTAACAATTAGAAGTTGCGTCCTTTAATCTCATACTATTGATGGCCGTTGTTAACTGATGCTAATGTGGCATTTGTAGACACTAGATTAGCATTTATCGTACGAAGAAAAACGTGTTTTTGTTCATTGTTTTGAAATGACAACGTGTAAGTTACAAGAAGAAAATCAGCAAATACGCAACGCAAGATGGCCAGAGAGAGTTCTCGGCGAGGAATTTCACGTGACATCTCCGAACGGCTGGTTTTCGTTAATTCAATGGAGGGTGTCAAATCTCCGTTATTTTTGCAAATATCTCTCAAACGATACGAGATATGAAGAAAACATAAGGAATTAATTGTAGAGAATTTTCTCCTCTATAAATTCGTTTATTCAATTATCGCGTCAGACGAACGGTTTATTAGCAATTAAAATTACATTACAAACGGCTTTTTTTGGTATTACTAACTTATTTCTTGTCCGAAATATTTCAAAAAGCAAGGTTCTGTTAGCCAATAATAATGTCTGTAAAATTTGGTGCCGATTGTTTGAACGCTGCGACCTAAAAAGTGGGACAGACAGACATCGTCAAATCACCGTTATTTTTGCAAATATCTCTGCAACGCTCCAAGATATGAAAACAACACAATAGAGCTAAGTTGTAGAGTATTTTCCCCTCTACCAATTAGGCTATTCAAGTTTCGTCTCAGATCAACGGTTCGTTTGCAATTACAATTGAATTACAAACGGCTTCTTTTGGTTTTACTACCGTATTTTTTGTCCGAAAATTTTGAAAAAGGGAGGTTCTGGTCTCTGACCGCCTACAATCATGTCTGTAAAATTTGGTGCTGATCGGTTGAACGGTTCGTCTTAAAAACAGGGAACAAGTTACGAACAGACAGACATCCCAAAATCGCTGTTATTTTTGCAAATATCTATGCAACGGTACGAGATATCAAAAAACATAACAGAGCAAAGTTGTAGGGAATGTTCTCCTCTACAAATTCGGTTATTCCATTTTCGAGTCAGATGAACGGTTAAGCCGTTATTTTCATTTACATTTCGAGATGTCAAAAGACGATCGCAAAGGCCCACTTTTAGTGTTACTACCGTAACCTAAAGTGGGCCAATATTAGCATCATCAGCAGCATAAAAATTTTTATAATGTTGTCTTATCATTTTTTTTGTGTCCCAGCCTCGTCGCCGCTTTTGTGTCTCGTTTCCGTCGTAGGTGTCGGTGGTCGAGTGGAATGAGACCGACACAGGAATAAAGATAGCACGCTGGTGCAGGTACGGAGGGGAAGCAGCCAGAGACTAGAAACACTAGAGTAAATTAGAACGAGATATATATTGCACAGAATTTATACAATACTTAACTTTTACATTGCTCAGTACTGCAGATACATAGTCGAGCTAGAGGTCTGCCTAGTACTGCTTCCTAGTGCCTATACGATAGCCAAGTCTTCACTGGTGCCTATCTGATTCCGAAGATCCTAACTGGTTGCTATCTCAGTCCCAAGTGAACGATGTCGTTCAGTGGTGGCCACGAGCGGAGTTGTAGCAGAGGGCGCTCGTGGCCGTCGTCGCAAGAACGCCGCGCCGTGCGTGCATGGCGGCGCGCGGCGAAAGTAGGTGGCGCGCACTTTGGACTTGTGCGACACCACAAGTTGCTGTCCCACAGAAACAAAACGTAGAGTCTATTTGCAAAAAGAGCACGAGAGAGTGGCACATTGTAGAACGGCCAGTGGACCGTGACATGGTAGCGGAGGAACGGTTCGGAAGCCGCGGCCCTCGGAGCGGTGGCGGGCACGTGTGAGGCAGCAGAAGGGCAGAGGTGGGCGGGGCAGGCCAGGCCAGGGCGCAGGTGGCTGGCGCGGCACGTGGCGCGCACGTGGCAGGCCGGGGTGGGGTGCTACAGGCGCTGCAGTATTCAGCAGGCAACCCCGCGGGGCGCACCAGGGCGCGAGCAGGCGCTGCCGCGCTACCCGACGCCTGTCTCGGTCCGCAGTCGTGACGTCACCACTGCGCTGTAGACTGCCGACTTCTGCAGATGTGTGTGCTCGACCCCTGCGAGAACGGATCATGTGTGCAACGGTCATGGCCAACAGGCAGACTGTGTTACTATCGATTTCAAAAAGGCGTCTGACGCGGTGCCACACTGCCGACTCTTAACGAAAATACGAGCATATAGAGTAGATTCACAGACTTGTGACTGGCTGTAAGAATTCCTAAGTAATAGGTCGCAGTACGTTTTTCTAGACGGCAAGTGTTCATCAGAGACGAGTGTGCCGCGGTGGAGTAGTCGAACGGTCTAAGGCGCCTCGCTGCGGAGCGCGCGGTTGCTCGCCGTTGGAGATTCTAGTCCTTCCTGGGGCATGGGTGTGTGTGTTGTCCTTAGGTTAGTTTACCTTAGTTAAAGTAGTTTGTAGGGTACGGACTGATGACCACGCAGTTTGGTCCGATAGATTTACAAACATTTGAACATTAGACTAGTGTATCATCAGACTGACATTCCCCCCCCCCCCCCCTCTCTCTCTCTCTCTCATTCTGCATACACCTCTTTCTCTCCCTTCTCTCTGTTCGTTTCCACCTTTCCCTCACTCGGCAAAGATTCCTGCAAGGTATGCTATGCCATGTACCATACAAACATTTATGTACCCAGCGATCTTCCTCTTGTTTTAAAGATCACGTGTGCAAAAATTCATCAAGATCTGAGCAAAACTATGCATTTTGTGAAATTACGGAAGTTAAGTACCCTCCACCACTCACCGAACGAAAGTTAATACGGACGATGACATTCCTCTAGTTTTTAAAAGTAGACTGTGCAAAATTTCATCAACATCGGAACAAAACTAAAGATTTTTATGCAATATAAACTCAGGGTGACATTGAAAAATGCACCTTGTTGTTCTCAAATATTCCAGTTTTATTTCATACAACTCTTGTTCTGGGAATCAGGAAAACAACAAAAAAAGAATCTGAGAAATCGCTCGAGCCGTTTTCAATTTATGGCGTGATCAAGGTATGTAGGTATCCATTTTTACGTTGCAAAATACCCTCCCCCATGCACCGTATGAAACTCAAGGTAGACGGTGACCTTCCTCTCGTTTTGAGGCCCAAGCGTGCGAAATTTCTTGAAGATTGGAATGAAACTGTAGATTTCGTGAGTCTGTAGGAGTAATATGCTCCACCATGCACCTATCACAAACTGCTTTCTTAGCTGACGTTTTCTACCTATAAACTATATTCCTGTCAAATTTCAGCTTCATGCATGAAGTAGTTTTCTAGATTTCTTATTAAGTCAGTGAGAGAGTAAGTGTCCTATCGCTTTTATATAGATAGAGATGAAGAAAAAGTTTTGTATGCAAGACAATTAAGGGAGACTTGCAGACAAAAATAAACAGTAACATACAAATCTGAAATGCTAATTTTATTTGATACAAGGTCATGCCTGATGTGACAGTTTTACGGCATCTACAGCGAAACTGTTGTGAGCGGTAGACTTCGTTTTATAATTGTGTGTGTGTGTGTACGTGGGGGGGGGGGGGGCAGTCAGATACAAAACGTCCGAAATTACGTGGAAACTTTGTTGCAGGTAGCTAACTACTCCCATTTTCCAATAATTGATTCATAAATCTAGGTATTCTCACGCGGCGGCCTTTCATTATTTATAACGTCATATCTCCTGAGCTGTGTCGTGCACTTTTGTATTTGGGTCAGGATCGTTCGTGGGCGTTCGGTGAACAGTTCACCAAAGTTCAAATGAATGGTTTATGAACACATAAGAGGACATACACACAAACATTCATTTATATTTATACAAATAAATAATCTGATGAACAGAGTAACTTGTAATTTGCGGCTGTTTGCTCATGATGCTGTGGTATATGGGAGCATATCGTCATTGACTGATATAGCATACAGGATGACTTAGACAAAATTTCTAGTTGGTGCGAGGAATGGCAGATAGCTCTCAATGCAGGTAACGTACGGAGGAAAGACGACGGTCTTTTCAAGAAATACTGTTGAGGAAATTTAGAGTGCCGGAATCTGAAGCTGCCCCCTATTTACATTTCGTGTAATGATCACAAAGGCAAGACAAGAGAAATCAGGGAGTCATATAGGCATTCTTTTTTTCCTCATTCTATTTGGGAGTGGAATAGGAAAGGAAATGTCTACTAGTGGTATAGTGTACCCTCCGCCACGCACCTTACGGTGGATTGGCGAGTATATATGTAGATGTAGATGGATTTCTTTTCCGTTTTAAACCTTATGTATTATGAGTGAATGTCATCGCAGCGCAACAGCGCACGTAAGTTTATCAGTAGCAGGTCGCTGTGGGTACGATTAGATGCAGTAGTGTGTCAATGAAAAAATAAAACTATAATGAGACTCAGTGAAATGTCTGTGCCAGCAGGGTGGCTGCTATGGTCTTGTAAGAGAGCCTGAAGAAAGAAAGTTGGCGTCTTGATAGTTGCTTATACGTTTTATTTCATCTCTGCCTTTATAACATATTCTGGGGCTTTCCCTTTTTTTTATCCAAGTGAGGTATATTGCGGAGTATTGGACGTCATTTAGTCGTAACAGTGTGATCACTCTCTTTCTCTCTCTTCTTTCTTTCCAGGCCTAAGTTTCTTGTATATGCATAAATCTCACAAAAGTGATTAAATATTCAAAAGACGTTAATCATGGTGTAAAACAAATTACCACTGAGAATAAAAATACAAAAGCGTGATGTATTGCAATATTTTCAAAAATTTAAGTTACTCTCAGTCGCTTATAAGGTTCGAAACAAAATTTATCTTCTTCTTTTAGGGCACTTCTTTACGAAATAAAGTCGTCTTCCTTAGGTCACTCAATAGTGACGCTGACTACCGTGCAGAGGCCCCGGGTTCCATTCGCGACAGGGGACTCTGTGTAGTTCATTGTCATCATCATTTTATTATCATCGATAGTACAACTCCTACGAGGCGTCAAGTAAAAAGATTTGCAGTAGGTGGACGAAAACCCCATGTGGGATCTCCCGTACGATCATTTTTCCCCATCCAAATAAGGTGTCATAATATGTACAACTGCAATTTTAATTTCTGTTATTTCAGACACAGTTGCAGTTCAGTGTACTGTAATGATTAATCTGTACATTTATTTAAATCTCTCTCCTTGTTTTTGGTTTGAAATGATTCTAATAACATCTTTGTGAGAAACGTTACTTGCCAAGTAAAAGTTTCGAAGGAATGGTTATTCATAGACGATGGCACTGATGTCACCTGTCGTAGCGCAGTAGATACTCGAAAAATAAAGTAAGAAGGCGTCTTTGCTGGTCAACGGATGTATGTGTGATGGCAGAGGCTATAGTACTTTTAAAGTTATCCACTAGTTTGTCGCGTCATGCTACAACGTTGCCAAATGGGATGCCGCTCGGGTATAGGCGATTCAGGAACGCTGTTAATATACTGTACAACGCAGATCCGTGTTGGAAGCGATTGCTACGAGTTATGTTGGGAATGCGACAGGGTTCAGGAGGGCAATACGGAACGCCATGCTGAATCCTAACGTATCACTAGCAGTCGAGATGACAGCCATTTTATCCGTATGGCTGTGACGGATCGTGCAGCCACGTCTCGATCCCTGAGTCAACAGATGGGGACGTTTGCAAGATAACAACCATCTTCACGAACAGTTTGACAACATTTGCAGCAGCATGGAGTATCAGCTCGGAGAACATGGCTGTGGTTACCCTTGACGGTGCATCACAGCCAGGAGTGCCAGCGCAACGACTAACCTGGGTGCACGAATAGCAAAACGTCATTTTTTCGGATGAATCCAGGTTCTGTTTACAGCATCATGATGGTCGCATCCGTGTTTGGTGACATCGTGGTGAACGCACATTGGAAGCGTGTATTCGACATCGCCATACTGGCGTATCATCCGGCGCCAGTCACGGTCTGCACGGCCACTACGGTCGGGGGTTCGAATCCCCCCTCGGGCATGGATATTTGTGCCGTCCGTAGTCTTAGCTAGTTCATAAGTAGTTTGTAAGTTTAGGGACTGATGACCCCGCAGTTAAGTCCCATAAGCTTAACAAACATATCATCCGGCGTGATGGTATGGAATGCCAATGGTTACACGTCTCGCTCACCTCTTGTTCGCATCGACGGCACTTTGAACAGTGGGCCGTTACATTTCAGATGTCTTACGACCTGTGGTTCTACCCTTCATTCGATTCATGCGAAACCCTACATTTCAGCTGGATAATGCACGGCCGCATGTTGCAGGTCCTGTACGGGCCTTTCTGGATACGGGAAACGTTCGACTGCTGCCCTGGCCAACACATTCTCCAGATCACTCACCAATTGAAAACGTCTGGTCAATGGTGGCCGAGCAACTGGCTCGTCACAATACGCCAGTCACAACTCTTGATGAACTGTGATACCGTGTTGAAGCTGCATGGACATCTGTACCTGTACACGCCATCCAAGCTCTGTTTGACTCAATACCCAGGCGTATCAAGACGGTTATTACGGCCAGAGGCGGTTTTTCCGGGTACTGATTTCTCAGGATCTATCCACCCAAACTGCGTGAAAATGTAATCACATGTCAGTTCTAGTATATATGTGCAATGAATACGCGTTTATCATCTGCATTTCTTCTTGGTGTAGCAATTTTAATCGCCAGTGGTATCCTGTATTCAAATATTATAAATTATCTCGAACAGAACTATCTATTGATCCAAGGTCAATACGGATTTAGAAAATATCGTTCATGCGAAACATAACTAGCTCTTTATACAGACGAATTGATGGGTGCTATCGACAAGGGTTCGCAAATCGATTCCGTATTTATTGATTTCTACAGGCTTTTGACACCGTACCTCATAAACGGCTTTTAATCAAATTACGTGCTTATGGTATATCGCCCGAAATTTGCTATTGGATAGGTGGATTTCCTGTCAGAGGACATAGTTCGTAGTAATCGATGGTAAGGCATCGAGTGAAACAGAGGTGATATTGGGAGCTCCAGAGGGTAGTGTTATTGGTCCTCTGCTGTTCCTTATTTACGTAAACCATTTAAGGGAAAATTTAAGTAGCTCTCAGGTTGTTTGTAGATGACACCGTCATTTATCGTCTAGTAAAATAATCTGAAGATCAAAACCATCTGCATAACGATTTGAATAAGATACCACTAATGAAACATGCAACAGAACTACTAAAGAAACTGCATACACTACGCTTGTCCGCCCATTTTTGGAGTATTGCTGCCCAGTGTGGGATCCTTATCAGGTGGGTTTGACGGAGGACATCGAAAGAGTCCAAAGAAGGGTAGCTCGTTGCGTATGGTCGCGATACAAGGGAGACAGCGTTACGGAAATGATACAGGATCTGGGATGGGAATCATTACAACAACGACGCCTATCGCTGCGGCGTGGGCTACTTACGAAACTCCAATCGCCTAGATTCTCCTCCGAATGCGGAAATATATTGTTGACTGCCAATTACATAGGTAGAAATGATCATCAGAATAAAATACGAGAAATCAGAGCTCGATCGGAGAGATTCAGGTTTTCTTTCTTCCCGCGCGCTATTCGAGAATGGAATGTAAGATAAATAGTATAATGGTGGTTCGATGAACCCTCTGCCAGGCACTTAAGTGTGATTTACAGAGTATCCCATGTAGATGTTGATGTTCATACTCGTAAAAGAATTACGGAAGAAAATCAGGAGCTTTTCAATTTAAGAAAAAGTCTAACTTTCCTCGTTAACACGGATTTGTTAAGACAAGTACGTTAAGTGACGACCCTTATACGCCAGAACATTACATGACGGTTTTCATGTCCTCGATTGGCAGAGTAGGTTGGGTGTCGTGCTCGGTGCTCGCACGCCTTGGCGGCCCTCCAGTGCGGTCGGTACCGCGGACAATTAGGCAGTTTATTAGGAGCGGACGTGCCTGCCTCTATAGGGCGTTCGGCGGCCTCCTCACTGGATTTACGGCCGCGGCCAGAACACGCCGCTGGCGGCCCGCCTGTACACACTCTAAATGCGGACCGCACGGCGGCCATGCCGGCTGTCCCAGGCAAACAGTCCGGCAGCGCCACTATTCTCAGCCGGCCTCCCGGAACTCGGGTAGGGCGGAAACATGGCCGAGGCAGACCTGCGGGTGGTTCTGTTCAAGCCTGACTGTCGGGTTATCTGCACGCGTACAACACGTATAGGCCAAATTAACTTAATGGTTAGTTTTCTCGCCCACTTCAGGTTACGGTAGTAAAGTGGGCCTTTGCGATCGTCTTTTGACAGCTCGATATTTAAATGAAAATAACGGCTTAACCATTCCTCTGACACGAAAACTGTTCAAAAATGTTCAAATGTTTGCAAATCTACCGGACCAAACTGCGTGGTCATCAGTCCGAAGCTTACAAACTACTTAGACTAAGATAAACTAACCGAAGGACAAACACACACACCCATGCCCCAGGGAGGACTCGAACCTCCACGGCGAGCAGCCGCGCGCTCCGTTGTGAGACACGAAAACTGAATAACCGATTTTGTAGAGGAGAAAATTCTCTACAACTTTCCTCTCTTGTGTTTTTCGTTCATATCTCAAACCGTTTCAGAGATATTTGCAAAAATAACGGCGATTTTGGGATATCTGTCTGTCTGTCCGTGACGTGTTCCCTGTTTTTAAGACGAACCGTTCAACCGATAAGCACCAAATTTTACAGACATAATAGTAGGCCACCAGAACCTCCCTCTTTCAAATTTTTCGGACAAAAAATACGGTAGTAGTACCAAAAAAAGCCGTTTGTAATTCAATTGTAATTGCAAACGAACCGTTCATCTGACACGATAATGGAATAGCCTAATTGGTAGAGGGGAAAATTCTCTACAAATTCGCTCTGTTATGTTTTTTCATATCTTGCATCGTTGCAGAGATATTTGCAAAAATAACGTCGATTTGACGATGTCTGTCTGGCTGTAACGTGTTCCCACTTTTTAGGTCGAACCGTTCAACCGATCGGCACCAAAGTTTACAGACAATTGCTGGTTACCAGAGACCAGAACCTCGCTTTTTAAAATATTTCGGACAAGAAATACGTTAGTAATGCCAAAAAAGCCGTTTGTAATGTAATTTTAATTGCAAATAAATCGTTCATCTGACGCGAAAATTTAATAAACGAATTTGTAGAGGAGAAAATTTTCTACAACTTTGTTCCCTATGTTTTTTTTTCATATCTCGTATCTCGTATTTGCAAAAATAACGGAGTTGGGACACCCTCCATTGAATTGACGAACACCAGCCGTTCAGAGATGTCACGTGACATTCCTCGCCCAGAACTCTCTCTGGCATACGACATCTTGCGTTGCGTATTTGATGGTTCTCTTATTGTAACTCACGTTGTCATTTCAAAGCAATGGTGGACTGACTAAATAACAAAAACACGTTCTTCGTATGATAAATGATAATCTAGTTTCTACAAATTCCATATTAGCATCAGTTAAGAATGTGCATCAATAGTATGAGATTAAAGAACACTACTCCTAACTTAGATGTAGCGTAGTGGGCAATGCGTTGAACTGTGATGCTGAAGATCAGTGGTTCGGAACCCGCCACTACCTAAATTTTTTTCCTAAAAGGATTTAGGACACTCTTATTAATTAATATTTTATTATTTAGATTATTATTTTGCTCCAAAATGTTTGGGAAAACTTATACAACTACAAATCGGAAATGGGGCGTAAAACATCAGTGAGATTTTTTTTACCGACCTGCAGTTTCACTATCCATCACACTGCTAGAGTTGTACGAAAGTTGACGCTGAGTAGCGCGAAGGTACCAGGACTATGCATTAATAGTTGGCGGCGACTTCAACCTGCTGAGTATAGATTGCGGACCCTGCGACGTATATGATTTCATTACCGCGAGTAAAACAAGCAGTCTTGTGAACTCTGTTGAACACTTAATGTAATTTTTTGATGGTAGGACAGGGATCTCTTTATTTTGAAGTATTAAAATGTCAAGATCGCAAATATCTATTTATTTTTCCTGAAGACCTGTTTCGATACACTTAGGGTTTCATCATCTGGTCACTTGTCTCCTATGTTATCATTTTGTGAAGGCGTATGACATTACAACTAATTAGTTGTAAGGCGTTCTGTCAACATGACGCAATGGAGAATGTGTTTTAAATATTTTAACCGTTTTATGTGTTACGCATCATTGATCAAAGTTAAATGTTTTATGATTGACGTACCATTTTAATGTCATACGCCTTCACAAAACGATAACATAGGACACAAGTGATCAGATGATACCCTAAGTGTATCGAAACAGGTCCTCAGGAAAATTAAATCAGTATTTGCGATCATGGCATTTTAATACTTCTGTTGAATACGTTTTCCGAACACTGCTTTGAGCAACTAAATCGTCAGCCCACACGCAATGGAAATATTTTAGACATTATAGCTACAAACAGTCTAGATCTCGTCAATGTAGAGACAGGGGTCAGTGATCATGAGGTCGACATAGCGGCAATGGCCATTACATTTAATAAATCGGTCAAGAAAGCTAGGGGAGTGTTTGTGCTAGAAAGAGCAGAGAAGCCACTGTTAGCGTCCCACTTAAGGAATGAATGGTCCTCGTGGACGTAAAGGAATTATGGGCAAAATTTAAATGTAAATCAATCGCTGGAGAAATATATGCCGACAAAGTGGATTAAGGACGGGGAAGACCCACCGTGATTGAATAGTAATTTTCGAAAAATGCTGAGAAAGCAAAGGCAGTTCTACACTATATAAGTAACAGTCTAGAGTGCAACAGTTTTATTGTATTCAACTTATTTCGGTCTTTCTTTTAGACCATCTTCAGGAATTTTAACTCTGAGCCTAAGCTATTTAACAGCAGTAAACCTTGCTTCAGATAGCAGTGACACACTAGAAAGCTCCCAGTTACATGCCAGCTCCATAACATCGATGGGTATCATATCGTTATATTACTCTTTATTAACTTAGGTTAATTTTAACACTAATGTATATTACTTGCAGGTCCTCTAAATGTAACTGATATATTTCAAAGTTACAATTCCTGAAAATGCTCTCAAAGAACGACCGAACCTAGTTGAATAATTTAAATTGTTGCACTCTAGACTGTTACTTATGTATAAATTCAAATAAGAGTACTGTTACCCAAAAAAGTGAAACAAAAATGTTTCCAAAAACAAAGTTCCACACTAGGTTGAAAAAAGATCAAACAAATCAAATCAGACAAAAGTTAGTGGAGATTCACGGGTCTATATAAAGAGCGATGCGCGAAGCATACAAAGGCCTCGATATAATCACTCGTGGATCATTCTGGAGTGGTGATGGAACACAGCAAAATAAACGCCGAAGATTTAAATTTAACATTTAGTAAATCATTCGCGCAGAAATAGCAAGGAAAAATACCTTCATTTGATGATCGCACTAGTTGGACGAAATAGTAATAGGCATAGCTAGTGTAGAGAAGCAGCTGAGAGTTGAAAATAACAAGTCAGCAGATCCAGATGGGTACCAATTCGGTTTTACAAAGAGTACTTTGCGATATTGCCCATTACTTAGCATGCATTTATCACGAATCTTAGATCCAGCGCAAAGTTCCAAGCGATTGGAAGAAGGCGCAGCTGACTCCCGTGTATAAGAAAGGTAAAAGAAAGGACCCATATAATTACTGCCTCATATTATTAACATCACTTTGCAATAGAATTCTTAAGCATATTTCTCAATTGTAATATAGCAAACTTCCTTAAGATAGAAACCCTTCAGCATGGCTGTAGAAAGCGAAACTCGGCTTACTCTTTTCTCTATTGACACCTTGCGTGCTAGGACGAACGGCAACAAGCGGGTTGCATATTTCTCGATATTCGAAAGTTGTTTGATGCAGTAGCGCACTGCAGACTGCTAACGAAGGTAGGGGCACATGGAATAGCTCCCTAGATTAAGTGAGTGTCTCGAAGACTACTTCAGTAACAGAACGCAGTACGTTCGTAGCGTGGGACAGATCTTGAACCCGGCCCCACGTAACCAAAGGATCAAGGAAGGACTGAGCCGGTTTTCATTCACTCGCACATAATTGATGGACAGTTTACACACAGTTTATTTATTCTGTAATACACAGATAATAAAATAGAATTTGCAGATTGAATTGATAAAAAAATTAAAACAGTCCAACGCCATAAGGGCAAATTTTGAGGTCAAGTTAACAATTCAACAACTAATCATTTAAACAACCAACACGCCTGATGGGCTCTCTTAAAATATTCTTGCAATTCTAAAAAAAACAGCAACGCCTGAAGGGCGACCTTATAAATGCAGTTAATAAAAACCTTATACCTTAAGGGCTGGTGTTTAATATGTGAACCTCGAAACAACAATCTGTGGTTAAACCTTAGATAATACAGCCAAGATATAAATCAAATCTTCCAGAAAAAAATCTTCATATTCGAGCGAACTGTCTCGTAGCAGGCCCCAGACTTCCAGAAGATTTAAGTTTAATACTATGCCACTACTTCGCGTCATTTTCCATGGCCTTCAGACATCACGTTAGTAACAGCAGCTTGTTCGCTAACCAAGAGTTGCGAGTAGATGTACACAGCATGAGAGCAAAACATAACACTACAACAACTTGATCTGCAGGAGGGGGCATTGAGCCATCACTCTGTTCAACAACGGGGGTACGAGACAGTTCAACTACATCGCTATCAACCGAGACCATTGACCAAGCAGAAGAATCCCAAATCAGGCTAAACGCACAGGTAAACTGTCAAACTCACAATATTAGTGTCTCACCGTAGCATAAAATGCTGATTCCGCTGTCTTGGAAGACGCGTTGAGTTCAAACTTAATGTGTGCATCACACACCGACAGTCATCGCCACAGCCTTGGGAACACATCAGGCAGCCATTCCATTGCTCGGTATGGCTGCAACCAACACGTCGCGCAGCGCAGCCGACACTGGCTACTTCCCAGACAGCGACGTGACGTACACGTGTAGTTTACTCGCCATACTGCCGTAGCGTCACTCTCGTCTTCAGCACACACCTCCTAGCCACGCCCTCCAGTGACCCTTCTACTTCGTCTCACTGGGCTCTCTGCCAAAGATGAGTCGATCGGAACTCGCCGACCGCTGATGGAGATCATCGATCCAGCTCAACGTTGTCCTCGATGGCGAATATTTATCAGAGACTAGGCTATCGTCAGGGGTGTGATAGAACTGCTATTATTCTGTGTCTATATATGTGATCTGAGGTACCTATAGGGTAGAAATTTGAGGCTCTTTACTGATGATGTTGTGGTGTACACGAAGGTGTCGTCATTGTATAACTGTAGTAGGTTGAAGGATGACTTGGAACAAATTTTTAGGTGTTGTGAGAAATGGCAAGTATCTGTGAGTGTAGAAAACTGAATTGTGATATAGATGTGAAGGAGAAACAATCCTGGAATGTTGGAACACGGCATTAGTAGTGTGCTGCTTGACAGGGTCGTGATAAGAAATGGTACGAGCATACAAGGACAGTCGTGAGTCGACCTCGCTTTATTGCGAAAATTTTTCAAAATTCTGATGTGCGTACCGCATGTACGCTTGCACAACCTCGTATTGAGTATTGCTCAAGTGTTTGGACCCCCACCAAAAAGGAAGATAGAAGCAATTCAGCGGCGGTTACATTTGGTCATATATATACATCTTCGTCCCACCTATTCAACAACTACTGGATGAGCAGCACAATCTCTCTCTCTCTCTCTCTCTCTCTCTCTCTCTCTCTCTCTCTATCTCTATCTCAAAAAGGATGGCGCAGACTTACGCGGGCCGGCCAAGCGCTCTTCGGCGCGCCTCTCACAGTCCGCAGGGCCACTACGGTCGGGGGCTCGAATCCCCCCTCGGACATGGATATTTGTGCCGTCCTTAGTATTAGCTAGTTCATGAGTAGATTGTAAGTTTAGGGACTGATGACCCCGTAGTTAAGTCCCATAAGGTCTACAAACATATGAACATTTTTTGAAACTTACACCATAATAGAAGCAAGAGTGTCCCAGTAAACATGAGTCCGCAAACGACCCGTTTACGAGATAATCACGAATGTATGGTTCCACGCCGCTACTGACGTCATTGCAAACATCCCCCTAGTTAGTACATATTAATTTGAAATTTAGACGTTACTATTCAGTTTTACATCGCATGTAGTTCACATTTCACGTATGGGCTACCTGCTAAAGGAGGTGTTCGAAGTGTCTTCCTTGCATCTGAATGCAATACTGTGCTCGTCCCTGCAATAAATTTCGAATTATTGTGAAAATTCCTGGATAATTTTGGGATTCGTGATAAGCGTGTATAACTCTCCGCTCCAGTTCTTCATCCGTGTGCTGTACACTTCGCTTTTGAGGTGACCCCAGATACAAAAGCCCAAAGGGTTTACATCGGGTGATCTTGGAAGCCAAGGTACAGGTCCGCGTCGACCTACCCAACTTTGGCCGTATCTGCGCATTACAGGTCGTCCCACAGCAGCAGCAAATTGTCCAATGCTTCGTCATGCGTGTACCACATACTCTGTCGTTGCTGAAGGGGAACATCCTCAAGCAATCCTGGAAGAAGACGCCGCAGAAATCTAAGGTACCTCCGCCCATTAATATTTGGTGGAAGAATGTGATCACCTAGTACTGCAAACAACTCATTCAGTGAGGCACTCCACTGATGTGGTAACTCATGAAGAGCATGTGGATTTATTTCACACCACAAATATTTATTACGATAATTAAAAATAGCGTGTGAATTCTGCTTCGTTGGTAAATGAAATGTTGTTGTTGTTTGTTTTTGGAAGGGACTAAACTGCAACGGTTATCAGTCCCTTGTTCCAGTCTTAGAGGTAAAACATTGTGTTAATCGTTCCTATGTAAATGCGTTAACAAATCCAATGAAATGTTACATGCAAAACGAGGATTGACTACAGCCTGATGTTGCGTCGACTGACATAACATCAGTCTAGGAGCAAGCTCAACATTGTAGAGACCTTGAACTCGTTGGAGGTGGTAAGGGTACAGTAAATTGCGATGTAAAATTCTCCATGCACTACTGCGGCTTAGTACAGGCACTTTTGTGGCAATTTTTCTAGTCGAGGTTTCTGAAGAGAGCTCTGCTGCTTCCAACACCATATCCTCAACCTCAGGGGTACTGCGAGCAGCGGTCTGAGGTTCTCAGAGGCCCGGGGTGGTGGTAAAACAAAACAAGGAGACCCCCGTCCACTTGGAAGACCTGTGTTACAACAAGAACGTAACTTTTGAGATTTGATGGCGCCCCAGAACGACAGGCAAATGGCGCTCCAAAAAATAAATAAATAAATAAGAAAACGTTTTGTCGAGGTGTTTAGAGGCCTCCTTCCTAGTCTGCCACTGGTATACCTCCTCATCTGCCATGTTCAAAACACCCATGTTCTCTGAGACGCTGATAGACACCTGTAAGACTTTCGGGTGTCTTCAGGCAGGATATGTTTCTTGGTACAACTGTGCAGTCTCCCGTGTATTGTCGTTAGCCCGACCGTGCATTAAATGCATATCCGCATACTCGTCTTGAAGCATACATATTGGAAGCCGTTTTATGAAGTTTATTTACCATTGAACTATCACTGCTTGAACACTCAACTATACACAATGAGAACAATAGATAGTAGATAGCTCGTTGTGAGCTGGTCCTTAGCTCGGCGAGGACTGGCCTTACCCGTTTTCTTTTTCTTTACTGTATTTTATTGTCCCGTGGGGTAGGCTGTCAGCAACCTCGTACGCTACTCTTCAGTCCAGTGTACATATGACTTTGATAGCATGAAAGGCAGTTTAAAACAGGAGATAAAAATGTAGAATTTAACAATAAAAAATAAGATAAAATAGGCGAGTTAAAAACAATGAAATTAAGGCTTTAAAACACACATAGTCAGTATTAGAAACTGCCACGGTGGCTAAAAAACACAGATTTTGCACAGTGAATGGCGACGATAACAGAGACACTTAAAAACATGGCAACACAGTGTTCTGCCTGTGCAGCGGTTGCTGAAGTCTTAAAACCACACTCACCACTTGACATTGACACGACTCTGTAATCTGGTGCACTGTTAAAAAACCGTGAAAAACGATGTTAAAAAGTAACATACGAAGACCCCGCAGCGGGAGAAGGGAAGGCAGGGAGGGGTGGAGGGGCGGGCGAGGGTTGGAGAAGGGGGGAAGGAAAACGTAAGAACTCCGAGGGAGGGGAAGGGAGATCCATGGGGGGAGGGAAGGAGGGGACTCGGAGTGGAGGGGGGCACATAATATATGGGGAGGAGAGGGATCAGGGCTGATAGGATTGGTAAACATCAGGACGGAGGGCGTCATCTGGGAGAGGGAGGTGGCGAAAGTTACCCTGGGAGAGAATGTGGAGAGTGTGAAGGTGTAGGGAAGGAGGGATATGCTGGTATCGGAGTGGCAGTGGCCTAGTGTTCAGGAGGAGGGGAGAGACAGAGGGTGACCGGATTCTATTTTGCGGGTGGTGTATAGGATATGGATATGTTAAAGTATCTTTAGAAGGTGAAGAAAAGGAATGAGATCGTAGAGGATCTGCGTGGTGGAAGGGAGGTGCATCCGGTAAGTGAGGCGGAGGGGGTGGCGTTCTAGAATTTGAAGGGATTAATAATAGGTGGGAGAGGCAGACATCCAAGCGGGATGGAAACTGCAAAGGACGGGGCGCGTCAGGGAACGGTAGGTGTACAGGAGTATGGAGGTGTTAAGTCCCCATGTCAGGCCAGAAAGGAGCTTAAGGAAGTTGAGACGAGAGAGGGCTTTCTGGTTGAAGGTGAGGGTTCCAGGAAAGGGAGCAATCCAGGGTGAGGCCAAGGTATTTGAGGGAGAAGATTTGGGGGATGGGGCAGTTGCGGTGACGGATCGGGTGGTACGACCTATAATGATTGCCTGGGATTTGGTGGGGTTGCCGGAGAGGAGCCAGTGGTTACACTAAGTGGAGAATTGGGAGAGGTGAGACTGGAGAAGGTGCCGAGATCGTGCGAGGGAGGGGGCGAAGGCTTGGTAGGCAGTGTCGTCAGCATACTGAAAGAGGTGGAGGCCTCACCCCGTGCTGCGTTCGTCTTATAAAGCTGGCGGAGGCCGGCGGAGTACTCCACTGTCCCGTGTGTCGTGCGAGGCGACCTCTGCTGATAAAGCTCCGCATTAGTCTCTAGAAGGTACTTTGGTTTTTGAGGAAGTATTTGTTTACCAGCTACGCCTGCAAGCCTTAAGGATGTTATACGGCGTACAGGGTTGTTATGTGTGTAGTCTGCCGTGCAGGGGCTTTCAGAGAGCAGACATAACACTTCGTAGCTGCAAAGTTTCATTGTAATTACAACACAGCACAAGCGGCGTTCCTCAGACATGACTGTGTACTGTGTTCGTCCTGTGCGTTCTGCGTGTATGGTGTGATTCTAACTCCACCTACCGGCAATATTCCGTTCAGGGTTGGGGAGAAACGCGTTACTTGTAACGCCGTTGCTAGTAAGACTTACTTTTCAATGGCAATGGACGGTAATGGCGTTATATTTGCCTAAGGTAACTTTAACTGTCACTAAGGTACTTTTATCCGTTAACGTTTTAACGGAAGTATTGTAAATTTTTTGTCGCTAGTAGCGAAACTTGGTTTTTGTAAGAATCTCAAGACTTCACAATACCAGGATTTGATTTTAGAGAAGAGAAAAAAGAAAATATATTTATTTTTAAATTACATATTTTCAACAACGTACGTTGGAAATGTTTGAATTATATTTTTCAGTACCGTTATAACATTCAGTAGTACTCACTCATTCGTAACACTTATTTTTTAATTATGTACGCAACAATGAGTATATAACAATCACCTGACCGCGCGGGAGTAGCCGAGAGGTGTGGAACGCCATGTTACGGATCGCGCGGCCTCCCGCATCGGGGATTCGAATTCCCCCTCGGGCATGGATGTGTCTGCTGTCCAGAGATTACTTTACCTTAGTAGATCGTAAGCTACTGACTAATAACCACGCAGTCGAGTCCGATAGATTTACAAATATTTTAACATTTTGACAGCAAGTCTCCTCTTCACGGGAGTTCTTTTTCTGATCTGTCTGCCTGTATATGAAACCACTGGCCATGTAATATTCATTATGATTTCATTATCTGACGGTGAAATCTTGGTAAAGCTACAAAAAGGAGATATGTGTTTCAAATTCAGCTCGCATAGCCTGTGAGTCAAATTCAAATGTTTGTGAACCTATGGGGTCAAACCGTGCTATGGACGTACAAACTATTTAAATTAAGTTACATTAACGACAACAGACACACAAATGCTCGAGGTAGGACTTGACCACAGGGGGGGGGGGGGGGGGGGGGGCAAGACGCCTTAGACCACGCGGCCACTCCCTCACGGCAGCGTGTCATTCCCGTCAATCTTCCATGCTACGTATTCTGCCCTCCTGCGACAAATACCTCTTCTTCGTCTGCTTATTTCGTCGAGTAGTCTCCTAGTAATGCAGCGCCTCATGTTACTAATTCTTCCTCTTGACCTGTAATATAGTAGCTCTCGATGTGAATACACAGTTTGAAATGTTTGTTCATTGGTGCCATTTTAGCGTACAGAAGCTGCGAATATTTAGTAAATAAATCCGGCAGTTTTCACGGAGACGCGAACAACGAACAAGATGAAACGTAACTTTCATGTGAGAGAACGTTGGAAAAACGACAATTTATTTAATAATGCATTAATTATGAGTTATTATTAATTGTGTATGGGTTAATTATTTAATCTTGGCCTGGTGGTCTTGGGGTAAAGCGCTTGACTAGAAACCGAAGGGTCGTGGGTTCGAAACCCGTTCGGACCTCGGATTTTTCCAGTCTGCACTTTAACCCATCCTTCACCTCAACGATGTGTGGAATCGCCAGAAACTGCACGTGGTTCGGATTCCACGTTAAGCTGTAGGTCCCCTTTCCCCAGTTGGATAACTTGTGGTAGGCTATCGACACGCAAGTCGTCGAACTGGTGTCCAATTGGAAGACGTGCACCAGACCAATGAGCTACACGAAATTATTAATTATTTAATTATTGATTGACATTGATTCCTTTCTACACGAGTAAGGTTTATTACGGGCTAGCTGTAAACCCGGCGTTGCACGAGCGTTTATTTTATCCTACACTCTCGTAGTCCCCACTCTCCCTGTATCCATCGCTTTCTCGCCCATCTCTCTGTTCGTTTTCACATTTCTCTCACCCGGGAAAGTTTTATGCGAGGTACCCTCTGCCATATACCATACAAACATTTATGTACGCAGTGATCTTTCTCTTGGCTTAAAGGTGACGTGTGCAAAAATTCATATAGATTGGAGAAAAACTATGCATTTTGCAAAATTCCGTAAGTTAACTACCCTCCGTGCCTCGGTTGCACAACCGTAGAGTGCCAGACTACAAACACATAGGTCGCGGGTTCGATCCCCGCCAGGTCCTAGGATTTTTATCCGTCACTTTGCACTTCTTTCACCTCTGGCAGTATTGCTCATATGAAAAATACCGAATAGCACCGTGGTTCGGGGCCCATGTTAAACTGTAGGTCCCCCTTAACTAGCTGGGGAAGTCAGTTCGAAGGTTGGAGGAAGGCAACAGCATATCACCTCCAAAAAGGGCCATGCCTAGTAAAGCACTGTGGTGTTAATCTTGGGATTCTTGACTGCTGTACCTTTAAGTACCCTCCACCATGCACCGAACCAAATTTTATACAGACAGTGATATTCATTTTGTTATTAAGGTATAGTGCGAAAATTTCAATATCGGAACAAAACTATAGATTTCCATGCAATAGAAACGCAGGGACACATTCAAAAACGCACTATATTGTTCTCAACTATTCCAGTTTTCTTTCATACAACCCTAATCTTCAGAATAACAAAAGCAACAAAAAAAGGATCTGTGAAATCGGTAGAGGCGTTGTCTAGTTGTGGCACGACCATGGTACTCAGGGATTCATCTTTATGTTACAAAGTACCCTTCCCCATGCACCGTATGAAACTTAAGATAGACGGTGAACTTCCTCTTGTTTTGAAGCTCAAGCGTACAAAATTTCATGAAGATCGAAATGAATCTGTAGATTTCGTGGAGAAGTCTGCTCCGCCATGCAACTATCACAACATACTTTCTTACCTAACGTTTTATACCTAGAAACTACATTCCCGCCAAATTTCAGCTTCATGGGTGAAGTAGTTTTCGAGATTTCGTATTTAGTCAGTGAGAGAGTGAACGTCCTTTCGCTTTTGTATAGATTGAGATTAAGAAAAGGCATTGCTTAATTTTGGATGCAAGAGAATTAAGGGAGACTTGCAGACAAAAATAAATAGAAATATCTAAATCTGCAATGCTAACTTTATTTGATACAGGGTCTTGCATGATATGACAGATTTACGGCATCTACAGCGAAACTGTTGTGAGCGGTAGATTCCTTATCATCATTTTATGGGGGGGAGGGGGGGGTCAGTTACAAAACGCTTCATAAACGTCCGAAATTACATGCAAAGTTTTTGTAGATCGCTAACTACTCCCATTTTGCAGTAGTTGCGCATAAATCTGGGTATTCTCACGCAGTGGCCTCTCATTATTTATGACGTCCTATATCCTGAGGTGTGTGTCGTGCTCTTTTGTTTTTGGGTGAGGAACTTTTGCGGGCGTACAATGAACATTTCACCAAAGTTTCATTGCAATCGAATGAATGGTTTATGAACACATAGAGGATATATATGAGTTACAATTACAATGTTTAAAAGTAACGGTAAAAATAACTGTAAAGTTACTTGTAACTGATACAGTTACTATCGATGTATAGTAACTATATCTGTTAAGTATGTTACCTTTCAGGGAAGCAAAGCTAACTGAAACTTAATTACTTTAGAACAGTAACTTTCCTAAACCTGGTTCCATTGCATAAACAAGTGAGCAACGGGCAAACCGTACGATGGTGCAAACAATGTTGCTAGTGGCAGCTCCGAACCATACATTTGTAATTATCCCTCAAATGTCTCGTTTGCGGACCCATCTTTACTGGGATACTTTTGCTTGTATCATCGTGTACTTTCAACCGTGTAAGTTGGCGCCACCCCTTTTGGCACACCCTGTACACACGGCGCGACGCCATAGCGGGCTCGGTTCTTCCCTGCGCTCGTAAAACGGAGGCACTGCGCGAGGGGCGGCCCCCAGGGCTGCTAACGCAACGGCGCGAGTGCGTCAGCTGCGGCTCCGTCCTGATAAGCTCGCTGGACGCAATAATAACAGTTCCCCTCACAGAGACAATGGCTGGGGAACTGCTACCACGGTGGAGCAGTCGTGTCCAAACTCAGAAAAGTCTGTCTCGCTGTTGCGTGTATCCCTATAGCCGAGTTACATACAATGTTGGCCATTAAAATTGCTACACCTAGAAGAAATGTAGATGATCAACGGGTATTCATTGGTCTAATATATTACACTAGAACTAACATGCAATTTGGGTGCATAGATCCTGAGAAATCAGGAGCCAGAACAACCACCTCTGACCGTAATAACGGCCTTTGATACGCCTGGGCACTGAGTCAAACAGAGGTTGGATGGCGTGTACATGTACAGATGCCCATGCAGCTTCAACACGATACCACAGTTCATCAAGAGTAGTGACTGGAGTATTGTGATGAGCCAGTTGCTGGGCCACTATTGACAAGACGTTTTCAATTGGTGAGAGATCTGCAGAATGTGCTGGCAAGGCAGCAGTCGAACATTTCCCGTATCCAGAAAGGCCAGTACAGGACCTCCAACATGCGGTCGTGCATTATCCTGCTCAAATGTAGGGCTTCGTAGGGGTCGAATGAAAGGTAGAACCACGGATTGTAAAACATCTGAAATGTAACGGACACTGTTCAAAGTGCCATCGATGAGAACAAGAGGTGACTGAGACGTGTAACCAATGACACCCCATACCATCACACCGGGTGATACGCCAGTATGGCGATTACCAGTCCATGCTGCTGTAAACGGAACTTGGATTCATCCGGAAAAATAACGTTTTGCCATTCGTGCACCCACGTTCCTCGTTGTGTACACCATCACAGGCACTCCTGTCTGTGATGCAGCATCAAGGGTAACCGCAGGCATGGTCTCCGAGCTGATAGTCCATGCTGCTGCAAACATCGTCGAACTGTTCGTGGAGATGGCTGTTGTCTTGCAGACGTCTCCATTTGTTGACTCAGGAAGCGACACGTGGCTACACGATCCGTTACAGCCAGGCGGATAAGATGCCTGTCATATCGACTGCTAGTGATACGACGCCGTTAGGATCAAGCACGGCATTCCGTATTGCCCTCTGAACCCACCGATTCCATATTTTGCTAAAAGTCATGGAATCGCGACCAACGCGAGCAGCAATGTCACGATGCGGTAAACTACAATCGCGATAGGCTACAATCCGACCTTTATCAAAGTCGGAATCGTGATGGTACGCATGTCTCCTCCTTACATGAGGCATCACAACAACGTTCCACCAGGAAACGCCGGTCAACTGATTTTTGTGTATCAGAAATCGGTTGGAAACTTTCCTCGTGTCAGCACGTTGTAGTTGTCGCCACCGACACCAACCTTTCTGTGAATTCTCTGAAAAGCTAATCATTTGCACATCCCAGCATCTTATTACTGTCGGTTAAATTTCACGTCTGTAGCACGTCATATTTGTGATGTAGCAATTTCAATGGCCAGGAGTGTATTTTAAATTGAAATAGTCAGATAACTTTTCTCAATAGTTTATTTTGAATAATTAAAGTTACTTTGTTGTTCTATCAAAAAACGTTCAAACGCTTGTATAGCTTACGGGACTTAAGTACGGGGTCATCAGTCCCTAAACTTACAAACTACTTATGATCTAGCTAACATACGGACGACACAAATATGCGATAAATATGCCCGAGGGGGATTCGAACCCCCGACCGTAGTGGCCGTGCAGACCGTGACTAGCTCGCCGCATTCCCCTCGGCCACCGCGGCCGGCGTTGTTCTATCAATGAATAAAAATGAATGCTTGTTTGTATGTAATTCACTGCCGTACCGTTCATCCGATTGCGATGAAATTTTCTCAACATATTCGATGTGCCTTCGCTAAGATTATAGGCATAATTGTAATTGGCAAACAATTAGAGAATGAGTTGAGATATTTGCGGTCTGAAATATTGTCATCGGCAGA
Organism: Locusta migratoria; assembly: GCA_026315105.1. Classification (NCBI taxonomy): domain Eukaryota; kingdom Metazoa; phylum Arthropoda; class Insecta; order Orthoptera; family Acrididae; genus Locusta; species Locusta migratoria. The sequence continues at coordinate 307,346,511 of CM048751.1, forward strand.
ACGAACTAAAATGGTTCGTCTTTCTGTGGGTTCTACGGAATGGTGATATCATTATGTCAACCGAGGTAGTCGTAATGACACGAAGAGCCTGCAGAGAGAGTTTGTGATGACTTGTGTTTGCTCTACCAAAGTAATGACACAAGCAGTTGGGGTGAGGCAGTGTAGTGAGCAGGTAGAGCACTGTAAAATCTACGTGACTTACTAAAAGCTGTGGCATGGAGAGCCATACGAAGGTTGGAAGAGGAACAGACACAGAGGGAGGTGGCTGCAGCTATCGGAGTGTCCCAAAAGTGTTAATTTCCAACACCTGGTTCGCGACTTCAGACAAGAGGAACCGTTAGAAAAAGGCAAGGCGTAGGTTGTTTCCGGCTATCATCAGCAAGGGATGGCCGTTATCTTCAGTCAAAAGCCGGGAAACGCGGGAGGCTGGATGCAACTCAGCTGCAACGCAGGTTGCGCAATATCTACACCAAAAGTTGAAAATCGCCTTCAGATCACCTCTATGCAAGGAAGCTATATGGCGTTTTTTCCCATTAAAACCACTGTTGTTACCGACGTCTCACGCCTCATAACGGTCCGCCGCAACTTAAGTGGGACCAGGGTTCAGGTACTGATGAAGCCAAAGTTGGCTGTGGTGCGATTCTCAGTTGCCTACGCATCGGAACTTACAGGATCAAACAGCGCAGTCACAATCTAACACGCAAATACACTCCTATTAAAATTGCTACAACACGAAGAAGTCGTATTGCTGTGATATGCAAATCATTAGCTTTTCAGAGCATTCACACAAGGTTAGCGCCAGTGGCGACACTTACATCGTGCTGACATGAGGAAGGTTCCCAACCGATTTCTCATACACAAACAGCAGTTGACCGGCGTTGCCTGGTGAAATATTGTTGTGATGCCTCGTGCAAGGAGGAGAAATGCGTACCATCACGTTTCCGATTGCGGTTTATCGCATCGCGACATTGCTGCTCGCGTTGGTCGTGATCCAATGATTGTTAGCAGAATACGGAATCCCTGGGTGCAGGAGGGCAGTACGGAATGCCGTGCTTCATCGCAATGGCCTGGTAACACTAGCAGTCGAGATGACAGGCATCTTATCCGCCTGGCTGTAACGGACCGTGCAGCCGCGTCTCGATCCCTGAGTCAACAGATGGGGACGTTTGCAAGACAACAACCATCTGCACGAACAGTTCGACGACGTTTGCAGCAGCAGGGACTATCAGCTCGGAGACCATGGCTGCGGTTACCCTTGAAGCTGCATCAGACAGAAGCGCCTGTGATGGTATACGCAACGAATGGCAAAACGTCATTCTTTCGGCTGAATCCAGGTTCTGTTTACAGCATCATGATGGTCGCATCCGTGATTGCCGACATCGCGGTGAACGCACATTGGAAGCGTGTATTCGCGGTGGATTTGCCGAGCGGTCTAAAGCGTCTCGCTGCGGAGCGCGCGGTTGCTCGCCGTGGAGGTTCGAGTCCTCCCTGGGGCATGGGTGTGTGTGTTTGTCCTTAGGTAAGTATAACTAGGTTTAAGTAGTTTATGAGCTACGGACTGATGACCACGCAGTTTGGTCCGATAGATTTACAAACATTTGAACATTTGATTTCGTGTATTCGTCATCGCCATACTGGCGTATCACGTGGCGTGATGGTATGGGGTGCCATTGGTTACACGTCTCGGTCACCTCTTGTTCGCATCGACGGCACTTGGAACAGTGGCCGTTACATTTCAGAGGTTTTACGACCCGTGGCTCTACCCTTCATTTGATCCCTACGAAAACTTATATTTCAGTAGGATAATGCACGACCGCATGTTGCACGTCCTGTACGGGCTTTTTTGGCTACAAAAAATTTTCTTCTTCTGTTGCCCTGGCCAGCATATTCTCTAGATCTCTCAGCAACTGAAAACGTCTGGTCAATGGTGGCCGAGCAACTGGCTTGTCACAATACGCCAGTCAATACTCTTGATGAACTGTGATATTGTGTTGAAGCTGCATGGACATCTGTACCTGTACACGCCATCCAAGTTCTGTTTGACTCAATGCCCAGCCGTATCAAGGCCGTTATTTCGGCCAGAGGTGGTTGTTCTGGGTACTGATTGCTCAGGATCTATGGACCGAAATTGCGTGATGTAATCTCATGTCAGTTCTATTATAATACACTTGTCTAGTGAATACCCTCTTATCTGCATATACTTCTTGGTGTAGCAATTTTAATGGCCAGTAGTGTATAAGTAATGCTTAACTTTACTCGGTGGCAGTTTTCAACAATCACGATAATACTTTTCAGAAATGTTGATTTCAACGGTATACCACAACAAATCTGTTTCAACAGTGCTAACAAGGAGGCGTCACAAAAGAAGTACCTCCTCGGCCCCGGCGCTCGAAGACCAGAGTTCGCCCATGTGGCATTTCGGATTTTCGTTGGCCATGGTGGAACAGACGTGGCTGCCGTAGCCTCTCCCGCAGAAGTCGCTGCATATCGACGCCATTATCAGTATTTGCAATCGACAGAGACGCCACACCACCACCCCCTTCCGAACCTAGGAGAGGCTGTTGTGTTCTTCGAAGAGGGCAGGGCAAGGCATTCTCTGCAGGTGGCACTGGCGAGGTCCACGTCGAGGCTGGTGGACTACGCGACAGTGGGGCCCGATTCCGGCATTCGCCCCAAAGGCGGCCAGAAAACTCCACCTCTCGGTTCCGCATCGCAGTTAGGCCGCGTTTATAGCCCGCGGTTGCTCCGCGGCGGAGCAACCGCAGTGATTTTGCGGGCACCGCTCGTCAGTCGCACAGCAGGTGTTTGAACCGCAGTCACCTTGAGCACCCTGTGCCCACCTGGCGGCCAGACATATCGCGCACCGAACAGCCCCACTAGCCGCCGTGTAAACGGTTTGGAAGTGCAGCCGCTGGTATTTTGACTCAGTAGCGGAAGAGCGGAGGGGCCGCCGCCGCAGCCGCGCCTATAAACAGGGCCCACGCGTCCTTGTGAGCACAGCACACTGACAAACCGCCACGATTGCTCCGCCGCGGATCAACCGCGGGCTATAAACACAGCCTTAGAGTCCAGCGCCACATGGACCGCACCACCAAACGTTGCAGCAATGTTTGTGTGTTCGTGTTTTATGCGCGGTCGTACCGTTCAACCGATTGTGATGAAACTTTGTCAACATATTGCTTGCACTTTCGCGATGGTCATAGGACCATTAAATGAATGTACGACAAATAGTTCAAGAAATATGAAATGCACGGGAAAGTGCTGCATCATGCGACGTCTGCCTGTAAACCACTCTACCGATTTCAACCAAATTTCGTCACATATTCCTTCCATGAGGTAACAATTGACGTAGGGGTAAGAACTGTTTACAATGTACATCAGGGAGATATGACGTCGTAAACAATTATGTGGTTGGAAACCTGTGGCATCGTGCGACTTGCGAATAAGGACACTTTATGTATCCTAAAATCTTCATGACATGTTGGGCACTTGTCCTTCAAAACAAGAAGTAGGTCACTGTCACGTGAAACTTTGGATGGTGTATGATGGAGGATACTTTAAATATGGACTTCGTAGGACTCTACATTTTTATTCCGATCCTGATGAAATGTTTGAACAATTCAGTTTATCGGTGCAGTATTAATATATTCAGATTACCTACAATCATTTCAATTAATTAACGTGACTAAACAGATAATTTTCAGATTCTGGCCCAGTTTCAAATGAAATGAAACTTCTTAAAATTCTAGCAGCTCTCTCTGGAATTACATTTTTCAGATTGATAATCATCAAAGAAACATTTGAAACATAAATGTTGTTCTCACCATGTGAATTTTATAAACGCAATTCAAAGTTTTAATAGAAAAAACCATGCTTCAGTGGAAAGCATACTTCATTCATATTTTTAAATGACGGTTTTCTGGCTGTCAGCTTCGATGCATACCAAGCGCCAGAATCATTGGAAAACCACCAGCAGAAGTAATTTGTTGTTACCAACGTATGGTTTTAATACGAATTTGAAAATCTAATATATAAAAATTGTTTATCTTTTTGTTCGTATTTTATACACGGCCATACCATACGTCCGATTGCGATAAAACTTTGTCAAGTCATAGCCTGCACTGACGCGAAGGTTATAGGCATACTAAAATTCACTGGGTATGGTGTATGGCGGAGGGTGCTTTACAGTTAATTCGTTTCTTACGCCTTCACGCTGAAATGGCTGGACAGATTTGAAAGAAATTTGGAACAGAGGTAGCTAATACATTGATTAATACATGGGCTACATTTTGTAAGCCACCGTATGGTGCTTAATGGAGGGTACCTTACAATGGATTAATATGTTTGCTACTCCTTCATGCTGAAATGGATTGACAGCTTTGAATTACATTTGGAATGGAAATAGGTTATACCCTGCTTTAATACAGGGGCTACCTTTAGGATGCCACCGTACGCTATATGGCGTGGGGTACGTTACAACAAACATCCACATATGGTACCCTCGACAGTCAGCACAAAAATGTACGTTTTTGTGAAGGAGAATTTTATAATGTGCAAGTCAGTGAATTTAGCATGGCGGAGGGTTACCTTAAGACTTTGACACTGTTTGACTAGTCATCATGAACTCTGCGCATATATGTTTTCATGTATAGGAAGGAGAGGAGCAGGTGGAGGAAGAGACGCTATAGGAAGGGGAGGGAAGAGATGGACAGAGAGAAGAGTAGAATGAGAGGGGAGATGAGGAGACGGAGAGAGAGGGGGGAGGAACAGCAGAATGAGAGAGAGAGGAGTTGGTGACAGACAGGTGAATGCAGATGAACAGAGGGAGGAGGAGGAGAAAATGGACAGAGAAAGGGATAAGAGGAGAGTGGTATGGGGGAGATGAGGAGACGAACAGAGAGAGCAGAAAACAGAACGTGATCAGAGAGAGGAACGGGAAGGATTATGTACTGACTGAAGATTTGAATAAATAACTACTCGGGGCGACGCAGGGTTTTTAGGTAGTGGAAAATAAAAATTATTCCAAATAACTGCTAGCTCATCATTTTTACCAACAGAAGGATACCGCCATCCAGAAACATAGTAATCAATGAGCAAGAGGTACAATTGAAAAATGGACTTACATATCTAGGACTGAGTATAAGCAACTTACGTTCCAACAACACATCACATAAACCTCCAACAAAGGAATGGCCAGAATGTTATAAATGTATCCGTTATTAAAAAGCACGGGGCTGTCTCAAAAAGCAAAGCTGCGAATCTGGAAGACGGGAATACTTTCGGCACTGTTATACGGCTCAGAAGCCCGTAGCATTGCCGCTGACACAAAGATAAAGAAAGTAGAAATCATTCACAATAAAACGCTACGAATCATTGCAGATGCGCCTCGGTTCGTCAGTAATGAAGAAATTTCTAAACATGCCATAATTCACCTAATAACTTCATCAACTCACCTGATCACAGAACCCCCTCCACCACCGCATTACATCGCCAATTTAGACAATAAATAAACAGCCCATTCTCTTTCTTACTAAACCCACAATCATCATCATAAAATCCCTTTCAAACAGTCTCCATAACACATATTAGGAGCCAGCTCTAGTAACACATCTCACCAAACCAGCGATTTTCGATAAACCAAGGTATCCAGTAGAAGTAGCAGCGTCCTGTGACCCTAACGTCACCTACACACCTGGGTAAACACCCAGAAGTTTATAGCTAAAAGGCGTTTTACGCCACTGGAGAGCGATTAACAGTTTATATAAAACAATTCATTCAGCCAAGATCGCTAAAATTTTATTTTTCCTTTAACCGATTTCGGTGAACTGAGTCACCATCTTCAGAAAGTCCAGTACAATCACTGCAAAAAGTTATATAATGTCTACAAACTGCAAAGTTATTGTGGTATACATTAAAATGACAGTTAACAAAACATGTACATTAACATAGCGTCATATGTAAAAATAGAGACATAACCTTCTAACGCACGTAAACATCTTGTTAAGTTTTTCATCACAGGGTGGTTCGTCATAATGAATAAAATGTGGTCTTGGCCCAAGCAAACAGAAGACTGAACAGGAAAACATTGCACAACAGAGTTGCCACAGGGTGCCACTACAGGTGGCAGTGGTGTCAAAACAAAACAACGTGGATGCAAATTCAACTTCAAAGAAACATGGTACTGTGAAGTTGCGAAATCATTTACATATACACATACATACACACGTCACTGTGCAACTTGCCTAATGTCTACATAGAGTAGAAATACATAACTATAAATATAGATAAAGTAATATGTACACTGTTCCAAATATAGAAAAGCATCCTACAGTGGAGTTGTGAAATACTTCTTTTTTTTTAAATTATGCAATATATATAAGTTAAAACAATAATTCTCATATTATGAGAAAAGAAGTCAGTCGTTGCATAAATAGCTTAATGTCTACACAGAGCAGAAGGACAAAAGTTATATCTACAGATTAAAAACCAAGAACATTTATAATAAAAATGACATACAATTGCAGTTAAAGTTAAGTATAGGGTTCTATGTCTCAAGTCATTTGAAGATTTTAAAACTTTTCCCTTCAGTTAAATAAGTGACGCAAAGTCTACATTAACAGTAAAGGGTGAACCATATACAGATTATATATTCCTGTGAAGAGTAAAAATATTTATATAAAGCAAATGAGTAAAAACCTTAACATAGATGATAACAATATATAAAAGAGAGCAAAAACTTTAACTTTGATGACTGCAGCATGACATTAAGTAAGGTACCACTCATGTTACATGTAAAAGAAGCAATAATTATTTTTTCAGGAGGGTAGCAAAATGTAAATAATGAATGAGAAAAGGGGGAGGGGGAATTACATACCGTAAAAATATTGAGAGGCTAATAATGACAATAAAATGGATTTAAAATCAGAGAAGTAATGTGTGTAACCAATCCTTAATGTTAGAATCAATGCAGCTACTAAAATGTTTATCTTTGACATGGTTGCTATGGACGCTTTTAACGTGGATGGTATTACTTTCCCTGTAGTTCAGATATGACTTCGTTCATGTTACACTGTTCTGCTCTAAACTAAAGAGCAATTATTCTATTTCAAACCGTGATTACGTTTTCTTTTACAGCTAAAATCACAAACGGAGTAAGTTTAGTAATACTGAATTAAATCTCATAACTCTAGTACTCAATATATATATATACAAAGTCAGTACTACCAATGCGTCATTTACAACTGTAATTGTAACAGTATCTCCCCAGTTTATGTACATGTGTTAAAGAAGTATATGTTTACAATTCGTTGCTATGTATTTCATGGCATGTTCTCGAAACAGAACGAATGCGCCTTTCAGAGAAAGTGCTGTTACCTTGAACAACTCAGAATCTTGCAGAATACAGCTGCGTTCAGTTAACAAGAGTGTGCGAAAACCTTTTAAGAAGCAAGAGGAAAAATAAAGTGGAACAAAAAAATTGACAGTGGTGGTTATATATTTATACCTAGTTTTTTTTCCTTCAGTGAAATCGATGCTTTGCGGTCGTTTGTTAGTATTTATCTGAGTTGTTCGTTGGGAATTTTACTCAGTTTTTATTACTGATGGCGTTGAACCAACACCGTCTGAAGAGAAGCCTGTGCACTGCCGTGCCACGTCACGTCACGCAGAGTAGCTCGCGATTGCGTAGCTTACTGGCTGGCTGATGGGGCACAGCCCACCGCCTCACAGCGGCCAGCCAGTGACCCTCTGACCGAGCGCGCTGAGGAACCGCGCCCTAGCAAGTTCCGAACCACGGTGTAACATGTTCGTACATCACAAACTAATTCCTCGCATATTACGCTATGGCGAACAGCTGCGATAGTAATCCGTGGTTCTCGAACTATCGATGGCAGGTGTTAACTAACTAACCAACATTAGACGTGTTTTTGATAATATTCAGTGCGTCATTGCTTTGAAATGACAACGCTTGAGTTATAATAAGAATAACATCAAGTAGAGAAAGCAAGATCGAGTACGCAAAAGAGTTTTTTAGCGAGGAATGTCACGTGACTGATTTACAAACGCCAAATGTACGCTGTGTTGCCGGCCGCCGGGGCCGAGGGGACTGAGGCGCTCCAGCCACGGTCTGCACGGCCACTACGGTCAGGGTTCGAATCCCCCCTCGGACATGGATATTTGTCTCGTCCTTAGTGTTCGCTAGTTCGTAAGTAGTTTGTAAGTTTAGGGACTTATGACCCTGTAGTTAAGTCCCATAAGCTATTCAAACACTTGTACATTTTGTACGCTGTGTTCCTTGCAGGGTATAGTCACTCGTCCGAACGCCAAATGTACGCTATGTTCGTTCCAGTCTATAGTCATTCGTAAACAGTACAGGCAAAGAAAATAAACTTAGAACTACCAAGGCAAGATAGTGAAAATATTTTAACGGTAAAATATAACGAAAATGTGGGAGAGATATTAAAATGATAGTTTAAGAGGTGAAAGATCAAAAAAGACTATATTTGTCAAAGCTAAACTCATATATCATATAATTTTGGCCGATGGTTGAAATCGGACAGAAAGAATATTACGTTTTGCGTTCATAGATATTACCACAATAGTAGAATTGTAATCTTATCAACATATTTTTATTATTATTCATATTATTATTATTTTGGTCCAAAATGTTTGCAAAAACTTATAAAACTGCAAATCTAAAGTGGGCCGTAAAACACGTCATTACGATTTTTATCATCACATGCAATTCATCTCAGATCACTCCTTCTCCTACGGGCAATGTTGTTCAAATGCGTCGTTAAATAACCGCTCGCTCCTTTTTTAGGCATTGGTAAAGCGCATTACGGACGATATGTCGGTATTGCGAGGCTTAGTCGTCGAGCTGACAGTTGTGTAATATTCGCACCGGACTGCTGGAACAAGTGGCGGTGTTGTCTCGTTTGCATGACAATTGCCGGAGTGGACAATACGGCGGTGAGGGGCAGCATTCACGCGGCGGTGGCGAGCGAAGCCTCTGTCCGGCAGGAGTCAGCTGTATCCGGGACAAGAGAGAGAGAGAAGGAAGACAGGCAGAGACACAGGTCAGAGAGAGACAGAGAGCGATACACACAGCGACAGAAGAGAGAGGTAGGGAGGCGAGGCACAGGGACAGGACAGACAGGATGGGCACGTACAGGCCAGAGACAGAGATAGGAGCACAAAGAGAGGAATTAAATCTCAGAGGGTGAGAGACGGAAGGGGATGGACGGGCAGACAGACACACGGGGACAGACAGGCACAGACAAAGAGGCAGACAGACAGCTGGATAGGGCAGCGCTGATTTTCTGACACACTGCTCGCTGCCGACAGGTGACGAACGCGTTTCACGGCTTTTTCTTTTTCCTTTTTCTTTCCACAGAGACGCTGCTGCCACCACATCCTCAGATGACACATCGCAAGATTAATATTTGATCGCGCAAGTGCCGGTTTTTACTGTTAATTACACTACGGGCCGTTAAAATTGTTACGCCAAGAAGAAATGCAGATGATAAACGCGTATTCATTGGACAAATAAATTAAACTAGAACTGACATGTGATTACATTTTCACGCAATTTGGGTGCATAGATCCTGAGAAATCAGATACCAGAACAACCACCTCTAGCCGTAATAACAGTTTTGATACGCCTGGGCATTGAGTCAAACAGAGCTTGGATGGCGTGTACAGGTACAGATTCCCAAGCAGCTTCGACACAATAGCACAGTTCATCAGGAGTAGTGACTAGCGTATTGTGACGAACCAGTTGCTCGGCCACCATTGACCAGACGTTTTCAGTTGGTGAGAGATCTGGAGAATGTGCTGGCCAGGGCAGCAGTCGAACATTTACCTTATCCACAAAGGCCCATACAGCACCTGCAACATGCGGTCGTGCATTATCCTGCTAAAATGTAGGTTTTCGCAGGGATCGAAAGAACGGTAGAGCCACGGGTCATAACACGTTTGACATGTAACGGCCACTGTTCAAAGTGCCGTCGATGCGAACAATAGGTGAAAGATGTGTAACCAATGGCACCCCATATCATCACGCCGGATAGTACGCCATTATGGCGACGACGAATACACGCCTCTAATATGCGTTCACCGCGACGTCGCCAAACACCGATGCGACCATCATGATACTGTAAACAAAACCTGAATTCATTCGAAAAAATTACTTTTTGCCATTCGTGCACCCAGGTTCGTCGTTGCGTACACCATCGCAGGCGCTCCTGTTTGTGATGCAGCGTCAAGGATAACCGCAGCCATGGTCTCCGAGCTGATAGTCCATGCCGCTGCAAACGTCGTCGAACTGTTCGTGAAGATGGTTGTTGTCTTGCAAATGTCGCCATCTGTTGACTCAGGGATATAGACGTGGCTGCAGGATCCGTTACAGCCATGCGGACAAGATCCCTGTCATCTCGACTGCTAGTGAGACGAGGCCGTTGGAATCCAGCACGGTGTTCCGTATCGCCCTCCTGAACCCACCGATTCCATATTCTGCTAACAGTCATTGGATCGCGACCAACGCGAGCAGCAATATCGCGATACGATGAACCGTAATTGCGATAGGCTACAATCCGATCTTTATGAAAAGTCGTAAACGTGATGGTATGCATTTATCCTCCTTACACGAGGCATCACAACAACGTTTCACCAGGCAACGCCGGTCATATGCTGTTTGTGTATTAGAAATCGGTTGGAAACGTTTCTCATGTCAGCACGTTGTAGGTGTCGCCACCGGCGCCTACCTTGTGTGAATGCTCTGAAAAGCTAATCATTTGCATATCACTGCATCCTCTTCCTGTTGGTTAAATTTTGCGTCTGTGTCATGGTCAGGAGTTTATATTAAAAGAAACGATTTTATTTATTTTCCCTTTCATTTCATATCAGCGAATTGGGGCCTGGCTTAGTCGGCCGAAAAGTTTGGTAACGATCAAAATGTTCAAATGTCTGTTCAGCTTAAGGGACTTACCTGCGGGGTCATCAGTCCCTAAACTTACAAACTACTTATGAACTACCTTATACTAAAGGCGACACAAACATCCATGCCCGAGGGGGAATTCGATCCCCCGACCGTAGCGGCCCTGCTGACTGTGATTGGCGTTCCGCAGACCGCTCGGTCACTGCGGCCGGCGGTGACGATCGCTTCGCGGCTTACGAAAACCCTTCGGGGAATGGCACAATACAGGCGTAAACAGAAATTCACGCTAACAGTGGCAATCAAACCGTTAGCTGTTACATCGTTATAATCCAATCATGAGGGAGAAACGGATGCAATAATTATTACCCGAAAACAAAACAAAAAAAGTGTGTGTAGTACATTAAATTTTCAATATACCTCCTGTTTCATAAACTTCGATCGAAGATGAAGAATACGGCCTTAAAGGTTAAAACAGTTGGAAAATGCCGTTTTTTTAATAAAGACAAACTATATCGAAATGTTGTTAATTGGAATGTTTTAGAGCTCAAAACGTTCAATGGTTGCCTTTTTATAAGAACCGATTCCTTTTTTAGGTTTCGGGAAATATATTGAAATAACCGCTACCAAACTTTTAGGATCCTTCCAATTAGCAAAATTAAAAAAAAAATTATTAAAGCAAGGAGCCACAACTCTTTAGGAAGAAAATAACCCTTAAACCAGTAGTGTGCGTCAGTCCAATGAGACTTTTTTATTCAAAAAATAAATAGATGTTGGAAAATAATTAACAATTTTTAATTTCGTTTTTTTTTCGTATCACAGTAAATGGCAAGTTTGGGAACTCAAAAGATCGAACATTTAAGGATTTCTAGTTGTTTTTTTATTATATTTGGAAATCTATTCAAGCAATCGATACTTATAAGAAGCATTCGACAGAGTGTTTTAATAGAATTAAGAGAAATTCCAATTTTAGGAATTTTTTTATTGTTGTGTTCGCCATTTTTGGTCGAGGTTCTTGAAACCGAAATTCTTTTTAAATTTAATTTAATATGCTTTTCATGTAATAATTTAGGTAAATTTAACATTAGGCCGTCACAGAATGCTTTATTTATCAGTCGCTCTGTCCTTCTGCAACGTCTTTCTCACCAAACGCTCCAAAGCAGCTCATAGTTGATTGTTTGTTTCCCTGGTGATGTATCCCTGTATATCATGTAGCGACTACATTTGATGAAAGATGATGTTCGATGTCACTTTACTGGAGTGTGTAAAAATGTCTTAGGAACTACAGGGATTTATTCTTGACACCCAAACATCACAAAAGTGACGTACGGACATGGCTGCGGAAATCTTTCGCTAGCCAGGTTTGAAGAATTTGTTACTCATGACGAAAAAATAGTTTCGACTGACACCTTTACAACAACTACTCGAATGAGCCGCAGCGGAGTGGCCGTGCGCATTGAGGCGCTATGCTCCGATGCGCGACGCCGCTCCCCGTCGGAAGTTCGAAAACCCCCTCAGCCATGGAATGTTTGTGTTGTTTTTAGTATAAGGTACTTCATAAGTAGCTTGTACGTTTAGGGACAGATGACCCCGCAATTAAGTCCCTTAAGCTTAAGCTTGCCTCAACGATACAGATAGCCGTACCGTAGGTGCAACCACAGCGGAGGGGTATCTGTGGAGAGGCCAGACAAACGTGTGGTTCCTGAAGAGGGGCAGCAGCCTTTTCAGTAGTTACAGGGGCAACAGTCTGGATGATTGACTGAGCTGGCCTTGTAACATCAGCTAATGCGGCTTTGCCACACAGCTACTGCGAACGGCTGAAAGCAAGGGGAAACTACAGCCGTTATTTTTCCCGAGGACATGCAGCTCTACTGTATGAACATATGATGATGGCATCCTCTCGGGTAAAATATTCCGGAGGTAAAATAGTCCCCCATTCGGATCTCCGGGCGGGGACTACTCAAGAGGATGTGATCATCAGGAAAGACAATACTGGCATTCTACGGGTCGGAGCGTGGAATGTTAGATCCCTTAATCGAGTAAGAAAATTAGAAAATTTAAAAAGGGAAATGGATAGGTTGAAGTTAGATATAGTGGGGATTGGTGAGGTTCGGTGGCAGGATGAACAGGATTTCTGGTCAGGTGAGTACAGGATTATAAATACAAAATCAGTTGGGGGTATCACAGGAGTAGGATTGATAATGAATAAGAAAATAGGAATGCGGGTAAACTACTATGACCAGCACAGCGATCGCATTATCATTGTCAAGATAGATACGAAGCCAACACCGACAACAGTAGTACAGGTTTATATGCCAACTAGCTCTGCCGATGATGAGGAAATCGAAGAAATATATGAGGAGATAAAGGAAATTATTCAGACAATTAAGGGAGAGGAAAACTTAATTGTTATGGGAGACTGGAATTCGGTAGTAGGACAAGGAAGGGAAGGGAAGATAGTGGGGGAATATGGTCTGGGCAAAAGGAATGAAAGAGGAAGCCGCCTGGTAGAATTTTGCACGGAACATAATTTAGTTATAACAAACACCTGGTTTAAGAATCACAAAAGAAGGTTGTATACGTGGAAGAGACCAGGAGACACCGGGAGATACCAGATAGATTTTATAATGGTAATACATAGATTTCGGAACCAGGTTTTGAAGTGTAGGACATACCCAGGGGCAGGCATAGACTCTGACCATAACTTGTTGGTTATGAACTGTAGGCTGAAACTGAAGAAACTACAGAAAGGTAGGAAAATAAGGAGATGGGACCTGGATAAATTGAAGGAACCTGAAGTTCTTAAGAATTTCAGAGGGAGCTTCAGGCAACAATTGACAGAAACAGGGGAAAATAAAACAGTTGAGGAGGAATGGGTAAAATTGAGAGATGAAATAGTGAAGGCAGCAGAGGACAAAATAGGTAGGAAGGCAAGACCTACAAAAAATCCTTGGATATCACAGGAGATACTAAATTTAATCGATGAAAGGAGAAAATATAAAAATGCAGTAAATGAAACAGGCAAAATGGAGTACAGACGACTAAGAAATGAGATTGACAGGAAGTGCAAAATGGCTAAGCAGGAATGGCTAGAAGGCAAATGCAAGGATGTAGAAGAATGTATAAATAGGGGAAAAATAGATACAGCCTACCGGAAAATAAAAGAAACATTTGGCGATAGGAAGGGCAGCTCTATGAATGTCAGGGACACTGATGGAAAGCCGGTTCTCAGCAAAGAAGGGAAAGCTGAAAGGTGGAAAGAGTATATAGAGGGGCTCTACAAAGGAAATGAACTTCGAGACACTATTGTAGGAAGAGAAGAGGATGTAGATGATGATCAAATAGGAGATATTATACTGAGAGATGAATTTGACAGAGCACTGAAAGATCTAAGTCGAAACAAGGCCCCTGGAGTAGATGATATCCCGTCAGAGCTACTGAAGTCTCTGGGAGAACCAGCCATGACAAAATTGTTTCACATTGTGTGTAAGATGTATGAGACAGGTGAAGTACCCTCAGACTTTAAGAAAAATGTAATAATCCCCATTCCAAAGAAAGCGGGTGCAGACAGGTGTGAAAACTACAGAACCATCAGTTTAATAAGTCATGGTTGCAAAATATTAACACGAATTATATACAGAAGGATGGAAAAGCTGGTAGAAGCCGACCTCGGGGAAGATCAGTTTGGGTTCAGGAGAAATGTAGGAACACGAGAGGCAATACTCACTTTACGGCTTATCCTAGAAGATAGATTAAGAAAAGGCAAACCAACATTTCTAGCTTTTGTAGATTTGGAGAAGGCTTTTGACAATGTTGATTGGAACAAACTATTTCAAGTTCTGAAGCAAGCAGGAGTAAAATATAGGGAGCGTAAGGTTATTTACAACTTGTACAAAAACCAGACAGCGGTTGTCAGAGTTGAAGGGCATGAAAGGGATGCAGTGGTTGGAAAGGGAGTAAGACAGGGTTGTAGCCTTTCCCCAATGTTGTTCAATTTGTACATTGAGCAAGCTATAAAGGAAAGCAAGGAGAAATTTGGAGAAGGAATTAAAGTTCAGGGTGAAGAATTGAAAACATTGCGTTTTGCTGACGACATAGTAATTCTGTCAGATACAGCAAATGACCTGCAAGAGCAATTGAACGGAATGGACAGTGTGCTGAAAGGTGCATATAAGATGAACATTAACAAGAGTAAAACTAGGGTAATGGAGTGCAGTCTAAGAAAATCAGGTGATGCTGAAGAAATTAGATTAGGTAACGAAACAATAAAGGAGGTAGATGAGTTTTGTTACTTGGGCAGTAAAATAACAAATGATGGTCGCAGTACAGAGGATATAAAATGCAGAATGGCAATGGGTAGAAAGGCGTTTTTGAAAAAGAGAAATTTGTTAACATCGAATATTGATTTAAGCCTAAGGAAGTCCTTTCTGAAGGCATTTGTATGGAGTGTTGCCTTGTATGGGAGTGAAACATGGACGATAAGCAGTGTGGACAGAAAGAGGATAGAGGCTTTTGAAATGTGGTGCTACAGAAGAATGCTGAAGATTAGGTGGGTGGATCGCGTAACTAATGAGGAGGTACTGAACCGAATTGGGGAGAAAAGAAATTTCTGGCATACCTTGACTAAAAGAAGGGATAGATTGGTAGGACACATTCTTAGACATCAAGGAATTGTGAATTTAGCATTGGAGGGAAGTGTGTGGGGTAAAAATCGCAGAGGGAGACCAAGAGACGCGTATAATAAGCAGATTCAAGTGGATGTGGGTTGTCGTTCTTATGAGGAGATGAAAAGGCTTGCTCAGGATAGAGTAGGGTGGAGAGCTGCATCAAACCAGTCTCTGGACTGAAGACCACAACAACAACAACAACAAGCTTAAGCTTAATAAACATATGCTCGAATGACTGCCTTCTGCATCTATGATTGACACCAACTAGAACTCCATACTTTGCTGCACGTCGTCGCAAACTGCTCGTGTGTTCCGCACCTGTTGGAATCCACAGTGCAGTTGTCTCCCGTTGTGACGAGGAAGTTTTATATTTGCCTCGAAGGTGACCACAACCATCCTCTGCGATGGTGCGAAAGCATGGAGACCTGTGAAGTCAACGTTTTAAATAACACTGTATCGACCGATCGGAAGAAAAGCAGGAGATCAGAACTTAAAGTGACGATAATGGCGTGTTAATAATATCACCTTGGCATCAAATTTCACCTTTTCACCGCAAAAGAACAGAGGCAAGGGGAGGAAAAGTTTGATAGGCGCATGTACGAATTTTTTCTACGGTCACGTATCGGCGTAAACAACCCGTCAGACATTACCGCTTCGCTAATTCTTGCTAGCCCCGATTCTAATCATGGAGATATTTCTGAACTTTTCTTAATACAAACAGCGCTTTTGCACAGTCGTCTCCAACTTTTTTATTTCTTTATTTTATTTCTTTTTATTTTATTTTATTTTATTTTATTTTTTTCCGGAGGAGAATGATATTTTTTTGTGAAATTACTTGGAATGTTTAGCTATACATTGAGCCTATTCAATGTAGCCTCCATCAAGTGTGATGTAACAGGCCCAACTTTCTTTCCATGATGTAAATGCACTTTGGTAAAATCCTGGAGACTGACTTTTAAATCATCGCTTGACACAGGAAATAAGGTCTTTCTCACTGTCAAATGTTTTACCGCGCAGGTGGGCCTTCAGAGGCAGTAGACATCAGACGGAGCCAAGTCCGGACTCTAGGTGGCACGAGGAGCAATTTTCCAACCATTTCCCTAATTTTCTCCTGGGTCATAAGGGCTGTTTGGGGTTTGGCATTGTCACGGTGTAGTCTGATGAGCTGACCCTGAAGCTGTGGTCTGTGGGTCTTGATGGCGCGTCGCAGCTTGTCCAATGACAAACAATAGCTGTCCCGGTTAACGGTGGTGCCAGGTTCCAAACAGTGAATGAAAATGACGCCATGCTGATCGCAGAACAAGCAGGTCATCACCTTTGTGCCTGCTGTTCGTCAAAGTTTTGGTTTCTTCTTCCGAGGAGAACGCGGATGACTCCACCCCATTGATTGGGTTTTGCTCACATGT
Source organism: Locusta migratoria (assembly GCA_026315105.1). NCBI lineage: Eukaryota > Metazoa > Arthropoda > Insecta > Orthoptera > Acrididae > Locusta > Locusta migratoria. The sequence continues at coordinate 307,363,517 of CM048751.1, forward strand.
TCGCACAAAAACAACCATGTTTCACTCTAGTTTGTAAGTTTACGGACTGATGACCCCGCAGTTAAGTCTCACAAGCTCTACAAAAATTTCAACATTTTTGATTTACAATGTAAATTTCGTACGCAGCTAAATAAAACAGGTAATCACAGATGTAGTGGCAAGTATAGCCTTCAACTGGAGCGACAGATGGCCCTGCTAGCGGTGTCGCCTGACAGATGCGTGTAAATTCCACGGCGTTACCGCCATTATCTTTATAAACTATTCCTGAAAATTCATGACTAGGGGTACTGAACAGAGTGGCAGGAGGAAGCAGGCAGAAAGGGGTAAGGTTAGGATCGATACGTGATCTGGAAAATGTTACTGTGCTCTCCACGTATCATCCTTTATGTCAGCGGGAGGGTGAGAGGACATGGACAAGGAGAAGAAAGATCGACTATCAGAAGTTTGAAACGAATAATTACCGTCGCAGATAGACAAAAAAAATCGTTGATCACCAAGCTACGACCTTCCTCTCGGTACTCATCAATAAGAATTGGGCAATACATAACTCAGGATAGTAAAAGGTTTATGGCTCCTTGTCTCTGTTCACAGGGGTGAGTTATGTATGTCAGCTTGTATGCCCTAAACATCTACCCAAACTGTTTAAATAAGATCAGTAATTAATCTGTAGTTTAGCCAGTCTATCAATCTGCAGATGATGATGCGAAAAATATATTTAAACAAACATAAAGCTCTGAATAACCAGCAAAACAGATTCTAAGATATTGTAGTTTATTACTCTTTTTGGACATGAAAATGCGGAGGTGGTCCTACTTTATACATCGGTAAATACCTGAATATTTCCTTAACTGTTGTTCATGAGAGCCACAATAAGTATCACACGTTTTCGAGAGTAAAAGTTACAAATTTTCACTCGTAAATTAATGACGTCCATCGAACATTGCTGTCCCAAATTAATCCGCGATTAATTACAGTATTTGTTATGAAACACAGTTTGTCATCACACGAGTACACGATTGCTGAATTATCACAGTTCCACAACCCTACCACCGTCCATAGCTTTACCACTTTTCAACCAGAGACTAAATTCTGCAGTCACAGCATCGTAAATTTGCTAACTCCACACATGCCTATCTCTTCAAATAACAAGTTCGTAACGCGGCTTTAGACCGCCCAGCGTCACAACCTTTCACCACCGCGTCCAAGTTACGAGTCCCTTCCCAAGCGTTCGAAAAAGTGCTCTATCTGTTCCCAAAACTGTATTCTTCCGCTCTTACTAACGCCTCATCTTTAAAATACAATTTCCCTTCCAAAATATTATTCATTTGAATACCACAGCTTTAAATGCTTTGACCACATCTCTACAAATGTTGTTTACATTTAACAAACTAATGTATATTGAACAATACTAAAATCGGTTGAGACTGAAGCTCTTTCCCAGGTAGCTATTAAGCGTGATGCCTCACTGTTCAAATATACTGCCGCCATCGGAATATAGTTACACAATACTTAATTTATCATGGCTTTTTCTGCAAATATATTCATTTCTTGTCAACGAATACATACAATTATTTATGTATAAATTATCTGCTGCATATCTACTAGTTTTAGTCGGCCATGAAATATTTAAGAGCCAGTCTACAACATAAAACGAACGTTAGTAAGAATAATATTAAATATATGTAATGGGCTTTGCTGGGTCCATGTTTTGTGTTTCTGTGGTGGAATCTATGTTCTGACACAATTTACGACCTCAACGAAAAGCAGAACAAGAGAGTAAAACAAAGTTTATTCGAAGAATACCAAAATAACGTGGTGCGTCTTTTAAGATAGTTAGCGTGGTGCAATGATGCCCATTTGATTCTTAAACTGTTACTAATAAACACTACGTATCAATAATTGTAAATATAAGTCTTATAATACTATTATTATAGTACTGAAATTTTATCGGGTTTCTATCTGTAAGGGATACTGAAATCGTAATTACGGCGTTTGATTCTCCCAAGTGTCCCGAATCCATTCACATAATCATATTTTCCTTATGACCATATCTTGATTTTATATCGATTTTTAGAATAATGTTTGTGGCTATGTAGTATTTCAGTTGCAATCTGCGATAGCCACCCTTGCTCATCTAAAACCGTATTCCATTCACTAGGTCCAAACTGTTACCCGGCCGACCGGGAAACCCAACAACTTGCCAAAACCTGCTTTGGAAACAATCAGCTTCCTCCTTTATCTTTAATATCACAAAGTGTTGTGATGAATTAATTAAAAAGAATAAATGATTGTCAAAACAATTAATTCAGGTACAGCTCATTACAATAAATTCATGATGGTATATGAATAGTTTTGTGTAAATTCACACTTAGTCTAGGAAAGATCGGTTGGAAGAATGCGGTCTTGACGAACTGACTGCCTAAACCACAGGAGATACAGGCACGCTTTGTAATATACGTACTTAATGTTTATTTACTCACCGCACTGCTCATTTCTTCATTGTAAATGCACCCCTGCTAAGACGTCACGTGACGCTAGTAGTGCCATAAAATGTAACTATTTGCCTTGATATATGAGGTTTCCATTATAAGTCGACGATAACAATTTGTAGATTTACAAAATGCCAGAAAGACAGATACACAACCTCGGAACGTATGCTCTACGTTTAAAGTAGCCTGTTTCTCAAAATTAATTTGCTGGCGTGCGTGTATAACGTAGGGTGTCTTACGTTACGAATTTCATACGCCAGAAGCACTTCAAAATATTAGCCCGCTTAACGGCCGGCTCCGCGTAATACGTGTAATGGTGCGGAGCGCTACATAAATAACGATGCGGAACAGCGCGCGCTACGAGGCAGAGAAAACGCCGCTGTAGCCATTCCGACCGCGTAGGCCCCTGCGGGGCAGGCAACCCATCGTGCGCCCGTGTGCGGCAGGCACACAGAGCCGCAGGCGCCGGACGGCGACTGCGGTAGTCGAGTAAGAAGAAATACGAGGCAGTTTATAACCGGGGCGCGTCAGCGCGCCACCCTGCGGCTCGCCCGCCATGTGTCCGAGGGCGCTAAGGCCGCCGCAGGGCTGCTAAGCCGGCGGCGGCCGCTCATTAAGCTCTTAATCAAGCGACGCGGGAAATTACCTCAGTAGCTCTCAGTGAACACTGAATTCAATTGAATCGGTAATTGTAAAAACGTCATTAGTCCAAGAAAGTAAATTTTTCAGGAGAAGTAAAAAACTGTATAGAAGCTATATAACGGACAGTAGGATAAATCCATTACTTTCAATATTGATCGTATATGTTAGGTAAACTTTAACAATAAAACAAAATACTTTAAATGTTACAGCTTTGCATGTACGATTTCTTTTAATTGTGCGGACTCATGTTGTTATTACAGGATGAACATTTTGGATTGATATTTTTACACCAAAGTTTGTTAAAATTACTAAAAATACTTACGTGATGTACAATATTACTTATAGGATAACTTTACACATCGTCTAATATTGTTTTACAAAGATACGAGGCGCGTCCAGAAAGTAAGTTCCGTTTCAATTAGTCTCCGCTGCAGCGCTGCGATTGCAGTTCCGGGCATGCGCTGTAGAAGATGTGAATCAAGGAGAAGAACGTACGCTATTTGGAGATCGCTGTCAGTTACGTACGCTTTGATGTTCTTGTTTGAAATGTCGGCGTTGATTGAAAATCCCGCCGCCTATGAAATCAAGTCGGTGATTCGGTTTCTGAATGCGAGGAAAGTGAAACCAAGTGAAATTTATCGGCAAATTTGCGATGTTTACGGACCAAATGCGATGAGTGATTCGATGGTGAGAAGATGGGTCCGACAGTTCAATGGCGGGCGTCGTGATGTGCACGATGAAAAACGAAGTGGGGGTCCACCTTTGGTTACAGAAGAACTGGTTCGCGGGATTGATGACAAGATCCAGGAAAACCGTAGGTTTACAATTATTGCTCTCGCTATGGACTTCCCCCAAATTTCAGGGTTTCCAACTGGTTGAAGACAAAGGCGGCAGATTTCTATGAAGAAGGTATACAAAATCTCGTGTCACGCTATGACAAATGCCTGCAAAATTTCGGCAGTTACGTGGAAAAGTAGTTTAAGAGGTGTAGAATTTTGTGCAATAAAATTTTCTTCTAGATCTGTGTAAAATTTCATTTTATTACCAAACGGAACTTACTTTCTGGTCGCGCCTCGTATTTGCAACCAAAAGAACTGTTACTGTATGCACACACTGTATGAAAATACTGAAGATAAATCGATGTAAATCGTGACATTAGCTCTTGAATTTCTTATATCACCTGAGAAGACAATGAAGGATTAACATTACACAAAGGTTATTTTACACCAACAATTTTTATGAATCATCTTCAGGAGTATCCGTAGAAGGCCACTCAGCTAACTCCAGATAAAAGGCTTCGTGATCTTCAGGAATATACTGCATTAGTTGAGCCATATCTTTCAATTTCTTCACGTTGATTGCAACTTTGTAATTATACGCCATTTCTGCAGGCAACTTTGGTTTTGTCTGTAGTGAGTGTTGCAATGAAAAGCGATGTTTCATGAGACCATCAATATAAGACCCAACTTTTTCCTGGAAACATTTTACTGTGATGGAAGCTCATAAATGAGGACACTGTGAATTTATCTTTACTTTTCTGGCCGATATTCTTCCCATAACTGTCATCAGACAAACAAGATTGCTTATAAAATTTAGGCCACTAGTTTTTACGTGAATATTTTATGTCTTGGATGATGTCACTATGTATTCAACATATTCATACGAAGAATATATTCTGTCTTGTTTTCTTATCATTCGTTTGACACAAGTAAATGTATGATCACATGGTAAAAATGAATGACCACGCACAGGAAAATGCTGGAATACATCTTTGAATCTGCTGGAACTTATAAGGCAGTTCATTACCCTAACCACTGTGTTGTTATTTCATCTTAGAATAGGTGCAATTCAGTAACACTATCAGGAACCTCTGTGTTGATGTAATCAACCAAAAACGAACATACTTCGTTAGGTCCTTTGTGGTCAGTACCTTCGTGGTATAGATATAGCTTGGATTTGTTGCTCTTTAGGTCTGTAATACAGAATGTATTAACGTTAAGTTGTGAATAAAATGCTTCCTGTACTGGAATCTGCAGATTTTGCATATAATCGAAACATAATCCTACCACATGCTCATTTTCTGCGCACTTAACTGCATCCATCTTTAAATAGAATTTTTTGCTTCTTCTTTTATCTACCATGAGTTCTGCTACAGCTACACGCTTTGCAGTATCGTTCAATGACGGACTCTTAATTTTCACTGAAAGTGACTCACAAGAACAGCAAGTATCTATTTGGGGCCGCCCAAATCTTAAATTAAAACGCTCTTTGTAAACCCTTAAATAAATTCCACATGATACTTCAGTATGTGGATATAACTTCATGAACAGTTCGTACATAGTTTTTACAGACAATTCTGGATTTAAGTAATAAATTTCTTTGCTTGAATAATGTGATATTCTCGTAGGGAATGTTTTAATATGCTCCTCAATTTTTTGCGTTACCTCCTGTGATGTTGCGTTGGTTGAAGTAGCACATCCTCTTCTGTCACATGGGCGAACGTTATTTTTCACACAGTTACAAATTCGTCGCACACGATCATTTGTAATGCCAAAAACACTACAGAATGCCTTTTTGCACACTTCAACCAGCCCAGTTACCACATGATATCGATAATTTAGTGCTCTTGACTTAGGATGGCCATTGCTTTTTCGGGGTCTTCTGCATATCACATCTTCTTTTTCTATCAGTCCTGCAAGATAATGATCTTGAGAAACGTTTTATTGACATACAACAAAATATTTATATTGATGGAGTCAATGATCCATATGATATTTACGTACCAAGAAACTTAGCACTGATGGGACCCTACGACGAGTAAAAAATTCACACGTATGAGATTAATTAGCACAGTGTTTGAACTTACCCACAGTCAGGTCCTACTTTTCACAGCATCAATTTCTCTTCCACTGTGAATTACGTAAGCAATTCCTTTCGTTCTGGAAGCTTTTATGACATTTCTTTTATATAGCTCCGGTTGCGCACCTCTTCCTCGACATTGTGCACAGATAAACCAAAGTAACGTGTACTATTAACAATACTAAACCACAATGTATAGGTAGTTGTTACAACAATGCACACAGAAAAGACGCGGGTATATACAGGTGCTGCCATCTGGTATGCATTCTATTCACTTTGCGAAACCACGACCGAGTATGCATGCTTGTTGTTGCCGTTTCTTGCACAATAACAACTTGAGTAATGGACTCATGTTGTTACTGCAAAGAACATGAAAAACGGTATACCTGTAAAACCATTAATATGTGTAGGACATGTGTGATTTTTCCACAGATGCAGCATCTACATATCCTGAATGCTTTTCTGCATATATCTCATTTTTGCCAAAAAGTGGACAAGTGTTGTTTTTACAATAACTGATTCAGTTATTATAGAAAGGCAAAATTTACTTTCCAGGCCGAGAATCGAATCCGGTTCTCCTGCTTACTATTTTGAGTTTCATAATAATCGCACCCTGAATTTCAGCTCGTATACTCATTACAGGAGGTACATGGATGAGCTGTACATCGCTGCAGTCATTTAAATGTCAGCTGTTATTTGGTGTATCAATATTACGTTTAAGTTGAAAAGAGGGTAATATACGCGGTAATCTTTGAAGGAAAGCGTGCTGTTTTCTCTAGAATTTGTTTGGCGTGTGTTACTTTCGAGGTGTCACCTAAGTCAAACCGTAGTTAGCAGAATAATTTTCTTAATTATATTCATAATGGATGTGAGCTCGTAGTTGTATTACTTAATTATTTTATCAAACAAGTAGGCTCAACCACAGATATCGTGTAAAAACACTAAAATATGACGCGTTCCGAGGGTCAAGCCCTCATCATCACATCATCTGTACAAGAATCTTAAAACATGAAACCATAAAAATATAAAACGTAATAAAAGGAAACGTCGTTACTTCCCTTGTAACCGCGTCTACGAAGAAAGGTCCTCAGCATAATGTGCTACGTCAGAATTCAAACCAGACCCCAGCAATGGTGGCGCATAACACAACCGAAATGCACCGAGTCAACAACACGACCTCCAAATTACAAAGATCATCCACTAGCTAGTCGGTACATTCAAGTGTCACGAAATCATTTGCACAGTATGACAGAGATTGAAATTTGAAATAAACGACTTTTGTTATAACAGGTTCACAAAGTTTTTAAAAAAGCTGTATGTATTACCTTGAACTTGTTCATTTAATGAAGCGTCGCTTTTAGCGTTATTTATTATAATCTCCAGCTGTTCTAGCAGATCTAACTTTCTTCCGTTATCCTGTCTATGCAAAATCTTAAGGTCTTCTTCAATCCGCTTTAAAGGGAGGCCGGTTTCGCGGAGATGCGTAGTTACAGCGGACTTGTCAAAATTATTAAGTCGGAAGGCGTCCATATGTTCCTTGTACCTAGCTCTAAACGATCTACCGGTCTGACCAATGTAGTTGACATTACAACTATTACACTGTATCTTATAAACCCCTGCTTTGTCATATTTATCCGTCTCTTGGTTTAAGTTATTTCGTAATTTTCTTTGCACCTTTTAGAGCTGCTAAGTCCGGTGAACAACGTGGCCATTCCATTCGTTAATTTTCCTCACCTTCAAGCATGTTGTCCACCTGTGCAGCTCTGTGGGGACTAGTGTTACCGTCCACCGGAAGGAACCCTTTTATGGAAACAGCACATAGCACATGGAAAGATCGAAGGATATCGTCTCTATACGTCTGAACAGTCGAAGCGCCATTAGAGGTCCGTACGTCCGCCAATACTGACTCCTGCCCGCACCATTCGATCACCACCATGATATGGTGATGTTTTCTGGACGTAGGGCATTGTTCAGAATTCCACGTTCTGTCCAACATCCGTTAACACTTCAATCCTGATGTTCTTCCGACAAGTTAGTGCGGTCTAAACCATGCCAGGATTTTAACCCTCGAGCGGCAGAACAGGTGCAAATATAGTACCACTTGTCTTTAAATGCTCACTGTTGTCGCAATAATGGAGATGGCGTATTTCCGCTTTAGATACTCTTCAATTAAGACTTAACAGTGATGTCAGTGTAGGTTATGAGTTCCTCAAAAACGTTCAAACGTTTGTTAAGCTTATGGGACTCAACTACGGGGTCATCAGTCCCTAAACTTACAAACAACTTATGAACTACTTACGAACTAGGACGGCACAAATATCCATGCCCGAGGGGGGATTCGAACCCCCGACCGTAGTGGCCGTGCAGACCGTGACTGGAGCGCCTCAGTCCCCTCGGCCACCGCGGCCGGCTGTGAGTTCCTAGTGCACGGCTGTGTGCACCCATAAAAAGTTTTGTTAGGGAGTGTATCACTGGTAACAGATTTGCACCGCGCTGCCTGTCATGTAAGTAGATTTGAACTGTGTAGTGTTACGTCTAGTTTTCCTTGCAAATAGATTTGTGGCAGTTTCTACTAAATATTTATTGTATAAATTTTACCCTGCGTATTAGAATGCTCAAAAATTTTATTTTATTTCTTAAATATAAGTTTAACTCTCGATAAATTGTCCTCTAGTTTCTTCTGATTGGGCATGCTGAAGTTTCCGCCAATCTCATTTTTAAACCTTTTCAATCCTTACACAATCCGAAAATGAATGTTATTCTACTACATAATTTAATCTTCAGGTCTCGTAGACGTTGTATGGGTCTAACAGATGAAATAGACTTCTTTCGGCAAGTAATGAGGATCTTAGAGATTATTGTCTAGATTCCTTATCAGATCACGAACAGGATACTATTAATTATTCAAATGTAAATCCTAGTTCTGATCCCAAACAAGATTTCAGATGCAGTGGATCTGATACTGAAGACGGTACCACTCTGTGGAGTAAAGTGCCGTACAAGCAGCACTTCAAAACACTGAAAAAGATAAATCCCACTGACGTGTTTTACGGCCCACTTTAGATTTGTAGTTTTATAAGTTTTTGCAAACATTTTTGACAAAAATAATAATCTAAATAATAAAAAAATTAATTAATAAGACTGTTTGAAATCCTTTTAGAAAAAAAATGGATAGTGGCGGGTTGCGAACCACCGACCTTTAGCGTCATAGTCCAACGCCTTGCCGACTACGCTACGGCTATCTCTCAGAAGATGAGTCCTTTAATCTCATACTATTATATTGATGGCTGTTGTTAACTGATGCTAATATGGCATTTGTAGACAGTAGATTATCATTTATCGTACGAAGAACGACGTGTTTTTGTTAATTCTTCAGTGCGCCATTGCTCTGAAGTGACGACGTGTAAGTTACAATAAGAAAATCATCAAATACACAACGCAAGATGGTTTATGCCAGAGACAGTTCTGGGCGAGGAATGTCACGTGACATCTCCGAACGGCTGGTTTTCGTTAATTCAATGGGGGATGTCGAATCTCCGTTATTTTGTCTCAAACGATACGAGATATGCAAAAAAAACAAAAAAACCATAAGGGAGCTAAGTTGTAAAGAATTTTCTCCTCTACCAAATAGGTTATTCAATTTTCGTGTCAGATGAACAGTTCGTTTGCAATTACAGTTATATTTCAAACGGCTTTTTTTGTATTACTACCGTATTTTTCGTCCGAAAAATTTGAAAAAGGGAGATTATGGTCTCTGGTGGCCCAGAATCATGTCTGTAAAAGTTGGTGCTGATCGGTTGAACGGTTCGTCTTAAAAATAGGGAACACGTTACGGACAGACAGACGGACAGACATACATACATACATCCTAAAATCGCCGTTATTTTTGCAAATATCTTTGAAACGCTACGAGATATGAAAATAACATAAGAGAGCAAAGTTGTAGAGAATTTTCTCCTCTACAATTTAGGTTATTCAATTTTCGTATTAGATGAATAGTTAAGCCGTTATTTTCATTTAAATTTCGAGCTGCAAAAGACGATCGCAAACGCCCTCGTTTAGTGTTACTACCGTAACCTAAAGTGGGCCAGTTTCATAAAAATCTTCCCTGATTCAAAAGGGAACGCAAGAGACGTGTGGTCAGAGACACAAGCTGTCTCATCATGGCCGGTTGCGGTGGCCGAGGGAATTGAGGCGCTCCAGTCACGGTCTGCACGGTCACTACGGTCGGGGGTTCGAATCCCCCCTCGGGCATGGATATTTGTGACGTCCTTAGTCTTAGCTAGTTCATAAGTAGTTTGTAAGTTTAGGGACTGATGATCCCGTAGTTAAGTCCCATAAGCTATACAAACATTTTGTCTCATCATGATAGATGCTAATATGATTGATTAGGTAATTATGTGTACTAAGTTCAAAAATGTACAAATGTTTGTATAGCTTATGGGACTTAATTACGGGTCATCAGTCCCTAAACTTACAAACTACTTATGAACTAGCTAATCCTAAAGACGGCACAAATATCCATGCCCGAGGCGGGATTCGAACCCCCGACCGTAGTGGCCATGCAGACCATGACTGGAGCGCCTCAGTCCCCTCGGCCACCGCAGCCGGCGTACTAAGATCCACTTATCACAGAAAAAAGCTGACACTAATTACTTAAGAGACAGGAACTACAGGGAAGTAACGAAAGAGGAAATGATACTACTGCTGGGTCTATTATACATTATCATTGTTAACTTTCGGAATAATATTACATTTGTTATATTTATACACCGAAGGTAATTGATTTGCTAATTCAGATATTAACAAATGTGATATTTCTACCTGAGCATTGAACTATTTTTGTAATTACCATCACTTAGTAGCTATATACTAGGTTTGTAACTGGGAATACACAGTGGTAGCAAATCTGCACCGCGCTTTTGCTGAAGTTATGATAATTGGCGCTGCCGCCTAAGGGTTAATGGGCCACATACCATTGGCCTCCTAGCATAGAGGCCACTTTCCTGAAGGCGATTTCGGACTGTTAGTGCCAACATTGCGCGTCTTGCTGCTGCCTGGGTGGTGCGTAGCAGACGAGTTGCATTCAGCCTTCTGCCTCGACGGACTGGTAACCTGAGGTAATGGTCATCTGTTGCTGATGCTATCCGTGGAGCACTTGGCCTTACCTTCTTTTAGCGGTTCCTGTTGTCTGAAATCGCGTCCAGGTCCTGGAGATGACACTTTGCGGCAGTCCAACGGCTGCGACCTCGCCCCTCTGTGCCTGTCACGCTTCCCACCTTCCTGTGGCTCTGCATGCCACAGCTTCGGCTAGGTCACGTTATTGTTGCATTGCACTACCTGCTCACTACAGTATATGTTCAAATGTTTGTAGAACTTATGGGACTTAACTACGAGCCATCAGTCCCTAAGCTTACAAACTACTTATGAACTAGCTAATACTACGGACGGCACAAATATCCATGCCCGAGGGGGGACTCGAACCCCCGACTGTAGTGGATGTGCAGATCGTGACTGGAGCGCCTCAGTCCCCTCGGCCACCGCGGCCGGCTACAGTATATGAAACCAACTGCTGGTGTGATTAGTTTCGTAGTGTAATCGACACGTCAACAGCAACTCCCTCGGCAGCACCATTTTGTTACTACCGCTATCTGGGTTGCCGTAATGCCGCCTGTAGCCGAGCAGTAGTCGGGCTGTCTCTGTTGCAAAGCTGTAGCGCCACGTGACAAGTATCAACTGACTTTTAGTCGGATTGTAGCATTTCGGAATTTTGTGTGCCACCTTCTGTTTCAACGCATTATTGACTAAAAGAAACTCGTATTCGCAATTCACCTACGTCTTCTTTAATTCTCCCAAATAATTTGATCGAGTGTGGTTACTGCATCCCCTTTACCCTCGCCATCAGATTTACTGAATTATCTTCTAGCATTAAAGGAACAGCATCCTACCTTACTGTCATTAACTTCCCGATTGTAATTGTATTGAAATATTCACGTATTTCGCAGTTGGCTACGGTTTTTTTTCCGCAGTTGGATACGTTTTTAAGCTGCCAGGTTTTATGCAGCTTGTTACGTTAAAACGTTATATTGAAGAAAACTTTTATATTTTGCGTAATTAACAACAGCTCTGCCAATACATACATATAGTAATCGACTATGTCATCAGAGACTTTTTAAAGTCGACATTGGTCAGAGAGGGTTATTTCGTTTTTAGCTACCTCTGGTCATTTAGCATATCTTTGCTTCTCAGCCTTTTCCGTCGATAAAGACAATAAAATTAACTAGAGAGGAGCAAAGATATGCTAAATGACGCCGCGGTGGAGTAGCCGAGCGGTCTAAAGCGCCTCGCTGTGGAACACGCGATTGCTCGCCGTAGAGGTTCGAGTCCTCCCTGGGACATGAGTGTGTGTGTTTGTCCGTAGGTTAGTTTACCTAGGTTTAAGTAGTTTGTAAGCTACGGACTGATGACCACGCTGTTTGGTCCGATAGATTTAGAGACATTTGCTAAATGACCAGAGGTAGATAAAAACGAAAGAGTCTCTCTGACCACTGTTAACGTTAAAAAGACTCTGATAACTTACTCGATTATTATATGTATGTAAACATTTTTGGCAGAGCTGTTGCTAATTACGCAAAATATAAAAGTATTCTTTAATACAAAGTTTTAGCGTAACAATCTGTATAAAACCTGTCAGCTAAAAAACGTATCCAACTGCGAAATACGTGAATATTTCAATACATTTTATACAACAGTCACGCCAGATTTTAGCACATAACGTCCAAACATCGTAGACGTAAGTTATAAGGACAATTCATAACAATTTTTTTTATAAGATTACCTGACATAGTCGGGTTTGGAGGCGACCTGATACTTTTATAGTTTTCAAAATAAAAAGCCAAGATAGCACATAATTAATTTATTAAATGACGACCAGTTTTGGTGCACTGTGTCACCATCATCTGATCTCATATATGTTATAAGCTGGTCGTCTTGTTGAGTATTTTGTAAGCTGCCATGTTTCTAACTTGTGTATTTTTACATAGCGACTAAGTGCAATGCTGCACTTGTTATTTTATACCCATTTTTTTAACAAGATGACCAGCTTATAATTACGAGGCGCGTCAAGAAAGTAAGTTTTGTTTTGTTATATAAAACGAACGGGTACAGATACAGAAAAAATATTGACTTTACAAAAAATTACAACCGTTAAACTACTTTTCTACATAGCTTCCGAAATTTTGTAGGCAATTGTCATAGCATGTCACTAGGTTTTGTGTGCCTTTTTCATAGAATGTTGCCGCCTTTGTATTCAACCATGTGGTAACATGTTCTTTCAGCTCGTCATGATCGTTGAAGTGTTGTCCACCAAGGACTGATTTTAGGTGTAAGAAGAGGATTACTGTCAAAAGATTTTTTTCACGATAATGCCTGACCTCACACACCGAAATTGACCAAACAATTCTTACGAAAATTTCAATGGGACCTATTTGATGATCATCCATACAGCTCGGACCTCTCTCCTAGCGAGACTTTCATCTCTTTTTACACCTAATATCTGTCCTTGGTGGTCAACACTTCAACGATGATAAAGAGCTGTTACCACATGGTTGAATACACAGGCGGCAACCTTCTGTGAAGGATGGACGCAAAAACTTGTGGGACGCTGTGACAAGTGCCTACAAAATTTCGGCAGTTATGTGGAAAATTAGTTTAAGAGTTGTAGAATTTTGTGCAATAAAAATTTCTTCTGTATCTGTATACAATTTCATTTTATTACAAAACGGAACTTACTTTCTGGACGCGCCTCGTATATGAGACCAGATGATGGTGACGCAGTGTACCGAAACCGGTCGTCATTTAATAAATTATTGATGTGCGATCTTGGCTTTTTATTTTGAAAACTATAAAAAATTGTGTTTATTTTCGTATTATTTGATTTGTAATTAATTAATGTAATTCCTATATACGCAGGCGCTTGATGATGACAAAATGTTTAAACAGCTGTAGCGCTATTGAATAAAATGAAAGCGGTGGTCCGGAACTTTGATCACTACCTGCCTGTGTCGTATAAAATGTTTTGCCGGCCTGCAGCCTCTATCAGCGGCTTGTTTATCGCCTCGGTTCCCAGACCGCATTACCTGCAGCAGCGCGTGGCGGGATATCCCGTGGGAGGTCGCCAGCGCCGCGTTATTGGACGCAGGCTAACCCCCACCCCCTCCTGGGTCCCGCTCGCCCCAGATCCCCGGCAGGCAGCGGCGGGCACGCACCTCACACATCGCCCGTGGCTTGACTTGGCTCCCTTCCCTGCTCAGGCCACCCACACACGCCGGTCTGTCTGCGAGAGACTAGAGCACTGCTTTCCTCTACATCTACATGGGACACTCTACAAAACACATTTATGTCCCTGGCAGAGGGTTCATCGAACCACCATTATCCTACTTATCTCCCATTCCATTCTCGAATAGCGCGCGGGAAGAAAGAACACCTGAATCTCTCCGTTCGAGCTCTGAATTCTCGTATTTTACTCTGATGATCATTTCTACCTATGCAAGTGTGAGTCAACAATATATTTTCTCATTCGGAGGAGAATGTTGATGATTGGAGTTTCCTAAGTAGCCCACGCCGCAGCGATAAGCGCCGTTCTTGTAATGATTCACATCCCGGATGCTCTATCATTTCTGTAACGCTGTCTCCCCTGTATCGTGACAATACAAAACGAGCTACCCTTCTTTCGACTCTTTCGATGTCTCCGTCAAACCCACCTGATAGGGATCCCACACTGGGCAGCAATACTCCAAAAAAGGACGGACAAGTGTAGAGTATGCACTTTCTTTGGTAGTTCTGTTGCATCTTTTAAGGGTTCTGCCAATAAAACGAAATCTTCGGTTCGCCTTTCCCACGACATTATCTACGTGTTCTTTCCAATTTAAGCCTGAAAGTAATAGTAATTCCTAGGTATTTTGATTGATTTATCTTGTAAACAAAGTTTCACATATTTCTTTTCTTACTCATGTGGACGATTTCACACTTCTCATTATTTACAGTCAATTGCCAATTTTTACACCATAGTGATATTTTATTCAAATCATTCTGCAGTTGGTTTTGATCTTCAGATGATTGTACTAAACGGTAAATGATGGCGTGATCTGCAAACAACCTAAGAGAGCTACTTACATTTTCCCATAAATCGTTTATGTAAATAAGCAACAGCAGAGGACCAATAACACTACCCTGTAGAACGCCCGATATCACCTCTGTTTTAGTCGATGCCTTACCATCGATTACTACGAACTGTGTCCTCTCTGGCAGGAAATCCCCTATCCAATCGTAAATTTGGAGCGATATACCATAACCATCTCGTTCCTCTCACGATACTTTGGCTGGTATAGTATCACCAACCAGGGCAAATATACGTCTGCTAAAATTACACCAACCCGGCGCTCACTATTGCCGTCTCTCAGTAATCCGGCGCACATCCGAATTACGAACACAGCAATCAAGTATCGTGCGCATACTTAAACTATGCTTAGCGAAACAACACTATACAACCGTATTTCAAATTGCGACATTATTTACAGTTCTGTAATATGTCATCTGAAAGTACGTGATTAGAAGTATCCGTGCACCCCGAATAACACACGTATTCCATATTAGGTGCATCGTGCTCCCACCTACTACCAGGTACTCGATATCAGCGACGTTAGTAGGCAACATCGTGAGAGAGAAGACTGGGACGCTCAGCGGAATCCACGGGCTTGAACCGTGGTCAGGTGTTTGGGTGGCTCATGTTATTTCCAGACTCCTAAACATCCATAGGTTGGGGATGGGCTACCTTACGTAATATGTTTGCTAATCCTTCATGCTGAAAGGGATCGACAGATTTAAATGAAATTTGGTATGGTGATAGCTTGTACCATTCATTAATACATGGGCGACCTTTCGTAACCCCCCGTACCTGCGGATGGTACATTATAACTAATATCCAAATTGTGCATTTTCAACTTTTCCCGCGTATTGTATAATCCAATAAGTTTCGGGCATGCAGCCGCGCGAATTCAATTTCCTCCAATATTTCGGCCGAGTAACGTCCGGCCATCTTCGGGGTAAACCGCAAGACTGCCGACGAGGTGCCAGGCGCGGCCTTATATGCCCCAGCGCGGTGGTACTGCGCATGCGGGTCACAGATGTTGGTCGGCGGCAGACAGGTATGTACACTTACATGCGCGTGTCCCCGTGGTGGAAACAATCAGCTATTCGATTCGCCTATCGATGTATGCTCGGCGGCAGCAGTACTGTGACAACGTCTTTGCAATTTCATCACATTTAGAGCCGAGTTCCATGCCTTATCTAAATTAAAACCATTGTCTCTATTTATTAAGTTTTCTGCTAATCTAATTTCTATTGCTTCCTTGAAAATGGAATCCCAGAAGTTAGAGGTCGGTGTTAAACTTCTCACGTCACTATAGTTCATGGAGTGACCTGTACTGATACAATGTTCTGCCACAGCTGACGTGTGTGTCTTCGGTGTTCAATGCACCTTTCATGAACAGTGCGAGCTGTCTGACCTATATAAGAATTTTCACAGTTTTCACAGGGAATCTGATATACACCTGCCTTACGAAGTAACAAGTCATCCTACACAGGACCGAGTAGGGCTGCAATTTTCAAAGGAGGTCGGAAGACCACTTTGACATTATGTTTTTCAAGTACTCGGCTGATCTTCGACGAAAGAGCACCCATGTAAGGCAAAAACGCTATTGATTTGAAGACATTGCTTTCTTCGTCTTGTGGCTGACGTATTTGCATATTAGGTTTCACGTTGAATGCCCTACGGATTTGTGGCTCGGTATATCCATTTGCTTTGAAAATCTTTCAGTGTTTGAGTTTCTCCTGTAATTTGTCACTATCGGATATACGATGTGCCCTGTGCACCAAAGTCTTCGCAAGCAATAGGCGTTCTCAAGACTTTGGTGCAAAGTGCAGACAAGTGTGAAAATTACAGAACTATCGGTTTAATAAGTCATGGTTGCAAAATACCGACACAAATTATTTACAGACGAATTGAAGAACTTGTGGAATCCGACCTCGGGGAAGACCAGTTTGGATTTAGGAGAAATGTAGGAACACGGTAGGCAATACTCACATTGCGAGGTCGGGGGTTCGAATCCCCCATCGGGCATGGATATTTGTGCTATAGTGACCGAAGACCGGACTGGGTCGGGAGCGACCAGCGACGACCGACCGATCAAGCGTCGCCGCTAACGATTGAAACACTCCACGAAACCACAGAGACGACAATAACAACAACTAATCGAAAACAAAGATCAGAACGCAAGCCAAATCGGAACCGTCACAGAGCAGAGTACGAAGCCAGATAACCACTAAATATCGAAGGTAAACGGAGCGCAGTCAACACAAGACTGAGGAGCGAGCTGTGGCTCCGGCCCTATATAGTGCGGCTCTCTGCGCAGATGACCGGCGCGGTAGGCGCGCCACGGCGTGCAGCGCTCTAGTGGCGATGGCAGCGCTAGACGGTTGTGCCTAACGGCTGTTGTCATAGTCCATGTGGTCTGGCGGGCTGTCAAACATATCATTCCGGGATACCAGATGAGCCGTCTTTAGTATAAGGTAGTTCGTAAGTAGTTTGTAAGTTTAGGGACTGATGACCCCGTAGTTAATTCCCATAAGCTTAACAAACATTTGAACATTTTTTTCACATTGCGACTTATTTTAGAAGATAGGCTAAGGAGAGGGAAATCTACGTTTTTAGCGTTTGTCGATTTGGAGAAAGCTTTTGACAATGTCGACTGGAATACACTCTTTCAAATCCTGAAGGTAGCAGGGGTAAAATATAGGGAGCGAAGAGTTATATTCAACCTATACAAAAACCAGACAGCGGTTATTAGAGTCAAAGGGCAAGAAAGGGTCGCAGAGGTTGGGAAGGGAGTAAGACAGGGTTGTAGCCTTTCCCCAATGTTGTTCAATCTGTACATTGAGCAGGCAGTGAAGGAATGGAAGGAGAAATTTGGAGAGGGCATTAAAGTGCAGGGAGAAGGAATAAAAACATTGCGTTTTGCCGATGACGTAGTAATTTTGTCAGAGACTGCGAAGGATCTGGAAGAGCAGTTGAATGGAATGGACAGTGTCTTGAAAGGAAGATATAAGATGAACATAAACAAATTTAAAACGAAGGTAATGGAATGGAATGTCAGAAAATCAGGCGATGCTGAAGGAATTAGATTAGGTAATGAGACAATGAAAGTAGTAGATGAAATTTGTTATTTGAGTAGCAAGATAACTTGTGGTGGTAAAAGTAGGGAAGATATAAAATTCAGAATGGCTGTGGGAAGAAAAGCGTTTCTAAAGAAGCGAAACTTGTTGACATACAATATTAATTTAAGTGTAAGGAAGTCCTTTCTGGAAGCATTTGTCTGGAATGTAGCATTGTATGGGAGTGAAACGTGGACGATAAGGAGTTCAGACAAAAGATGATAGAAGCTTTTGAAATGTGTTGCTACAGACGAATTATGAAAATTAGATGGGTAGATCACTTAACTAATGAAGAGGTGCTTAACTGAATCGGGGAGAAAAGGAGTTTCTGGCATATCCTGACTTAGAGAAGGGATAGATTGGTTGGACACATTCTGAGACATCAAGGAATTGTCAACTTAGCGTTAGAAGGAAGTGTGTGGGTAAAAATTGTAGAGGGAGACCGAGGGAGGAATACAGGAAGCAGATTCAAAAGGATGTAGGTTGCCGAACGTATTGTCAGATGAAGAGACTTGCACAGGACAGCGTGGAGAGCTGCAGCAAACCAGTCTTCGGACTGAAGACCACAACAACTTTACGTCTTTCGTGATCCACTGGAAACATAATGAAATGAAATGAGAATATGACATTTTTGGCTGGCAAGTCTTTTTAGTTGACACCATTTTGGCGACTTGCATGTCGATTCTGATGAAAATTATAACACACAAGAGCCAGTACTCTGTCGGGAATCGAATACGCCCCCCCCCCCTACGTCGTAGTCAGCGACGTTGACTTCTGAGCTACGGTGGCACACACTGGAAACGTCAAGCAAAAACCACGAAACCCCCTCGCTGCACCGTTACACTAATTCGGAGCTGTACAGCCTACTGAGTTGAAAGCGTACTCAGTGCTCTAGTAGTGTAGGTGAGGCAACGCCCGTGCCCCAGTGGATACAACGGTTCCCGTTAGATCACGAAGTTAAATACTGTCGGACGTGGCTAGCACTCGGATGGCTAACCGTCCAGGTCTGCCGAGCGCTGTTGGCAACCGGGGTGCACTCAGGCCTTGTGAGGCCAAAATGAGGAGTTGCTTGATTGAGAAGTAGCGGCTCCAGTTTGGAAAACCAACACACCAGCCAAGACTGCGGGGCGCTGACCATGCCCCATCTGCACCGCATCCGGTTACGTGGAGGATGACAAGGCGGCCAGTCAGTACCTGATAGGTCTTTTGGGGCCTGTATGGGACGGAGAGTTAGTGTAGGTGGAATCGCCATTTGTCTGACCATATCTACTTCAGCCATCGTTGCTTCCTTCATAGCTGGTGATTTGCACCAAATACAAGCCGTTGGATCTGATGTCTTTGTGTTAATAGTCGACTACCATAATCAATCTATTCCATGTTTCTACGGATTCACCAGTAACGGACGTGCCTGTCACATTTTGTGTTGAACTAAGCCGTGTTTTGTTGTTGTACTGTTTCCCTATGGTCAATAAGGACGATCCCTCTTGGATGTGGCCGCTTGTTGCCAGGTAGTTCGCCTCTTATTGACTGTACCACATCATTCATTAATTTATTATGGATGCCGAATTCCTCCACCATCAAAAGTCCTATTCGTCGTCCAAATCCTGCCGGCATGGCGGGTCCACCCCTGGTATATAGTTATTCTATAAAATAGTGCAGTTATTATCGCAGAAGACTTTTGATACCCTACAGTTTTTACCTGTAACTGTTTCACTGACCGATCGCCAGGTGCAACCCGGACAAGCTCCGCTACATCGGTTCGCGTTGGCGACGAGCTCCAGAGGCAGGAATTGGGGGCGCCGGCAAACGCATCAGCGTGGCATGGCGCGGCACTTAAACTGATTTGCAGCTGATGGCGGAGGAACGCTCTGCAGCCGAAACGCTGCCCACGGCTGTCGCCGTCGCCCGCCAATCACTGCCGGAGGGGTGGGGGGAGGCGTGGCCGGCGCCCTTGGTGGGGGAAGCTGTGGTGGGGTGGGGAGCGGGCGGACGGGTTGAGGAAGGGAAAAAGCGAAAGCGAAAGCGCGGCGAACGCGGTCGACAGTCGATAATTGCGACGCCAGCCGGGGGGCCCGTGGGCGCCTCGCCGAGCTCTGCCTCTTTGCCAGACGGGGAGGCGTGCCGTCGCCCAAGACGTACACTCACGCAGAAAACAGTCTATCAAAACAACTTTCATCTCCGTTATTGGAAAAAAAAGTTCGTAAATCTATGGGACTTAGCTACTGTAGTTATCAGTCCTTAGGCTTAGAAACTACTAGAGAGAGAGAGAGAGAGAGAGAGAGAGAGAGAGAGAGAGAGAGAGAGAGAGATAGAGAGAGACACACATATATATTTCTCAGATAGACACAGCTTATTGTAAGTAATGTTCATTGATGTCTTCATAATCTTGTGCTTGATCTTCTGCATGGATGATCCTACCATTCTTGCAGCCTGACAAGGCAGGTTCATATAAAATGATTTCCATTCCACGGTGTGAGGCAATCAGTGAGAATAAATATTCCTTCAGTCTTGATTGCAAATTGTTTTATTAATTAATGACGCGTTTCGTCCTTTAGCAGGGCATCTTCAGATTATCTGCGTGACAGAATTTACACAAAATTACAAGGCGGAATTACAAACGAGTATAATGGTACATGGGCTTGTTTTGTGTTAAGAAGATAGTATAAATGGTAAACAAAGCTTACAATGCGTTCTCTTTTGTGTGACACCTAAGTTCTTTTGCGGTGTGTCTATGTTTTTGGAATTTTGGCTTTTTCTATAGCCCTACAAATGCTCGGATAACAACGAATTACAGTTGAAACATATTCGGTAAAAACATGAGAAACATGAAACCGATTTTTAAGATTAATAGAAGCTGTGGTCTCTGAAGAGGCCTTGCTAAAGGGCGAAAGGCGTCATTAAATAAGGAATAAAAAATTTGCAATCAAGACGGTTTTTTACTGAAGGAATACGAAAACAATGTTTCTGGCCAGGGAGAAAGACCGTGATAAATGACATGCCACACAAGCCTAACACAGTCAGCTGTCACAATGAACTGTTTTTTAGAACCAAGAAGGAATTCAGAATATAAAGACAACACGCTTGAAACGTGGGGAAGACGCCAGTTCACGAGTCTCATCTCGGCCCACAGAAAATTTCCACCGGGGACTTAGAGGCGTGGTCGTTAAAACGGCGATCAGCTATTGGATGACATTGCAAAACCAACCCACCAATCACAGAGCCACAGAGACGAAAAATTCGAGGAGAAGCAGCAGCTGTAGAGCGATGGGGACTTCGTGAGAAACCAACGATGGAAGACACTTGGTCTGTCGCCGGAGAAGCGAAGAGACATGCAGGCAACTCCTGCCTGGGCAGACGCGGGACTCTGGCATCTTCGCTGGGCGTAAGGCTCCTATAAACCCGAGCTGAACTGAGCGCCATTTTTCCCCCAAGCTGTAGGAGTTGCCACGTTCCGGACGAAGCTAACGCGTTACCTCGCGTTTCGTTCAACCCGCTCACACTCGCAAACTACCCACTGTATGAAAGTGGAATTTTCATCAATGATTCGTGACGAACTACACTACATTTCATTTTAGTTTCATTTGCGGTAATAGTTTATTAAGAAGATATACTGACAGTTTACGAACATGCACTTTGTGACTACGTTACGGAATTTTCAGCATGCGAGGGACTTTTTTTTTTCTGTTGAAGTTAGGTGAACACATTTAGGGAATGAAATGTTCAAAATACATCAAATTTTCATCCTCTCCAAACAGAAACTCTGGGAGAAATGTATAACTTGAGATAATGTGAGTTAAATATGAAGCACTGGAATCCGCTCGCACGTCTAGTAATTCCTCATCTTCAGTATTAGAGGTAATAATTTGGTTGTTACTGCCTAACATCCATACTTGAAGATTCTTGTACTGACTGACTTCTTAACCCATTAAATTTAATAGTTGCAAACTAATACAAGGTAAGTGCTGTGTCTCTATGTGATATTCAATTTCAATTTTTCAGTTATATGGAAAGGACATTGTAAATATCGCAATACAGAGTAGATCGTTATGTGAGGAATTGAGAACAAGTCAGTTCGTAAGGCAGTGAAGAGACTCTTGGTATTGGTCATTTTCTAGTATTCTCGCATAAAATTCACATTAGACCTCGTAACTTTCATTCGGTTACTGCTTGGTGTTAAACAGAAGGAAATGTAACTCGTATCATTTTTTGAAAACAGAGTATTATCTCTGAAACACGATGGACAACAAGCAAATAAATAACTATTTGTGACTTATAAAGGAATACGTGTACACCTATTAATAAATCACTAACTTTACTTTTTCATTCAAAAAATCTACATTTACTTGAATATCGTGACAGTTAATGTACTTTTGTGTAGTAACTATATTGCTAAATATGCTCCTCTTTGCATGTTATCATTTGCAAAATATCATGTTGATACCTCTAGCCGTGTATGAGACACGCTATATTTCATTCTGGCCTTATCGCCGTCGGAAATGAGTTCGCGGCATAAAATAAATTTTAATGACATGGATGAATGGTAAAGATCTCCTCCTAAGTCTAAAATAAATTACAACACGTTAGGAAAATTTCATCCGCGGCAACATATGGTGTAACATGCACTAAACGGAATTTCATAGCAGCCCCTATTTTTCATTGCAAACATTTCCTAACCTAGCGCAGTCTCTTATTTCAAAGCCAGTATCTTACTATGACTATTAACGAAATGATGCGCATTTCGTCACAATGCTGACATATATAGATTTAAGTAGCGAAAAAATTAATTTCTTTCCACAAGTTAGTTTTTGCATAATCGCTTGTGAAAGATGGCTGGACGTGCGTCTGCATGCTGTTAGTGCAGCGCGATTCCAACCCCTTCCATGTTCATATCTGAGTCCTGTCCATGTCCAGTTGTAAAGTGTGCAATGTGTCTGGTGCTTTTTTAAAATTTTTTTATATAAAAACAAGGGTAACGGAAACTGGCAGGGGCGATAATAATATGTGGTGGGGATGTGAATTAAATTGA
Source organism: Locusta migratoria (assembly GCA_026315105.1). NCBI lineage: Eukaryota > Metazoa > Arthropoda > Insecta > Orthoptera > Acrididae > Locusta > Locusta migratoria. Next base: position 307,386,803 of record CM048751.1, read on the forward strand.
AATGAGAGACAGGAGCGGCTGACCCTGAATTAACAACTGTGATAATAAATCATTATATTAAAATTATTTTATTGATAGAATGTGGCCCTGATTCAATACTAATTGACAATCTCTCTTGCACTTCCTGTAAGCGGCATAAAATGTAAATTAATAATTTCTCCCCACCAAAAATCTAATAAGCCAGCAAGGATCTGACAACTATTAATGTTAGAAAAACATCCTTCCTTTTGTAACAATACGTTTATTATTATCGTTAAGCAGAAAAAAGTATCACAATGAAAATCCAATACAAAACACAAACTACATTGAACATCTAAGTTTACAATTACCATCAAATATGAAAGAATAATCTAAATGATTATGACGTTACACTGATCATTATGAAACTTTAATTTAACACCGAAAAAAAACCTTATCATGAATTAAATACAGTATTCGTAAGGGAATAATTGAACCGGAATACCAGTGCAGGGTTGATTTTTCTAACTACACAATCCCACTACTATGCAGAACATGATGCAACGACTATTTGTTGCTGAAGAACGCTTTGCCATCCATTACCAAACTGACGACTTGCGTGTGAAGGCGCTGCGCTGCAGTGGCGTGGGCGCAGGGCGGCGGTAAGCTGAAAATTTCCGCGAACACGAAATAAAAACACACTCCGTTACTCGGAAGCTGTACTCCCTCCTGTCAGCCTCTGTGTGCTCGGCAGTACACAGCGCCTACGATCTCAAGCAGTTCTGCCAAGTCAGAGCCACTTCAGTTAGCGTAGACAAGTACGCACAAGTACTGAAGGCCTAGATGACTCCAGAAGTTGAGTATATCGTAACTAGTACCTCGGTGCATTAGTATTGGTTGGCTGACCTTATCCAAACTGAAAACAAGGACTTTCAGCTCAAGTACAAATCTCAGTGTGTACCCTGATGCTTATACAAGTTCACCCATCCACGTATCGGCTAAATAAGCAAAATCTCCGAGTCCGTCCACTAAGAGAACAGGGCGCGAGCAGACGCGTACGTACTCCAGCGGAGCAAAGCACGAAGTCCACAATACCCGTCTGCCTTGCAATAGCATGCGAGAACCCGTTTTTTTTTTTCTTTTTTTTTTTCAGGAAACCAATCAGCATCGTGTTCTCAAACTCTGGCCAGCATAATTTCACTAAACGACCGCCGATTTCGAAAAGCTGGCGTTTTGAACATCAGCCAGACAGAAAAATACATGCACTGGTCACTTTACATCATTACACGAACGATAAACACAGTTAATACAGATGAGAGATGGGCTGCCATCTCCCACAGTCAAAGCGAACCTGAGAACTTATTGTTTCGCAAGTCATTTTATAAATAAAACTCACATTCATGTATGTGGTAATACTATGTGTAAACGGTTTAGTTCTCAAAGCAATCCCTTGAATCAAATGTCCCTACCAGCCTAGTTCCATAATAAATTATTATATTTTTATTTTTATTTTATTGCACCGTGGGAGTTATTCAGGGAGATCCTGATCGGTTAGCCGTGTTGTCCAACGCACCGTTTCCAAGATGGGGAGACGTACCGCCCCCGGTTCGAATCCGCTCGGCTGATTAACGAAGGGGGTCGGAGTGCCGGCCAGCCTGGATGGGGTTTTTAGGCGGTTTTCCACACCCTCCTAGGTGAATACTGGGCTGGTCCCCAAGTCCCGCCTCAGTTACACGATTCACAAACATTTCGTAACACTTTACACTTTCACACACACAACACAGTATACGCAGACATTTAGGAATCATATTTCCTCCTGGGGGGCATGGAGTGACAGCAAGAAAGGCATCCGGCCACCCCGTAAATATTAACACATGCCAGATCCACGTTTAACTCAGTGCTGACTCTGCTTGTGCGGGAAAAGGGCCAAAGACAAAGAAGAAAGAGTTATTCAGGGAGAGGTTTGAATTACCACAACATGCATGTTTTTGACAGCTAATATACCTTGTTCACTCAGTCAAATATGATTTCTGTAATTTTAAATCACGTTCGGCAATACCTTTAGAATGAGTTCAGTTTTTGATGAAGTAAATTGACAACATTGTGATAAAAGTTAATGCAGCCGGTCACAACGTCAGCAAGAAATTTGCCGTTAGCTACATCGATGAGGTTTTTTTTTCCCGAAAGTATATCTCTAAATCGATCATTTTGCTACTGAGCGCGCATATTTTCATTTACATTTAATGCATCCACGTGTTTCCACAAAATGGAAGGCTTTAAACACACATTATGGTCATCAGCTCAGCACTACATCGATTTGATTGATCCGCAGATCTTGCATGGATCAGTGTAATGCCTGCAACAATTTTTTGTACCATCGTGTATTCATCAGTTCACGAAATTCATGCAATGTACGAAATCTTATGTACGTAGTGATCTTCCTCTTGTTTTCAAGATCAGATGTGCGAAATTTCCTCAAGATCAGAATAAAAGTGCATATTGGTCGTTGTGTCCCTTAAAAAGTACCTTCTACCCGCTCACCATACGAATTATTACGTAGACCTTCATGTTTTCACGGTCAAGTGTGCAAAATTTCATCAGTACCGGAAAAGAACCGTATATTTTGTGGAAGTCTGTATCGTAAGTGAAGTACCCTCCGCCATGCATCATACGAAAATTTACGGAGACAGCGTTCTTCCTGATTCTATCGCAGTCGGATGAACGGTATAACATCGCATAAAATACTTATCTAACCCGACGTGGCAACGTCCATACAAAATTAAAAGTTTTTTTTTTTTTTTTTTTTTTTTTTTTTTTTTTTTTTGCCTCACCCATCGGACTGAAAGTAGCCAGAGACCCACTCATTCACATACACAAAATGTCACCAAAATCGGTCCAGTGGTTTAGGAGTTCAGTTACATGCACTTGTAGACAAGTTGGAATGGGTAAAAAAAAGCTGTTACGTTGTTCCGCATGTTTCCTACAACTTTTCCAACAATTCTCATAATAAAAACAATCCTCAGAATTCGACGAATATTTGAAAAAAAATTATGGAATTTGGCCAGCCGTTCTAGAGTTTTGTTTTTACTGACACATTCAGCGATTCAGTTTTATTTATAAGATACAGGTATTTATAATTAATTTAACACCTTAATAAAGTTTATTATTTTAGGTTAAAATTTTAAGTGAAGAAATCAAATTAATCGGAATTGTTTTTTGGGTACGTCGAGTGAAGAATGGAAAGAAACGAGGCACATTACTATTAACTGAGCGAAAACAGAAAAATCATCGAGGTGTAAAATTGCAGCCTGTGGACTTTATTCGCTGGATTTAACTAATAAATAGCGAATCAAGTTTCGTAATTATTGAAATTTCCGCCAGCGCTCCACTGCCTAGAGGTATTCCAGCGATTCAGAGCCGTATTGCAGAAAACGAAACTCGGTGCGCTCATATTGGCCAACGATGTATTTATACGCTTTACGTATTTTATTGTGGGACCATCGGATGGCGTTTTTGTGAAACGTAAATAACGACCAGCGTGCCGATTTTACGATTTGAAGCTTTTTGTTTTACATTTTAATTAGAATTTGCTGAATGACGGAACAAAGTTATTTGTAGCGTATGATGTCCACGAAACGAACGTCGCAGTGTGTGTGTGTGTGTGTGTGTGTGTGTGAGAGAGAGAGAGAGAGAGAGAGAGAGAGAGAGAGAGAGAGAGCCCCTAAGGTGCGCCCACTCGCCGCCATTTTTCTGTTCAGTATTGCGCATCGGATACAATTTTTTTTCTTTCGGCAGTTATATGAATATTGTCGAGTCCGGTGGTCTTGGGGTAAAGCGCTTGACTGGAAACTGAAGATTCGCGGGTTCGAAATCCGGTCGGGCCTTGGATTTTTTTCAGTCTGCGCTTTAACCCATCCTTCACATCCCAACGATGTGAGGAGTCGCCAGAAACGACACATGCTTCGGATTCCACGTTAAGCTGTAGGTCCCCTTTCCCCGGTTGGATAACTGGGGTAGGCTAGGGACAGGCAAGTCGCCGAAGTGGCGTCTAATTGAAAGACTTGCGCCAGGCCAATGAGCCACACGAAATTATTATATGATGTTTACACTCAGTTTCCAGGTTTTATTTAGTTTCTCTTTCAGCCTTCTCGGTTATCAGATTTGGTTAGTTTTCAAAGTCATCGTCAGATGCTGCGCTGTGAATTTATGTATAGGCCTACAAATGAACTATCAATTTTTAACACGCTTCTGAAATATATATATATATGAAACAAGTTTTTGAGATAGTTTTGGAACACGCTATATTTTTCGTACTTGTTTACTGAGACAGTGAGAAGCCTCCAACAAGTGGCGATCGCGTGCACCTCAACGCCGCCCTACCACCAGACAACTGAATATTTTCAATGACGTCTGCCTTCTAGTCACCGATCTGTACCAAAACTGATTTCATTTAAGCTCATTTTCCTTATTACATACGGGTACTACGTTTATTTCATGTATATTTTGGTCGGCAGGCATTCGATCGCAATTATATCCCCCCTCCAATCACCTCTCCCGCTCCCGGCGGCACATCACAGCCATCGGTCAGGTTGTTGTTGTTATTGTTGTCGAGCTCTCCAATCCGGAGACTGGTTTGATGCAGCTCTCCACAATACCTTATTCTGAGGAAGCAAAATGTTCAAATGTTTATAAATCTATCGGACTCAACTGCTGGGTTATTAGTTCGTAGCTTTGAAACTAATTAAACTAAGGTAAACTAACCTAAGTACAACACACACACACACACACACACACACATATGCCCGAGAGGGGACTCGAACCCCCGACGGCGAATGGCCTCGCGCACCTCGGTCTCCCTTTGCGATTTTTTCCTCACACACTTCCCTCCAAAGCTAAATTCACGATTCCTTGAGGTCTAAGAATGTGTCCTACCAATCAATCCCTTCTTTCAGTCGAGGTATGCCAGAAATTCCTTTTTTCCCCAATTCCGTTCAGTACCACCTCATTAGTTACACGATCAACCCACCTTATCATAAGCATTATTCTGTAGCACCACATTTCAAAAGCCTCTATCCTCATTCTGTCCACACTGTTTATCGTCAAAGTTTCACTCCCATACATGGCAACACTCCACACAAATGCTTTCAGAAAGGACTTCCTTACGCTTAAATTAATATTCTATGTTAACAAATTTCTCTTTTACATAAACGCTTTTCTTCTAATTGCCATTCCGTATTTTATATCCCATGTCGGGCGACCATCATTTGTTAGTTTTGCTAGTTTACTGCTCTAGTAATAAAACTCATCTACCACCTTTATTGTTTCATTACCTAATCTACTCCTTTCAGCATCGCCTGATTTTCGTAGACTGTATTCCATTACCCTCGTTTTGCTCTTGTTAATGTTCATCTTTTACGCACCTTTCAACAAACTGTCCATTCCGTTCAGTTGCTCTTCCAGGTCCATTGCTGTCTCTATGTGATGTTAAGTCATGTTTAACATTCTTGATTATTGTGAGCGATACATTAATGTATATCCAATGTATTTGAAATATATTGCTATATTACTAAAAAAAACTATTGTATTTGGCGATGAAATGTATATGCTGAGAGCTGAAACCATATTATTCAGTGTAACACGATAGTCCTTGGGAGGGTGGAGACGGGGCTATAGCTCCCGTAGGTCCACCCTCCCCCTTGGCTCCGCCACTGGAAACAGCCACTTCCTTCCGCTTCGAAGCCATTTCTCTCACTACCCGGAAGCGCAATGCTGGTAGGGAGCAGATCGAAATTGGTCACAGTAAAGTATCAGAGTGTGGGGCCGGCGGCCTCTTTGTTCTCTGCGGTGCCGATATAACAGCGGTAGTGTTCGGTGCTCCGTACTACAGTAATAACTCTGTACCACACACGCTGGCGAAGAAAATAAAACGATCCGGATAATCCTGAAGTCAGAGTAAGTGGGGGCGGACCATTCATAACACGGACGTGGGGTGTTCACAGGAACGTACGTAAGATTTCGATTAAAAAAATTACAATAAACAGGGCATTTAATGTTTCATTAATTCATTTACATACAATTTTAATCACTAGGGTACACCGATAATTATCTGTAACTGACAAATCAATAACAGATTAGATTAGACAAGATTAGTACTTGTTCCCTAGATCATATATACGACATTTCGTAATAATATGGAACGTGTCAGTTTAGTAAATGTTGTATATATAGGACAATCAATATTTTAAGGATTTTTATTTACATTTTTATTTCTTTTATTTATTTATTTATTTACTTTAAAGTTTTATCTAATAATTCATCTACATTGTTGAAGGAGTTGCCATTCAGAAATTCCATTAATTTCTTTTTAAATACTAGCTGGCTATCTGTCAGACTTTTGATGCTATTTGCTAAGTGACCGAAGACTTTTGTGGCAGCATAATCACTCCTTTCTGTGCCAAAGTTAGATTTAACCTTTAATAGTGAATATAACCCTTTCTCCTAGTGTTGTAGCTATGCACAGTGGTATTAATTTTGAATTGGGTCGGATTGTTTATAACAAATTTCATGAGTGAATACATATATTGTGAAGCTACAGTGAAGATTCCTAGATACATAAATAAATCTCTGCAGGATGCTCTTGGGTGAGCTCCAGCAATTATTCTGATTACACGCTTTTGTGCAATGAATACTTGTTTACTCAGTGTTGAATGCCCCAGAAAATGATCCCAGCCGGCCGCGGTGGCCGAGAGGACTAAGGTGCTCCAGTCACGGTCTGCACGGCCACTTCGGTCGGGGGTCAGAATCCCCCCCCCCTCGGGCATGGATATTTGTGCCGTCATTAGGATTAACTAGTTCATAAGTAGTTTGTAAGTTCAGGGACTGATGACCCCGTAGTTAAGTCCTATAAGCTATACAAACATTTGAACATTTTTGAATATGATTCCATATGAAAGCAGTGAATGAAAATAGGCATAGTAAGCTAATTTACTGAGATGTATACCACCAAATTTTGAAATGACCCTGATAGCATAAGTAGCTGAAGTCAAACGTGTCAGCAGATCTTCAATGTGTTTCTTTCAATGCAAACACCTAAAAATTTTAAATATTCTACCTTAGCTACAGATTTATGTTAAAAGTCTAAATTTATTAATGGTGTTATGCCATTTACTGTATGAAACTGTATATACTGCGTTTTATTAAAGTTTAATGAGAGTCCATTTGTAGAGAACCACGTAATAACTTTCTGAGAGATATCATTTACAATTTCATCAGTTAATTTCTGCTTGTCAGGCGTGACAGATATAGCTGTATCAATAGCAAAAAGAACTAGCTTAGCATCTTCGTGAATGTAACATGGCAAGTCATTAATATATATTAAGAACAGCAAAGGACCCAAGACCGAACCTTGTAGGACTCCATTTTTGATAACTCCCAAGTTAGAGCAATTAATTGTTTCATCTGTATCATGTGAACTAATAATTTCAACTTTCTGCACTCTCTCAGTTAAGTATGATTTAAACCATTTGTGCACTGTACCACTCATATCACAATACTTAAGCTTATCTAGAACAATCCCATGACTTACACAATCAAAAGCCATTGAGAGATCACAAAAAATCCCACATGCCGATGTCCCGTTATTCTAAGCATTTGATATTTCATCACTGAAGGTATACATAGCATTTTCAGTTGAAAAGCTGTTTTGGAAAAAAAAACCTGACATTTTGTTAGAACTTTATTTTTACTAATATGTCAAGCAGCTAGAGAACACACAACTTTTTCAAACATTTTGGACAAAGCTGTCAGATGTGAGATTGGGCGGTATTTGTTGACATCAGACGTATCCTCTTTTTTATGCAAAGGTTTAACGGTAGCGTATTTCAGTCTATGCGGGAAAATAACCTGCTTTAAAGAGCTATTACATATATGGCTGAGAATCCTACTTATCTCTTGGGAACAAGCTTTTAATACCCTGCTGGAAATGCCATCAATTCCATATGACCTTTTCCTCTTGAGATAGTTTATTATTTTCCTAATTTCTGAAGGAGAGGTGGGTGGAATTCCAGTTGTATCAAATGTGGAATGGTTTGGGTATGTTCTTATACATACTATTCTTTAAATTAATCAAATAAAAAAGCTCTAACCATTTTCAAATTATGGTGTGCTACTAACAGACAAAGCAGCAGACATATTTCTATTACATAAAACAATCATTCATGTCAAAAGTCTAGAGAAAAATGACATTTCAGCACTGAACATTTTCAGCATCATTTGTAGTTGTGAATTGATACATGTACTGCAGATGTTTTTCACTTGGTTTAAACGCATAAATTGGTTACACTTGCAACACAGCGACCTCTGTGGTGTTGTTGAAAAGGAAGATGCCGTTTCTTCACCAGCACCGTCGTCAGATTGTTAACTTCAAATTACATGATCGTTTCCTTCGCTCAGTTATTCTCTTCATTGTCAGCTGTCCCCTCAAATTTTGGAAATTCCTCCAGCAGTCGTTTTAGCTGCTCCTCATATGACATTATCATGTGGACTGCTAAATACAAAAGTCGCACCACTAGGCGGGTGGGGTGTCATAAGCACCCCAGCGTTTAAAGCTTGTTGTGTACAGTGATGCATACTTTAAGAAACACGAGCAATGGTTTAGCAACAATGTACATTCCTTTAAAAGAAGGTAAGTAGCCGCTCTACAGTGTGACCAACATGCTTCACTGAATACCAGTAAACTGTTACAACTGAGGTGCTGTGAACACCCCACATTCCCAATTAAAGGTTAAGCGCACAATGCAGAGCTGTAAAGTTTTGTTTTCTATTCCGTAAAAATGCTGCTGAAACTGTCTTACACGGTTACTGGCTATCGGAAAAACTCTAGTGAAAGAGTTCTTTGCTTCTTTTAAAAATGGCGATATGTTGACTTATATGAAGCCTCGTTCTGGACGTTCATAAACTGCCAGAGTCGACGAAGATATTTAAAAAAATCGTGAACTTTCCACAGACTGTCGACAGAGAATTGATCCACAGTCAGAAATTAGTGGGTTATGCTGCAGCTCAGTACAGTGAATTCTAAAGGAGGATTTGGGAACGAAAAGGGTGGCTGTTCAGTTTGTTATTCGGTTCCTACTCAAAATAAACATCGAGTTGAAGAAATCGTGTTTTGAAAACATGGGCTTTAAACTGATGCAGTTTATTTGCCAAAGGTCCAAGTTGATGACGTGTCTTGCTATGGTTGCGACGAAGAAACAAAGCAGCAGGCTGGGCAATGGAAGACGTCATCGATCCCCCGTCCAAAAATATGTCAAGTCAAATGAAGCATGATTTTCTTTTTTCATGACAATATCAAGACCGTCAATCACACCTTTTATATGTATGTTTTAAGAAGATTGCGCAACAGTGTTCGTCAAAAAAGACCCGATTTATGACAGACAGGAGGCGTATTCTTCCACCACGACAACGCACTTACCCACACAGCTTTTCCTGTTGAATAGTTTTCGCATATAAATGGAATTTCTTGTTTCTAATCATGAATTTGACCACGAAAGGACGCCGATTTGGAAACATTGATGGAGTCAAAAAAAGAAAAGAAAAGAAAAAAAAAACAACGTGGCACCAGCTGTGAGCTATTTCTGAAGATTACAAAAAATGTACCGAACAGTGGAAGCATGGTGTCACAACAATGTTAGTTAGTTGTAGTTCAGAGTATTTTGTAGGGGATAATGTTCTTGCTAACATATTATTAGGCGCTATAGTTTTTGTGGTACCCAAACGTAACGACCTATCTAGACAATGTTAAATTGGCTATATAAATGCCTCGTTTCCTCAGGAACTGTTGAATATATAAATATGGTGTTGTTGACACATGTTCTCGCATATTTTGTGACTGTGTTGCTGTGCAATAATTTTAAAATAACAATTGGAAAGAGGGTTTTTTTTTTCGAAACATATCGTTTTTGGTGTAAATTTTCCAATTTTAATTTCTTGAATTTTAACTATTACTCTAAATACTACTAAAGTAGTGCTACCACATCATTGTACTACATACATTATCTGGTATATAATTCATTGATGTAGATTCAGAAGTTTCCGAGGAAAAGTAGCATTTATACAGAAAAATGTCATTTTGAGAAAATTGCGTTCAAAGAAAAACATTTAATATACAGCCAACTGATACATAAAAATTACGTTAGAATCCTCCTGGATGGTAGTCCTCATCTCCTCCTCCAACGTCCTCACTCAGTACTGGCCCGCTTCTCTTGGATCTGGCTTCTTTTGACATATTGTTTGTTTCAGTCTCTGCCTTCATAATTCGTAGTTGGTCCAAGCCCATCACAATTTTAGTTGTGTTGTAACCTTTATACATTCCAAGACATTCCAAAACCTGTAGACTTCCAGAATAGCCATTATTAAAAGTAGAAGCAGCATCAAAAACACCCAGTCACGATGAAGATAGTAATTTTGGTGTAGTCATGATAGTTTCCACCACAGGAAACAGAGAAACTGAAACACGGCTAGTGGACAACTGTGGTTTTCAAACACAAACGAATGTACAGTTCAAAGATTTTACTGCGAATACCGCTAGTGTAGGCAACTTAGGAAATGGACAGTTGTCTACAAAACAAAAGAAAACCACAGCCTTCCATATGAATAGTTCGTACAAGAAGGGCAATGAAAGTTACATAATTCGAAAGATTGTTTGTAGTAGATTTCACGAATATAAATATTATGTGTGCATTTAGCCATTAAAAGTGGTAAAAGGAAGTAGAAAGTTTCCTATGTACAGCTTGGATCAAGTTCTACATTCTCCAAAAATCAGCTCACTGATTGGCTATTCGCCTCGACCAAAGACGCTGTAATGCAGTGCACCTTGTGACGATACTGCTTGCCCTCTCATCTCAATGTTATTGTATGATACCGTCTGCGTCGGACTCGGAATCGTGTGGTTCAATAGTGATACATGTTGCGTGTGAAGCTACAAACGAAATAGCCAGTCTAGGAATCAATGATACTGTGATCAAAACAAGTGATAGATTTCATTAATTAAGAGATTCATATATTTTCTTTCCAGACAGTTCTATAAACAATAGTTTTGTCATTGTATGTTATTTCAATAAATAGACAGACGAATGGTAAAAACTTTTGTGAAAAACAAAAAGAAATAAAAATAAATAGCATTGTATATATGTTAGGCTCGTAAACAAGTTGTGTAGACCAGCTAATTGTGTAATCAATGAAATAGTCGAGATTTGAATATTGTTATTCTTTGTATATATTGACTGACGTAAGATTTGGAGTATATTTTCAGAATGGACAAGATTTTTGATAGTTCAATTTATGTTAGGATCATGTATGATGTACTCATTAACAAATTAATTGACATTTAACATCGCACTTTGTTGTCAGCAGAAAGACCGGAAATTTCGTCTTAAAAATACCTGCGCCATCTAAAATTATTGTAGGCATAGTTTTAATTTTATATTGTGATTATTTTTGTGTACATAAAATGTTTTACTTGTGTGCTTGGTAATTGTAAATCAGTATATTCAATTGTTACTAACAATGCGTAATGTAATGCCATTATTGCCGATGTTATATATTTGCCTCACCGCCTTGCATGGGGGGGGGGGTTCGAGTTTCGTCTTTTGTCGAGTACTTTGGAATCTATGTCAGTCTGTGTTGTTGTGGTAATTTGTGTACGTTATTGTAATGTTTTCGTGGAGAACCAGTTTGATTTAAATTAAAGAAGAAGTGAAAAATTGTACATATAGAGTATTTATTTCTATCACGACGCCCCAGGAGAATAATGTTGCAGGGAGCAGAACCCCTATACATCGGAATGTTGAAAAGATGAGTATCATGTGTGAAAGTGGTAGAATGAACTGTAATTACTTAAAATTTATTAAAATGTTATAACCTGCAGTAGTAAAATAACGTATTAAAACAAATGAGTATCGAAACATGAAGTGCTCCCAACTCATTTTCTCGTGCCGTTCAAATGCTTCATTTTCGCAGTGATGAAGAGTGGTTAAAGGAAATGCATGTTTTCAGATGAATGCCGATATAAAGGATGATGCGCCGGGAGAGGCACCTAGCGGTGCTCGGGTGGAACTACGAAGTCGAGAATGCCGATATAAATGATGATGCGTCGGGAGAGGCATGTAGCGGTGTACGGGTGGAACTACGAAGTCGACATGTTGTCAACTCTGGAATTTTGAATATCGCAGTATCGAAATAACATTATATCTTGGCGTTGTATAAATATACGAACACCGAAATTGTAGTTCCATTTCAAATATTAGGCTAATGAAAGTTATGAAATTCGAAAATGGCATGAGAAGTATATACTTTCGTTTTTATTTGTCGTTATTGTGTCAGGCATTTTCCTTAACACGTAAAAGATACCGTTTCATACCTCCTAGTGCCGGTTAAATTTTACCACTGTGCCGGCCGCGGTGGCCGAGGTGACTGAGGCGCTCCAGTCACGGTCAGCACTGCCACTACGGTCGGGGGTTCGAATCCCCCCTCGGGCATGGATATTTGTGCCGTCCTAGTTCGTAAGTAGTTCATAAGTAGTTTGTAAGTTTAGGGACTGATGACCCCGTAGTTAAGTCCCATAAGCTTAACAAACATTTTTTTTGAAATTTTACCAAATATCCCAGTGGCCTCCTATGATGATGTTGGCAACAGATGTTGAGTAGTGAGAATCCTATGAGTCTTCATTTTAGCCAATCGCTTGACAACGCTGATGTTTTCTCATGGAATCTTCGCTTTACGAGGACAATTATTTTTTTTCTGAGCGGACGAGAGTACATACAAGAACCTGCCAACCGTAAAGCAGGAACAGCATTATTTGTTTACTTCATGGTCTGTACGATACACTAATAGAGTCATTCTATGTGGTTCGAACAAATGGGCAAAGATTTTCTATCGTGTTGTTGATGTTGCCAACATAATCACGCGAGGCCGCCGACATGATACGTAAAATTTTACCTCCAGTGGCCATTGTAAACACAATTGGTCGATTTTCGACCACAGGCAATACTATTAATAAAAATCTTCTCAGGTTACAAGCCGCATCATGTGGTTTACTGCCCACGACCTTTCAACAGAGAACTCGTCTGACATTGTCAAGTGGATGACTGTCGTTTCGCGGCCGCTGCCGTGCCTATATAGCCGCGCCGCCGCCAGTGACGTCACTGGTGTCCAGTTCCATGACCATATAAGGCAAAGTTTTGGTCGCGCGTACGCCGCGACCGCTTCAACTCCGCAATTACGGGATCCCAAGCCGTACTGAGCTGCAAGCCGCCGTCTCTATTGAGGGTGTTTTCTGAAATTTTGATCTCTACTGCCTCATTTATTACGCTGTCGCAGAAGCTGTTGGTCCGTTTAATAATAGATCTATCGTTGAAAGCAATTCGGTGTCCGTTTTCTAAAGCATGTTCCACCACAGCTGATTTATAAAATTCCGTGTGAGTGTGGGCAGTTTTATGTCGGCCAGACTGTTCGCACTATTGAACAGCGACGCACAGAACACGAGCGGTGCTTTCGATGACGCTATCCCGAAAAATCAGCTGTGGTGGAACATGCTTTAGAAAACGGACACCGAATTGCTTTCGACGAGACATCTATTATTAAACGGACCAACAGCTTCTGCGACAGCGTAATAAACGAGGCAGTAGAGATAAAAATTTCAGAAAACATCCTCAATAAAGACGGCGGCTTGCAGCTCACTACGGCTTGGGATCCCGTAGTTGCGGAGTTGAAGCGGGCGCGGCGTACGCGCGACCAAAACATTGCCATATATGGTCACGGAACTGAGCACCAGTGACGTCACTGGTGGCGGCGCGGCTATATAAGCACGGCAGCGGCCGCGAAAGGACAGTCATCCACTTGACAATGGCAGAGGAGTTCTCTGTCGAAAGCTCGTGGGCAGTAAACCACATGACGCGGCTTGTAACCACAGAAGATTTCATTAATGTATATCGCCGCGAAAACAAGCACTCATATACAGGCAATACTAGTTTCAATAAAACCGACACCAAATTAAGCATAATATCTAGTTTCGTAGGCTTTCCCGGCGAAATAGTTCTTCATAGTTTCTTCGGGTTTGCTGCCGGATTTTGAAGTCAAACTGACCCAATATTTCGGCGGTACACCTGTCCGCCATCCTCAGGGGAATCGCTGCTGCTGGACTCGCCGACAATTGATGCCGAGGGCATGGAACGCCGTCCTATATAGGCCTGCGAGTGGTGAAGGCGCATGCGCGGCCTGCCACAGGTACTGCACACAGACAGGTCTTGCGGCGGCGCCGGTGGCGGAAAGGCGGTGCTCTCGATATATCGCAGTCATGGGTTGTCTTCCAGCAATCTGGTGGGTTGCACAAAAGATCGATGTTTTTTCATATTTGATAAAACCGGGTTCTACGCCCTGCTAAGCGGAAAACCCTTGTCTCTATTAATTAAATTTTCTGACAGCCTGATTTCAATGGACTCTTTATAAACATTGTCCCAAAAACCGGACGTGCTGGCCACAATAAGAGTTTCATCGAACAACATCCTATATCCCTCGTTTAGACAATGTTCCGCAACTGCTGATTTTTCGGGCTGTAGAAGCCTGATGTGACGGCGATGTTCTACACATCTGGCATGAACAGTGCGGATCGACCTGCCAATGTACGCCTTCCCACACTCGCATGGAATCCTGCACACACCCTGTTTTTTAAGGCCCAAGTCGTCTTTAACGGATCCTAAAAGTGTCCTGATCTTGGGTGGTGGACGGAACACACTCTGGATGTTAAATTTCCTTAGGATTCTGCTAATTTAGGGAGATATACGGAATAAAAGCAACAGATCTGTCTTCCTCTTCATGTACTTCCCGGGATGGTCCAAACTGCATAGCTCGAAGAATCTGCTTCTCGGAGTATCCATTTTCCTTAAACACAGAAGTCAAGTGTGAAAGTTCCTGTTGTAGGCTGTATCCATCGGAAACTGCATAAGCTCTGCGTACCAGAGTCTTAAGGACGCCACTGCGTTGGTGTGGTGGGTGGCAGCTTCTGACTTCAAAATCCGGCAGCAAACCCGAAGAAACTATAAGCACAATATCGATATTTTCATAATTTACGTAAAAGTAAAAATTTGACAATGTGGAGTTTTGTCATTTTGGACGGGCCGACTGCCGTTAAGTGCACGGTGTGTGTAGACGTCAACATGACAGCAGAGTGCTGAGCTGTCTGCGGCCTTTTTCCCTTGGTGCCAACGCGATGCCCTCAGTGCTGTGGACACACGCATACACACGCACACGCACACTTACGCAGTAACGCACTGTGCGTGCAGCTGGTGCCGGCGCGCCGCCAGCCACTTTATGGAGATGTCTTTCTGGTCCGGGCCTCGTGTGCGGCGCGATCAATAGCCCAGCCTCCCGCCGAACTAAAACTCCGGACCCACTGCCTCCTGGAGGCTGCTCGCCGTCAATCAAAGTGTTAATACGAGGGCACTAAAATGGGAGTATCGGTTTTTAATATTAACCTTCGAGCAGGCGCGCCTATTTTCGTAACACGGGCGGGCGCACGGTGTACGTATGTATTCCAAAGCTGTCAGTACGCTACCAAGGGAAACGTGTATGAGCTAAGGCGTAGTTTAATTTTAGTTTACTTTAACAATACAATACATTAAACTTAAATTGCACCGCTAATTTACTGTTTGATTAAACAAATAAGACAACTTTCATATCACTTTATTGTCGCAGCTGACTTATGAATTGGTCCTTCATGTTATTTTCCACAATATACTTCCATATTACTAGTTAAAAAATCTATATGCCGACTTCGCTGGTTTGTTTGGAATATACTGGACAAAAGAACAGCGACCACTGAAACCTTGCAGCTTTTCATCTACTGTCACAAATTGTCCTACTTGTAAGCGTTCAAGCGGTTTTTCTCAGAGTCATCCAATATTTGATACGTTGCTTGCAGTGGCCATTTTGAGCATCAGCTGAATTGTATTTCACTATAATGTTTTTAAAGTAAACGCCTTTTGCTATTGCAAATGAAGGGTTCTATTTTTATATTTATAAGTCACCCATACGCGTTTCGCCTTTCTCTCAAGCTATCATCAGTGGGTCTCCTGAAATATTTACATGTTTCTGTTTACACATAAAGGTTAGGTTTCTTACATATGTACAAAACATTTCATTTCTGATTTAAAACAGTTCGTTGTTTGCTATAAAATGGTGTACTTACAGCACTTGCTAATCCACGTCAGTTTCTTTCTGGCAACCAGGTCGAAATGCTACACTGTTTTCTGAAACGCATTGCAGTTTTCTGGTTCCACTGTCACCTGCTACCATGCTGTGTCCACTGTTGTTTGTTTTGTAGTGTTACCAACCTTAGCTTATTTGAAATTCAACTGTTTCATTGAAAGGGTGTTGAAGGTATCTTTGTGTGCTTTAATATACTTCAAATCAAAAAATATCTTGAATTACACACTTTCTAAACTATCTTACCCGGTACTTCAGCGCTCAGTCTATCTCCACACCAGATTTTATCACAATGGATTCAGTGGTTTATGTAATGATTTACAGCCAAATTGGTTCAGCCGTTCTCGGTTTTTAGCGAGACTAACGAACAGCAATTCATTTTTATCTTTGACATATCATATACAGGTTCAGATCGTGTAAAGCGAACTTTACTATTTCAAAGTATATTTCTGAACTCACCCAAGACAACAACCAAGTCATTTCTTTCCACGTGTTAAATCTAAATTTTCCTCGCAATTTTTCCATTTTTTATCCTTCTTTAAACATTCCCTGAACTACCACGAATATGACATGAAACTTATCCTGGACATGTGTGCGTGATTTGCCCATTCTTTCCGCCCACTATCGAGCCGATACTTAGACTATCTGATGATGCCTTTATAAAGGTACTGGGTCTAAAACACGTATGATTTAAAATTAATATGGTTTACATTAATAGGTAAGTGATACGAAGTTCACCGGGTCTTCTAGTTTGAGGATAGAAAATCCTTATTACACTTCATTATTATTATGTCTAAAAACTTACCTTTAAAATTATGCACAGAATGACAAACATAGATCATTTCTGCATTGTATTAGGCATAATACAAAGATACTGTCCCATTCCTCAACTGGGAGGAATCTGGTTGTGGTGTCGCACAAGTACAAAGTGCGCGCCACCTACTTTCGCCGCGCGCCGCCATGCACGCACGGCGCGGCGTTCTCACGACGACAGCCACGAGCGCCCTCTGCGAACTCCGCTCGTGGCCACCGCTGAATGACTTGCCACTTCGGACTGAGATAGCAACGAGTTAGGACCTTCGTAATCAGATAGGCACGAGTGAAGACTTTGCTACTGTACAGGCACTAGGCAGGCCTCTAACAACTATGTATCAACATTCTGCAGTACAATGTAAAAGTTAAGTATTGTTACATTCCGTGCAATATATATATCTTTCTAATTTACTCTAGTGTTTGTAGTTTCTGGCTGCTCCCCCTCCGTACCTGCACCGGCGTGCTGTCTTTGTTACTGTGTCGGTCTCGTTCCACTCGGCCACCGACACCGACGACGAGGCTGGGACACAAAAGCGGCGACGAAGTTGGGACACAAAACTGGTGAACATAGTTAAAACCATTATGAAGATATGTGTACCTAATGTTCTGAAAATGTAGTTTCGAGAAAATGAGAGAAGAATGTTCACAGTGTGTTCGACTCACCGTATGCCTCTTTCAGAACATGCCACTTGCATAAATCTGCTGATCAGCTGCTTCTTTATCCTCTGCAGACTTTTTCAGCAGTCTTTTGCTTACTCTGGACTCTTTAGTGGTGGATTCCGGAGCCCTTTCAGCTTCAACCAGTAGCTGACGATCTACGGCAGTCAGATGGTTGAATGCCTAATTTGTCGATTACTTTAGTCCTACTAATTACACCATCGTTGAAACAGATAACAGCATCCAACAAACACTGTTTTCAGTACTCGTTCCTACACGCAGCTGTTGAAACTCTTATTAGCATTTTGTGTAGACATTTGCTAAGTAATTTTTTATCTGCTAGATGCCTGCATATTGGCTTTTTTGTTTCCAAGACTGTGGCAGGCGTGGAATGTTTGTGGTGATATTCCTTGCCTCAAGCATCAGCGTGGCCGGTGTGCAGACATTTGTTCAAAGAGCGTTTAACACTATAATAACTATTTAAAAGTAAATAAACGGGACATGTGTCTTTCAGATGGAGGCAGAAACAATTTTCGATTTTTCAGTAATTTCCACGTCCAGATCCCATGAATTTAACGTATCGTGAAATCGCCTTCGACGGACGTTCCTGTTTAAATGTTTCATACTGGGCAACCACAACGCCACGACCGCTATGTCGACTGTTTTGTCAGCAAGTGTGAGGAAGAGCACATACAGGAGGTTGACAGTATTAATTTCCTTGGATTACAATTTGATGATAAATTCAGTTGGGAGGAGCACTTCGCAGAACGTAACAAATCAGTATTTGCAGTTCTAGTCGTAACAGATGTAGACGACATAAGAATAAATATGCTTCCATACTTTCCTTACTTTGATTCCGTAATTTCATACTCTGTTTTTCTAGCGGCACTACACGCGATCCTGTGGCCGATAGAGCAAATGCAGCATGTTATTGGCACACGGTTTCTTCTGTGCTCCGAATCTCTCAGTGCGCTGCAATCTTTACGAAATTTGTATCCAGCTGAGAAGAAGGTTGAGCTCATACCTGGCATACTGTACTCTCTGCAGCAGCGGGGGAAGCAAGTGACGTTCTGTTAGCCCTTTTCCCACATGTGACTATTTGACATGAGAAGGGAATTAGGTTCTAAGTTCCATTAGATTGATAACTTCAACAGACAGCAGAATTGCGGTTTAAAAAAATGTGACTCCTACACTGTTGGCAGTACTGTGTAAGCGGCAGTTACATTAAACATGATATTCCTTCTCTACCAAGTATAGGTTAGGTTGAACCACAATAAAGTCAGGGAGGGTGATGTGTAGAAAAATGTTCAAATGATTGTAAATGTATGGGACACAACTGCTTCGTTATTAGTCCCTAGCTTACAAACTACTTAAACTACGGTAAACTAACTTAAGGACAACACGTACACCCATGCCCGAGAGAGGAATCGAACTCCTGACGGGGAACGTGCGTGCGCACCGCGGCATGGCGCCTCAGTGGGCACGGTTAATCCGCCGCGGCTTGACACTTAGAAACTCTATACTAGTTATTTCATGTCCTTGACTAGAAAAATAAATCTATAAATATAAAAATGAATGTATGTCCTTCATGCGTTCATAAACCATTCATTCGTTTACAATGACACTTTGGTGAACTGCTCACCGTATGCCTACGAAGGTGCTTGATCCATAAACAAAAGACGATGACACATAGCTCAGGAGATATGACGTCATAAATAATGAGAGGCCACCGCGTGAGAATAGCCAGATTTACGAGTTATTTATGCAAATTTCCTCCTAAACCACTGGACCGATTTCAACTAAATTTGGTACACATCTTCCTTACCGTGAGGTACATATAGTGTAATGGTAAGAACTAAACACGACACATGGTTCACGACATATAAGGTCATAAACAATAGGAGTTGCAACAAACTGTCACATAATGCGACGAGAATTTATGAATACAGTATATGAAAACGATACTACTTAGTGTAGTGACTAACGCGGTTCAAGTTTTCACTACAATTTATTTATGTCAAAGAAAGGACACTCTGGGTTCGTTAAACAGTGAAACGAAATTCTTCTATGGAGACAGAAATCCGAAAACCAAACACAGATTATAATCTGGTAGATCAAAGGCACAGTCTAGTGACAGTTCAGTTCAGTTCGTCACTCGCAATACACCAGGTAAACATCCCAGCCGCTTCCTCCCGGGCGGCCGTCGGCGAAGTCGATAGAAGCCGGCGATCTTACGTAGTGGAGACGCTCCTAGGCGGTAGGCGGCGGGAGCGAACACACCGACACTGGCTCATCGGCAGCTTTTTTGTGATTTTAATTCCCCTAAAAAGGGGCGGACCGGCAGTCCCTTAAATTTGTGCCCGGCCGCTCATCGGCTTTTTTTTTTTCCCTTTATTGTGTTTTCACCCCAGCGATTACACCAGTAGGCTGGCAGCAGCTCCAGAGGCTGCTCTTCAGCCGAGAGAATAAAATACATGGATGAGATGAAAATTAAAATACAAGACAGGCGAAAAAACAACGGAGGAACAATGACATATACATGGTGACAATGCGAGGTACAAACAGTTGACAGGTGAACAAAAACCAGATTTAGTCAGTTAAAAATGAGGAGCCACGGCGACCTAAAAAGCACATGTTGGACGACAAGAACACAGGACGGCGAGTACACGGAGACACTAATTAAAATACACGATGCGACACTTGTCTGGTTGCGGTGGACGCAGTTAAAAAACACACACTTCACTGTAGCACAACACACAACACTTGACGTAGCACTTTTAAAACTGTCGGTCCAGGACCCCAAGGGGGGGGGGGGCAGCAAAGCGTGGGGGAGAGGAAAAAACGGCGGGGAAAGGGGGGCGGCAGGGAGGAGCCGTGGGGACTCCAGGGCAGGGAGGGGAGGGGGGAGAGCGGGCACTTTATCTATGGGTGGGGGATCAGAGCTGGTAGGACGGGCATATGTCGGAACGGAGGACGTCATCAGGGAGGGGGAAGCGGCGGAAATTACCCTGGGAGAGGACATGGCGGGTGTGGAGATGAAGGGAAGGGGGTATAACGCGGTAGAGGCGTCGCAGAGGCCCAGGGTCGGTGAGGATGGGGTGGACCAGGGGGTTGCGGGAGTCTATTTTACGGGTGGTATAGAGGATACGGATATGCTGGAGATATTCAAGGAGGTGGGGAAACGGGATCAGGTCACACAGGATCCGCGTGGGAGATGGGAGCCGGATGCGGTAGGCGAGGCGGAGGGCGTGGCGCTCGAGGACTTGGAGGGTTTTATAGTAGGATGTGGGAGCGGAGATCCAGGCGGGATGGAAGCTGCAAAGGACAGGACGCATGAGGGAGCGGTAGGTGTAGAGGATGGTGGAGGGGCTGAGACCCCACGTCAGGCCGGTGAGGAGTTTTAGGCGGGAGAGGGCTTTCTGTCGGCAGTGCGGAGGTGGGGGGTCCAGGAAAGGTTACGGTCGAGGGTTAGGCCAAGGTACTTCAGGGTGGGGATGTGGCGGATCCGCTCATCGGCTGGAGAGCCGGGCTTAAGTAGAGACCTGGAGCCAATCAGAAGGCTGACGGAAGGATACTCGGTTCACAGAGCCACCTGTAAGAAATAGTCCCTATTACTTGTGTTTGTTTTGAAGTTACTGTTTGTGTCTGTTCTGGTCGTCTGGCAGGCGCTGGTTGGTCTCGCGCCGCCTGCCCAGTTGCGCTGCCCGCTTGACAGTGCTGTTGTGAGGGATGCCGGCTGCCAGGCGTTTGGCCGGCGGCATCAGAGCACTTAGCGACTTACAACAAACTTTCAAAATAATATCAAACCTTTATTGAACTATTTCTCGCTGACAACCATAGCAAAATTATGAAAGGAAAACATATCCTCGCTTACTACTTTTCTCCTGTTCATGGACTAAAACTACGGCATTCGGTATAACGTTAAGATTTATAATTTCTACACTACAAATTGTAGCCGCAGTATACACATATATGTTTTAATGTACCTTCTAAATTGTATCACAGTACGACACGTAGTTCATGACATATAAGGACATAAGCAGTAACGTTCATGGAAAACCGCCCCATCATGCACCAAATTTTAATCTATTACTTCTTCACTACAAATTGTATTCCCAAGAGATTTTACTGACATACAGCACTTATACAAATGAATATATACCTGAAAAATTATAAATTGTACAATATATAATTCAATAAATATGAGATCGTACGAATTTTATATGTCGTTGGTTTTTTGACTGCTATCTCTCTTTGCTTGGACAAATAACAAGAAACATTATTTATACTACAATTGTGATGTAAATTAATGTATGAAGGTTACATATCATTTATATTTTGATTACTATTTGGATATTGTACTTATAATTTTATACATTATGCAAAACAGTGTTATTTTTATATATATTATCCGATGAATATAACATGATTTTATAAAAAAAAAAAAAAAAAAAAAAAAATAGAGAGAGAGAGAGAGAGAGAGAGATGGACAGAGATAGAAGGGATAGGAGAAGTACTAACTCGAGTCGTGAATAAATAAATACCCAGGCAACGCCGAGTTTTCGGCTAGTAATAAAATAAAGCAGAGGAAAACATCTGGAAACTATTGCTGAGGCGTAATGGAACAACCTAATGGCGGCTTCCATGTTTCACTTTCTATCCTGAGTTTTATGAACCCTGTACAGTGTGCTAACCACCGTCAGGCAACTGTCGACTGGCAGGGACGTCAGAACCTGTAGAAGTAGTGCGATCAGCTTTCTGAGGCGTCGCAGCAGGCAGCAGGCAGCAGCGGTATCCCAGCAATCGCCTCAGGTGTCCAGCTGACTCTGCAGCCCAGGGCAGCGGCCTCAAGACTGGTAACCAACACAGCCTCTACCTGCTTCACGACAAAGGCCAGTTCCAGTCACAACAAGTGCAGTCCTCAAACATCTATATAAAGTTATTTACTCGAACCAACGGTAAGGAACAACTACGCGTGAATAAAGCCATTCAAAAACTGAAAACACGAACGAAATTTAAAAAAAATGAGTAGGCCTAGTAAGAAAAACACAGGTCAGGTGGACTATTTCAAAGCAACGGAAATAATATGTTCTCGCTGTCGTGTCCTACATAGGAAAGAGGTAGCAAGGTCAGTCTGCATATCCCGAGCGGAAAAGAGTGACTGCAGAGAGGCAGTACAGGCATCTACTAGAGATGCGGATTTCGGGACTCGAGAGGATACTTGTTTAGGAAACTTTATGGAACTCCTAGGTACCTTGTATTGAATTTATTGTATCCCATTCTAAGTCTACTACACTGGGGTTAGTTATTTTAAAAAACCAAGAAGTAGAAATCGTTTGCCACAACAGAAGCCAGTAATTACGTTCCATAGCAGCAGCCCCTAGACAGACGCACTCCCCGCGAGAAACAGACTGTCGTGGAGCACGCCGAGGCCGACGGCGATAGTCACAGGTTGGTGCTCGACTCGTCTGACTGAGAACTCCCCTCTTGATCCAAAAACCGGGCGTTTTAACGGCCGGTGTGGGCGCACTTCTTTTCCCCACTTTCCGACAGTTAACAATTTCCTATTGGTCGCTGCTAGGTTCAATCAATCTAAATTGTGGCTTGCCCTCTCTCTGAGTCCTCTAGCGAACCATGTTTCAGCCCTGTCCCTTCTGCCTGTTTGTGCACTAACAAACTCCATATTTGGTAGCAACATTGTTCAGCTGAAAGTAAAACGTCACGACGCTACCCAATATGGGTAACAACAACAATGATTTACGTCAGTTGGCTACGCCTTAGGCCACGCCTTAGGGGATCTGCTAACTTGCAGTTTTTCGTCTTTATTCTCTCACTCTAGCCTCGTGAAACCACTGACGTCGCTGTTCCCAAGTGACTGGTAACAACTCTGCTACGTACATTAAAACGTGCCTGTTGGCCACCAAGTACAAATGTAACGTCTTACAACAGCGTCTAGACGCTATATGAAGTTACTCCGATCTTCTCTGAAAGGTAGCCTTTACCCTGGGACAGTGGCTGAGGGCATCAGCAGTTCGCTAGGAGATTTCTTTAGTGCCTACATCCCGGAAGATATACTTGTCTGTTTTAGCCTGTTATCTGCAATGGTCTCTATTTCTCAGCCTGGAGTGCGTCCCTGTGGCTCACACAGCCTCTCAACAATTCCAACTGTAAAATCAATATATGACATCGCCTGTGAACTGCAGAAACTGAAAATTTCAACAGTATGTATACCTGTAAATATTCTGCAAAGTTATTACTGACAAAGGCTTGCTAATGTGTTTTTAACTTGATGATGAGCGCGGGGAAAGGTTGCTATTACACATCTTCCAAGTAAAGGCTGACATTCTTAATCGGTTAAGTGGAATACTTGAAGATACAAATATCCATCTTTAGAACACATTTCTATTAAAACATTTCGTCAATCTACATAGTTGAGCCCTCTCCCGTTCCAATATTCGTAGCTGTGATATGTGTGTAATACACATGAATATATTAGTGAAAGTCGTATTAATTATGATATACGCGTACGTTTCTTAATTAATGTGGCAGTTGTACATCTCATGATGAAGAAAGTCCTCCAGTATGGTAAATGTAGACTATATCAGGTTACTTTCCATGGTTTGCACTCCACGACTGTGATATGTTTCCAATACTCTGAGCATTGTCAGCCATCAGTCTACCTTATTTAAAATTCTTTATTGGCAAATCATGATTTCGGCCAGTAACTGGCCATTATCAATGCATGTGTTTAACTGTAGATGTTATTAATGTGGAAAAACTCACACCTCGCCAAGATGATGTTTGTAAAGCATATGGGACTTTACTACGGGGTCATCAGTCCCTAAACTTACAAACTACTTACGAACTAGGATGGCACAAATATCCATGCCCGAGAGGGAATTCGAACCCCCGAGCGTATTGGCCGTGCAGACCACGCCAAGAATAACAACTCAACATACTTGTTGTCATACTTGGCGAGGTGTGAGTTTTTCCACATTAATAACATCTACACATGCATTGATAAAGGCCAGTTACTGGCCAAAATCGTGATTTGCCAATAAAGAATTTAAAAAAAAGATCGACTGATAGCTGAAAATTCTCAGAGGATGGTAAATGTAGACTATGCTACAGATCAACCTCTTATCCAAAAAATCCGATAAGACGTGTGGCGTATGCAAACGATTTAGTTATGATGCCGCGCGGCATGGCCACATGGTTTGAGGAGGAAGGTGACACATTGCACATCTGATTCCGCCGTCGGAGGTTCAAGTCGTTTCTCGGTCATGGGTGTGTGTGTGTTCACGTGACTTAAGTTGTTTCTTAAGTCTACAGACCAAGATCTCAGTAGTTTCTTCCTCCTAAGCTTCACTAAAAAATAATTTGATTTAGTTGTGATAACAGATTCAAATGTTGCAATGTAATATTTAGGTACCATGTCAGAAATGTAAGCGTTATGGTATGAAGACCAGCATCCCCAAAAGTAATATCTGTCGGAAAGGGAGTGAAACAGACTGACAAGGAAAGTACGTGAGCTCGAAAAAATATCTGTATGAACGTTTGCTTGCAGTATCCCTATTTTCACCTCAATGTGCTGGTGGGTGTCGTTTTTCTGCAAAACTCTGCGATAATGCTCTTTATAGCACTGTAGATGTAATTGTAGACGCCATACGTAATGCAAATATCTTAACTATAACTTATGTAATAATCATCGTTCATCTTCTCTAGCGTATTGTCATCAAAAGCCGTGATGATAGTTGCAACTTTAACCTTCTTCTCGGAAGACTGTTGGTATTCACTGCCACTGCTTCCATCGCCTCTTCCCGCACTTACCGTAGCACTACCGCTTGCAATGAGTTTTCCGTCATTATCATCCCTGTTATCATCATTATGTGTTAGTGTTACAACAGTATCTAACTTATATTTCTGTATCATAACAGATACGAGAAAGCATGCGAATGATTCATCTTCTACACTAATACCATCTTCATGAAGGAGGGTTCTTCGTAACTTCATCTCAACCAATCGCAATACATTAGCAGGACTGATTACTATTCGCCGCCCCATCTGACGCTTCACCACACAAATAACGTCACAAAACGCACCATTGGAGGCACACTTCACCGTCCCTACTGGCGAACCGACTGGTCAAAGTGCAATGGTGCGAGGCACACGCAGAGGCCTCTAACGGACAACTGCAGAGTTTTGCAGATGCGGGTGTATCGCTAGAGCAATAAGGGATCTTTACATTATCTCTCATACGATTTTGATGTATATCTGTTTGTTCGCGCACAAGTACTTTCCTCGTGAGTGCAAAATCGGAGAATGAAACTTAGTACAGGTGGACAGTTGGCTGCGGTGGAGTAGCCGAGCGGTCCTAGGCGCCTTGCTGCGGAGTGCACAGTGTTCGCCGTCGGAGGTTCCAGTCATCCCTGGGGCATGAGTGTGTGTGTGTGTGTGTGTGTGTGTGTGTGTGTGTGTGTGTGTGTGTGTGTGTGTGTGTGTGTGTGTGTTGTCCTTAGAATTGTTTAACTTAGTTTAAGTAGTTCGTAAGCCTAAGGACTAATAACCATAGACGTCCCATAGATTTACGAAGAATTGAACATTTTGTAGACAGTTTCAAGTATTTAGGATGTATTTTCTCACAGGATGGCAACATACTGAAAGAGCTGGAATCAAGGTGTGGCAAAGCTAACTCAGTGCGCACTCAGCCTCGGTCTTGGAGAAGGAAGTCAGTACCAAGACTAAGGCAGCATTGCACCGTTCACATTTTTGACCAACTTTGTTGTATGGGAGTGAAAGGTGGGTACATTATTAATAAGGTTGATGTTAGAGATATGAAAGTAGCAAGCATGATGGCGAGTACTACTAGATCGGAACATTGGTAGGACGGAGTCCATTATGAGGAAATCAAAGAAAAATCAAGAATGAACACCATAGATGAAGCAGTTAGAGCGAACAGGCTGAGATGTTGTGGTCGTGTTACAAGCATGGGAAAAGCAATTTTACCAAGAGACTCATAGGTTCATCAGCAGAGGGGAAGGAGTAGTCGATGTAGCCAAAGAGGATTACGGTGTCAACAAAAAGTCAGTATAAATTTGAAAACTCAATAAATCACGAAATAATGTAGATAGGTAAAAATTCACACAAATGCTTTAAATGACATGGGGTTTTATTAGGACAAAAAAAAGTATTGCTAGACGTGGGAAAGATCTCTGGCGCGCGTCGTTTGGTGTTGATCGTGTGGTCAGCCACCACTTTCATCATGCGTGGCCTCCCAAGGTCCCCAGATCTCAGTCCGTGCGATTATTGACTTTGGGGTTACCTGAAGTCGCAAGTGTGTCGTGATCGACCGACGTCTCTAGGGATGCTGAGATACAACATCCGACGCCAATGCCTCACCATAACTCCGGACATGCTTTACAGTGCTGTTCACAACATTATTCCTCGCCTAGAGCTATTGTTGAGGAATGATGGTGAACATATTGAGCATCTCCTGTAAATAACACCGACTTTGCTTTGCCTTAATTTCTTAAACTAATTATTGCTTTTCCGATCAGATGAAGTTGCCATATATCAGACATTTTTGAACATTTTTTTTCTAATAAAACCCCATGTTATTCCAAGCATGTGTGTCAATTTTTACCTATTTATCTACATTATTCTGAGATTTATTTGCGCCATATATTTGGTCTGCAAATATGTAGGTGCCCTAATGTTGTTGACATTCGGGCGTAAATGCACTGCATCCTCGTGAACATATTGAGCATTTCCTGTAAAGAACGTCATATTTGCTTTGTCTTAATTTGTTATCCTAATTATTGCTCTTCTGGTCAGATGAGCAGAGATTATTGCCTTTCTGATCAGATGAAGCGTCATCTGTCGGACATTTTTTTTGTTCTAATAAAAACCCACGTCATTCCAAGCATCTGCGTCAATTTTTACCTCTCTATCTACATTATTCCGTGATTATTAAGTTTTTAAATTTATACTGGCTTTTTGATCACCCCGTATGTGTGAAAATTAGGCCGAGAAGTCGTACATCGTGTCTTCGGTTACTAGTTACCTTGGCCTTACATTGTGTGGTCATGTAGGATTCTTACGGAGTCAGACATTGGCAGAGTTGTCATATGCAACAAGTTAATTCGGTGTGAACATTTTCATGAGTCCACACGCTAGTTTCAGTTTGAAAATGAAAATTTGATTGGTAACGATATATCATTCATGATATCAAATGTTCAGATGTTTGTATAACTTATGGGACCTAACTACGGAGTCATCAGTCCCTAAACTTATGAACTAGCTATTACTGAGGACGGCACAAATATCGATGCCCGACCGTAGTGGCCGTGCAGACCGTGACTGGCGCGCCGCAGTCCCCTCGGCTACCGCGGCCGGCCATTCATTATATCCCTACTCACCAAATTTACGTCTTCACACTCAAAATAACGCGTTGATCTATCAAAATTTTGAGACAGAATTATCTGGTTGCAGATGACAACGACCCTACATTACAGCTTTAGTTGAGGAATGATGGTGAACACATTGAGCATTTCCTGTAAAGAACATCATCTTTGTTTTGTCGTAATTCGTTATGCTAATTATTGCTTTTCTGATCAGATGAAGCGCCATGTGTCGGACTTTTTTTGTTCTAATAAAACCCTATGTCATTCCAAGAATATGTGTCAATTTTTACCTCTCTATCTACATTTTTCCGTGATTTATTAAGTATTCAAATTTATACTTACTTTTTGATCACCCGGTACTTGGATTCGCTGAAGAATGATTTTGATTTAACAGACCGAACATGAGAGGAAGCATCATTGTTAGCAGTGCATAGGGGAGGATTGTGGGGGACTATTGTAATGGTGATACGTTCCTGACGGCACGCTGAAAGGCATAATCAGTGTTAAGTGATGATGATGATGATAGTGGCCCAGCCACAGCGGACCCCTGGCTGTTTCCCGGCGCTGACCTTTAGACTGGGGTCGGCACCATCGACCAGGACGTCGCGGGCAGCCGCCGCTCGTCCACGCCCCCCCCCCCCCTTGTGACGTCGGTAATGGCTGGCAGCGGAGTTGGCCCCTCAGGCGCTGGCAGAGGCGCCTCCTCGGCCGCGGCCGCAACGCCCCATCCCACACCGTCAGTCTGATTGCTATGAAAAATCGATAAGCAGGTGAAAGCCCACTGTCCAGTCACACGTTCATCATTCCGGGGCAGTAATAGAAGAAAGCAAACGGAAAGCTGATGTTCTAAATTTAACCGCTAAGAAATCTTTCCCGCAGGAGGACCGCACAAATGTACCATCATTTGATCAGCGTACTAATTCCGAAATGGAGGACATAGCAATAGGTATATCCGGTGCAGAGTAGTAGCTGAGAGAATTAAATACGAAAAAGTCTGCTGGTCCGGATGGAATACCAGTTCGGTTTTAAAAAGACTATTCTGCGGCATTGGCCCCCTACTTAGCTTGCATTTATCGTGAATCTTTGATTCTTGAATCTTGATTGGAAAAAAGCGCAGGTGACTCCCTTGTATAAGAAAGGAAAGAGAACTGACCAACGCAATTACAGGCCAATATCGTTGACATCAGTTTCATGTAGAATTTTGGAGCATATTCTCAGTTCGAATATAGTAACTTTCCTTGAAACGTAAAAGCTTCTTTCTATGAATCAGCACGGGTTCAGGAAACATCGTTCATATGAAACTCAGCTTGCCCTTTTGTCACATGACATCTTGGGAGCCATGGATGAAGGGCAACAGGCGGATGGTGTTTTTCTCGACTTCAAAAAGGCGTTCGACGCGGTGCTACACTGCAGACTGCTAACGAAGATACCAGCTTATGGAATAGACTCACAGATTTGTCACTGGCTGGAAGACTTCCTAAGTAATAGAACGCAGTACGTTGTTCTCGACGGCGAGTGTTCATCAGAGACGAGTCTATCGTCGGGCGTGCCCCAGGGGAGTGTGATTGGACCGCTATTATTTTCTATCTATATAAATGATCTGATGGACAGAGTAACGTGTAATTTGCGGCTGTTTGCTGATGATGCTGAGGAATATGGGAGGATGGCGTCTTTAACTGACTGTAGTACCATACAGAATGACTTAAACAAAATTTCTAGTTGGTGCGAAGAATGGCAGCTAGCTCTCAATGTAGAAAAATGTAAGGTGATGCGCATGAGTAGGAAAAATTATCCCATAATGTTCGAATACAGCATTAGTAGTCAGCTTCTTGATGTTGTCGCGTCGTTCAAATATCTAGGCGTAACATTGAAGAGCGATATGAAATGGAACGAACATGTAAGGACAGTTGTGAGTAAGGCGGACAGCCGACTTCGGTTTATTGGGAGAATTTTGGGAAAATGTACTTCATTTGTAAAGGAGACCGCGTATAAAACGCTTGTGCGACCACGTCTTGAGTTTTGCTCAAGTGTTTGGGACCCGCAGCAGATCAGTTTAAAGGAAGACATAGAAGCAGTTCAGAGACGAGCAGCTAGATTTGTTACCGGTAGGTTCGACCAATGCGCGATTGACACGGAAATGCTCCGCCAACTCAATTGGGAATCGCTGGAGGAAAGACGACGTTATTTTCGTGAATTTCTGTTGAGGAGGTTTAGAGGGCCAGAATTTGAAGCTGAGTGTTGTACGATCTTGCTCCCGCCTACGTACATTTCGCGTAAAGATCACAAAGACAAGATAAGAGAAATTAGGGCTCGTACGCAGGCATATAGGCATTCATTTCTTCCTCGTTCTATTTGGGAGTGGAATAGGAAAGGAAATGCCTAGTAGTGGTACAGTGTACCCTCTGCCACGCTTCCTACGTTGAATTGCGGAGTATGGATGTAGATGTAGATGTAGATGCTCGCCGATTGGTTCCGACGTGACATTTTGCCGTACACGCGATATATCGCACACGACAGAGAACGACTATCAGACTTTGGATATATTTAACTGCGGCACCCATTCTTCACAGGCGAATTAATGCAGCTGCTCATTATCTGCCCTTTATTCACAGGAAGTGATAAGTGCCATCGACAAGGGATCTCAAATCTATTCCACATTTCTGGATTTCCGGAAGGCTTTTGACACTGTACCCCACAAGCGTGCTTATGGAATATCTCCCCAACTGTGCGATTGGATTCGCGATTTCCTATCAGAAAGGACACAGTTCGTAGTAATTGACGGCAAGTCATCCAGTAAAATAGAGTGCTATCTGGCGTTCCCCAGGGAAGCGTTATAGGTCCTTCTGTTTATAAACGATTTAGGACACAATCCGAATAGCTCCCTTAGACTGTTCGCGGATGATGCTGTCGTTTATCGGTTAGTAAAGTCAACAGAGGATAAAAAGCTATTGCAAAGCGATTTAGACAAAATTTCTACATGGTGCGAAAATCGGCAATTGACACTCAATAAAGAAAAGTGTGAAGTAATACACTTGACCACTAAAAGAAATCCGCTGAACTTCAAGTACGCGATAAATCAGTCAAACCTTAAGGTCGTAAATTCTACCAAATACCTAGAAGTTACAACTACGTACACCTTAGCCTGGAGAGAACACATAGAAAATTTGTGGAGAATGCGAAACAAAGATTGTGTTTCATTGGCAGAACGCTTCGAAGATGCACCAGCTCCACGAAAGAGACTGCCTACATCACACTTGTGCGTTCTCTCCTGGAGTACTGTTGCCCATTGTGGGACCCTCACCAGGTGGGACTGACGGAAGACATTGAGAAGGTTCAGAGAAGGGCAGCTCGTTTTGTTCCATCACTTTAGAGGATGAAATGTTGCACGATTTGAGGTGTAAATCATTAAAAGAAAGATGTTATTCATTGCAGCGTGATCTGTTTGCGGAGTTTCAATCACCGACTTTTACTTCTAAATGTGAAAATATTTTGCTAGCACCCACCTACTTAGGGAGACATGACCATCCCAATAAAATAAGAGAAATCAGATCGAAAACGTAACGATTTAGGTGTTCTTTCTTCCCGCACGCTATTAGAGAATGGAACGGTAGAGAAAAGTTATGAAAGTGGTTAATGAACCCTCTGACAGGCACTTAAATGTGATTTGCAGAGTATCTATGTAGATGTAGAGCTGACGTAACACCCCTTTAATTTACTAAACGGTTACACATATCGAAACGCGGTTTTGGGCACGTGCTAGAGCGTCGAGGCTCAAATAAATTTCTTAAGGAATTTGATTAGCTAATGTGACAGTAAAAGTATTCGTTTTTATTTGGGTAGCAAGAATCTTCTGATGGCTGAAGTGAAAGAAGATATTAAATGCAGAATGGATGTGGGAAGAAAAGCGTTTCTGAAGAAGCGAAATTTGTTGACATCCAATATTAGTTTAAATATTAGGACGTCCTTTATGAAAGCATTTTTCTGGAGTGTAGCATTATGTCGGAGTGAAACATGAACGATTAGTTCAGACGAAATGATAATAGAACCTTTTAAAATGTCGTGCTAGAGACGTAAGAAGAATATCATATGCGTAGACCACGTAACAAAATGAGGAGGTGCTCAACAGAATCTATATATAAATTGCTGTTCGTTAGTCTCGGTAAAACAGGTGAACCGATTTGGTTAATTTTGGTCTTGAAATAATCGTGCAAGTCCAGTCTACGAATAAATTTTTTGGAAAATCTACTGGAAATATGCAAATTTGAGAAAAACTGAAAGTTCGTTTTTCACTGTGTTATTGATTGAATTCAACACTATAAATGACTATTCGCTCGACAGAAAGGGGTAATTCTTTTGTTGTTTTGAAGTTAAAAAGGAAAGTCGCAAAATTCGAATCAAGTTTCTTTTTCAATATGTTTCTAAATGAACTCATTACTATAAGTTCAGAACCTTTCATCCGCTTGCAATAAATTTTGATCATTTCACGTTCAACGAAAGATGTACGTTCTTATGAACTAAAAATCCGGGAATGTTACCCGGAAAATTTGGAAATTCGCAAGAAACTCAAAGAACTTTTTTCAATGGGACATAAATATCATTCATTTGGTTGCGATAAAATTTTGCATCTAAGAATAAGCTCTTATGAGTTAAAAATTTGGAAAATTTTCCGGAAAATTGGAAAATAAAGAATAAACTAGAAAGAGATTTTTCTAACAATATCATTCATCTGATTGCGTTAAAATTTTGCACATTAGACGTTGAAAGCGAAAGGACGGTTTGAGTGAATTAAAAGTTTGGAATAGTTGGCCAAAAAATAAGAAAATTTGTGGAAAACTGAAAGAGTTCTTTTCTATGGGATATCAATATCATTCATACGATTGCGATAAAATTTTGCACATTTGACGTTCACAGCAAATGCCTTTATAAAGCTACTGGGTCTAAAATACATACGATTTAAATTAGTATGGTTTATATTAAGAGGTAAGTGATACGAAGTTCACCGGGTCATCTAGTTGGGGCTAAAAGGAGTTTCTGGCATACCCTGACTAAGACGTGGGACACATTCTGAGACGTCAAGGAATCGTCAACGTAGCATTAGAGGGAAGTTAGTGGGTGAAAATCGTGGAGAGAGACCGAGGGTTCGAACACAGTAAGCAGATTAAAAAGGATATAGGTTGCCATTCTTATCGGGAGATGAAGAGAGTTGCGCAGGACAGAGTAGCGTGGAGAGCTGCATCAAACCAGTCTGAACTTCAGATGATTTTACTAGACGGTAAATGACGGCGTCATCTGCAAACAACCTAAGAGAGCTACTTAGATTTTCTACCAAATCGTTTATGTAAATAAGGAACAGAGAGGACCAACAACACTACCCTGTGGGACGTCCGATATCACCTCTGTTTTAGTCGATGACTTACCATCGATTACTACGAACTGTGTTAAAGCAATGTTTACTACCCAAGGTAACGTAAATTTCCATAAAATGCACTACTGGTCAGCAACATAAACCTAATATTACGTGCTTTGGGTGGCTAGCAAAGCATTGTTAGTAAATTGTTTATTACAGTCATGTGTGTACGAAATTGCATTGAAATGTCAAATAAGGAGAAGGCGTGTTTTGCTCGTAGCTGGTGGCATTGTCTTTTACACACTTACGTTCAGCGTGAAACGCCTTACCGTTAACAAGATGGTCATCAAATAATTTTCAATAAAATGTTTAGTTCACTTAATGTATCCCATATGATATAATTTGGAGCAATGTAGGTCGAGACAGTTGTCCCACAGCATGTGCTGTACCTCTTAGAAGCACGCATCCACGTACAGGAAATGATACGTCGATTATTCTTTCTATAATTCAGATATTTAATACATTATTCGATTTTTGCAGCGTGTAAGACCTCTTTAGTATAGAAGAATCAACAGGTGATTTCTCTGTTTCATTTCTCGTACATCCGGGAAAATAAACAAATGTGAAATAGTTTTCCTAAGCCCTTTCTGTTATGGAAAATTCTAGCGTATGTCATATGGGTATATACAACATTTGTAGGAGAAGTTGCATCCACTGCAGGTCTGTAGTTGATTCAAGAAGAAACAAAGTTTTACTTTAGTCGCGGAGGCCTACATTACTGTGTACAGTTGCGCAACCTGCTCCGGCACACATGTTTGGCGGTGTTTGCACCGGTAACGCCAATTCCGGCTACCGTGCCCTCAAGTTATACATTTCTAGAACTTTTTTACGACAGGTTTCAACGTCAACATCAACACGTTGACTGCCGCGGTGACGTCAGAGCCGCCTGCCGTGGCCGCCGCCGGCCACACGGCAGCCAACGTGTCAATAAACGCTGTAGCACTCCGTCTTCTCAAGAGCTGTCGAATGCAATTATTAAAAGTAAGCGGTTCCCTCAGAAACACGTACTTGCTACAA
Organism: Locusta migratoria; assembly: GCA_026315105.1. Taxonomy (NCBI): domain Eukaryota; kingdom Metazoa; phylum Arthropoda; class Insecta; order Orthoptera; family Acrididae; genus Locusta; species Locusta migratoria. The sequence goes on from CM048751.1 coordinate 307,421,315, forward strand.
TATGTCAGTCGACACCGCTGCTAAAACCGTTCACCAAACAAAAATATTCGTGCCCGTAGACGCTCTACAAGTACCGAAATAAAAGTGGTGTTACGTCTTACGTGACTTAAACTACTCTCTCTGTAATGACGACGATATCGACGGATCTATCCCATCCTCCCCCCTTCTGTATTCATCTTTCCCTTCCTGCGTGTTGTTGCTGGTTTTTGGAAGGGACTAAGCTGCAATGGTTATCAGTCCCTTGCCCTTCCTGCCCTCTATGTTTATTTCTTCACCTGACTCCCGTGTCCCCTAACCCCTCCCTCTGAAGCTGTATTCAATAACTTTGCAGTTTCGCTGATGGTTATACCAGTAATTTGTCATTGTAAATAGTGTTTAGCAAAAGATTATTTACGATCAGCGTTCTACCACTCACAATTCCTCCTGTTACATGTATGAATTCATGAAGTCGTCCACATGAGTACGAAAAGAAATCCGTTAAGCGTTGTTTAAAATATAAATCAATCAAATGTGAAGGCCGTAAACTCCACAAAATACCTAGGAATTACTATTACTTCAGACTTAAACTGGAAAGAACACGTTGATAATGTCGTGGGAAAGGCGAACCAGAGACTGCGTTATATTGGTAGAACCCTTAAAAGATGCAACAGAACTACAAAAGAAACTGCATACACTACGCTTGTCCGTCCATTTTTGGAGTATTGCTGCACAGTCTGGGATCCTTGTCGGGTGGGTTTCATGGAGGACATCGAAAGAGTCCAAAGGAGGACAGCTCGTTTCGTATTGTCACGATACAGGGGAGACAGCGTTACGGAAATGATGCAAGATCTGGGGTGGGAATCATTACAACAACGGTGCTTATCGCTGCGGCGTGGTCTACTTACGAAACTCTAATCGCCAACATTCTTCTCCGAATGCGAAAATATATTGTTGACTCCCACTTACATAGTCAGAAATGACCATCAGAATAAAATACGAGAAATCAGAGCTCGAACGGAGAGATGAAGGTGTTCATTTTTCCCGCGCGCTAATCGAGAATGGAATGGGAGATGAATAGTATAAAGGCGGTGCGATGAAACCTCTGCCAGGCACTTAAATGTGATTTGCAGAGTATGTTTAGGGTGATGAGTGCTCCTTGGAGTGTTGGCAGTCAGTAACGAGATACACGCGCTTAAACAAGTGTCCGCTAAACTAGCTGTGTCGTCTGGGGCGGTTGGAGGGGGGGGGGGGAAGCACCCCGCCTACAATCTGGGCCCCTGGTTGGAGTCTGCAGCCAAGTTTCCCACCTCCTCTTCTTCCTAATGAATCCGGCCCGGCCTCGGCATAACGCGGTTGTGGCTGCGCGCGTCGCGGAAAACCTGATTATTCGGCAGCCGGGGCTGAGCAAAACACCACTTACCTGCCGGCGGCGGCGGGGCGGATTTTTTTTTAACCTGCCGCCAGTGGTGCTGCTTCCACCGAGCAGGTAAAACGTAATCAGAGGGCCCGTCTGCCTCCTACTTACAAGGAGGGTCCACTGCGTTGGGATCACAGATTTTAAATGTTCAAATGTTTGTAGAACTTATGGGACTTAACTACGGGGTCATCAGTCCCTAAGCTTACAAACTACTTCTCAACTAACTAAGGACGGCACAAATACCCATGCCCGAGGGGGGATTCGAACTCCCGACCGTAGTGGCCGTGCAGACCGTGACTGAAGCGCCTCAATCCACTCGGCCACCGCGGCCGGCGATCACAGATTTACTTCACACTTTAACCTCTACATACATTCTCCGCAATACACCCAAAGGTGCGTGGCGAAGGATTTTTTTTTTTTCAACGGATGGGACCCCTCCTCGACCACACCAACGTGGTGACCAACTCAAAGGTTCTACTGTCACCTCCGTATTTTGTTACGGTGAATCACGGGATGTGGGAACCGCGATGTTATCCGTACGTTTGTGCACGATCACCCATTAATACGGTGCAAATGGAGATAGAATTGGTCGAAAGGTAAACGAAGGGTAGGTATGTAAGGGCAGAGGAAAAATAGTGCCAAGGCAAGAGCCAAGAGAAAAAAAAAAGCCTCCGCGACAGTGGGGCAAGTTGGAAAAGCAGTAGTGGTGTCTTGCTATCTGCGATAGTCCATGCAAGGGTTTGGTAGTGTTAGTAGGGGATATGTCTCGGTACCATTGACGAGTTTGTCATAAAGACGGTACTCAGTACCAGTCTGGATGGATCTGGCAGCTACGTGGATTATGGCATTAAATGAGCCAAATGACTTAATGGTGATTGTAAAAATAAATAAATAAATAAATAAATTGTTCAATTATTTGTAATCCGGAGGATCCAAGCTGGTAAGGTCATTGGTCCCCAGGCTTAGAAGCTACTTAAACTAACTCATTCTAAAGACAACACACACACACCCATTCTCGTGGGACGACTCGAAGTTCTGGTGGGAGTGGCCGCGTACTCAGCGACTTCGCGCCCCAGATCACACGGCCATTCCCCTGCGGCGCACATGGTTTGATTGTCATTTTGGTAAATGTAGAGGTTCCGATACTCCTTTTTATTTTATGGTAAATTATTAATCTTTTCACTGTAAAATGTGGTTGAATCATTTTAATATTTTTTGTAATGATATGAACTTGAGAATGGCTAGGTAGTAGTGCATTGGAAATTAGATGAATGTATATTAATTTGACAAGACGATACATTTCACTCCATTCCATGATGGTGGTGATGGTGGCTGGTGCAGCAACAGTGTTGAATATTAAAAAATGCTCAGTCTCTGTTGCAGTATTTTATTTACCAATTACGCGTTTCGCGCTGTTAGCGCATCGTCAGACTGGAAAAAGACAAATATTTTATTACCGTCCGTGTACCTGGTGCGCAGCGAACCTAATGTGGCTAAGGTGAGTAAATTTGGAAATTCGGACTTACTTGGGCGGAGATGGAGTCGCAGAAGTATCTATTGCTGTCTAGGAGGTATCTTAACAATTTGTGTTATTGGGCGCCTGCAAAGAGGTAAACGTACAAAGTGCGTAAGGGTTATTTGAGCTATAATAATTAGGGACTAAAGGGGTGTGGTATGGAAATTAATAAAACGCTTTATATGATAAAACTCACCATAGCAGCAGAGGAGTCGCTGTCGCGGCAGGTCCACGTTTACAACTGGTAGTATTCTTAATAACTACGGAACATGAATGCGACCGTTAAACAGAGCGGTATGGGCAGAGTTACGCCTGCGAGAATGAGCGGCTAGAGATGTTTGTGACGTGAGGGAATAAATCTTGTGAAATGATACATGTTGGTATGAAATAATAATAGATGAATGAAAACGAAATTATTAGAGGCCTGAGGGTGGGGTGGGAGAAAGATGTTGTGAATTGTCAGAAGGGGGGTCATTTTGGAAAAAGATAGATAACATGATGTCGTAAAAAGTTTGATTTTTTGTGATGAGCTGTTCGTTGAGACTGTGTTCTGGGGACCGTTTTACAAACTTAGTGATTTCTAATTCTTCAAGAAGTGAGAGTTTTTTACCTTTGGGGGCGATGTGAAGAACTTGTAATTTGTCAAGGGGGGACTGAATGTGTTTGCTTCTTTTGAGGTGCTCGGAAAAGGCCGAATTATTTTTGGCAGCGCCTTTCTTAGTTAAAAGATGTTCTTGGAACCTAGTTTTGAAGGCTCGTCCAGTTTGGCCAATGTAAGATAAGGGGCACTGCAAACATTGTATTTTGTAGACGATTTTATCTGGTGATGCCAGCAGCAGAAAACATCTGCACTACTTACGCATCAGCGCAAACTCTGACGCGGAGTGAAAATTTAGTTCTGAAAATTGCACTTGACTGTCTTTGAAGACCAATTTCTACCACCATGAAAATCCTTTGTATTAGGCGTGTGGAAAAATACCGTTGAAATTACTAATTTGCTACAATAACGTGTTGTTTCAAATAAAACTGTTTATAAATGTGTGGCAGTACTCTCTCTTAGTGTCTAGGAAAAGAATCCAGTGAGATAAGCCGTTTACCGAAAACACCTGAATGCGCCAGGCTAAACGCAGTCCTTGAAATTTGCAGTTTTTTCACATCGTTAAATCCTTTATTTACGTGTGAGTAAAACATACACAATAGTTCATTTATCTCCCAAGCAATCACGAAACAGTAGACAACTTTTATTTATTTTTATACAAAATTACTGACTAAAAAGAGCAAGAAGCAATTAAATGAAAGCGCGAATTTGCCGCCTGCGTTTCGGAAACATATGTTTGGTGGGGTGTATCCTGGAATCCTCTCTGCGAACTTTCTTAGAAGTCTCGCTTATTATTATTTCGGAAGTCTCTTTCTATGGTTTTTTGTGTGTCTCTTCTTTGTTTGGCTGATAATTTTGAAGCTTCCTTCCTCGTCTGCAGATCGTGTTGTTGAGATTCAAGTGACTTCCGTTCTTTCGGTGCTTATTCACAAACGGAGTCCTACCGTGGGTATTTCGTATTCTTGAATAGTGTTGCGTCTTTGGCGCTCTTGATGATCTTACTGCGGAACTGATGCCAGATACCCGCCTTTTCTTTTTCGCTATACTTGTTTCATGTTGTTTCCTTTTTCATTTTGATGCCGAATTTCTGAAGATGACTTTTCGGAGTGAATTTCACTTTGATTCGCACTAGATAGTGATGCAAGTCAGAGTTAGGTCATCTTCGGAGCCGGCCGCGGTGGCCGAGGAGACTGAGGCGCTCCAGTCACGGTCTGCACAGCCACTACGGTCGGGGGTTCGAATCCCCCCTCGGATATTTGCGCCGTCTTAGTTCGTAAGTAGTTCATAAGTAGTTTGTAAGTTTAGGGACTGATGACGTCGTAGTTAAGTCCCATAAGCTTAACAAACATTTGAACATCATCTTCGGACTTGCGCATCATGAATTTCTTTCTGTGAAGAGGGTGACATGGCTAAGACTGTATAGGATATCTCGAAGTCTTCTGTTTTCCAGGGTGTTTCCTTAGGGGAGAGGTGGACATTGTTTTCAGGTTATCCTGTTGGCACAGTTCAGTGAGTCTCGTGCCATTATTGTTGGTGAATTTATCTCACGTAGAGATGTATACGGTTTTGGAAGGGATTCAGATTGGCCAATAAGTAAGCAACCAAAGGGTAGAACTGGTGGGAGGTGCGTGTTTGAGAGAGGGGTGTGAGCGAAAGAGGGGCGGGGGCGCAGAAAATTGCGGCTGATAATTTACTGGCCGTCCAAAATCTGTATATGCTGGTAGCGTTAGAAGAAAATCACAGTTTCTGGAATTCGGCTGGGAATTCCTTGTAGCGTTCGATACATGACGGTGGGGTGTCCGTCACAGCACGGCGCTTCGTCCCGCGGCTGCAACAGTTTTCACCCAACTTTACGTAACCGTGACGTACTGGCGCTGTGAAGGCGACCGGAAACGAGACTATCGATATGTCGATCGCTATAGCGCCGACCTGATGTTAATAAATGCGGGAAGTGACAGGACAATGCTAACTACTCATTGGAAAATCATGAAATGTTTCTAGAGAACAGCGAAATATTTTTTAGAATCAAGAATTAGAAATGGGATTGCAGCTCGTTTCAGCAATTGCAACTCTCCTGTTTGGTCCCTGTGTACGCATATACTCGCAAAATTGATCGAAAAGAGCATATTGCTTTAACAAACAGGAGTGTAAATTTAATTGGTTTCTATTATCATTCCTTCGATATTTTTGGTTGCTGATAATTGAGAATGTTTTTGTTACAAAGACTTCATATTCAAAGCATGCCCAGAGATTTTAATAACTGTACGGAGTACCGGTAATCATTACATTAGTTTGAACTGCAACTGTTTCTGAAATATCAGCATTTAACAATGAAGATCCGGCTCCGTACCATAGTGCCAGACTACAAATCCAAAAGTCGTGGGTTCGATCCCCGTCAGGTCCTAGGATTTTTATCTGTCACTTTCCACGTCTTTCACCATTGGCAGTGTTGCTGATGTGAAAAATACCGAGTAGTACCGTGGTTCGGAACCCACGTTAAACTGTAGGTGTCCCTATAAGTGGCTGGGTAAGTCGGCATACAACCTCCAAACAGGACCATGTCTAGTAAAGCACTTTGGAAAAACCAATCTTCGGATTGTTCACTGGTTTACCTTTTTTATCAATGAAGATGTACATTTTTTTTATTTGTATAAGAAGTGTCCTAAAAGAAGCAGCTTGTAAATTTACTTTTCTATTTTATAGACGACTGAGAGTTCAATTTTTTAAAATGTTTTACACCATGATGAACATGGTTTATATATATATATATATTATTTGCGGTTTGTGTGCCTTAGGCGTAAGTTGCAGATTATTGGTAGTAAACAACAAACTCCCGAAAGAAAGAAAGAGAGACAGAGAGAGATATATATGATATACTGTTACGTCTAAATAACACGCACTCGCCAAAGTCGATAGTCTGAATCATAATACTGACGTCACGACTGCAGAAAGCTGTGTGCACAGTGCTGCACCCGCGGCCGCCATCTTGGCTTTCGAGATGTTTCCAGTCGGCCTCGCCGCTGCCTGCCAATTGCCTTTCCAGCCGTTCATTAGGGCGAGGCCTGGAGTCTCCGCAGAATAAATCGCGGAGCTGCCGAGACTGTGTGTTGACTTAGGTAGACCTCTGAAAGACGTGGCTGCCTCGGGACTTTTACCAACCTACCGCTTGTTCTCCGCAGAACTTTCTCATCCGCTGATCTGTTATTCATCCGTCGTTTTAAAGCGTTCTATGTTGACCCAAAAAGACCGCTCAACTCTTGATATGCGTTTTACAGTCTCTATTTACTAGAGGTAATTCTGTTATTTAGGTGAATCACTACCTTGCCCCGAACTGCAGCTGTAGCGTAAATTGACAGTATATTTTCGTTAAAGGAATTGCAACCAGCTGCCTTTATGGATGTTTTTTTATTATTAATCCCGAACTAGTTTTCGACCCACTGCAGGCTCATCTTCAGTGGATACTTTACAGGAAAATTTATCTTCCGCTAAGTGTAGGTTTATGCTGTCATTGTGGTTCTGGTAAGATAAATGAACTGTAGTAAGCGAAAACAGAATAAATCGGAATTAAACGTATTGTAATTTTATGTAGTTACTGCATTTTTATTGTAGGTGTAAGTGTAACCAAGTTATGAATTTGGCACTGACGTTTTTTACACATTACAGCAATTTTGCTACACTTAGAGTTACACATTTGCAAATTTAAACACTGAATATGGTACAAAGAGGATGGCTGTGGTAGATGTTGCATTTCACTAATTACTGTTCTTTGCTGTGAGACATTGAGCATGCATAAGGAATATGTAACGGACTAAAATTATATATTACTTATCATATTGAATTTTGCTAGTACCTAGTTACATTAGTAATGAAACAAGTGAGCTTCATTAACAAATGTAAAACAAATATGAAAGGGTGGAATATTTAGAGTCTGTTTACATTACCATATGCACATTAGTTATTGTCCAACCACTCCGTAACTATTTCACCCTTTCGTATTTATTTTAAATTTGTTAATGTAGCTCATTTGTTTCATTTCTAATGTAACTAGGTACTAGCAAAATTCAATGTGATAAGAAAAATATAATTTTAGTCCGTTACATATTTCTTATGCATACCCAATGTCTCACAGCAAAGAACAGTAATTAGTGAAATGGAACTTCTACCACAGCCATCCTCTTTGCACAACATCCAGTGCTTATATTACCAAATGTGTAACTCTAAGTGTAGCAAAAGTGCTGTCATGTGTAACAAACGTCAGTGCCCAATGCATAACGTGGTTCCTCTTACACCTACAATAAAAATACATTAAGGGCATAAAATTACAATACGTTAAATTCCGATTTATTCTGTTCTCGCTTAATAAAATTCATTTATCTTACCAGAACCAGCCATGACAGCATAAGCCTACACTTAGCAGAAGATAAGAAGATAAATGTTCCTGTTAAGTATCCACTGAAGATGAGCCTGCAGTAACTCGAAAACTAGTTCTGGATTAATAAAAAAATATAAAAAAATATTTATAAAGGCAGCTGGTGGCAATTATTTTAACGAAAGTAAACCGTCATCACTACCTTTTCCCATAAATATTAAAGCAACGATTTCCAGTAGTCCTGTCGGCATAAGTTAATCCCTGACAACTTGCTGTAATTTTAAAAGCTTTCAAAATTGAACTGCGAACAGCTTCTGAAGTAAAGTATTCTATGGTACTGTCAAAGAGATATTTACAAAATCTCAGAACAGAACTAGCGACAGTAACGCATGAAGCTGTCAGGACCGAAATACTGCGACTCAATATTGTCCGGAAGATGAGCAACTGACCATACCTTACGAGTTATGTGTTCTGTCAGAGACAATTTTTACTTGTGTTTCTGTAAGGTGCCTGTGGAGTGCTTAAGGTATTTTGTGTTTTTTTTACTTCCCCATATATCAGTGTGCCTGTGGGCGATAGCCACACGAGTATTTCTACAGTACTTCATGTGGTACAGATGAGTAGGAAAAACATACCTTTATGCTCGAATACAGAATTAGTAAAAATGAAATTCAGAAATGAATTTCCTTCCCACAGTCATTTAGCATTTTAAATCTTCTTTAAATCGTCTGCCATGACGAGTTCCTTTGCTACCCAAATAACAACTCATCTGCTAATTTTATTGTGTTATTACCTAATCTAATTCCTTCAGTGTCGCCTGATTTTCTAACACTAAATTCAATTCCCCACGTTTTGTAGTTGTTAATGGTCATTTTATACCCTGCTTTCAAGACACTGTCTATTCCGTTCAGTTGCTCTTCCAGGTCCTTTGTTATCTCTATCATACAATATATGTCAGTATATGCAATACATTAGTGTATAATTATGCAATACATTAGTGTATAATTATGGATAGAAGGCGACAGATCCTAGTTAAGTGAGACGGGGGCTGTAATTAGTCTATTTTTCATACTAACCTTGTGTTACTGTATCTTTCTCTTTTCGCTAATTATTGAAATATGTAACATTTTTCTCTGTAGATCTTTTTTTTATTTTGATTTCTGTGCCTTTGGGGACACATCAGGGATGATGGGCTCCTGGGATTGTAGTACATTCTATGTTTATATGAAAATTTCGGGATTTTAATGTTTATTGGCGCAGCTTGGCTGCTAAAAAGTGGTTTTCCGTGTTGGATACGGTCAGGCCGAGCAGAGCAGAGAAGCTCTTGGAGGTCTCCCCCTCCCATCAACTTTCGCTCGCCTTCGGGGAAGGATGAGAGGGCCTGGCTTGACCTGCGCGGCCGGCGCCGACGCTACGGGGGCGGAGTATACCTGGCAGAATATTTTAGAGTGCGTGGGACACTTTACACAATGCTGGACCGCGTTTTACGGTGGGCGATAGCGGGGACTGCCTTTTTAGTCATTCGGCCGTTTCGCGAGAGAGGAATTTGCCGGATACAAACAACAGCAGAGTGCTCTGGGCCCCGGGCGGTTTATGGAGACGTATTGCCCTTAGGCGTCATACAAAAAAACTTCTTGAAAGCAGCAGAGTTTGAACACAGTTAGTGTGACAAATGGTTAGGTTGAGAGGAAAGCTTTCTGCCTGTCTGGCACCCCAGGGGTTTGGATCCAGCGACTGTATATATAGCACAACGTCAACATTTTTAGGTCGTGTGACCGTAGCTAGGAGCAGGCTGAAATTCCTTGCAGGGCATTCACCCTGGGAACGGTGAAATCCGCGGGAAGCTTTGGTGGCGTGGGCGGAGCCTCTTGGCAGCCGCAGAGAACGCGTCCTGATTCGGAAGAGTATTTTAGAATGACAGCTAAACAATTTGTCAACGGCTACACCATCCCATTGGTTGGGCTATTAGCCGTTAGCAGAGATTGGTGCATCTTTTTCGCGTGGGTGTGGCCGCCCGTCACTTGCCGTGAGCTGCGGCAGAGCGCGAGGAGGAAAAAGACTCCTTTCTGTGCGTCCGAAGTGTACGGACCTCGGGAGACACGCAATACTCCGTTTAGATTCGCGGGGAGGACATCGTCTTAAACGGTCCTCTGGTTAGACTTGTGTTTGATTCCGAAGATTCGGACCTTGTAGAACTTGTGTTTATTTCACGGACGTTACATTGTCCTGTGGTTAGGCTGTGAGCGGCCACAGTTTTGTTTTCGTTTTGCTAGAAGTCTCTATTTGAGCATTCGCGCCCTTGCGAATCGGGCACTGTTTCTTTACAGATCTTATTACACAAGTGACTGATCTATTTGTGCCAAGTGGCCTATGTGTCACCTATGAAAAATATTGATTAGTGTACAAGCGTGATAGAATCGCACAGCAACTGCCAGTCATTTTTTGTCTCAATATTTTAAAATTTGTACAAGATAATTTTTTTGTGTCCCAGCCACGTCGCCGCTTTTGTGTCTCGTTTCCGTCGTAGGTGTCGGTGGCCGAGTGGAATGAGACCGACACAGGAATAAAGATAGCACGCTGGTGCAGGTACGGAGGGGAGCAGCCAGAAACTAGAAACACCAGAGTAAATTAGAATGAGATATATATTGCACAGAATTTATACAATACTTAACTTTTACATAGTACTGCAGAATGTTGATACATAGTTGAGCTAGAGTCCTGCCTAGTGCCTAACTGATAGCCAAGTCTTCACTGGTGCCTATCTGATTCCGAAGGTCCTGACTGGTTGCTATCTCAGTCCCAAGTGACCGATGTCTTTCCGTGGTGGCCACGAGCGGGGTTGCAGCAGAGGGCGCTCGTGGCTGTCGTCGTAAGAACGCCGCGCCGTGCGTGCATGGCGGCGCGCGGCGAAAGTAGGTGGCGCGCACTTTGTACTTGTGCGACACCACAAATTTGAATACCATTATCTGTTTTTCATGATAGGAAACGTCATCTAATTTTGTGTCAAGATAGGATTTTTCATGTTTAATTGTAATAAATTGACTTTGAGCAGATCGTCTTTCATTTAAGAACATTCCTCTTTGCACTATTTTGGAGGGGAAGCAGATTAGTTAAATTCTACAGTTTACCAATAATTTTTCAAGTACATATTTTGTTTGTTTGGTACAACTGATACATTGCAATAGAGTAGGAATATTTATTATATGTTTGAAACTATGATCACATCATAACTCATCAGTAACACTTTAATTTTCCATATTTTGGAGAAATATGGTGGCGACCCAAGATAATTAATTGCTGTCCTCATAACTAACGACACAGTTTACACTTGACGATTCCTGCCATAGGATTAACGATATAATTCACAATTGGCGACACTTGCCAAAGGATTAAGGACATAATTTAGAGTTACGCGACTTACGCTTGATCAAAAGGCCTTCTTACAACCAGGAAAAGACACCAACTAAAAAAAGAAGAGTGTTATTGATTCCTAAAGTATATAATTTTGGTACACGTCAATACGAACAAAGGCGTCGATAACGTATGAAAATAATTCCACACTAGTGAAGTAAAGATGATTTATTCGCGATATCAAATTCCCGCAGAATGCTAAAAACATGTGTGTAGTATTTATGTTTGGTTGACGTCTATAAGTGACTTTGGCTTTCTTGTGTTTCAGGTGAGTTGAGCACTGACAAAGATCTTGGTGTGGCGTGCGTTGCCTAGCAACGGCAGTCCGCGCTGGCGCAGCAACGCCAGTAGCGTACCCGGACAGCATTTCCGGAGATTCGTGACGCAGGTCTGTAAACGTGTTTGCACTTTTGTGTTAATTAAGTCTCTAGTAACCTTGCACTAACGTAGTAGCAAAAAATAACGGCGAATCAGGTGAAGAGGTCAGTTCCAGTGAAATCTTTAAAAATGTAAGTCGTGCATATTCTACAAACCAGACTGAAGAGATTGCCAGAGGGTATTGCGTTTTGTTTAACGTTTCCGATAGCGTCTGCGAACTCCCTTTCCATGCCAAGCGAGACACTGTAGTCTCCGACAAGGACGGCGGTGTGTGTGTGTGGGACCTTAGATGGGAGGTGTTACGTGGAGGCCGAGCGCATTACGTCTCCTTACTGCGGAGTCCAAGCCTGCTCCTCGTCGGAGGTTCGAGTTCTCTCGGACGTGTGTGTGTGTTTTGTCCTTAGTATCGCTTAGTTTAAGTAGTTCGTAAGTCTAGGGACTGGTGCCAACTGCAATTTGGTCCTATAGTTTTACAAACATTTGAACGTTTTGTTATAGGGGTGTCATTAGTAAGGCGTCGTCGGTAGATTCAGTTTAACAGCAAGATACCACAGCTTCAGTAACACAGGTGAAAGTTCTTTGCAATAAATTAGTGTTCAACTGTGGGCGCTGGGGAAATATAATGAGATTGATGAAATCCAGACATCCTCCTGAATACTCCAAAATTCTGTAGACAGTCCGCAATAATCTGTGTCCGTACGTATTCAAGTCTCGAGCATTTACTGTGATCTGCGAAGCGTAGTTGTCCAGTTTGACTCGTAGTACACTGTCGGCTGGAGGGTTGAATACACCGCTGAATAGCACTGTTTCTCACAGCATTTATACGCCAGTGATTTGATGTGATTCCTCGAGTCAGGTTTGACAGACATGATTCTTCGTAACAAGGAAACCTTTCATAATTTGCTTGAAGCAGTGCAAATGAGAGGCTAGTTGACTTCTCTTACTGAATCCGAGACGTTATGAACGTACAAGCCTCCTTCTGCTGTTTTTGTAACAACGTGTTCTCCATTATAGAATTATTTAAATAGAGGGGTATAGTATAAAAATTAGGTATACAAAAACATTAGTGTATTCCACGACAACGTTGAGAAACAATTTCAGAGCATTCGGTCATGAACTCGAATATCTGCGATTAGGAACTTGTACATTTTCTAAATAAGTACAAATGTAAATATTCGTTTGTTCAAAATCTCCGATTATTCTTTACAGCTGGCGTTGAAATGTTGCACAATGTTGCATTCGATTTCGCACATGTGTTTTAGTAAGCCTCTGAAAGCCATCTGGTGTATGTGGAACAGGTCTCTAATTAATGGGGACGTTACGTTAATGTTAGTTTGTTAACAACTGTTAATTTCCAAAAGTTCTTGGTCGAATGCTTTAAAATTTTGACAACATAGCATCTAATAAAGGAGGGTTTTTACACATCTTTCTTTATACACACACACACACACACACACACACACACGAGGCGCGTCCAGAGAGTAAGTTCCGTTACAATTTATCTCCGCTGCAGCTGCACCAAATGGGATGAGTGATTCGATGCCGGCCGCGGTGGTCGAGGGGACTGAGGCGCTTCAGTCACGGTCTGCACGGCCACTACGGTCGGGGGTTCGAATCCCCCCTCGGGCATGGATATTTGTGTCGTCCTTAGTATTAGTTAGTTCATAAGTAGTTTGTAAGTTTAGGGACTGATGACCCCGTAGTTAAGTCCCATAAGCTTAACAAACATTTGAACATTTTGTGAGTGATTCGATGGCAAGAATATGGGTCCGACAGTTCAATGGTGGGCGTAGTGATGTGCTCGATGAAGAACGAAGTGGGCGTCCAACTTTGGTTACAGAAGAACTGGTTCACGCGATTGATGACAGAATCCAGGAAAACCGTAAGTTTACAATTAGTGCTCTCGCTATGGACTTCCCCCAAATTTCATTGTTTCCAACTGGTTGAAGGAACAGGCGGCAGATTTCTATGAAGAAGGTATACAAAACCTGACACCACTCTATGACAAATGCCTGCAAAATTTCGGCAGTTATGTGGAAAAGTAGTTTAAGAGTTGTAGTATTTTGTGCAATAACAATTTCTTCTGTATCTGTGTACAATTTCATTTTATTACCAAACGGAACTTACTTTCTGGACGCGCCTCGTAGAATTACAAACAATCAAACATATAGCATCCAGTAATGGCTATAGCCCTGCCCTTATTGACAGTATAATGAATGAGAAGAAAATCAGAAAAACCAGAACACTTTTATATGCTGGCCAACAAGAACAGGTTAGTAGTAAGAAAAACTGGTGTGTCATCCCATATTTAGGCAAAATTTCAGATCAAATTGGTAGAAAGTTAAAATCTCGAAATTACAGGCCTGCATTTTACAATGCAAAAAACATTTCTAAGTATTTATTCAATAGTAAGGACAAAATTCAACCCGTATCACAGAGTGGTGTATACAAGATCACGTGCAAACATTGTGGGAAACTGTATGTTGGTCAGTCTGGCAGGGCTGTAGCTATTAGATTATCAGAACATGAGAGAAGCTGGAGGTTACAAAAGACAGATTCAACCTTTGCTGAACATCTGCTCAGAGAAGGCCATGATTATGATGTAAACTGTGAGATTCTACATCCCCTGAAGAAAAGCAGAAAGATGACACTACTGGAAATATGTCTTTTTGTTCGTATTTTATGTACGGCCATACCATACATTCGATTGCGATAAAACTTTGTCAACTCATTGCTTGCACTCGCGCGAAAGTCATAGGCATACTATAATTTACTTCCTGTGGTGCATGGCGAAGGGTGCTTTAAAATTTAGTTAATTCGTTTCATATGCCTTCACGCTGAAATGGCTGAACGGATACGAATGAAATTTGGAACACAGGTAGCATGGCCTACGTAAGTTACCAAATGGTTCGTGGCGGAGGGTACCTGAGAATGGGTGAACACTTTTTTCACTCTTCACGCTGAAACGGCTGGACGGAATTGAATGATATGTGGAATGAATAGAGCTTATACCACGAATTAATACATGGGCTAATTTTCGTAAGCCTCCGTAAGTGCATGGGGGAGAGTACATTACAACTAACACCCAAATTGTGGAACTGGTCACCATGAAAGTAGGCACAAAAACGCATGTTTTCTTGAAGCTGCAAGCCAGTGAATGTAGCATAGCAAGAAGGTACCTTGCGACTTTGACACTGTTTGACCAGTCACCATGAAACTCGGTGGATATATGTAACTATTCATATATAAAAGAGAGAGAAGTTGGCGGAGTAAACGACGGACAAAAAGGGGAGCGAGGAGATGGACAGAGAGAGGGGATACTGGGAGAATGGGAGAGACGAGACTAGGAAAATGGGAGAGGGGAGACTAGGAGAATGGGAGAGTACAGACTAGGAGAATGGGAGAGGGGTGAATGGGAGAGGGGGAAGGAGGAGAATGGTAGAGGGTGTGAATGGGAGAGGGAGAGAATGGGAGAGGGGGTGAATGGGAGACATTGGAGGAGGAGAATGGGAGAGGGGGGAGGGGGAGAGGGGGATAGGGGAGAGGAGGAGAGGGGAGAGGAGGAGAATGGGAGAGGGGAGAGGAGGAGAATGGGAGAGGGGAGACTAGGAGAATGGGAGAGTACAGACTAGGAGAATGGGAGAGGGGTGAATGGGAGAGGGGGAAGGAGGAGAATGGTAGAGGAGGTGAATGGGAGAGGGAGAGACTGGGAGAGGGGGTGAATGGGAGATGGGGGAGGAGGAGAATGGGAGAGGGGGGAGGGGGAGAATAACAGAGGGGAGAGAAGGAGAATGAGAGGGGGGACAGGAGGAGAATGGGAGAGGAGGAGGAGGAGAAAGAGAGGGGGGAGAGAAGGAGAATGGGAGAGGGGAGAGGAGGAGAATAAGAGAGGGGAGAGGAGGAGAATAAGAGAGGGGAGAGGAGGAGAATGGGAGAGGGGAGAGGAGGAGAATAAGAGAGGGGAAAGGAGGAGAAAGAGAGGGGGGAAAGGAGGACAATGGGAGAGGGAAAAGGAGGAGAATGGGAGAGGGGAAAGGAGGAGAATGGGAGGAGGAGAATGGGAGAGGGGAGAGGAGGAGAATGAGAGGGGGGACCGGAGGAGAATGGGAGAGGGGACCGGAGGAGAATGGGAGAGGGGAGAGGGGAGAGGAGGAGAATGGGAGAGGGGAGAGGAGGAGAATGGGAGAGGGGAGAGGAGGAGAATGGGAGAGGGGATGGTGGAGAGGAGGAGAATGAGAGAGGGTACAGGAGGTGAATGTGAGAGGAGAGAAGGTGAGATTGGGAAAGTGGTGAGGGTGAGAATGGGAGAGGGGGTGAATGGAAGAGGGGGAGAATGGGAGAGGGCAGAGGGGGAGAAATGGAGAGGGAATTTGGGAAGAATGGAAACTGGAGAGGGGGATAATGGGAGAGCGGCAGATGGTGACAGACAGGTAAAAGGAGATGAACAAATGGAAGATTGGAAACCTCATATATATTTTTTCATTTATTCGTATTTTATGCGCAGTCATAATGTTCATCTGATTGCGATAAGAATTCTTAACTAAACAAGCTAACACTTTCAAATTTCAAACGTTATTTGCACTTTTTTTTCTGCGGCAGCACTGTAGCGGGTACCAGCTAGGTATAAATAAAAACTCAGTGGCAATGGGATTATAGACATTCTGGACAACAGTAATATAACTGATACTGACGATCGCGTGGAAATGAAGTAGAGCCCTTAGAGGATATCCTATATGATTCGTGGACCATTTGCCATTGTTTGATCAACATAAACCTAATTCAAGGTGCAAATATCTCCGGTCCAAAGCAGAAATGCACCTACTGTGTGCCATACTCTAACTCCTTCTATACTGAGGGCACAAGACCTTTTTGCATTTCCACTAAAAGTAATTTATCCATGCGGATATGCACCATTTTTTCAGTTTTGAAAAGCTTTTTGTAAAAAATATTTATAAATATGTTATAATCATATAGTAACCCAAAACTTATATTAGAGATGGAAACTATGATGTTGTTGCGCTCTTCAGGCAGGAGACTGGTTTGGTGCAGCTGAGCCACAGCATTCCACATCCGTTTGGATCTGACAAGGGAATGGTCAGACTTGTCATGCCAAAACGTGTATTGATATTTTTAGCACTGTTAGTTAACACTGAAGGAAGTCTATATGCAGAATGTTAGCAGCTGACATGACCTGGAAGTCACCTAAAAAACTCACGAAAGTGGCTGTTTTTCCTGCTTGGCGCTTGCGGTGACGGCTGGCCACCCCTGGAAATGGCGAGTCGTGAGCTGTTGTTATGGTGAGCGTTGTGCGCATGGTCGGGAGGTGCGGCCGTCTTATTGCGCCGTTCACTACAGAGGAATATCGTTGCACGGTTTTGATGGAAAGGGGAAGCGAATATTCGTTTCTGTGGCATGCACTTCCTTTTCATTTCTGGTAGGCATTTCGAAAAATACCGTCCTGAAACTGGTTAGAGATGTGAAAGGTATTCTATACATCTACATCTATACTCCATAAGCCAATTTACGGTGAACATTTAACCTCCCCTCACAGGTTTTGGCAAACCCTGTAAATGTTTTGCTGCTTGCCATGGAGATATATCACACACGCCAAATGAAGCAATCAACAGAAAACACGCGTGAACACTATGTGATGTACGACATGGTAGCTCAACTTCTAGACGAGCATGTAAATAGCGCAGACATATGGCTAGAAACGACTGAAACACTCGATATTGCAGACTGTGAATCTACAGACGGCAAAGAAACGGATGAATGCTGCACACATGAAGACTCTTCGATTGATAATGTCACGTACCATCATCAGTTATCTCCGAAAGCAACACCAGCAACTACAATTACATTATCAGACGAAGAAAAAGCGGTGAAGTATTGGTTGAACAAAAGTGGTACCGATGCCAGCCGACAGTCATTGAGTGTCAGCGACACAACTTTGCGTGATTGTGCGTTAGAGATTGCCAACTCGATAGACGCTAAAGTATTTACAGCTTCTCAAAGTTGTATTAGTAGCTTCAAAAGATCACATAAAATTGTGGCACGAAAAATAACAAAATTTGTATCGAGAAACAGGTCGAAAAATGTAGTGGCTCAAACGGAAATGATACAAGCTTTTCTTACTACTGAAAAAAGTAAGATCGCTAGTTTCAGTGAATCTTAAGTTTACAATGCAGATCAGTCAGGTTCTCGAAAAGAAATTCGCGCGAAAAGCACACTGTCATGCAAAGGGGTTACCTGAAGTCTCAAGTGTAACGTGATCGACCGACATCTCTAGGAATGCCGAAAGACAACATCCGACGGCAATGCCTCACGTGCGGTTGCTTGCCGTGGAGGTTCGAGTCCTCCCTGGGGCATGGGTGTGTGTGTTTGTCCGTAGGTTAGTTTACCTAGGTTTAAGTAGTTTGTAAGCTACGGACTGATGACCACGCAGTTTGGTCCGATAGATTTACAAACATTTGAACATTTAGTTATGCTAATTATTGCTTTTCTGATCAGAGGAAGCGCCATCTGTCGGACTTTTTTGAACCTTATTTTTATTTTCTTACTTTTTTCTTTTAATAAACCCGATGTCATTCCAAGCATGTGTGTCAATGTTTACCTTTCTATCTACATTATTCCATGATTTATTAAGTTTTCAAATTTATACTGAGTTTTTGATCACGCGGTATTTTGTCTCGATATCTATGAGAGATATTAAACTGAAGTATAGGGTAAGGTGGTACAATTTCGATCATTTCGGACAAATGTTATTGTAACTGTAAATGTATTGAGAAAAGGTGTAATTTTAATTATATCACTTGTTCTTGTATGTTTAACTAATACGTAACACAAATATTAGACAGTTACAAATGTCGGTATAGACACAAAAAACGTTACAGAATTGAGAAAATCGATCGAAAATGTACCACACTAGGTACAATTGTGATCACTTCCTAATAGAATTTTGACTAAGGGCATCTTCCACATAAAAATCTTTTTTTCCGTCAGGCACCAACGCATACTTCATTGTACCAAACATTGCATTTCGGGTAGAGGATCTAATCACCCTTAAATAGAAAATTTATAAGAGCTCGTTCGACTAAGTAGCTTCACTTACCTCCTAACGTGAAAAAACTTATTTCTCTTTAGCACAAAGTGTTATATTCTTGGAAAAGACAGGAGGAACTGTAGTAACCTGCTACGCTACAATGCCACACAACGAGACACTACGAGACTGACAAATGGCGCGAAAATTTATGTTGATCAGAATTGTACCTATATCGAATTTGTACCAGCTTACCCTAGGCATTGAATTAAAATTTATGCTTCTACTTCAGTTTAATATTTTTAATAACATCTGCATGTGTGACATTTATAGCTGCCTACCATCAACAATGTATATTCCTTTAGAACAGAAGTTTCATAGTAATTAATATAACAAATATCAAGTCGTGTTATTTGTACGGAATCTCAGCAGCTACAATGCAGAATTAATGTAAAAAAGAAGAAAAACATATCCAGTCACGCTGTAATTCAAACGCGTCGCTTCACTGCGTCAGACTCGGCGCATGCGCACAGAATTTCGTCGCTCAGGTTGCATCGTAATGCCCTTCCTGTATCCGCCCTGTTCTCTGCCCTGGGCAGCAACCAGCCCCGACTTCCACTTTGTCCGCGCTCGCTAATATTTTGGCAGCATGCCGCCGCGCTATTGGTTCCGCTGTGCCGCTACCGCCATGCAGTAGCGCGCGGCGGTAAAGTTGTACCGCGCCAGTAGCCAGCAGTAATGGATCTGTCAGCGATAAAAACGCCAGCGGACCGGCCCTTCGCCCTTCAGCCCTGCGGAAGCCCTTCTCTGGCGGTGCTCGGTTTAGTCCTCTGCCCTTTTTATTCTCCCCTGTAAGGGCAGCCGTAACTCCGAGTAGGAAAGCCCTCCGGGCGATAAAAGAAGCCTTTTCAAATTCCGGAAAACGAGAAAAAGGCTTAGGATGGGACCTCCTGGCCCGCTGTAACAAGTTCATATCGAGCCGTAAAGCCGGCAGCGGCGGTGGTCATTACTCTCGTGCAGCCTGTTTCCGAGGCTGGATCTCCAGGCTAAGTTGGGAGTTAGTGTGCTCGAATGCAGTAAGAGGCAGGAATTTAGCAAGTTAAGCCACTCTATCGACTGCTGCTTATAACAGCTACGAACATTCTCTACAAATCATTACGAAGTACAAGGCGAAGAGCATTTTTCTACAATTGAAGAGTTGAGAAAAAAGGGGTACAAGTGACAAAATCATAACAAAATAGATTTTATGTCGTAAAAATTTTCTACACCACACAAAGAACTTGGGAAAAAAATGTACAGATGTATCTTTGATTGGTGCTAACATCTGGTGTCACATAACATGAACTTCGTGAGAAATCCAGAGAACGCTTAGAAAACAAATGGTACAAGAGATTTTAAAAATGTTCTTGTGTGGTCTATAAGATAGAGGAAGCAACCATGTTTTTATGGAATGAATCAATTACCTCCCGTGGCTAGCAATAACTCGCTTCCTGTATGAATATGTTTCTGAAATATCATGCAAATGCTTAATATCTCATAGCATATAGTGACTGCTGTAGAGGGCAGAACAGGAACGAGAACATAGCAAAATTTTGGAGAAGGACTAATCGCAAATTTTTGTCGCCATACTTACATGGAATGTGACAAGAACTTCGGGGTATGTTCTTTTTTTTCTGATATGCAAACATAAAATTAAATATGTTTTTGTACTTGATGAATAGGCAGACATAATTTATAATGCTAGCAAAAGCTCCACTTTGGTCAAAATACAGCAGAGTGATTTTATTTCTACTGACGCAATTGTTGATATCAAGCCACCTATATGTAAGGATACATCAGGACATCCACCCAAGCGGTCATCTGTTCGCTGGTTCCACAGAGACCATTAGTTATGTTGATGAAGCAAACATTCAATCACTATTATGAATTTCTTCAGATAGACTCTCAGCCGGCCGCGGTGGCCGAGGGGACTGAGGCGCTCCAGTCACGGTCTGCACGGCCACTACGGTCGGGGGTTCGAATCCCCACTCGGGCATGGATATTTGTGCCGTCCTTAGTTGTAGGTAGTTCATAAGTAGTTTGTAAGTTTAGGGACTGATGACCCCGTAGTTAAGTCCCTTAATTTTGTGTCCCAGTCTCGTCGCCGCTTTTGTGTCTCGTTTCCGTCGTAGGTGTCGGTGGCCGAGTAGGAAGACCAACACAGGAATAAAGGTAGCACGCTTGTGCAGGTACGGAGGTGAGCAGCCAGTGGGACTGCAGAAACTAGAAACACTAGAGTAAATTAGAACGAGATATATATTGCACAGAATGTATACAATACTTAACTTTTACATAGTTCAGTACGGCAGAATGCTGATACATAGTTGAGGACTGCCTAGTGCCTATCCGATAGCCAAGTCTTCACTGGTGCCTATCTGATTCCGAAGTGTTAACTGGTTCCTATCTCAGTTCCAAGTGAACTATGTCGTTCAGCGGTGGCCACGAGCGGAGTTGCAGCAGAGGGCGCTCGTGGCTGTCGTCGTAAGAACGTCGCGCCGTGCGTGCATGGCGGCGCGCGGCGAAAGTAGGTGGCGCGCACTTTGTACTTGTGCGACACCACACTTAAGCTTAACAAGCATTTGAACAATTTTTAGATAGACTTTCAGTAAATTCTAAATGGAAGGCCATCTACCATCAAATTAGATAGACTAACAAGTACGCCTTAAAATGAAATGAAGCTTAGTGGAACCTGAAAGCTTCAGGAACTGTTGCCTCTCATTCCTCCCGTATGCCACAAATTTTATACACCTCTTACACATGATGGAACAGCAAGAAAAGGCATTGCAGCTAGCAGAGGTAGAAGTAGAAGACGTCGACGTGGATTTAGGCCGGGGAAGGAATGGCCAACGATGAACTCTATGACTGCTGCAGTTGTACGCTTCAAACGGACAGCGAGTAGTGTTTTCTATAGCTTGATATAGCACAAACAGTATCAGTAAGTCCATCAAAAAAAAAAGTTGATATGTTTGTATAGTTTATGGGACTTAACTACGGGGTCATCAGTCCCTAAACTTACAAACTACTTATGAACTACTTACGAACTAGGACGGCACAAATATCCATGCCCGAGGGGGGATTCGAACCCCCGACCGTAGTGGCCGTGTAGTCCGTGACTGGAGCGCCTCAGTCTCCTCGGAGTAAGGCCATCCCTGTGCACAGGAGGTTCAAGTGCAGCAGTTAAAAATAAACATGATAGTACTTTCTTTCATTTAGTGCACTTGTACCATTTTTATTCCCAGTAGCTACAATTCACGTGCACTAATGTTTGTGTTCATAGGTAGTTATTGTAGGTTTACTCGACAATAGTTTACTCGTGAGGCGTTCCATACAATCTGTATCTGTGTTGCAAACAAATATAATCACTGAAATTAATTTTCACAGTTTTGAATTTTTATTTTTATTTATTTATTTATTTATTTATTTTTTTTTTTTTTAATCTCACGGTAGAAATGATATTTATTTTCCCGGCATATACATAAATGTCTCTTGTCACACTTTATTTTCTGAGCCCTCCAATTATAGTGCAACAATGGAATAAAGAAAAGAATTAAAGAAAGGCACAATTTAAAGATAGTAAAGACCTTATATGAAGCATAAAAAATTCTCCACTTCGCGACCAAGCATGTATATCACTGTGAAAATAACATATAGTCCTATGCAGACTTCAATGCCTTTCATTTCCTTAACAAACATATCTTCATCACAAAAATCTCTCGAAAATTTTATTCTTTCTTTTAAGCAATAGGAAGTAAAAATTAAGTGTACCAAACATAAGTCGCACGTGAGAAGCCGCATGTTCTGAGGCATCATAGTACGGACTGGGCGGCCGCTTCCGCGGAGGTTCGAGTCCTCCCTAGAGCATGGGTGTGTCTGTCGTCCTTAGTGTAAGTTAGTTTAAGTAGTTTTTAAGCCTAGGGACAGATAACCATAGCAATTTGGTCCAGTAGGTCTACAAACATTTGAACATTTTTAACTAAACATAATCAGTATCCATAGTACCAAACACCGCACAATGAAGTATACTGTGAAATTAATTGCACATTGCTGATGATTCTGGGATTCGTGCTAGATAGGGTTGATAGCATACGTAATATTCATTTAATTGAAACATGGACAGTGAGAAACGCGGGAGAGAATTGAATATAAGTGTTGGATATTTTGTCCTACAGACGAATCTTAAAAATTAAGGGGAACGATAAGCTAATGAATGACAAGGTTCGCCGTATAATTGGCGAAGAAGGGCATATCAGAAAATCATACAAAGAAGAGAAAGGCTGATAAAACACGCGTTAAGTAACCAGGGAATAACGTCCATATTACTAGAGGGGAGCGTACAGGGAAGTCCTGTAGGAGAAGAAAGGGACTGGAATACATTCGCAAATGAACGAGGGCGAACGGTGCAGCGCTAGTGAGACAGGTACAGCATGTCGCAGGAGAGGAGTTCGTGGCGGCCAACTTAGAGGAACGCAAGACCGACGACTCGAAAAACTCCCACATGCAAGGAAGACTGCTGGTTCTGATGTGGCGCCAAAATACAAACACCTCACATATCTACTGATCATAGTCATTTACCATGTGGACTAACCCTCGTTTAACATGAGACTTACGCTACATGCTTCTCCGTGTTCATCACAGCTAACATTAAAGTATGTGTGACTAGATGCAGTAAGGACCTGCGCATTTGGGTCAGTACGGTTATGATTTAGAAGTTTGGCTCGATGTTATCATGGGTTCGAACCGTACAGGTCTGCTTTCACGCCCCAGCAACTACCTAGTTGCAGATATTTTTTTACCTGTGATCCTGCGGTTAAAAACACTATTCATAGGTTGCAGGCCGCGCGGGAGTAGCCGAGCGATCTGGAGCGCCATGTTGCGGACAGCGAGGCCTCACGCGTCGGAGGTTCGAATCCCCCCTCGGGCATGGATGTGTCTGTTGTCCTTAGGTTATTTTAACTTAGGAGGTAAGTACATGGGCTCGAACAAACATATCTGTATGAACGTTTGGTTACAGGATCTCTACGTACGTCTCAATGTGCTGGTGGGTGTCGTTTTTATGCAAAGCTCTGCAACCGTGCTCTAGATAGCACTGTAGATGTCGTTGTAGACGCCAGACGTAATACAGATATCTTAACTATACGCAATAATCATCGTACATTTTCTCAAAGCCGTGATGATAGTTGCAACTTTAACCTTCTTCCCGAAAGACTGTTGGTATTCATTGCCACTCCTTCCATCGCCTCTTCCCGCATTTACCTTAGCACTACCGCTTGCAATGAGTTGTTCGTCATTATCATCCTTATTATCATTATTATGAGTTTGTAACAACAGTATCTAACTTATGCTCATATTTCTGTACCATAACAGATACGAGAAAACATGCAAATTATTCATCTTCTACACAAATACCATCTTCACGAAGAAGGGTTCTTCGTAACTTCATCTCAACTTATCGCAATATATTAGCAGGATTGATTAGCAATCGCCACCCTATCTGAAGCTTCACCACACAAATAACATCACAAATCGCAACTTCGGAGGCACACTGCACCGTCCCTACTGCCGAACCGACAGGTCAAAGTGCAATGCGGCATGGCACACGCAGAGGCCTCTAACGGACGACTGCAGAGTTTTGCAGATCCGGGAGTATCACTAGTGCAATAAGGGATCTTTACATTGTCTCTCATACGATTTTGGTGTATAGGTGTTTGTTCGAGCCCAAGTACTTTCCTTCTACATCTACATCTACAACCATACTCTGCAAGCCACCCGACGGGGTGTGGCGGAGGGTACCTTGAGTACCACTATCGATTTTCCCTCCTAGGTTGTTAGTTAAGTAGTTTGTAAGCTACGGAATAATAATCAAGCAGTTGAGTCCGATAGATTTACAAACATTTGCATACTTGCATTCATAGGTTGCAGTTTGCGAAACAAATAAGAATTATTACATAAAATAACTGGTTCATCAATAAAAAAGATTTTATTCCAACGTTTGCAACCTCAGTAAAGTCAGAGATTTAGTTATTCAATCAAATTAGTTCCTTATTGGACGTGGTCAGCTGAATCATTAATCATTAATTGAGTATAATGATTAAACAGTTGGATTGTCTGCGATAAGAAATTGGTAACACTTTCCCCCAATTAATCATAACTTTAATAAACACAGAAACTCTGTATATTTCGCGAGCACTCAACATGAAATTGTCAACAGTTCAAAATAGTTTGTTTACCGAACACCATTTCTACACTCGTAAGTTCTTGTGTAATAACATAAACACACATCACTTGCGCTGGCGTACACTTGTTCTCTCCAAATGTAGAGTCCCTACATACTGCGTAAATCTTAACACTCTGCCCGATCGAATCACTGCTATCATCGAGTAGGGTCGTTCTTCTGCAAAAGCTAGACACGGAGTTCTCTTTTCCGTGCAACCTTCACTCACCTCCCTCTTTCAAACTCACACTCCCCACCAGTTCTGTCTCTTGGCCGCTTCCGCATTGGCCTGTCGCCATCCTTTCCAAAATCGTATATATCTTGAGATATTTCTCTAAGTAAAAACTGACCATCTGAAACTGCTTTCTTAGTAATATACCATTAATTAAATTAAAAAAGGGACTGTTTATTAGTATTACATGAAGTGTAAAATAAAGAAATAGACAAACCAGCTTTCAGGAGTTTGACCTCTCGTGGCACACAATATTTACGTAAATTACTGGCAAATAGTGCAATTAAACGACACACTATATTAAATATATGATACGTAAATCATGTTGTATGCATTTTCAGTGTGACTGAAAAGTATAGGATGATCTGTTTATATTTCCGTTATGAATTTGAATCACCTACAATCACTCATTAAATAAATATCTACAAGTGTGACGCTTTCAACATAATAGAGACAATAAGGTATCATGAAAAGCAAAGTTTGTTAAAATTACATGACGCATACAAAAGTTGGTTATTTTAAGGTTGAATTTTCTATATTTTTATTTAGTAGTCATAAACATTGGTAACTTTTTAGATATTAAAATTATTTTTGGACTGATGAGCGTAATTATTCCGAGATCGCAGATGTCTTAAATGTTGACGGTAAATAATTTTATAAATTATTTTATTTTGAATTAATGGAGTGAGGAACTGGAAGATGTCCTCAAGATACCCCCTTAAGAAATGCTCGGTTAACAGCCCCCGTTTGAGTACGAAGCACGGGCCTTCGCCAGATTTCCGCTGATTTGGACGAACTCCCGACCGGTCATTTGGTTTAACCCGCTGCTTCTACCTGAGTTGTATTTGTTTATAAAATTGCGAATTACTATTAATTACTGAGATTCTCGGAAATAGTACCCACTGTAGAATCTTTATCAATAAAATTGCCCATGTCTGCTTATTTTATAATAATATCCATTAAACAACTAACAGCCGGCCGCGGTGGCCGAGGGGACTGAGGCGCGCCAGTCACGGTCTGCATGGCCACTACGGTCGGGGGTTTGAATCCCCCTTCGGGCATGGATATTTATGCCGTCCTTAGTATTAGCTAGTTCATAAGTAGTTTGTAAGTTTAGGGACTGATGACCCCGTAGTTATGTCCCATAAGCTATTCAAACATGTCAACATTTTGATTTGAAACAACTAACAGGCAATTCCTTGAACAGTCATCCGTTGCTGACAACTGTTTGACATGTCTGTAAGTCAGCAGTGAGCTGCTAAGATATAAACATTGACCGAGAAATAATACTGGATTAGAGAGACGGTCATCTTCAAATGTGAGATTTATTTGTTTGCAAGAAACACTAAATTAATTATTAAAAAATTACATTCCAATGATTTAGTGAACTTTTTTGATTGTGTCTCACGTTTCAGTTATAGAGATCAAGATATAGGTTTAACGTCCGATTTACATTGTGGTCACAAAGAGAAGGTGTACAAGCTCAAATATTTATTTATTTATTGTTATGTGTAGTCCATGAAATCGGAAACATCCCGGCATTTGCCTGGAACGATTTAGCAAAATCGTGGCTAACACTGGATGTCGTGAAGTGAGTGTGAACCAGCGTCCTCCCGAATACGAGTCCAGTGTGTTTCCAGGGCGCTACCTCGCAGATTGTATTGCATTTCAGAGCAGTGACGGTCATTAATCAGTCGTCTTCTCATGCAGACAGCCTGGAAACACGGCTTCAGAAAATTACTGTGTGTCAGTTTTAGGTTGCGTGAGGTTGGCATCAATCCGAAATAGAGAACATTCAATATGAAAGGTTTCAAACTATGTCAATTCTTAACGAGGGGTGATGCTGGAGGAAGAAAGAGCACTTACCACACCTTTAGTATAGTTATGTGTTGCGACTTTCGTGGCTTATCGTGTTGACCTAAGTTTTGTTGGCCAGTCACAACATACAGATATTGGGGTATGTACGGCTCAGTAAGTGCATTATGCCGCAATGTAGTCGGAGTGCCTAACCGAACATGTCTTCTTTCATGCCAAGCAACTAGAATAGTTGCCAATCGTTCGTTGCACCTGTAATCCTGTAGTCAATCACTCTGTGTTTAGGCTAATATTTGTGAAATAATACTGATATATAGAATGCAGATAATGATTGATTAATAAAAGAGGTTTTACTCTAACATTTTCAAATGATGTAGGCAAAGTGAGGCAACTAAATTCCATAATGTTCATTCAAACACAGGATTTATCTAATGGACGTGGTCCTACACAAACAAAAGTAATAAACTTGAAATAAAGCTTTCACAACAGATTCTTTAATTGCGATACGAGACATAACAAAATCCCAAACTGAGTAATCATTGAGGATGCTCAGATAGTAAATCCATTTCGCCATCACACAAATCAACTCAAAATAGTTCAATAATTAGTCAGATGAATAACATATCAACGCTCATAAAATCTCGTTGACACTGTTCAGTTACAATTCCGAAATGGAAACGGGAAAAGTTACAAAGTTTTTAAAATGGCACACATTACCCTTTCCCAAAGATAGTTCCGAAACTTTGTAGTTCAGACATATCAACGGTTTGTCATGCATATTCTTATGCTGGCTCATATGAATCACTTCATCTAAGCAGTTAGGTTCTTTTTCGCCCAGGACAAGATATAAAGTGTTCCTCCAGGCCCCAAGGAGATCTCCACTCATAGCGTCCACGTATTTGACTTCACCATAGTAGTCTTGTGCACTAGCCACTCTCTCATTGGGAGATCAACATTCCTTCTAAAAGTTCTAAACTGAAAAAAAATTACTTACCTTTTACCACTGTAAACAAATTTTTACTATTTTCGTTGTTCTTGTCATTTTTTTTTAATTACATCGAAAATCCAGTACCTAAAATGGCTGTGAACAGCCGTCTGATGATATCTTTAGGTTCGAAACCGGAAATGGCGCTATTTTTTTAAATGAATAATATTAATAATTTTTGGGGGGCCGAAGGGCAAGATATAAAAATAAGTACTTTTTAGTACACACCGTGTGATGTTTTGTATTAGTTTTGCAGCTCATATTCAGAGGTTTATTTGCGCTGAAACCCCTTTGACTTTACCGAAATAAAGTACTATGACAGCTAGGAGCGATATAAGAAAACTTGTATTTCATGGCGAAGCTGCTTCCCATATGCTATACGTCACATACGTCGCTGTCAAACGACGCATCGATTGGTATATGGAGCGTAAACATTACACAATTGAACAATCGCAAAACTTTGTGCGCAGTGGCGAGTGACGGTACCCAAGGTTGCCGGTGAATGTTATCTGCCAGCGTGTTTAGTGCCAACAGTAAAAATTCGGAGGCGGTGCTGTTTTGGTGTGCTTGTATTTTCGTGGGTGGGGTGGGGGTGGGGAGATTTGCACCCCATGTTGTTTTGCGTGGCACTATCAGATCAAATGTTCAAACGTTTGTAAACCTATTCAGATGTTTGTAAAGCTTATGCGACTTACCTGCGGGGTCATCAGTACCCTAAACTCACAAACTAGTTATGAACTAACTTATACAAAATATGACACAAACTATGCCCGAGGGAGGATTCGAACTTCCGACGCGGGAGGCCGCGCGATCCGTAACGTGGCGCTCCAGACCGCTCGAGCCGGCTGCGGTGGCCAAGCGGTGTGATGCGCGCCAGTCACGGTCTGCACGGCCACTACGGTCGGGGGTTCGAGTCCCCCCTCGGGCATGGATATTTGTGCCGTTCTTAGTGTTAGCTAGTTCATAAGTAGTTTGTAAGTTTAGGCACTGACGACACCGTAGTTAAGTCGCATAAGTTTTACAAACATTTGAACATTTTAGACCGCTCGGCTACTCCCGCGCGGCTGTAAACCTATTGGACCAAACTGCTATGGTTATCATTCGCTAGACTTACAAACTAAATAAACTAACCTATGGACAACACACAAAACCGTGCCTCAAGGAGGACTCGAGCCTCCGACGGCGAGCAACCGCGCGCTCCTCAGCGAGGAGCCTTACAACGCCACCGCGGCCTTTCTCCGCAGAAGCCTACACTGATGTTTCAAGCATCTACTTGCTTTCCACTGTTGAAGAGCAATTCGGGGATGACACGTGATCTTTCAACATGATCAAGCACCTGTTCACAATGCACGGCCTGTGGTTCCTGTAATGGACTTAATGGACTGGCATGCAGAGGCTCCAGAATTGAATCCTACAGAACACCTTTGGGGTGTTTTGGATCGCCGACTTCGTGCCAGC
This sequence comes from Locusta migratoria, assembly GCA_026315105.1. Lineage (NCBI taxonomy): Eukaryota > Metazoa > Arthropoda > Insecta > Orthoptera > Acrididae > Locusta > Locusta migratoria. The sequence goes on from CM048751.1 coordinate 307,450,762, forward strand.
TCTCACTGCAGGTCTTCAGCGCAGTAGTCCGTGGAGAATGGGCTGTCATTCCCCGATAAACCTTCCAGCTCCTGATTGAACACAGTGGAAGATGTCATGAAGACTAAGGGTGGGCCAACACCATATTGAATTCCAGTATTATCGTTGACAGCGCTTATAAGTCATTTTCAGCAAGATATTCGGATAAAAATGTTCAAATGTTTGTAAATCTATCGGACCAAACTGCGTGGTCATCAGTCCGTAGCTTACGAACTACTTAAACTTAGGTAAACTAACCTAAGGACAACACGCACACCCATGCCCCAGGGAGGACTCGAACCTCCGATGGCGAACAACCACGCGCTCCGCAGCGAGGCGCCTTAGACCGCTTAGCTACTCCACCGCGGGCTGATGTCCGGATACTATTGATCACATAGTGTATATTTGAATTATGTTTTTCCGTGCTGTGCTTGCAATGTTAGATATGAGAGCTTTACAACTTCGCTTCATCATCTTCTCCTCCTCATTTCTCCTTGCTGCGTTGGATGTAGGCGCGTCCGCTGTGTCGAGTGCCGTCGCGTCGGCTCGTGGTGTGTTGTGACGTCACCGCCGTGACGGCCCGCCATCGATCACTGCCCGCCTGATGTATCGCCCCCCCCCCCCCCCCTCGGCAACTTGATCCTGCTTTGTATTTGTTCTGGAAAGGCCGCATAACATCCAGGCGGCACTTTCCCAACTGGCCGGGCCTCCACAAGTTCTTTAAGGGCCGCCGAGTTCAATAAGCCAAGCTCGAGGGCGCTGCGAATTTTTTTCCTGGTGCTCCATCACCTAACTGTCACCAAGTTTGGTGTTCTTTGCCAGTAGTTATATATTACGGTGACGTTGATGTGGTCTCGAATACGAAATCATGTCATCCTAAATAAATATACTGCAGAATACATATTCAAGTAACCCACTATCCACCAATTCCAACGGCATCTACGTCTATATACTTACTCCCTAAATCACCAACAGCGTGGCGGACGGCACTTCGCATCACTACGAGTCATAATACACTGCTGTCCATTAAAATTGTTACACTACGAAGATGACGTGCTACAGACGCGAAATTTAACCGACAGGAAGACCATTCACACAATGTTGGCGCCGGTGGCGACACCTACAACGTGCTGACATCAGGAAAGTTTCCAACCGATTTCTCATACACAAACAGCAGTTGACCGGCGTTGCCTGGTGAAACGTTGTTGTGATGCCTCGTGTAAAGAGGAGAAATGCCTACCATCACTTTATGGACTTTGATAAAGGCAAAACGTCATTTTTTCGGATGAACCCAGGTTATATTTACAGCGTCATGATGGTCACATCCGTGTTTGCCGACACCGCGGTGAACGCACATTGGAAGCGTGTACTCGTCATCGCCATACTGGCGTATCACACGGTGTGATGGTATGGGGTGCCATTGGTTACATGTCTCGGTCACCTTTTGTTCGCTTCGACGGCACTTTGAACAATGGCCGTTACATTTCAGATGTGTTACGACCCGTGGCTCTACCCTTAATTCGACCCCTGCGACACTCTACATTTCAGCAGGTTAACGCACGACCGCATGTTGCAGGTCCTGTACGGGCCTTTCTGGATACGGAAAATGTTCGACTGCTGCCCTGGCCAGCACAGTCTCCAAATCTCTCACCAATTAAAAACGTCTGGTCAATGGTGGCGGAGCAACTGGCTCGTCACAATACGCCAGTTACATGTTTCAAACGATCCTGAGGAGACTGAAGGGGAGCTAGAAGACTGAAGAAGAACTGTAGAATTAATATATTATGTCAGTAATAATCTACTTTCTTTATTATTTAATGTTTTTTAAACTGAAATATGATTAATTATGAAGAAAATTGTCCGACAAACAGTTTTTCATTCACTTTGGAGCACAATTCAAAATCTATTGCACGTACTTGTGCTTGGCTACTCCATCGCGGTCCTGAAAAATGGCAGGAATAAATAAATAAATACCTGGGCAACGCCTGGTTTTTAGCTAGTTTAATATATGTTTTTATATGTTTGTGGGTACGTGCTACATACAAATCTAAAGTTTTTTCCCAATCTTTATGAAATTTTGTACACTTAAGCTTCAATCGATGAGGACGGTCGCCGTAAGTGTAATAATCACGTACGATACATAGTTCAGGAGATATGACGTCATAAACAATGACATGAGCGAAAAACTACTGCATTTTGCGACAATACTGTTCATTTTCTCCTAAACCTCTGAACCGATTTCAACCAAATTTGGTACACACATTGCTTACCGTGCGGTAACAATTGTCGCAGTGTTAAGAATCACATACGACACATAGTTCAGAAGATATGTCGTCATAAATAATAGGAATCGCAAAAAATTGCCAAGTAATGCGGCAAGACTTTAAGAATACACTATACGAGAATTAGAGTACTTATCGACTTGCAACAAACTTTAAACATAATTTCAAATCTTTATTAAACTTTTTCTCGTTGAAAACCATAGGAAAACGGTGAAAGAAAAAAAGTTTCTCGCTTACTACTTTTCCGCTGTTTATGGTGTAAAACTACGGCTCTCGGTATGACGTTACAATTTATAATTTGAACACTACAAGTTGTAGCCGCAGAATATTTTATAGACAGTATACACACATATAGTTGAATGTACCTCCTACATTGTATCACATTCCGACGTGTAAGTCATGAGATATGAGCCGATAAACAGTAAGTTTCACGGAAAACCGTCCCTTCCCGCACGAAGTTTTAATCTATTGCTTCTTTCAGCTAATTGTATTTCCAGAAGATTTTACAGACATACAGCCCTTACACAAATGAATATATACCTGAAAAATTGCAGGAATAAGTAAATAAATAAATATTGGGGCAAGGCCGGTTTTCAGCCTAGTGTAAGATAAGATGGAAGCCATGGTCCTAGAGTAGGGTACAGTGGGGCAAAACTGACGTGTTAACTTCATACCAAGTTTGGGTGGTTCGAATTAATTTCTAACCGAAAGAAATTGATTCAGTGACACTACGTACATGTAAGTACCCTTCAAATCACATTGCAGTGCATGGCAGTGCACATTTATATTTCCCTATACCTCCATTCTCTAATAGCTCGCGGAAAAAAGGAACGCCTAAACTTTTCCGTTTTAGATCTGATTTTTCATATTTTATTACGATGGTCGTGTCTTCATCTGTAGGAGGGCCCTAACAGTATATGTTCGCATTCCGAAAAGGCAGTTGCTGAAAGAAATTTCCCAAATAAATCACGATTTAACGCCTTTCCTTTAATGATTTCCACTCCAACTCGTGCATCATATCCGTGACACTTTCTCATTTATATCACGACAGTACAAAACGAGCTGCCCTTCTCTGAACTTTCTCTAATTCGTCCGTCAGTCCCACATGTTTGAAATCCTACAGTGCGCAGCAATACTCCAAAACAGGACACACAAGTGTAGTGTAGGCAGTTTCTTTAGTAGAACTGTTGCATCTTCTAAGTGTCCTGCCAATGAAACGTAGCCTTCGATTCGCCTTCCTTTCTGTGTGTTCTTTCCGATTTAACTTGTTCGTAATTGTTCTTCCTAGGTATTTAGTTGAATTTACGGCCTGTAGATTTGACTGATTTATCATGTAAATGAAGTTTAACGGCTTTCTTTTACCGCTTATATGGATGACCTTATACTTTTACCTTTGTTACATGATTTAAATCGCTTAAATACTCCAGGGGTACCTTCTTCTAAATTACGCATGCTATCTCATGTTCTTGATTCCAATTCCGGAGTATTTGCTTCGTCTTGTTTGGTGAAGGAATTTCGGAAAGCTATGTTTAACAAATGTGCCTTAGCAGAGCTGTCATCAGTAGCATCACCATTGCTGTTGCGTGGTGAAGGTATTGATTGTGTTCTACATACGACTAGAATTTATTCACATTTTCTATGAAATTATGTGACAGGGTTTCGCTGTGGAAACTATTGTAAGCTTCTCGCATTGAAGTTGGAGCTAAATTTCGAGTTTCTGTAAAAGAATGAACGTTTTGGCGATTTTGTCTGTTTAAAATCGGAATCTATTGTCTTTTACGTTTGCGAGAGTGATAGCTATCGATATTATTTCTGTGGGTTTGCCGCGGCGTAACCGCCGATAGCATTGAGGCGCTATGCTGCGACGCGGGAGAGCATTCCCCGTCGGGGGTTCGAATCCCCCTTCGGGCATGGATCTTGTGCTGTCTTTAGTATAAGGTAGTCATAAGTAGTTTGTAAGTTTAGTCCCTTAAGCTTGACAAACATTTGAACATTTCAACATTTCTATGGGTTTAAATCTCGTTTGATCTAGACTCAAATTGTTAGATTCGAAAGACTGGAAATTCTGAGGAAAGCGTTAATCTAATTTTTATCTGCTGGCTTTGAATAATAAAATTTTTCGTTTAATTTTGGTTGGTTTGTAAACGCAACCCTGTGTTCACGAATTCCTGTGTCTATTTTGATAGGGCAGCATTGAAATCCGCAGAAATTTGTGGAAGATTTGCAGTTCTTTCACGTTGAAAGGCTCTTTTCAGTCGTCGATGGTTCCGTTCTTGCGGGATCTTTACGCGGAGATTTGATGTTTTACGGTGCATTCGTGAAATAGTCGCACAGGAAAATCCGCACCTCTTCGCTACCTCTTGTGCCCCGACGATAAAACCTCGTTCAAATTCACTTGAATCGCGATAGCCTGCCATTGCAAAAGCAGAAACCTATCTAAAGCCTGGCGTTACCTACCGCACTGTGGTCCCCTGGCTGTTCAGTGTAGTACGACATGTTTTCGCCCAAAAACACATTGCTGTGACATTCGTGGTCCTTCTCGGTGTTGAATTTTGCATGGCCCGGAGTGTGCAAGATTCGAAACACGACCCTCACACGTTCGTAACGAGACGAGCTGGCAGTCGATCAGAACGCGTGGCAGCGGCTAGCCAGACCTGCGCTGCGACTGTATTGCACAATTTGTGTTAATGGCATTCCGCACACGCGAGCACGGACCGACGTCACGACTGCGCGCCATTCACCAGCAGAACGATTCCAATTACCATCTGGGGAGCCAGGTGTCCTCCAACGCTCCAGTTCCTCGGCCCCATTTCAGGCTAAGCATGTCCCCTCGCGTCACACGAGAATCATAATACACTTCCAGTACGAAGCTGCTCTCGTAGCAGAGACCGGTTTTGTTGTTATAGTGAAGTTAATGGGCAGTACAAAAACTACAACTTGTTAACAGGCAGAAACATTCATTTTCGAAAAATGCTCATTTAAATTTCCCTTGTGCCATGAATTATTTTAATGGCAGTCATTAAAAGTTGATGAGAATTGTTACCTGATGCGGCAAATATTACGCTAAGATTTCTTATGTACACTCCTGGCCATAAAAATTGCTACACCACGAAGATGAGGTACTACAGACGAGAAATTTAACGGAAAGGAAGAAGATGCTGCGATATGCAAATGATTAGCTTTTTAGAGCATTCACACAAGGTTGGCGCCGGTGACGACACCTACAACGTGCTGACATGAGGAAAGATTCCAACCGATTTCTCATACACAAACAGCAGTGGACCGGCGTTGCCTGGCGAAACGTTGTTGTGATGCCTCATGTTAGGAGGAGAAATGCGTATCATCACGTTTCCGACTTTGATAAAGGTCGGATTGTAGCCTATCGTGATTGCCGTTTATCGTATCGCGACACTGCTTCTCGCGGTGGTCGTGATCCAATGACTGTTAGCAGAATATGGAATCCGTGGGTTCAGGAGGGCAATACGAAACGCCTGGATCCCAACGGCCTCGTATCACTAGCAGTCGAGATGACAGGCATATTATCCGCATGGCTGTAACGGACCGCCGGCCCCGGTGGCCGAGAGGACTGAGGCGCTCCAGTCACGGTCTGCACGGCCACTACGGTCGGGGGTTCGAATCCCCCCTCGGGCATGGATATTTGTGCCGTCCTCAGTCTTAGTTCATAAGTAGTTTGTAAGCTTAGGGACTGATGACCCCGTAGTTAAGTCCCATAAGCTATACAAACATTTGAACATTTTTTTTATCTATGCAAATGTCAGTTCTAGTATAATATATTTGTCCAATGAATACCCGTTTATCATGTGCATTTGTTCTTGGCCTTTAATGGTTAGTAGTGTATTATGCTAAAATTTCTAATGTATTATATAAGTGATACTCTTTACAGTTTTCGTGTTTTTCATTACCGGTTCTATAGACACTGCATTTAATATCGTGGAAAAGACCTGACCAACGTATTTGTCTCACTTACTTACACATATCATTAAACATTTGAGATTTTCACCTTTTTTTATTTGGTAGATCTTAGAATTAATAAAGAAACTTGCTTTTCTCGTCAATTGTAATGTCTCCAAATTGCGTATAGTTCATATTAGTATATACTTGACGAAAGAACATGAGGGTTTTTTTTTTTTTCATTTGTGAATGATAAAAGCATTAGTAATGTACTTTTATCTGCGGCTTGGGTCACGTTGATGTCCTTGTGTACATTTTTGTTTTTCAGTAACACCGATCCGATAGACAACTTCTACCCGATCAGATAATCTTTCTCACAAATACTTACTTTTCTTCAAAAATACTGAATGCAGCACCTTTGACAAAATATTTGTCCTTTAATTTTCACCTTTCTGTAGCATCTCGCATCTACACCTACATGAATACTCTGGAAGTCACATTGAAGTGCATGGAAGAGGGTTCATCGAACACTTTTATGACATTTCTCTATAAAAGGAAAGAAGGAAGTTTTGGGTTTAATATCCTGTCGACAGCGTGGTCATTAGAAACGGAATTTCTCTACAATTCCATTCTCTAATAGCTGCGGGATAAAGTAACGCCTAAATCTTTCTGTTTTCAATATGATTTTTCTTATTTTATTATGATGATCATGTATCCCTATGTAGGTTGGTGATAACAATACATGTTCGCATTCTGTAGAGGAAGTTCGTGAAAGCAATTTCGCAAATACATCTCGCCGCAACGAATTACGCCTTTCTTTTAATGATTTCCACCCCAAATGGAACACTATTTTCGTTACGCTCTCTCCCCTATACCGCGATAATACAAAACGAGCTGCCCTTCTCTGAACGTTCTCTACATCGTCCGTCAGTCCCACCTGGTGTGGATTCCACAATGCACAGCAGTACTCCGAAATAGGACGCACAAGAATAGTGTATACAGTTTTTTTAGTAGAACTGTTGCTCCTTCTAAGTGTTCTGCTTTCAAACGTAGTCTTCGGTTCGTCTTCCCTACGATATTTTGTACTAGCTGTAAACCCGGCGTTGCCCGGGTGTTTATTTATCCTACATTCCCCTTCCCCCTTCTCTCTGCATCCACCTCTTTCTCTCCCATATCTGTTCGTTTCCACCTTTCCCTCTCTCGAAGAATTTTTCTCCAAGTTACCCTCTGTCATGTACCATATAAACATTTATGTACCCAGTGATCATCCTATTGGGTTAAAGGCCATGTGTGTAACAATTAATAAAGATTGGAGCAAAACTATGCATTTTTTATAATTCCGTAAGTTAAGACGCTCCACCATGCACCGAAAGAAATTTAATACTGACAGTAACATTCCTCTTGTTTTTAAGGTTGAGTGTGCAAAATTTCATCATATCGGAACAAAAATATAGATTTATATGCAATAAAAACTCAGGGTCACATTGAAAAACGCACTTTGTTGGTCTCAAATATTCCAGTCTTATTTCATACAACCCATGTTTTGAGAATAACGAAAACAACGAAAAAAGGATCTGTGAAATCGGTCGAGCCCTTCTCAAGTTATGGCGCGACCAAGGCACTTAGGGATCTATTTTTATGTTGCAAAGTACCTACCCCCATGCACTGTATGGAACTCTACATATACGGTGTCCTTCCTTTTGTTTTGAAGGTCAAGCTTGCGAAATTTTGTGAAGTTCGGAATGAAACTGTTGATTTCGTGAGTCTGTAGGAGAACTATTCTCCGACATGCACCTATCAAAAAATACTTTCTTAGCTGACGTTTTCTACCTATATACTACATTCCTGTCAAACTTCAGTTTCACAGGTGAAGTAGTTTTCGAGATTCCGTGTTTAGTCAGTAAGTTAGCGAGTGTCCTTTCACTTTTATGCATAGAGATTAAGAAAACAGATTGCTTAATTTTGGATGCAAGGGAATTAAGGGAGACTTGCAGCCAAAAATAAATAGTAACATGCAAATCTGTAATGCTAACTTTAGGCTATTTGATACAAAGTCATGCCTGATGCGACAATTTTACGGCATCTACAGTGAAACTGTTGGGGGCGGCAGACTTCTTTTAGTTTCACCATTTTGGGGAGGGGGGCAGTTACAAAACGCTTCACAAACGTCCGAAATCACATGAAAACTTTGTTCAGGTCCCTAACTAGTACCAGTTTGCAGTAATTGACGTATAAATATGGGTATTCTCACGTAGTGGCCTCTCATTATTTATGACGTCATATTCCCTGAGCTATGTGTCGTGCTCTTTTGTTTTTGGGTCAGGAACTTTCTTGGGCACACGGTGAACAGTTCACCAAAGTTTCATTGCAATCGAATGAGTGGTTTATGAACACATCAAGGACATACAAACATTATATATATATATATTGTGTGTGTGCTTTACAATTTAAGTTTTGCGCAATTGTTACCCCTAGGTATTTACTAGAATTGACGGCCTGTGGGTTTGACTCATTTATCGTTTAACTGAAGTTTATATGATTTCTTTTAGTAGTCATACGGATGAGCTTTATCATTATTAAGGTCAACCGTCAATTTTTGCAACTTACATATATTTTATCAATTTGCAGTTGCTTTTTATCTTCTGGTGCCTTTACTAACCAATAAATAACATCACATCGGTGAACAGTCTAAGAGAGCTACTATGTTTCCTAAACCGTTTATAAATATAAGGAATAGTAGGGGCCCTATAACACTTCTCTGTGGAACGCCAAATATCACTTCTACTGGATGACTTACCGTCCGTTAAAACGTACTGTGTCCTTTCTGACAGGAAATCACGAATCCAATCGCACAACTCTGGCGATATTCCAGAAGCACGCAATTCGATTTGAAGACGCTTGTGAGATAGTGTCAAAAGCCTTTCAGAAATTTAGAAGTACGAAATCAACATTACATCCCTTTTCGATAGCACTCATGACATATTGTGAGTAAAGAGCTAGCTGTGATTCACAAGAACGATACTTTCTGAATCCGTGTTGACCATGGGACACTACTTAATTCATAATATTTGAAGAAAGTATAATGTTCTAAAATTCTGATGTAAACCGACGTCATTGAAATAGGCATGGTGTAATTCAAGTTGCGAATTAACCTCTGTAACCTATCAGCATGAGAAAAATGCTCACTGATATGTGTAAAGCGAGCAGTGGGCATATATTTAAATAACGTACACACAAAAATTAATCTGAATCCGAACTCTTAATTATATGGTTGCGCATAATCTCGTAATGTTTACAGGTAATAACAATGTTAATTTAAAAGTGAACTGTATGTGATAGAAAAACTAACACTGAATCCAAGGTGCAATACTTACGTATTTACAAACGGTCGTGGTGTATAAAACTTAATATCTTCAGACTAGAGTCAGTATATTGATGATAGCAAGCAACAGTTTGGCTCAAATGTTGGTATGTTTTACTTTACCATAATTGTCACCTTTCCTATTTGTTGCACGTAAAAATTTGTTTTCGAAAAGTAGGATACCATCAACGCACCAACGTTCGGAAGGTTTTCACTATCAAAAATTCTCTTCCTCTCTAATATAAAAGTTATAAATTTCTTTTCTATCACAAAAACTTAAATATACGCTAAAATGAAAGGTAAAATCTAGAAAGTTTTGTTATCAGTACTGTAACACACATACAGCTTCGTCCTCGAAGTGTCACATAACATCATATGACGAGAGTTTCAGCCAATGACACAGCGTTTTCGATCATTGAACGTAATCTTGAAATATAAATAATTTTAAGCTGTAATTTCAGAAAAATAACAGATATTTTGTAAGAAAAATGTCCGATACTGCTATTTGAATCTTATAATCATTCAGAATGGCAACAATTGGAAACATATGTTATTATAATTATTCTGGTTTTACAATGTCAGTAAATTTTTCCAGCACCTATATCAGATTACATTAAGTTACTAATTATTGTTGTCCACTCTTCTCTGTCCTGCCATAAGTCAAAAATGTTCAAATGTTTGTTAAGCTTATGGGACTACGGGGTCATCAGTCCCTAAACTTACAAACTACTTATGAACTACTTACGAACTAGGACGGCACAAATATCCATGCCCGAGGGGGGGATTCGAACCCCCGACCGTAGTGACCGTGCTGACCGTGACTGGAGCGCCTCAGTCACCTCGGCCACCGCAGCCGGCTGCCATAAGTCCTCAAGAATGTTGTTCTCATTGTTGACTGAACTTCCTGCATCCATCTCGTAGGTGGTCGTCCCTTTTTTCTTCTTCCGTTCAGTGTCCAGTCGAGTATGCATTTTGGAAGTCTTTCTTGTCTCATTCTTCTGACGTGTCCATACCATTTTAGATGTTTGTGCTCGATGAATTCAATAACTTAATCTTAAATATAGAAAAATAGTCTTTCAATACCCTCATTGTTACATTTAAGTCGAGTCAGTGAAACGTGTCATATTTTAAAACGTGAATGTTGAAGAGCATTGTCTTTTTATACGTTATTGTAGAAAAAAAGAGTCACATATCGACTAAGGAGAAGAGGAGGAAAAATCTATTTATTTGAACAATTTTACAGTACATTCTAGGGATAAGAGTAAAATTTTCATAAGAAAATTTAAAGTAAAATATAGCGACATTCAAACCAAATTGTTGCTTGTTTGTATCAACAGACGACTCTAGTCTAAAGAAGCAAAGTATTATACGCATTGAACGTTTGTAAATAACTATTGCATCTTAGTCAAATACATTTCACTTTTAAGCTAACATTGTTATCAGTAGCCATTATAAAAATAACGTTTGTAAATAACTATTGCATTTTAGTTTCAGTGTTAGTTTTTCTGTCAAATACATTTCACTTTTAAGCTAACATTGTTATCAGTAGTCATTATAAAAATAACACGGTATGTGCAAAACCATGTAGTCAGAGTTCGGATTCAAATCCATTCTTGTGTATACGTAATTTAAACTTGCCCACTTGCCACTTTCCACATATCAATGTGCATCTTCTCGTGCTGATTGGTTACAACGGTTAATTCGCAACTTGGGATGCTACGGAAAGGTGTAAATAAGAGGACAAATATTTTGTCGTAGGTGTCAGCGTACAACATTTTTGAATAAAAGTGATGATCGAAATTTTGCATTGCTTGTATCAGTGAGAAAAATTACCTGATCGGGCAGCAGTTGTCTAGCGATTTGGTACTACTGAAAAACTTAAAGTATGCAAGGACATCAAGATGAGCGGTTAAAAGTTACTAAATTACTAATGGTTTTATCATTCAAACGTACATGCAAATGTAAACTATACGCACTTTGTAGACAGTACAATAAAAACTTGAAAAAAAATCAAGTATTTTAATTAATTTTGAGATCCCTCAAAAATATAAATGTTGAGAACCTCAAATGTTTAACAATACGTCTACGTAAATGAGGCAAGATAGACCGAGCATTTTGGTTAATTATTTTCCACTGTGTATAGCACCGGTAACGAAAAACAGTAAAACTGTAAAGACTGTCACTTATATAATACATTAGAAATTGTAGCGTAATATTTTTCACATCACGTAACACTGCTCTGAGTAAACCGATAGGGCACAATTAATACACCTGAAGAAGGGCAGCAATTGCTCGAAACCGGTTGTGAATAAATCTGCAACATTGCAGCTGGTGCCTGTTTCCTTTTCTGACCTTCGAGGCGCGTCCAGAAAGTAAGTTCCGTTTCAATTTATGTCCGCTGCAGCGCTGCGATTGCACTTCCGCACATGCGCTGTAGACGATGTGTATCAAGGAGAAGAACGTGCGCCGTTTGGAGATCGCTATCAGTTACGTACGCTTTGTTGTGCTTGTTTGAAATGTCGGCGTTGATTGAAAATCCCGCCGCCTGTGAAATCAGGTCGGTGATTCGGTTTCTGAATGCGAGGAAAGTGAAACCAAGTGAAATTTATCGGCAAATTTGCGTTGTTTACGGACCAAATGCGATGAGTGATTCGATGGTGACTGTCGGACGACAGTTCAGTGGCTGGCGTAGTGATGTGCACAATGAAGAACGAAGTGGGCGTCCACCTTTGGTTACAGAAGAACTGGTTCACGCGATTGATGACAAGATCCAGGACATTTCAAGTCTTTCCTTGGCGGTCATCACTTCACCAATGACGACGAGCTGAAAGAAACTGTTTCCAACTGGTTGAAGAAACAGGCGGCAGATTTCTATGAAGAAGGTTTTGTGTCCCAGCTTCGTCGCCACTTTTGTGTCTCGTTTCCCCGGTTATCTTGGGTGTCGGTGGCCGAGAAGAAAGAGACCGACACAGGAATAAAGGATGCACGCTTGTGCAGGAACGGAGGTGACCAGCCAGTGGGGCAGCAGAAACTAGAAACACTAGAGTAAATTAGAACGAGATATATATTTCATAGAGACAGTAATACTTAACTTTTACATAGTTCTTGACTGCAGAATGCTGATACATAGATCAGATAGAGGCCTGCCTACTGATGTTTACTAGTGCCTATCCGATAGCCTAGTCTTAACTGGTGCCTATCCGATTCCTAAGTGACCGATGCAGCAGTCGTGGCCACGAGCGGAGTTGCAGCAGAGGGCGCTCGTTGCTGACGTCGTAAGAACGCCGCGCCGTGCGTGCATGGCGGCGCGCGGCGAAAGTACGTGGCGCGCACTTCATACTTGTGCGACACCACAGAAGGTATACTGGTGCCATGCTATGACAAATGCCTGCAAAATTTCGGCAGTTATGTGGAAAAGTAGTTTACGAGTTGTAGAATTTTTTGCAATAAAAATTTCTTCCGTATCTGTGTACAATTTCATTTTATTACCAAACGGAACTTACTTTCTGGATGTGCCTCGTATTTTAAAAATTGTCTATTTCTTCGTGGGAACAGACTACACTCACGTGGGACTTAAGCTACCAACACCACATACGGTAATGTAAGTTGTCATATTACTGAATTGCGTTGACAGGGTGCATCTAGCGAGCACACAATAACATAGAGAGGCGTTACAATGACAGTGAAATGAAGCCGGCTGAGAGCGCGACACCCAACCAACATGGCGGCCGAGCGCCAGCCGGCCACAGCTGCGAGCACAGGGTACTTCACTGAGTTCGCCGTCTGTTAATTCCTTTTTCATATATTTTAAGGCGTTCCTTTTTGACAATCTGTTTTTGCCAGCTAGGGATAGCAAATTATATAAAACAGAAGCACATTTTTCCTCAGTTTGTCTCGTTAACCTTTTATAACTCGAGGAGTACCGAAGGTATCGTCATGCGGTTTCTTTTAATTTCTTCTTTAGAATGCTGGGATAATCTTAGGCTATATTTAATACCCATACGATTATATGAGAAGAAACTAAAATAAGAATCATAAAGTAGTATCGTTTACCGCTTCTGCACTTTAGTCAGCTCTAGAACTAAGCCATAAGAACTAGGCCAGTGTAGATAGTATAAGTGCAGAACTCCCCAACATCTTCAAAAAAAAAAAAAAAAAAAAAAAAAAAAAAAAAAAAAAAAAAAAAAAAAAAAAAAAAAAAAAAAAACAGACATTTCTATCGCTGTCGCGAGATGGTTTCAGACTACAGATATAGTGATTGTGGGAGATCTGTAAAAGTTAGACATATAATCTCTTTTAAATCGTCGTATGTTCTATAACTCTATACCATGTACTTTGGCGCAGGTCTCATAGTTTACGGATGTGGTAACCCAGACATTCTACATTATTATTCTTATTTCAATTATTTCTCATTTTTGTATTGGCATTTACTATAATTTGCATTGAAAACAGAATTATACCGAAAAAATTGAAAGAAACCGCTTCACGATACGTTCTGCAATTCACGAGTTAAAATAGTTTAAAGATTACCCCTGCAAAGCCGGAGCGGCACAGCTAGTTAGTGATAAAATAAATAAAAAGTGTTAAGCCGTAATTGTTGGATACGGAAAATTGTATACCAAATTACAAATGTTTATCAATATCGGTAATAAGGTATAACGTGAGTGGGCAACAAAATCTGTGCTCGCTGGTGGGCAAGCTCACTGAAAGTAACGAGTAGACTTTGAAAAGTTTCACCGCTCTCTTGTATCCAAATTTGAGAGAAAACCAGGGGAGCTATAAAAAAGTTGTTTAAAAAGAAAAGTGCATTTCATTATCTACAACTTTCTCGCTGACGAAAATTTCCTGACCACAAAACAAAAAAGTGGCAGGCGACTAACTTTTTCAGGTCTCAGTTTGTATTTCATACTAGCTGAAAACCTGGCTTTGCCCGGGTATTTATTTATTTATTCCTGCTTTGAGCTAGTACTTCTATTCTTTCTCTCTCTCTCTCTCTCTCTCTCTCTCTCTCTCTCTCTCTCTCTCTCTCTCTCTCTCTCTCTCTCTGATCATCTCCTCCTTTTTATTAAAAACATGCTCTATTTATCGGAGAATAAGTAAGAAGTAAGACTGTCTCACATAATGTACAAAATTATAATTATCCAAACAAAGAAAGATAGTAATCAAAACACAAATGACATACAAAATGCGTACTATCTCATATTTATCGAGTTATATGTTTTACAATTGCATAATTTTGCACGTATGTATTCATTTGTATAACTGCTGTATGTCAGTATTACAAGAAATTTATTTTTAACGCTTTATTTATTTATTCTTATATTTCCTTCTTCGTATGCCTTATCCTTACAGAGAAAGAGCTGAAGTCATTGTAGCACGCATAGACCAAAGGTATGGTCTGTGGCATCACGTTTCGCTGTATGTAACCTCCTTGCTATAGAGTCGCAAACGTCATCACTGGCATTAAGTCCGAATTTTTTTAATAATTTGACGACTTTCAACCACCATAATTTCCACCCCCTTATAGCTGCTATGGTGTACAACGGGAGACTTCGGACAACAATTACATGCAGACCATTCGTTTGCGTCCTGTAGTTTCCGCTGCTGACCGAAATATTAACACACACACACGTAGAATTTTATATACACCGATAACTTTCCATCCCTATATACTCCACCCTTTTATCATTATCATCCCTCAACCAACAATGCAAACAATAAAACCATTTTCAAAGAGTAAATATAATTTTCAAAAGGTAATTATTGTTCTACATTTCGCGTTATATTCTTCAAATTACTAAATATCTATCAGATCGCTATAAAACCGTGCCTGAAGCCTTCCTCAAGTATAGAATAGTAACTGTACAAATATTTAAGTGTTTGCGTCTTGTCGTTCGGACGTGATAAGTGTACACCGAACAGAAATTCACATTAATATATATATATATATATATATATATATATATATATATATATATATATATATAGCTATCCGATCGCCATAAAACCGTGTCTATAACCTTCCCCGGGTAGACATTAGTAACTGTAAAAAATTTTAGCTCTTTATGTCTTGTGGTTCAGACGTAATAAACGTACACCGAACAGACAGACACAGTTATAGATATAGATAAAAGTAATAGTTTCAATTGTTATTTTTATGCAAACACAATACATATTGTATTTGCTAAGAACACTGTTGCATTCCTTCAGTAATCACCTGTCTGCGTGAAAAATTTGGTAATTTTTTCCTATCCTAAGGGGTTCAAATGACAGTGCAGTTGAGGCGAGAGCCGCTTGAACTATGCATTTATCGGCCCAACTCGGTTTCTACACGCAACCAAGATGGCTGCCTGGCTTCACTGCATGTACGCTGATGTAGGCGGTATAGCCTCTCTTATGTTATTCTGTGCTCGCTGGGAGCATCCGACTCCCGAGTCTCTGTGTGAACAGTTATTTCATTGAGGTGGAACCGCGATGAGTAGGCCACTGGCTGTTGGCTAGCTGGCACGCATACAGCAGCAGGCGGGAGACGGGAACACCCGCCCTCTCAACTCGTGAGGTCGGCCGTCACACGTACAGGCAGAGCGGCACTATGAAGCGCACCTGCTGTCCAGCACCGCCTAAAGCCGCCCTCACACGGGACGTGTTGTCCCAACGTGGCGCAGGCCAGACGTGCTCTCTATCTACTCTAGCTACAGCACGCTCTGAAACCACCCGCTACATCCCACTGAACACAACGTGCTGCTCATCGTGATTTGCTTTGCGACCGCAGCGATCTTCAGCACCCGTTGCGGGCTGGCGCGTAGATCATTGTCTTTACAACGATGGATGTGCGTAAAACTACACGGTATCTCTTAGCGTTCGCCGGAAAAAAAACTGAATACAGTAGCTTACTTATGCAGGGGTACAATACAGGGAAAGGAGAGTTATTTACAACTTGTACAAAAGCCAGACCGCAGTTATTAGACTCGAAGGGCATGAAAGGGTTCAAATGTTCAAATGTTTGTAGCACTTATGGGACTTAACTACGGGGTCATCAGTCCCTAAGCTTACAAACTACTTATGAACTAGCTAAGACTAAGGACGGCACAAATATCCATGCCCTAGGGGGGATTCGAACCCCCGACCGTAGTGGCCGTGCAGAACGTGACTGGTGCGCCTCAGTCCCCCCCGGCCACCGCGGCCGGCGCATGAAAGGGAAGCATCAGTTGGGAAGGGAGTAAGACAGGGTTTTAGCCTTTCTCCGATATTATTCAATTTGTACATCTAGCAGGCGGTGAAGGAAAGCAAAGCAAAATTTGGAATAGGGATTAAAGTTCAAGGGGAAGAAAAAATCTTTGCGCTTTGCTGATGACATTGTAATTCTGTCAGAGACAGCAAAGGACCTGGAAAAGCAGTTGAATGGAATGGACAGTGTGTTGAAGAGAACGTATAAAATGAACATTAACAAGAGCAAAACAAAAATAATGGAATGCAGTCTTACAAAATCAGGCGATGCTGAAGGAATTAGATTAGGTAACGAAACAATGAAGGTGGTAGATGAGTTTTGTTACTTGGGTAGGAAAATAACATGTGATGGTCGCATGCAGGATATAAAATGCAGAATGGCAATGGGAAGAAAAGCATTTTGAAAAAGAGAAATTTGCTAACTTCGAATATTAATTTAAGTGTAAGGAAGTCTTTTCTGAAGGCATTTGTGTGGAGTGTTGACTTGTACGGAAGTGAAACATGGACGATAAGCAGTGCAGACAGGAAGAGAATAGAGGCTTTTGAAATGTGGTGCTACAGAGGAATGCTGAAGATTAGGTGGGTAGATCGCATAACTAATGAAGAGGGACTGAACAGAATTGGTGAGAAAAGGAATTTTTGGCATACCCTGACTAAAAGAAGGGATCGCTTGGTAGGACACATTATTACTTCGAGGATTCGTAAATTTAGCATTGGAGGGAAGTGTGTCGCGTAAAAATCGCAGAGGGAGACCAAGAGACGCGTATAGTAAGCAGATTGAAGTAGATGTGGGTTCCCGTTCTTATGAGGAGATGAAACGGCTTGCTCAGGATAGAGTAGGGTGGAGGGCTGCATCAAACCAGTCTCCGGACTGAAGACCATAACACACTTGCTCGTTGCATGAAATACTCTTCCAGAAATTGTAATTTTTTCTTCAAGAAACACAAAGACGGTACTTTAACTGAAAGCGTTTGATAATGATAACAAAATGTACGACTAAATCACTTTTGGCAAAATATCATTTAAAAAACTGTAAACAGTGAAATCCTTCATCTGCGACAGCTCCCCTTGCCTTGCTCTATTATATATCTATTTTAACGATGTACTGTACCAATTCTGCATATCCAAATGTTTGCTTTGGCACTCCTTCTAAGATAATAAGTTCTGCCTGATACAGTCTACTACTTCATACACGCGGGACAACGGCTTAGTTCGACAATGTTCGTTGTAATAATTTTTGCTTTTAGTATTGTACGTAAACACTTTTGCTCCTTTACTTCATCTGCTTCCATAACCGCACTCTCTCTGCACTGTGAAACTGAACTACTCCAACACTGTACTGAACTGCAACAGAATTCAAACACCGTGGCGAAAACCGAATGACGTAGGGTACTGTCTCGAAATTTATTGGTACCTGTGCCCTTGCACGAAATACTGAACAAGTTCTCTCGTGGGCAGAGTTCGTTCATGTTTGTAGTAAATAATATCGAAACTGGTTATTACAATTGTATTAAATTAAAAAATAAATTACATAAACGTAATTAAACCAAATCGTTAAAAAATATCTCCGAGAGTGTTGATGCATACCTGTTATTTACTTTTCCTCGTAACGCTAACCACCACGTTTATCCGTCGTCTTAAAAAGAAATAACAACGAATATCGAATATTACACTTAAATTAATAACAAAGAACGAGAAACATTAAGGAAACAAAAAAGGAAAAAATAAAAATATTTTAAAAGTATGTGGTCCCGAGTTACCTTCAACTTCCGCTCCGCAGATCAACACACTACCAACTACGCTATTTCACCTCGGGAGAAAATGCGCTATATATCTGATATACTTGTACGTAAAACATGTTGTAATATCTTATTTATCTATGACAAAGTATCATAAAGACGCCCCTTTGATAGAATAGCGTTGAACCGTAGCACAGGAAAGATATTCTTTCACGGTATACAAATTATAACACTGACTGACGTTAAATACATACGATATCCTTTAAAGCTATGAATATATAGTTTCCGGTAATTTATTGTAACAAATCATACCTAAAATGATGCGTTTTCAAAAGTTCTTCAATTTTCTGGCGCTATAAAAAGATTATATTTATACATCATACACTAAAACGAAAGAAGGCGCGAAATATTGTGTTCCGTTTGCAATATGGCGGATCAAACGTTCTGCTTGTCACGTGAAAACCAGGTCGCTTTTCATTGGCCTCGTTCCACTCCACGAAGCAAAAATCTAACGTGCTGGATCCTTCATTCCACGCTTCGCAGGGCAGTGGAACGTGGAATTCCACGCTGCAACGGCACCACGTCCTCCTCCACGCGCGTTTTTCACGTCCCGTGAGAGGACGGCATAAGGAGAGTAGGAGGGTAGGGAACCTGCAAGCATTGTGCCTCTGCCGGTATGTACAACACACACAGCAAGTTACCGCTATACTCCACTGCATTGTGGCCGATACTGCGACGACCTAGCTGACTCCGGCCTTCCCCAATCATCTTTACGTATAAAGCAGTGTGTCCGTCCGTTTGTGTGTTTCTTTGTGTGTATGTATCGCCTACATATCTACAGTTTTCTTCCATTCTTTATGAAATATTGTACACGTAACCTTCAGTCCTTGAGTTCGGTCGCCGCAATTGTGGGAATTACGTACAACACATAGTTCACGAGATTCGAGGTCATAAACAGTGAGATGCGGGAAAAGCTGCTGTACCAAGCGACAATGCTGCACATTTACTCGTAAACCACTGGACCGATTTCAACCAAATTTGGTGCACATTTTCCTTGCCGTGAGGTAGCAATGTTGTCGGTGTAAGGACCACATACGACACACGGTTCAGGAGCTACAACGTCATAAACAAAATAGTTGAAAGAAACTGCCGCATAATGCGACGAGACTTCATTCACACTCCTGTATGAGAATGGCAGTACTTAGCCACTTGCAACCAAATTTAAACATAATTTCAAATCCTTATTGAACTTTTTCTCGCTGATAACCATAGCAAAAATGTGAAAGGGAAAAAGTTTCTCGCTTACTACTTTTCCGCTGTTCATGGACTAAAACTAAGGCATTCAATATGACGTTTCAATTCATAATTTGTACGCTACAAATTGTAACAGCAGGAAATTTTACAAACAGTATACACACATATAGTTGAATTTACCTTCGACTTTGTATCAGAGTACAACACGTAGTTCATCTACATCTACAGCTACATAGATACTCTGCAAATCACATTTAAGTGCCTGGCAGAGGGTTCATTAACCACCTTCATAACTTTTCTCTACCGTTCCATTCTCTAATAGCGCGCGGGAAGAAAGAACACCTAAATCGTTCCGTTTTCGATCTGATTTCTCTTATTTTATTGGGATGGTCATGTCTCCCTAAGTAGGTGGGTGCTAGCAAAATATTTTCACATTCAGAACTAAAAGTCGGTGATTGAAACTTCGCAAACAGATCACGCCGCAATGAATAACGTCTTTCCTTTAATGATTTCCACCCCAATTCGTGCAACATTTCCATGACGCTTTCCCCCCCGTAACGTGATAAAACAAAACGAGCTGCCCTTCTCTGAACCTTCTCAATATCTTCCGTCAGTCCCACCTGGTGAGGGTCCCACAAGGGGCAACAGTACTCCAAGAGAGGACGCACAAGTGTGATGTAGGCAGTCTCTTTGGTGGAGCTGGTGCATCGTCTAAGCGTTCTGCCAATGAAACGTAACCTTTGGTTCGCCTTCCCCACAATATTTTCTATGTGTTCTCTCCATTCAAAGTTGTTCGTAATTGTAACTCCTAGGTATTTGGTAGAATTTACGACCTTAAGGATTGACTGATTTATCGCGTAATTGAAGTTCAGCGGATTTCTTTTAGTGGTCATGTGTATTACTTCACACTTTTCTTTATTTAGTGTCAATTGCCAATTTTCGCACCAAGTAGAAATTTTGTCTAAATCGCTTTGCAGTTGCTTTTGATCCTCTGTTGACTTCACTAACCGATAAACGACAGCATCACCCGCGAACAGTCTAAGGGAGCTATTCAGATTATCTCCTAAATCGTTTATAAACACGAGGAAGAGTAGGGGACCAATAACGCTTCCCTGTGGAACGCCAGATATCACTTCTGTTTTACTCGATGACTTACCGTCAATTACAACGAACTGTGTCCTTTCTGATAGGAAATCGTGAATCCAATCGCACAATTGGGGAGATATTCCATAAGAACGCAATTTCATTAGAAGCCGCTTGTGGGGTACAGTATCAAAAGCCTTTCGGAAATCCAGAAATATGGAATCGATTTGAGATCCCTTGTCGATGGCACTTAACACTTCATGTGAATAAAGGGCAAGCTGTGTTTCGCAAGAGCGATACTTTCTGAATCCGTGCTGACTATTGGTTAATAGGTCGTTCTCTTCGAGGTAGTACATAATATTCGAACAAAGTATATGTTCCAAAATCCTACTACAAATCGACGTCAATGAGATAGGCCTGTAATTTTGGGGATCACTCCTATTGGCTTTCTTGAATATTGGAGTAATTTGGGCAACTTTCCAGTCTTTGGGTATGGATCTTTCGCTGAGTGATCGGTTGTAAATTATAGCTAAGTACGGAGCTATTGCATCAGCATACTCTGAGAGGAATCTAGTTGGTATACAATCTGGCCCGGAAGATTTATTTTTGTTTAGTGACTTAAGTTGTTTTACTACTCCAGGAACATCTGCTTCTAAGTTTCGCATGCTGGCAGCTGTTCTTGGATTGAATACTGGAGTGTTCACTTCGTCTTCTTTGGTGAACGAATTTCGGAAAGCTGTGTTTAGTAATTCTGTCTTAGCAGTACTGTCGTCGGTAGTATTACCATTGCTATCGCGTAGTGAAGGTATTGTTTGTATTTTGCCGCTAGTGTACTTCACATATGACCAGAATTTCTTTGGATTTTCTGCAAGATTACGAGACAGGATTTCGTTGTGGAAACAACTATACGATTTTCGCATTGAAGTCCGCGCTAGGTTGCGAGTTTCAGTAAAAGATTGCCAGTCTTGCGGATTCTGTGTCTTTTTAAATTTTGCATGCGTTTTTCTTTGTTTCTGCAACAGTGATCTGACCTGTTTTGTGTACCACGGGGGTCAGCCCCCTCTTTTATTAATTTATTTGGTATAAATCTCTCGATTGCTACTGATATTATGTCTTTGAAAGTAAGCCACAACTGATCTACACTCGCATTTTTAGTTTTGAAGGACTGGAGACTATCACTCAGGAAAGCGTGAAGCGAATTTTTATCTGCTTTATTGAATAGATATATTTTTCGTTTGTTTTTGGTGCATTTGGGAATTTCGATATTCAGTCTCGCTACTACAACTCGATGTTCGCTAATCCCTGTATCTGTTTTGATGCTCTTTACTATCTCGGGATTATTTGTTGCTAGGAGATCAAGAGTATTTTCGCAACCACGTACTATTCTAGTGGGTTCATGAACTAACTGTTCGAAGTAGTTTTCAGAAAAAGCATTCAGAACTAGTTCGGACGATGTTTTATATTTGCCTCCGGTTTTGAATACGTAATTATGCCAACATACCGAGGGTAAATTAAAGTCGCCACCGATTATAACAGTATGCTTCGGATACCTATTTGAAATATGATTCAAGCTTTCTTTGAACATTTCTGCAACCGCATCGTCTGAGTCAGGGGGCCGATAAAAAGATCCAATTATTAATTTATTTCAGTGGTCAGGTATAACCTCTACCAAGACCAATTCACAGGAAGTATCTGCCTCAATTTCGTTGCAGGATAAACCGTTTGTAACAGCAATAAACACGCCACCCCCTGTTTTATTTATTCTATCTTTTCTGAAGACCATTTGGCCCTTTGAAAAAATTTCGGCCGAATTTATCTCAGGCGTCAGCCAGCTTTCAGAACCTATAACGAGATATAAAGACATAAACAGTAACGTTCATGGAAAACCGCCCCATCACACATCAAGTTTTCATCTATTACATCTTTACAATTAACTCTGTTCGCACTTATACAAATGAATATACAACTGTAAAATTATACTATTGTACAACATACAACGGAATAAATATTAGATCATATATACTTCGATGGGTAGAAACCTGTCATATCATGCAACACGGGTTAAAGTCAGCTTAAGAAAATTCATGGAAAGCTAACAGTTGTGTTGACAACTTTGAGCTCTGAATCGAACAAGGATGCTGGCGATAGCAATAGACTTTTGTATTACGATTGATTAACCATAGGGCTATCTATTTAATACTGTGGAATAGATTTAATATGCCCATATTTTTCACTTGGAGAAATTTGTCACTTGCTCAGGGATGGCCTCACCGGAAAAATTACTCAAATTAGATCATGTTCAAAAATGTTCAAATGTTTGTTAAGCTTATGGGAGTTAACTATGGGGTCATCAGTCCCTAAACTTACAAACTACTTATGAACTACCTTATACTAAAGACGGCACGCCGGCCGCGGTGGCCGAGGTGACTGAGGCGCTTCTGTCACGGCCAGCACAGCCACTACGGTCGGGGGTTCGAATCCCCTCTCGGGCATGGATATTTGTGTCGTCTTTAGTCTTAGCTGGTTTATAAGTAATTTGTAAGCTTAGGGACTGATGACCCCGTAGTTAAGTCCCATAAGTTGCACAAACATTTGAACATTTTTTTTTTTTTTTTTTTTTTTTTTTTTTAAGACGCACAAATATCCTTGCCCGAGGGGGGATTGGAACCCCCGACCGTAGTGGCCGTGCAGACCGTGACTGAAGCCTCAGTCTCCTCGGCCACCGCGGCCGGAAAATTAGATCATGGATAATTAACAGTAAACATTGTTCATACTACAATTGTGAGTTAAGTTAATGTATGAAGGTTACATATCATTTATATTTTAGTTACTATTTGGATATTGTACTTAAAATTTTGTATATTATGCAAGAGAGCCTTATTTCTTATATATTTTCTAATAAATATAACATGTTATTAGAGAAAAGGAGATTGACAGATGGAGAAGGGATAGAAGTACTAACTCAAAGCAGGAATAAATAAATAAATAATACCCGGCAACGCCAGGTTTTCAGATAAAGTTGAACAAGCATAATCAGAACCCTTTAGACAGGTTACAAAATTGTTCATTACTGCCTCACTAGAAAAACATTCTCACTTATGGAAAAAGACAGCCGCTTGATGAACCAAATAAAAGCTTACAACTGCGTGATTTAGTTGTAGAGTCGGAAATTTTTTGAACATTTTTTTTGGGAGGGGGGGGGGCAAAAAATATAGAAGAATAGTTGTCAGTGATATCGGGTAAGTAGGGAAAGTGATTTCAATTTATAAAGATTTTGACTACGATAATATCGTATATACTTTTTTACCTCAGAAAGTGTTGTTCCGAAGTAGTTTTGCTAAACAAACTACTCAGATTCTACATATTTTGATTATCTATTATTGAAAAATATTTAAATACAAAAATACCGGTGAAAGAGTGAAAAGGGACGGTTCCCAAAAAGGAACGATAATGAAGGAACGAGTTCCCAAAAATGAACGAGTTTGCCCATCTCTGGTCATTGAACATCGGGGCCTTCTTGGCTCCATCTCAGAGTGCTTTCCGGCTAGGCCGTTTCAAAGTTCATAGTTCGTGTTGGCCCACAAACTCCTGACGTCACCGGCCACTGGCCTTTCTCACTGCTTAAACTAGGACCACACACACACACCCACAGCTGTTCCCAAGGGAGAACTTAAACTTCCACTGGAAGCAGCCGCGCAGTTCGTGACATGGTGCCTCCGAGCGCACAGCCAGGTCGTTCCTCAATCGATACTTTGGTCGACTTGGATTCTGGCGCCCATACAGCTTTTGGCTGCCGTCACTGTCTCACTGCTGTCGTCTTCGACCTGCAGAATGGTTACGGTGTCACCTGGTGGTACCACATCCTCGCTACTTTACATAAGTCGGATCACACACACACACACGCTAGACCCAGAACGACCTACTCCCCATTGGCGTGTTCCCTGACCTCGAATTTCTCGTGATGTCTCCCGTGGAATGAGACATTCTCTTAACACTGTGGAGCATCGCCGCCTAATTTTGGCTTTCATTGTTGAAATTCTGGGTTGACAAGTGTTTTGCACTGATATCTCATTGGTCGATGGGCGAACTAGTTTCGCATACACACATGGACTGCTCAATGTACTGTGCTTCCTACCAACTCGATGCTGTATCTTCACAACTTGATTGGAGACCATCAGACTTCGCCTTAACCATGGTCGTTCTTGCACTTACAATATGCTGCTAATGTAAGCTACAGGTTATGAACCAGTCATAACCTCGTGAGGTCCTATTCACGACCATCGAGAATCATATTTCTGACATCTTTGGAGCAAGCTGGATGGATGCTTGCCTTGTACACCTGGTCTTGTTGGGATAATGAACGTACAGAGCAGTTGGAAAATTTTGTTACCAGGATGCCGATCTGCGAAACAGGTTCCAGAACTGGACTTTGACTGCATTCTTATAATAGTGGTTTCTAGTTGTCCTTGTATGGTAGGACTGTGCCTCTTCCTGGGCACATTACATACCTTTTATTTTCCTTACTAGCCTGCAATTTTATCACCTTTTTCGGGGGGTAATGATGGATGAGGTATTACCCATCATATTCTTACGGTGTGTCTGCAATGACAATCAATACCCCCTCCCCTCCAGGCTGCAGTCTGGGCCTCTCCCACCTTCCTCGTCCTTTCTCCTCTCTTAGCTCTCGCCGGCCGCGGTGGCCGAGGTGACTGAGGCGCTCCAGTCACGGTCAGCACGGCCGCTACGGTCGGGGGTTCGAATCCCCCCTCGGGCATGGATATTTGTGCCGTCCTAGTTCGTAAGTAGTTCATAAGTAGTTTGTAAGTTTAGGGACTGATGACCCCGTAGTTAAGTCCCATAGACTTTACAAACATTTGAACATTTTAAATAATCAGAAGTCTGAAGTTGTCCACATGAGTACGAAAAGAGATCCGTTAAACTTTGTTTACAAGATAAATCAATCAAAAATGAAGGCAGTAAACTCCACAAAATACCTAGGAATTACTATTACTTCAGACGTAAATTGGAAAGAACACGTAGATAATGTCGTAGGAAAGGCGAACCAGAGACTGCGTTTTATTGGCAGAACCGTAAAAGATGTAACGGAACTACTAAAGAAACTGCATACACTACACTTGTCCGTCCTTTTTTGGAGTACTGCAGCCCAGTGTGGGATCCTTATCAGGTGGGTTTGACGGTGGACATCGAAAGAGTCCAAAGAAGGGCAGCTCGTTATGTATTGTCACGATACAGGGGAGACAGCGTTACGGAAATGATGAAATGATGCAGGATTTGGGATGGGAATCATTACAACAACGGCGCTTATCGCTGCGGCGTGGGCTACTAACGAAACTACAATCGCCAACAATCTCCTCCGAATTCGAAAATATATTGTTGACTGCCACTTACATAGTTAGAAATGATCATGAGAATTAAATACGAGAAATCAGAGCTCGAACCGAGAGATTCAGGTGTTCATTCTTCCCGCGCGCTACTCGAGAATGGAATGGGAGGTAAATAGTATAAAAGTGGTTCGATGAACACTCTGCCAGGCACTTAAATGTGATTTGCAGAGTATTCCATGTAGATGTAGATGGTCAGTTCGAAGTGCAGTAGTTGTCTCTGGGCTACGACTAGTTCAAAATGTTCAAATGTTTGTTAAGCTTATGGGACTTAACTACGGGGTCATCAGTCCCTAAACTTACAAACTACTTATGAACTACTTACGATACGAATTAGGACGGCACAAATATCCATGCCCGAGGGGGGATTCGAACCCCCGACCGTAGTGGTCGTGCTGACCGTGACTGGAGCGCCTCAGTCATCTCGGCCACCGCGGCCGGCTACGACTAGTGTATACTAGTCTGTACTGCTTTATCTGATACATAAGTTGAGCATGTAGATTAGATCATTGTATCGACGACTACTCTCCTGAGCATCTTCGATTCCAAAGACCAAGTGCCTACACTTTTAAAAGCTGAAGTATGTATACCGACATTGGTTGAAGCTATGACGTTGGGATGGTTCGTAATGTACATCTACATAGGATACTCTGAAAATCACATTTAAGTGCCTGGAAGAGGGTTCATCGAACCACGCTTTTACTATTTTACCTCCCAATCCATTCTCGAATAGCGCGCGGGAAGAATGAACACCCGAATCTCTCCGTTCGGGCTCTAATTTCTCGTATTTTATTCTGATGATTATTTCTACCTATGTAAGTGGGAGTCAACAATATATTTTCGCATTGAGAGAAGAATGTTGGTGATTGTAGTTTCGTAAGTAGTCCACACCGCTGCTATAAGCGCCGTTGTTGTAACTATTCCCATCCCAGATCTTGTATCATTTCCGTAACGCTGTCTCCCCTGTATTCATGACAATACGAAACGAGCTGCTTTTCTTTGGACTCTGTCGATGTCCTCCGTCAAACCCACCTGATAAGGACCCCACACTGGGCAGCAATACTCCATAAAAGGACGGACAAGCTTAGTGTATGCAGTTTCCTCTGTAGTTCTGTTGCATCTTTTAAGGGTTCTGCCAATAAAACACAGTCTTTGGTCCGAATGTGCCGTACTTGTGAGCCATTTAACCGCTGACGTATCCACGATCTTATTCACTCTTGTGACAGACTTATGTGTAGTCATTAAATGTTTACAAGCTGACGAATATACCCTATTCTCCTGGTCGTCCGTCACAGTCAACAGTTCACTCACCGGAGGTTTCAACTCGCTGACGCAGCGTTTGCACGAATTTACGACAGAACAGATAACCTGCTTCCGCCTAACTTGGCTGGCGATTGCTTGAGCAACCTAAGAGGTTCACAAGTTTCTCTGTCACAATTTTGCACTCTAATATGATTCATAAGACAATTTTATTCACAGAACAAAAACATATACGAGGTATGTCCAGAAAGTAAGATCCTTTTGGTTATATAAAACAAAGGTGTACAGATACAGAAAAAAATATTTATTGTGCAAAAATCTACATCTGTTAAACTACTTTTCTACATAGCTTCCGAAATTTTGTAGGCGATTGTCATAGCGTGGCACAAGTTTTTGTATGCGTCCTTCACAGATGGTTGCTGCCTGTGTATTCAACCATGTGGTAACATTCAGCTCTTTATCATCGTTGAATTGTTCACCACCAAGGACAGATTCTAGGTGTAAGGAGAGATGAAAGTCGCTAGGAGAGAGGTCCGAGTTGTATGGAGGATGATCAAACAGGTCCCATTGAAATTTCCCTAAGAATTGTTTGGTCACATTCGGTGTGTGAGGTCAAGCATTATCGTGGGAAAAAGGAAAAAAAAAACTTTTGACAGTTGTCCTTGGTGAACAACACATCAACGATGATGACGGGCTGAAATAACATGTTACCACATGGTTGAATACACAGGGGGCAACCTTCTATGAAAAAGGTACACAAAACCTTGTTTCATGCTATGACAACTGCCTACAAAATTTCGGAAGTTATGTAAACAAGTAGTTTAAAAGTTGTAGATTTTTGTACAATCACTATTTTTTCTGTATCTGTACACGTTTGTTTTATATAACCCGTTCGGTTTTTTATAACCAAACGGAACTTACTTTGTGGACATACCTCGTACTTTACTTGCTTCGTGTCTTGGAGGAGGGAACTATTACAACGTGAACAGGAGACCTTGTGTCTATGAAACTAGGCTAGTTCTTCTGGCTGAACCTTCCAACTCAACTTGTGCTCGTGGATCCGACTGACTGGCCCCAGCAGGAAGTGCGGCTGGTTAAGTCAGCTCTCGCAGCAGCCATAGCCGGCGCCTGCTGTAGTTCGTTCCGCCGTTGCTGCGCTGGTTGGTGTGCCGTCGATACGATAGCACGGCACACTAGTCTTCTGTAGTTCGCGAACGAACTAGTTCGGAAAAGCGCTCCCACAGGCGAACTACGCGAACTAGTTCGCAGATCCCTCGCCTCTTAGTTCGTCCGCTCCTTTTCCGAAGACTGACGGGGAACAGCGAAAGGAAGCGAGGGCGCGCAGAACCACGATTCTCTTCTGACAGTTACCGTAAATTCTAGCTGAGATGCAGCTCAGCTGTAGTTCATAGTTCACTGCCACAAGAAATCTATTTTAAAAATAAATTACGAGTACTCTGTATGCAAAGTAATTGAATACCATTGTATCTCCCATTCATGTAAATAACTGGTTTGTGTGCTTAAGTATTTGATATCTAATTGCCCAAAAATAAGAATAATAATACACGCTTGGGCAACACTGATCATTATATAAAAAAGCTGCCATAACAAAAGAAGGTGTTCTTTTAGTAGCGGTAGCAAAAGCCAAAAAGAACGGACAAACTAAAAAGAGAGACCTACTTCGCGGCCGAGCTGCGAACTAAGAGAATTACCGGTCGCGAACTAAAATATGCGCGATCGGTCACGAACTAAAATATGCGTTACCGGTCGCGAACTATTATGCCAAACGTATCTCGTTTCTTAGGTCGTTGGATTCTTTTCCGAAGATCGACGGGGAATAGCAAGAGGGCGCATAGCAGAATTAAGAATAACGTGTGACTTCTAAAATTTTTCCGGCGTATTTCTTCTTCCAGTAATTTTCGGGTGTGCAGCCGGAACCCATTGACATTCTGCAACGATATTTCGGCCCAGAGACGTCCGGCCATCTTCAGGTGAGTAGGCGAGTAGTCGCCTACTCACCTGAAGATGGCCGGACGTCTCTGGGCCGAAATATCGTTGCAGAATGTCAATGGGTTCCGGCTGCACACCCGAAAATTACTGGAAGAAGAATAACGTGTTTGCCTCCTGCTGATGAGAGCCATTTCAGTGAGCGTCTTCCTGGTAGATTACATAGTTCAGTGCTACAAAATATCTGTTTTGAAGTATTCTGCACTCTGCAATACCTAATAAATTCCACAATGTCAAGATATACAGATAACTCTAAACTTAGACGCTAGAAATTATTCACAAACTGTTTATTTTGGTTTGCGTGATATCGTTAGCGGCTCACGCAGCAAACGCATGAAGCAGCTAGGTGGTGGAACTTCTGCCTCCACCTGCATGCGCAGACCACGCCGCTCAGCCGTCACTGGGAGCGGACTAACTAAAAGAACGAACATAAGTGAGCACTCCCGATCGCGAACTATTATGCGAAAGTCTAGTGCTCACTGGTGACGTCGAGGCTCGGTCCCTTTGCGTTTAAAACCGGCTCGTCAGCTCCGGTGCCAGCTTGCTGCCTACGCCGGTACACAGGCGGCCCTGATGCTGCGCGGGGTGTTGTCGACGTTTCGGCCGGCGCGGCGGCCGCCCTCATCAGAGGCGTGTTTGCCGCCAGCCCCAAATTGGCTGCGCGATTAATCGCAGGCGAGCGTTCGATCGCGGCGCCGCTAATCGCATCAGCCCAGCCGGCAGCAGGAATTGCCGCCTCCGCGCCAGCCCCCATCTCACCTGCCTGCCCTCCCCACTACCCCCCTCTCACCAGCCCCCCTGCCCCCCTCTCACCAGCCCCCCTGCCCCCCATTACTCTATCAGCGCGCCACCTGGCGGTGAATTGCGGGCGCCGATACCAGCCAGCCCGACGACAGCCGCGAAATCAATTAACCCGACCGGCGCTAGCCTGTCCGTGTAAGCACACCAGAAAATATAGCGGCTTTTTTTAAATCGTTTTATAAAGTTTTTTAGTTTGTACGCCGCAGAAATTTCATCGATGCTATATCCACAAACATTCCGATTCTCACTCAGACTCTCACGCTGTCTGTGCCTAAAATGAAACTGGTTGCTACCACTAAAGGAAACTACGCACCGCCGGCCGCGGTGGCCGAGGGGACTGAGGCGCTCCAGTCACGGTCCGCAGGGCCACTACGGTCGGCGGTTCTAATCCCCCCTCGGGCATGGATATTTGTGCTGTCCTTAGTATAAGGTAGTTGATAAGTAGTTTGGACGTTTAGGGACTGATAACCTCGTAGTTAAGTACCATAAGCTTAACAAACATTTGAACAACATTTTTTTGAAACTACGCTCCAGTTGTCAGATACACAGGGTATTTCAAAAGGGACTTTACAACTTCGAAAATTAATATACAGGGTGTTACAAAAAGTTACGACCAAACCTTCAGGAAACATTCCTCACACACAAAGAAAGAAAATATGTTATGTAGACATGTGTCCGAAAACGCTTAATTTCCATGTTAGAGCTCATTTTATTACTTCTCTTCAAATGACATTAATCATGGAATGGAAACACACAGCAACAGAACGTGCCAGCGTGACTTAAAACACTTTGTTACAGGAAATGTTCAAAATGTCCTCTGTTAGCGAGGATACATGCATCCACCCTCCGTCGCATAGACTCCCTGATGCGCTGATGCAGCCCTGGACAATGGCGTATTGTATCACAGCCGTCCACAATACGAGCACGAAAAGTCTCTACATTTGGTACCGGGATTGCGTAGACAAGATCTTTCAAATGCCCCCATAAATGAAAGTCAAGAGGGACAAGAGCTTTCAAATGCCCCCATAAATGAAAGTCAAGAGGGTTGAGGTCAGGAGAGCGTGAAGGCCGTGGAATTGGTCCGCCTCTACCAATCCATCGGTCACCAAATCTGTTGTTGAGAAGCGTACGAACACGTCGACTGAAATGTGCAGGAGCTCCATCGTGCATGAACCACATGTTGTGTCGTACTTGTAAAGACACATGTTCTAGCAGAATAGGTAGAGTATCCCGTATGAAATGATGGTAACGTGCTCCAGTGAGCGTAGGTTTAAGAACATGAGGCCCAATCAAGACATCACCAACAATTCCTGCCCAAACGTTAACAGAAAATCTGTGTTTATGACGTCATTGCACAATTGCATGCGGATTCTCGTCAGCCCACACAAGTTGATTGTGAAAATTTACAATTTGATCACGTTGCAATGAAATTTACATTTAAAGAGAAATACTAAAATGAGCTCTAACGTGAAAATTAAGCGTTTCCGGACACATGCCCACATAACATATTTTATTTCTTTGTGTGTGAGGAATGTTTCCTGAAAGTTTGGCCGTACCTTTTTGTAACACCCTGTACATTTATTAAAAAGAGGTACAGAGATGGTTTTAGTGTTGTTTCAAAGGAAACCACATCAGGTTCGCTAGTGCAGAATCGTGCAGCAACAAGCGCTAGCGGCAGTTCCGTTAAAGATGGCTACCTTCACTAGCTGTGTGTTTTCGTTTGAAGAATCAAAGTCGGCAACAACAGTTCAGCGTAAATTTCGTATTAAGTATGCTAAAGATCCTCCTCGTAGGTATTCAATTTATGAGTGGCATAAATGTTTTATATAAACGGGGTGCTCAGTAAGACATAAGAAAGTACCAGGTCGTCCACGCACATCTGACGAAGTCGTCGAGCAAGTGAGACAGAGTTTCGTCAACGGTCCTACGAAATCGACCCAGCGTGCATCTCGTGAACTGCAAGTCCAACATACAACAGTTTGGCGAGTGTTGAGAAAACGTTTGCATTTGAAACAAATTCAGTTTCGCGTTAATAAATAGTTTAGTGTACTATTGTTTTGAAGGTACTTACGGTTCAAAGTCCTACACTTCAATTGTTTTTTGGGCTTAGTATGGCTAGGTACTGTGATTGCTGTCTGCGGATGCAGGCTGACTCGGTGACTGTTCGTTCCCGGCTTCAGGCGGCGTTGGCTGCGGTTGCGAAGCTTGAGGCTGCGGTGGATGGGCGTTCCTGCCGTCGTTCGGTCTCGGGGGTCCAACAGTCGGCTGTGCATCTGGTGTGCCCACCGATCAGCCCAGGCTTTGGCTAGTCCGGTCACTGCACGCCTAAGGTCGCCACCCCGTCGGTCGTGAATTGGGAGGGCTCCCCGGCGCGTGGCGGACGGCGTACGACATTCCGGGGGGCCGATCTGAGGCCCTCCCGGTCCGTCTTACAAACAGTTTTGACGCGATGTCGGAGATGGACAGTGTTCCTGAGCCGTATGGTGCCACAAGTCCTGTGGTCACCTCTCAGTCAGCAAGATCCGGGCAATCTCAGAGAGTGGGATTGCTTGTAGTAGGGAGCTCCAACGTTAGGCGAATAATGGGGGCCCCTTAGAGATTTTGGCCAGTAAGGAGGGGGAGAAAGTGGATGTGCAGTCAGTGTGCATACTGAGGAGGAGTAGTTCCAGATGTGGAACGGGTCCATTCGGTTACCATGAAGAGGACAGGGTGCAGCCAACTGCGGGCTGTTGCTCATGTTGGTACCAACGACGTGTGTCGATTTGGGTCGGAAGAGATTCTCTCCGGATTTGTGCAGCTATCTGAGGCGGTAAATACTGCCAGTCTTGCTTGCGAGACGAAGGCAGTGCTGACCATCTGCAGCATCGTCGACTGGTACATAGCCGAGTGGAGGGTCTGATTCAGACGCTCAGGCGTGACCGTGTAGGCTTCAGATTCCTCGACTTGCGCCACAGGGTGGTGGGTTTTCGGGTTCCGCTAAATAGGTCATGAGTCCACAACACGCAGGAAGCGGCTACACGGGTAGCGGTGGCTGTGTGGCGTGGACTTGGTGTGTGTGTGTGTGTGTGTGTGTGTGTGTGTGTGTGTGTGTGTGTGTGTGTGTGTGTGGTTTTTTTATAGAGGGCTTCGGAGAAAAACAGAACGGGCAGTCTCAAAAGGTGCAGGTGGATCACAGAAGAAGTGTAGATCTAGGAACTATCGGTATAACAGTTGTAAATTGTCGTAGCTGTGTCGGGAAAGTACCAGAACTCCAAGCGTTAATAGAAAGCACAAAAACCCACATTATAGGCAACGAAATTTGGCTCAAGCCGGAAATATGTTCAGCCGAAGTTTTCGCAAAAGATGTGTGTTCAGAAAGGATAGATTAAACGAAATAGATGAAGGCGTGTTTGTCGCCGTCAAAAGTAGCCTTTCGTGTAGCGAAATTGGATTCCATAGTTCCTGTGAGCCATTATGGGTAGAGGTTGTACCTGAAAGTCGTAATAACTTAATAATTTGTTCCTTTTACCGGCCTCCCGACTCTGACGATACAATAGCAGAAAGGTTCAAAGAAAACCTGTTTCAAATTGCATGCACGTACCCAACTCATACAATAATAGTAGGTGTTGATTTGAATGTACCCTCAATTTCTTTGCGAAATTATATGTTCATATCAGGAGGTACGCACAAAACATCGTGCGAAATTGTAGTCAACGCATTCTCTGAAAGTTACTTCGAACAATTAGTTCACGAGCGAACCAGAATTGTAAATGGATGTCAAAACACACTTGATCTCTTAGCAATAAATAATCTCGAGATCATAACGAGCATCAAAATGGATACAGGTATAGTGAGGCTGTCGTAGCAAGATTGAATATCGAAAGTCCCAAATAGACGAAAAGCATATTTGTTCAGAAAAGCAGATAGATATACAGTAAATTGCTTCTTGAAAGACAATTTCGACTCATTACAAACCATAATAGTAAGTGTACACCAGATGTGGCTCCAATTCAAAGAAATAGTATGGACAGCAATTGACAGTTTTATACCAAATAAATTAAAAAAGAAGGAGGCGATCCCCCTTGGTACATAAAACAAGCCAGGACATTGATGCAAAAGCAAA
The DNA here is from genome assembly GCA_026315105.1 of Locusta migratoria. Taxonomy (NCBI): domain Eukaryota; kingdom Metazoa; phylum Arthropoda; class Insecta; order Orthoptera; family Acrididae; genus Locusta; species Locusta migratoria. Next base: position 307,485,210 of record CM048751.1, read on the forward strand.
GGAAAAGGCATGCTATATTTAAACGAACACAAAATTCCCCGGATTGGCGATCCTACACAGAAACTCGAAATTTAGCGAGGACTTCAATGCGATATGCTTACAATACTTTTCACAACGAAACTCTCTTTCGAAATTTCGCTGAAAACCCAGAGAGATTTTGGTCATATGTTAAATATACTAGGGGCAAAACACAAACAATACCCTCACTACGTGATGGGAATGGCGATCCTGCCAATGATAGCGCTACTAAAGTAGAGTTACTAAACATAAATTTTCCAAACTCATTCACCATAGAAGACTAAACCATTTTTCCATATTTCGAATTACGAAAAGAGGCCAGAATGAGTAACGTTGAAGTAGAAGTTGAAGTAGATATCCTCGGAGTAGTGAAGCAATTTAAATCAATTAAGAAGAAAAAGTCTTCTGGTCCGGATTGTATACCCAATAGATTTCTATTTGATTATGCTGACGCGATAGCTCCTTACTTAACAGCTTAACGCAGGATCTGTCCTATTTCATTGACGTCAATTTGCAGCAGGGTTTTGGAACATATCCTGTATTCAAATACTATGAATTATTTAGAACGGAATGATCTATTGGCCCAACGTCAACATGGATTTAGAAAAATCTTTCGTGCGAAACACAACTAGCTCTTTACTCACACGAAGTGATGAGTGCTATCGACAAGGATTCTCAAATTGATTCCGTATTTCTAGATTTCCAGAAGGCTTTTGACACCGTACCTCAAAAGGCTTTTGATCAAATTGTGTCGTTATGGAATATCGCCCCACATTTGTTACTGGATAGGGGATTTCCTGTCAGAGAGGACACATTTTGTAGTAATCGATGGTAAGGCATCGACTAAAACAGAGGTGATCTCGGGCGTTTGACAGGGTAGTGTTATTGGTCCTCTGATGTTTCTTATCTACATAAATGATGTGGGAAAAAATCTGAGCAGCTCTCTTAGGATTTTTGCAGATTACGCCGTCATTTATCAGAATAAAATACGAGAAATCAGAGCTCGAACGGAGAGATTGAGATGTTCTTTGTTTTCGCGCGATATTCGAGAATTGAATTGGAAATAAATAGTATAAAGGTGGTTCGATGTACCCTCTGCCAGGCACTTAAATGTGATTTTGAGAGTACCTCGCGTAGTTGTAGGTGTAGTAGACGACGAACAGAGGTAGAGGTATAGCACGACAGTCATGTAGCTGTAGAATGAGAGGGCCTAACAAGGATACCAGATGCGTATCGCATTTTAGAATTCTTTGGTACGTATAGTACGTGAAGTTCAGAACTTATCGGAAAATCTACTTCGAAATTTTGCAAGTACACGTAAGTTTCAATAATTTAAGCAGTTACAGCATGTGTCGGCGTAGCTCAGGTGGTTGAATTGTAAAGGCTATCAGGACATATGGATTGCAGTGAAGAAGCAGATTGCATTCCTCAAGCGAAGCGATGGAAGAGAAATTACCTTAAACAACATCTTTTACCCAGAAGTGTATTTTCCAGAACAAAAAAAATAACGCTATACTATGGCTATTAGGCATTTACGTATATTACGTAATAACAAAGAAAGAGAATGACTGTATACAGGAATACGAAGAATTTATAAAGGGCGAATTCTATAAACTATACAGATGGGAGGATCATAAAAAGAAATTTGGCAACATGTTAAAAATTTTGCTCCTCGAACATAAAATAACATAAAGACCTAAATTTAAGTCGGCTAGCCTGATTAAGGCTTCAATGCCAAAGTAAGGGATCGCTGCTGAGGGTGAAGTACGGTGGGGACTTCGTGTGTCCCGTGGCCGCTACGGTAGCCGAGAAGGCCTCAACAGAACCCTGAAACAGCGTTGTAAGCTATAATTCTGCGGACATCACTACGTTGATGAATGCGTTCGATATATACAATATTAATATGAGACAAAGAAATTAAGAATTAAGATCGGTCAAAGTAAATTGAAATATACGGAAATGTATGAAAAAAACAAGACAAGTTGTTAAGCCGTTGCAATGAGTATCGAAGGTGCTCTTCAAGTGTGGGCCATGGAGAAAAACCAAATCTGGACAAACTTTGCGACAAACTGAAGCCAAGTAATCCTTGTTACCACGGAGGAAACAAGTGAGAAAGAGTGCTTGGTTCTTGTCTGTCAGCTGTTAACATAAAAGTTACGAAACCATTGTAATTATTAATGTACTTCAAATATTTGATAAATGTTTTAAAAAAAAAGGTGGTAGCTTGTGGCCTTACAACCATAGGGTCAGTAGTCCGAATCCTGCCGTGAGAATTTTTTTTCGTCGTGTTCCAGTATTTTCACAATTATAATAATTAATGGTAATTTTTACGGAAAATGCACGTATTTTTGAATATTCGTAATTTGCTATATTTCATAAAAGATTGTTAATAATGATGGTTTAAATTAAAAAGAAGAAGAAGAAGAAGTTACTTTTTTTTACATTATTAGATGATGACGACGGTAGTCTTTGATTGTTCAGTTTGTGAAGAGCTAGGACGCTGTTTATGGAAAGTCATCTCCATGGTTACTTAATGACTTTCCAAGCAGCTAACCTACTGAACCATCGTTTCAGGTGATGACAAGGAGTCAAGGCGTTCAGCTCGTCTACATATACATAAATAAAAACTGACACAACAAATGGAATTAGAGATACCAAAACGTTTATAGAACTGAAATCGTAAAAAAATCTGTCACGGCGTCATTTGAACCACCTACGCTATGGTTGTGAAGCCGAAACGCTGCCACCGGAGCTATAGTAACTTATGCTGCCTGTTTTAATTATTTGCACTTAAGTGTAATTGCAAAACTTCCTAGTCAATTTTCTCGAGGTTTTTTTAGGGTTAAGGCAAATGGCTTTGGCTTGTTGTTATTTGGGTTCTGAACTACAAATTCTAAACTCCGATACCCAATTTCAGCGGTGGAAATAAAAATTTCTCGCTAAAGGAATAAGTTTATTGCTTGGCATTGGTATTTCGCTATTGCGTTCCGTTACTTTGTAAACACAATTGGTCGATGATGGAGCACAGGCAATTCTGTCACGTAAACTGGTCATATTCGCATCTGATCCTGACTCTAATTGTAAGATATTTTCTGTTCCTTCGCGAAGTTGGTGTGACGTCTTTATTTCCAGTAGGGCACCTGTATATAGACGGGCATGCGCATCAGTTTCTGCTGTAGAGGCAGCACCAGCCGCCATTTTTGTTCCAAGCGGTGATAGCGTGAGCTTGTGGAAGGCGAAATTTTTCTGCTGTTATTGTTTTGAAATGTCGCTTGCTTCATTTCTAATACACATATCAAAAAGAAAATATATATTTGGATTAAAAATTAATCTCGTCGTAATTACTTATTGTAATATGATTTGACAAATCGTTAAATTATGTTTTCTGGTATTGGCCCACCTGGGTGTGTATTGTGAGCTAGTCTTTCGCATTCGACAGCTCAGTTTTATGGGATACCACATGCAGTACCAAAATGTGCAAATGTTTGTATAGCTTATGGAACTTAACTATGGGGTCATCAGTTCCTAAACTTACAATCTACTTATGAACTAACTAATACTAAGGACGGCACAAATATCCATGCCCGAGGGGGGATTCGAACCCCCGACCGTAGTGGCCGTGCAGACCGTCACTGAAGCGTCTCAGTCCCCTCGGCCACCGCGGCCGGCCATGCACTACCAAAGCTGGGCTAACATGCAAGAAATCTCTGTTTTCGAATGCCATAAATTTGCTCCATAATACTGTCCCAGGTCGCTACTTTCTTACGGCCTATTTTTCAAAATTCATATAAAATACTTTTTCAATGCACAAAATATATCACCATGATAAACTAGGATGCAGTAAAAGTTTTATATATACGAGACATTTTAATTTCTCATCTAACAATTTTCTTTCTTATTGGTCAATTTTACTTACGGCTTCGGCGGCGTAGTGTGCTGATGTTTGCAACGACCTTGGAATGCTCTTTGAAAACTCGAACAGCTAGAATGAGAGAAAATAATTTGTCATGTTTACCATCTTCTTGTATGTACACTTGTGCTGTCAGTAAATTAATTATCCTCCTAAAGTGAACATTCTCTTGCCAACATTAGCAATTTACGCCGGCGATGTTGTAACTAAAATTAACATTGCAGTAGCTTCAAACATCGTTACGAGCCGTATGAGCCATTATAACTAAGAAAAAACACGTGCATCATTTAAAAGTAATTAGTATTGTTATCGTCTAAATGTTGCTACGTCTTTAGTTCGTAGCGTCGTAACCTTCGCTAGAAAAAGGAAAAAAAGAAATGTCGAAACCTGTCGCTTACAACGTCACGACAACAATTTATTAACTATATTGAATCCATCATCGGTGGTGGAAACGGGACAGCGGCTGGTCAAGAGTATGAAGGAACTGAGATACCAACAGCCGTAAGTATAATGAAATATTTATTCTATTACAACCAGTTTCGGCATTCCACTATGCCATCTTCAGGCCCCCTTTATTTTGGGGGGGGGGGGGCGGGGGGGGGTATTGCAATTGTCTCTCTTATACGATTATTTAAAAAAATGGAAATGAATGTTATTGTTGACTACATTTGTGCATATTCTTTATGTGGTATTGAATAGTAGTTTCATACCTATATTGTAATATTGTATTTTCAGTGTGCTACCATACAATACTTTTTTGCTTTTTTATGTTTTTGCCTTAGTCACTTGATTAGGTTTGTTTAATACACAGGGGCCTGAAGATGGCATACGGCTATTGGTATCTCAGTTCCTTCAGATTTATTAACTATATTTTACGCCATTGGACCCATTGGAAACGGAAAAAAAAAAAAAAAACACGAAAACCATTTTCTGAACGACTAGAACAATTCAGAGTTGCACAGCCCAACATGCTGACAGCGTATTGACTGTCCTATTCTATAATCGCGCGTCGAAGGGAAGGAACAAAAATGGCGTATGCGCATGCCCGTCTGTATCCAGGTGCCGTAATTTCCAGAGGCGATTTGCTGTTAACTTGTGAGGGCAGCGGGGAGTCGCGGACGGCCTACGTGTCAGGCGCTGCCGGCTTCGGCCGCGGCTTAAAATAGCCGTGCGGGGGCGGTGGGGCGGTGGGCGTGTTGATGTATGGCGGCGGCAGGGTCAAGGGCCGCCGCCCTCAACACGGGGGCGGGCGGCCAGGGGGTGGAAAGTCTGGCCTCTGCTGCCGACACGGGGCGTACAAACTGTACACCACCCCCTGCAATACTTGTTCTCTACATCCGACACAACGAGATATTTTACAAACGTCTTTAAGGTGGTAATCATCTGACCGCACGGCGCCAATCTCCAGTGATGATGGTCAAGTGATCATTTTAATCGCTGCTGCAGATGTGGTGTTAACGTTGGCTCATACAGGGTGTCGAGAAGAGGACTCCCTGATTTCAAAATTAAATATCTCGAAAACAAAGATCGATAGATGAATGCAGTAAACGGTATGTATATTGTGAAAGCTGTAAAAAGCTTATACAGCAGTTTGAAATAATAGTTACAAAAGCTGCTAACACATGGCGCTGTACGCTGTACAGCTCATATCAGCAGCCGGCCGCGGTGGCCGAGGGGACTGAGGCGCTTCAGTCACGGTCTGTACGGCCACTACGGTCGGGGGTTCGAATCCCCCCGTCGGGCATGGATATTTGTGCCGTCCTAGTTCGTAAGTAGTTCATAAGTAGTTTGTAAGTTTAGGAACTGATGACCCCGTAGTTAAGTCCCATAAGCTGTACAAACACTTGAACTCATATCGGCATACATAAGTGAAATAATCGTATGAAAACACTCTTTTCAGACTATCACATCACAATGTTTTCAAAATGTTTACCACTGGCACTACAGAGGTGGCGCAAACGAACAATGATATTCGCCAGCACATTTCGTAGTGTCTCAACCGAAATGGATTCACATGCCACAGAGATCGCCGATTCAAGCTCGTCCAGCGTGGCGAGATGCTTCGGGTAGACCATGTCTTTCACTGTGCCCCACCAAAAAAAGTCACAGGGAGACAAATCCGGTTTATATGGAGGCCAATCCATGCCTGCACCAGTAAATTTGGGATATTCCAAAGCAATGACTCGATTCCCGAAGTATTTCTCAAGAAAGCGAAACACTTGTTCGGTCCGATGTGGTCGGGCTCCATCTTGTATAAACCATTCAGTACATGGTCGATCCTCTAACGCTTGCTGTGTGGCGACAAATTGTTCCAAAATTGCAACGTAACGTGCACTAGTGACCGTTTATCGAATGAAAAAAGGGCCACTAATGCCTCTGCTGCATACTGCAGCCCACACAGTAACTTTAGGAGAATACAGGGGTTTCGCTTCACACTAATATGGCTTTTCGGAACCCCAAAATCGCCAGTTCTGCTTATTCACGTATCCATTCATGTGGAAGTGTGCTTCATCTGTAAACCAGATGCAGCCAACATCAAATTCTTCTCTATCAATCATTGTGATCATCTGATTAGCAAAGGCAACCCTTTGTTGCACAGCTCGTACGGGTATAGCATGATGCGTTTGCATTTCGAATGGAAACAGGTGTAGGCTCTTTCTCAGTATTTACTGCGTGCTGGAACGCTTTAAAAGTAGTCTCAGATGCAATTCTACGGTCGGATTACATGGGATTTCGCTCAATAATTCCAGAAACTGTGGCGATATTTTCAGGCGTAACTGCGGTTTGCTTGCTGCCAACATGCATCACTAGAAGAGCGTACGAATGGTTTTCGCATCGGGTCCTTTTGGAACATTAAATCATGCTTGAAAACTTCGCCTTGTTGCCGTAGGACTCTCTCTCTCTCTCTCTCTCTTTCTAGCACCAGAAAAACGCGTTGTTCAATGGAGTAAACATATCGTTTACTGCATTCCTCTATCGATCTTTGTTTTCGAAATATTTAATTTTGAAATCAGGGAGTCCTTTTCTGGACACCCTGTACATGGGTCGTCGGCAGCGGAGGCTCATCGTTAGCTCGATATTACACGGTCAAATTTCTTTGTCAACGTGATATGTCAAATATTTACGTCATAGAAATTTGATAGTGCCTTAGGGAACTTTCACATATCTCGTCTTTCATCTACACATACAGGGTGAATCTAAATCCGCGCACTCGGGCTTCGCAGCGCGATTCCTCACCTGCCAACAATGAAAAATGTCTCCCACAAAATTTCGTCCTGAGCATATTTCCGCCAGTAAATGGACGTCAAAGACTGAGATGGCTGTATGTTCCATACGTCAGTGCGTTTCATAATTACTCCAACAAACTTGTAAGGGATGTATTAGGCGTCTTGAGGAACAAAATGGGCATGGGAACCCATGCCCGGAAACGCCATTCTACGGAGAGTCCAAGTTACAGGCACCAGCTCCTGCCGCTAGACATCCCCTCCAGCAACTTCGACGCCCTGTAGCGTCATTGGATGACGTTTCCGGGCAATGGTTTCTATGCTCATTTTGTTCCTCAAGACACCTCCCACATCCCCTAGACCTTTGTTGGTGTAGTAGTGTACTTCTGAAACAAAGTGACGAATGGACACATACCCATCTCAATCTTCGACGTCCGTGCCGGAAATATACATTCTGAAACTTTCTCAATAACGTTATAGCAGTACATTGAGCAATGTGAGTACAGACGTCCGATGTGGTGTATTTGTAACAGCAGTCAACAAACACTTATTGCAAGACAGCAAACAAACCTCGCATATTGACAGTCATTATTCAAATACAAGCCAAATCGCTTAAAACTTAATGTGTGTGTGTGTGTGTGTGTGTGTGTGTGTGTGTGTGTGTGTGTGTGTGTGTGTGTACTACTTTTAATTCTGCCGAAACTGGTGATCTAGATAAAAGTTTTAAGCAACTTGGCTTGTATTTGAATAATGACTGTCAATATGTGAGGTTTGTTTGCCGTCTTGCAATAAGTGTTTGTTGACTGCTGTTACTAATACACCACATCGGACATTGGTACTCACATAGCTCAATGTACTGCTATAACGTTATTGAGAAAGTTTCAGAATGTATTTCAAACACTAAAACGAAAAAGAATATCAGTGTACGGGATCTAATGTTTACGGTCGTAGAGGCACACGTTACCGATGTTGGCAGCAACCGTTGAATGCTATTTGAAAACTTAATCGTATACAATGAGGGGTATAATCCTTTGTGATGACCATGAAATAAATAATTCTGTTCCTTCTCTAAGGTTGACAGGTTTTTGTATGTGACAGTATCCTTGTCTTGTCAGTAATTTAATAATCGTTGCAAAGAAAACATTTCGTTGCCAACATTAACACACTATGCCGCCGCAGCCGTAAGTAAAATTTACCCAATATTCTGTGTCAGTTATTATATAGTCTCTTATAGACAAACGTCGATATTGACAGTTACTAACAATAAATAGATTTGAGGGTGTCTTTTGTGATAAAACATAAGGTACTATTGTTTTAAATTGCATACTACGAGTTATGACGCAAAAACTTCGAAATACCACGTACAGCATTCAACGGTAGTTGCCTGTATCAGCACAGTACGCTGCCACAGCTTTTTGCCCAGTTTATTTATGTTTCCGTTATACTGTTTGTAATACTTTCTCGCAATAACGTAATAGAAGTATCTTCAGTAATTTTTTCAATGTCAGTACAAAACTTTTTGATATGATGTATTTGTCAATCTATATCTATAAATGTGAATGTCTGTTCGGTGTACGTTTATCACGTCTAAACCACAAGACATAAAGAGCTAAAAATGTGTACAGTCACAAATGTCTACCTGGTGAATGCTTTAGGCACGGTTTTATGGCGATCGAATAGCTATTTATCTATATATATATATATATATATATATATATATATATATATATATATATATATATATATATATATATATTAATGTGAATGTCTGTTCTGAGTACGCTTATCACGCCCGAATGACAAGACGCAGAGACTTAAATAGTTACTAATTTATACCTGAGGACGGTTGTAGGCAAGGTTTTATAGCGGTATGATAGATATTTAGTAATTTGAAGAATATGACGCAAAATGCGGAATAATAATTACTCTTTGAAAATTATATTTACCTTTTGAAAATGGTTTTGTTGGTTACATTGTTGCTTGAGGGTTGATAATGATAGAAGTGTGGAGTATATTAGGATGGAAAGTTATCGGTGTATATAAAATTCTGTGTGTGTGTGTGTGTGTGTTTTAATATTTCACTCTGCATCGAAAACTACAGAACGCAAACGAATGGTCTGTGTGTAATTGTTGTCAGAGTTCTCCCGTTGTACACCATAGCAGTTCCATGCCGATAGCTATAAGGGGGTGGAAGATATGGTGGTTGAAAGTCGTCATATTATTAAAAAAAAATCGGACTGAAGGCCAGCGATATCTTTGGTCTGTGCGTGCTAGCCGGCCGCGGTGGCCGAGGGGACTAAGCCGCTCCAGTCACGGTCTGCACGGCCACTACGGTAGGGGTTCGAATCCCCCCACGGGCATGGATATTTGTGCCGTCCTAGTTCGTAAGTAGTTAATAAGTAGTTTGTAAGTTTAGGGACTGATGACCCCGTAGTTAAGTCCCATAGACTATACAAACATTTGAACATTTTTTGTGCGTGCTACAATGTCTTCAGCTCTTTCTCTGTAAGGATAAGCATACGAATAAAAAAATATAAGAATAAATAAATAAAGTAGTAAAAAAGAAATATCTTTTAATACATATCTTTACAAAAAATCGATTTGACGTTTCGCGCATTACATCAAGTGATCGATATGTGATATTATTACTTTCCTGATAAATGGGCAGTCACCATACTCACTCACTCACCTTACGTGTTGAGATATTGCAACACAGGCTATAAGGAATAATGTCTGTATTATTTATTGTAAATCATTAAGCACTTCACTTTTTTTTATTTGAATGTTGATTAAAATGTTTGGTTCTACAGAAGATTTTGTATTTCATTTCATCCTTCAAAACCAGTCTCATAGCACACTATTGAAATATAGCTTATCTATCATAATCAACCAACACGCAACCGCGAGATTAAGCTAGTATACTACATAAGACACTCATATTGTATTCTAAAAACTGTTCTGGTATTTTTTGCTGTGTTATGACATTTTGCGGCTGCTAACTCCCTACAGGCAGCTTCCCAGTTAAGAGGTAGTACTTTCAAAAGAGATAAGCAAAAAGTTACGTTCGAAAATCACCGGCGATTTTTACTATTAAATATTGTTTCAAGTCAAAACAATAAATAATATTTACTTATAATACATAACTGTGCGCTCGGTGAATGGTTTTCATTTTTTGCTCCGACTGTTAATGATAAATTTTTTTCTTCTCTCAAAATCTCTCCGGAAACTAAACATTCTGTAGTCACCTCTGGAATGGTTTGAGCAGTTTATGGCAACACAACCACCCATAATGTCGTGCTAATGTGCCGTGACGCAAATCCTATAGCACTGCGGTATGTTTAACTTGCGAGCTACGGGAATAAAAATGGCGGATGCGTCAGCTCGTACTCATAGGAGTCTTAGGTTCCCCGCTGTGCCTTTGTACTATTTTGAGGAGGAGCATGTCCGCCTTTTTTCTGCTCAGAGAGGAGCCTTCTTCGGCTGATATTCAAGTACGCAATTCTGGCTGCTGAGAGTGCCTCCCAGATCGTTTATGGAGATCAGGAACGGCAAGGGGCGTAAAATTTATTCTGGGGGAATGGCAGGTATCTGCTTCTGTTTTAGTCGATAGTTGCCATCTATTAATCACAACGCCAGTCACACAGCTGAAGCTAGCCTGGAAATTTTGTTGGTTTTCTGCATGAGGAATGGTATAAAGAGCGTTTTGTAAACGTAGAATCACGTAGCGATATCCTCGGTGTAACGAACCCATTGTAGTCACTCGAACAGAAAAGTCTTCTCGCAGAGATCTGATCTTCTGATCTTAGTTGGAAGTGGAGTACCGTTGGTGAAGGAAACGGAAGGAAGGAAGGCAGCTTAGGATTTAACGTCCCGTCGACAGCGTGGCCATTAGAGACGAAGCTTATGCTCGGAGTATTTGGGTAAGGATGAGGAAGGAAATCGGCCGTGCCCTTTGATAGAAACCATCCCGGAATTTGCCTGGAAATCACGGAAAACCTATATCTGGATGGCCGGAGGTGGATTTGAACCACCGTCCTTCCGAATACGAGTCCAGTGCGTTACCACTGCGCCACCTCGCTTGATTTCTCGCAGAGACTGTATTACTGGGAATTTTTAAAATCTTTGTATGTGTGTGTGTGTGTGTGTGTGTGTGTGTGTGTGTGTGTGTTGATGAAATAGTTTCATAGCATCATGAAATTTCGCTCATTTAAATGTGAATGTGTTCGTAGTGAAGGGTTCTGTTCTATGTAAACAGCGTATAGTGTATGGAAGAGGGTAGCTTGCAATAAACGTCATCACGGTTGACGGATGTTTTTAATTTTTCATTGACTGGGGGAGGAGAACGTGGAGTAAAGGAGGCAGCTACATAGATACTCTGAAAATTACATTTAACTGCCTGGCAGAGGGTTCATTAACAACTTTCATAACTTTTCTCTACCGTTCCATTCTCTAATAGCGCGCGGGAAGAAAGAACAACTAAATCGTTCCGTTTTCGATCTAATTTCTCTTATTTTATTGGCATGGTCATGTCTCCCGAAGTAGGTGGGTGCTAGCAAAATATTTTCACATTCAGAAGTAAAAGTCGATGATTGAAACTTCGCAAACACATAACGCCGCAATGAATAACGTATTTCTTTTAATGATTTACACCCCAATTCGGGCAACATTTCCATGACGCTTTCCCTCCTGCAACGTTATAAAATAAAACGAGCTGCCCTTCTCTGAACCTTCTCAATATCTTCCGTCAGTCCCACCTGGTGAGGGGCCCACAATGGGCAACAGTACTCCAGGAGAGGACGCAAAAGTGTGATGTAGGCAGTCTCTTTGGTGGAGCTGGTGCATCTTCGAAGCGTTCTGCCAATGAAACGTAACCTTTGGTTCGCCTTCCCCACAATATTTTCTGTGTGTTCTCTCCAGTCTAAGTTGTTCGCAATTGTAACTCCTAGGTATTTGGTAGAATTTACGACCTTAAGGTTTGACTGATTTATCGTGTAATTGAAGTTCAGCTGATTTCTTTTAGTGGTCATGTGTATTACTTCACACTTCTCTTTATTTAGTGTCAATTGCCAATTTTCGCACCATGTAGAAAGATGGACAAGGAAGGGGGGAAGGTAGAGGTGGACTGATGGAGGATTGGGACAAAAACAAAATTTGGGCAATGTTATCTGTACCGTTATACCAGAAGAAGAGGAAGGGGAGAGAGATTGACATGGGGGAGAAGGAAGAGCGGGATATGGTGGAAGGGTAAGAGGGGGTGCGTAGAAAGAGAAACGGGAGGAAGACGCCGATGTGGACAGAGTGTTGTGGGGCTGTTACTTGGTAAGGCGATGAAGTGCTCTTTAAGGAAAGCATCCACAATTGCTGTTGTTTGGATCTTGAGGGGACTAAACGCAACTTGAGTGACACACGTGAAATATGTTAGAAATAGAGGAATAGTCAACTTTAGCGTCGTAGGTGTACAATGAGACTGATAAAAATTTCCGCCCAGACTTCAAAGTTGCATTGCTGTTCGGCAGAATTTTTAAGTGTCAACAGATAACTATCAATTTAAATATAGATTGAGGAACCCTGAGACGCTTATTCGTCTCGAATATGTCCAAGACATTAAAGATAAACGTGAAGCAATGAATTAAAATTTGTGATGCGGCCGGGAATCGAACCCGGACCTCCATGCTTACTAGGCAGGGGTTAGACTACCGCACCTCTAACGGGTAAGGCACCTCGGAATAGTCTAAGTACGACTTCCTTCCACGTCACAAATTTTAATTCTGCTTGTGTGTTCCATAGATAATTGTCACTACTGCCAAGGCTCTCCATGCAGCAGAATAGCAACTCGGCAATGGACATAGTGGAACATTCCTGCTAAGATGATGTAACTATCAATTTTAATATAGATTGAAAACACTGAGACGATTTTTCGTCTAGAATATGTCCGAGACATTAAAGATAAACTCTTGAGGCACTCTGCCGCGCTTCGTAGACCTCCACCTGCTGGATCGCATCACTGATGAAGGCTTGCACAACCGGAAGATCACGCTGCACAGTATGTATCGACACCGCGCACAGTCTCTCTTCAGAAATGTTTGTAAGGTTATGGTGCCTTACTACAATGGTCATCGGACGCTAGGCTTACGAACTGCTTAAACTAACTTGTCCTAAGAACAAAAAAGACACACATGCCCGAAGAAGGACTTGAACCTCCGACGGAAAACGGCCGTGCGCACCGCAGCAAGGCGCCTTAGAGCGCACTGCTATTCCTACGCGGCAGTCTCTGTTCAGGTCGTAACCGCGGACCACGTAACTATGCCTCGGCCAGTCTGATTTCACTCACGTGACGCTGTTCATATGTGGCGGCCTCCCACGGTAATGACGGAAGTAGCGCTCCCGACTGCCCATGTTGGTGTAGCTGCGCTCGCCTGATCCACAATTCGCGACACTGCAGAGGGGAGGCCGGACGTAATAGACAGAGAGAGGAAGGAACAGCCCGGGAACGGTTTAAATTATATATTGCTCAAGAACCATAACATAGTACAGCTGAGAGACCTAAATACGAATAAGTCTGCTGGTCCGGATGGCATACCAGTTCGGTTTTACAAAGACTATTCTGCGGCATTGGCCCCCTACTTAGCTTGCATTTATTGCGAATCTTTAATTCCGCACAAAGTTCCTAGTGATTGGAAAAAAGCGCAGGTGTCACCCGTTCATAAGAAAGGAAAGAGAACTGACCCACACAATTACAGGCCAATATCGTTGACATCGGTTTCCTGTAGAATTTTGCAGCATATTCTCAGTTCGAATATAGTAAATTTCCTTGAAACGGAAAAGGTTCTTTCTATGAATCAGCACGGGTTTAAGAAACATCGTTCATATGATATTCAGCTTGCCCTTTCCTCACATGACATTTTTCGAGCCATGGATGAAGGGCAACAGGCGAATTGTTTTTCACGACTTCAAAATGTTCAAATGTTTGTATAGTCTATGGGACTTAACTACGGGGTCATCAGTCCCTAAACTTATAAACTACTTATGAACTAACTAAAACTAAGGACGGTACAAATATCATGTCCGAGGGGGGATTCGAACCCCCGACCGTAGTGGCCGTGCAGACCGTGACTGAAGCGCCTCAGTCCCCGCGGCCACCGCGGCCGGCTCGACTTCAAAAAGGCCTTCGACGCGGTGCCACACTTACGGAATAGGTTCACAGATTTGTGAATGGCTGGAAGACTTCCTAAGTAATAGAACGCAGTACGTTGTTCTCGACGGCGAGTGTTCATCAGAGACGAGTGTATCATCAGGCGTGCACCAGGGGAGTGTGATAGGACCGCTATTATTTTCTGTCGTTATAAATGATCTGATGGACAGAGTAAATTGTAATTTTCGGCTGTTTGCTGATGATGCTGTGGTGTATGGGAGGGTGTCGTCTTTAATTGACTGTGATAGCATACAGTTTGACTTGGAAACAATTTCTAGTTGGTGCGAACAATGACAGCTAGCTCTCAATGTAGAAAAATGTAAGGTGATGCGCATGAGTAGGAAAAACAATCCCATAATGTTCGAATACAGCATTAGTAGTGAGCTTCTTCATGCTCTCGCGTTGTTCAAATATCTAGGCGTAACATTACAGAACGATATGAAATAGAGGCACTTGTTCTTGGATGTTTAAAGAATATGTAAGACAAATATTAGAGTATTAGAAAGGTTAGTGTAAACACAAAAAAGGTTACAGAACTGTGAAAAATTGATCGAAAATGTACCACACTAGGTACAATTATGATCACTTCCTCGTAAAATTTTTATCACTGGCTTCTTCCACATAAAAAGCACTTGTTCCCTCGTGCACCAACACATACTTCGTAGTACCAAACATTGCAATAACATAAAATTTGCATGCGCGTAGAAACTAGAAAATGTATAAGAGCGCATCCGACGAAGTTGCTGCACGTGCCTCTTAACAGAAAAAAAAAATTATATCTCCGTAGCGGAAAGTGGTGTATTCTTGGAAAATACAGGAGGAGCTGCAGAAACCTGCTACACTACAACGCCACACAAAGGCAAGTGGTACCAACACTACGAGACTGACAAAATATGTTGATCGGAATTGTACCTATATCGAATTCGTACCACCTTACCCTATGTAATTTTGACGAGAAACCCCGAAACTACCGTTCCGTGTATACCGCCACAGCGTAGTCTAGTAAATTACCGATAGCGCTAGTCGCAAACCTGTCGAGTTCAGGTGCTATACCGGCCATGGAGCAGCCCCTGTCGACAGGCAACACTCATGGCAAAGTTCTGTACCGGGAAACACACTCAAGAGGCTGCAACATGTTGATTGTTTGTAGAGCTTATGGGACTTAACAATGGGGTCATCAGTCCCTACACTTACAAACTACTTATGAACTAGCTAATACTAAAGACGAGACAAACATCAGTGCCCGAGCGCGGGGTTCGAACCCCCGACGGGGAACGGCCTCGCGCATCATAGCACAGAGCCTCAATGCGCTCGGACGCTCCGCCGCGGCGGCTGCAACCTGTACAAGTAGTAATATCCAGTGACAGCGCTCTTGTCGAAGAAGAGTGGCCCGTACAGTTTTCGACGTTACAGGGCATAAGAAACATTTTCCTTTTGGGAATCACACTCAAATTCAGTGCACTTGTGTGTACCGCAGATTCGGCAATTACGCCTGTTAATTTTTCCGTTAGTGTGAAAAGTGACTTGGTCGCTAAAAATTAAGCGATCAACTGTGATATCTTCCATACTCATTCTATTCTTATAACTGCGAACAAAACTGTTTTCGCTTGTCTTTGTCGCCGTAATTGAGCTTCTGCACTAACTCCAGTTTGAATGGTTCCATAGAGTGTCGCAGAACTTTCCACACTGTCACTGGAGCCTTTTAGAGTTCACGGGATCAAGACGCACCGACTTCTGTGGACTGCTCATGAATGTCTGTCGTCCGCGCTCCTCATTCACACTGCGACGCCTGCTTCTGTCTGCCAGACACAAGCAGCCCGACGTAACGCATTTGCTGCACCATTGGCAAACGGCCTTCCTTGTTGGTGGCTTCTTACTGTACTGGGGTCTGAACATACACTAAACAGCTGCAGTACACCTTCTTTCTTCGAACTCCAACACACAAAGCTCGCTCTGCATTTGAACCCACCACGTTTGGGAATAGCGCTAACTATCGGCAAATTACAAAGGGCGTTCAAAAAGTTTTGTACAGTCTCCAATTTTTTTTAATTTATTGCAGGAGGAGAATGACATTTTTGTGAACATACTTGGAACATTTAGTCTAATCAATGTGGCCTCAGCTGTGTTGCATCTCGCCCAACGTTCTTTCCGTGATGTAAATGTTCTGGGGATTCACTTTGGGGTGTAACCGTATTGTCCTTGCCTGTTCACTGCAAGACACCACAACAATATATAAGTTTTTTAATGGTTTTAGGTAATGTTGAGTCGGGTTGTTAGAAGTCTGCTATTTAATTTACTCCTTGTCTTATGAGGCCCAGCTAGTCTGTTCCCTAACCAAGAAGTCTCTTTCTTGAGGTAGCAGGCATCTGACAATCGTATCCAAAGTTGATCAGAGCTTGAGAAGAAGAGAAATTATCATTTCAATCCATAAATGCTTCTTCTACTCAAATGAAAGTTGTATGTCGGAAACAAATAACAGTACTCCTTTATTGTACTGTGACTTACAGAACTTCATTAACACTATATACATTTACATATAATCAAGTTTCATTTCATGATCTGTTCTAGTCTTAGATAGTTCCGACTATATAACTTCTCATACATCACAACAATGACAACAACCTTCAACACTACACTCATCTGTTTTTTCACATCGCACCATGGAACACTTATGTAATTAAGGACTCTATGCTGCGTCCTCTATGCAGGCTCCTGCATGTCGTGTTGGTAGACTTTCACATGCACTTCTCGTCCCGTAGCAGATGCCACCAGGAGCTTCCACTTAGAAAGACAGAAACCCCTAGGCAGAATCTCGTCCCCTGCCACGCTAAATTCCTTAAATTAATTAATTTGGTCGTCTTGATTCGGTAGGAAGGAATGTAGTGTCACTTGTCACCCTACAACCTTTACACCATCGCTTGACACAAGAAATAAGATCTTTCTCACTATCAAATGTTTTACCATTGCAGGTGAGCCTTCAGACGACGAATGAGGAAAAAATCGGACAGAACCAAGTCCGGTCTGTATAGGGAGAATGAGGAAGAATTTTCCAACCCATTTCCCTGATTTCTCCTGTGTCATAGGGGCCATTGTCATGGTGAAGTCTGATGAGCTGCCTATGAAGCTGTGGTCTGTGGGTCTTGATGGCAAGTCGCAGCTAGCACAGTGACAAACATAACGGTCCCGGTTAATGGTGGTGCCAGGTTCCAAAAAGTCTATGAAAAAATGATATCACAGACTATTGTCGCAACCTGACATCTACTTCACGGTTCATTATAGCTCAACTGTAAATAATAGAAAATAGTTTTACACACCAACTTAAAGCTAAATGATCAAAGTATGTTGACAAAAAGTGATTCTCCTCTTGGAAAAAATAAAGAAAATTGGAGACGACTGTGCAAAACTTTTTGAACGCCCTTTGTACCATACTACGCTGTGGTGGTATACATAAAAGTTTAGGGTTTCTCTTCAAAATGACATATGTACGATATCTATACAATGTTCGGTTTTTGTGCAATAAATAATCGAAAGTGTTCCGGGACTTCATATACACCCTGTACAGGTGACATAACAGAAAGTTTCAATGAACAAATAACCGGAAAACAGCGGGTTTGCTGCTAGTATTGAAAGCTTCTTTTTGTAAGTTTATTAAGTGAAAGCTTGATGAAAGTTTGTTGAGTAAAAGTTTCCTATTCTTATTAAGTCTTTCTATTTGAATCAAGGAGTTTCTCTAACCATGTGCGCAACGGATTTAACAAGCAAAATTAGGCCCTGTAAGTTAAACAATTTGTACTTCTGTGAACATTATTTCTGACAGTCGAAAGCAGTGGCATCTCAGAACTGATTACTTTACTGGTACGTGAACATTTACATTTAAAAGGAAACCTTTTTCTCAAACAACTCAACACGTACCATACAAAAAAATGAAAAATACCACAATCAGGGAAATGGGACGAGGTTGAGCTGAAATGAGAAAAATTAGTAATCATTAAGTAATTTGTTGAATTAAAGAAACAATCCTTTATTGAATCTCCAATATAATACAATGGTTTTATACCACTCCGTTCCAAACAAATATTCTCTTCCTCTTGATACGAATCCACTGTTCAATATAATACATTTGTATTCATAAATATTGAGTGAAATAAATCAAGTTCAATACGATCATTGCTGACCAATTCACCCTTAGTACAGAACACGTTGCCATACGTCTGTCAGCTAGTCTAGCCCACAATCGACTCTTCTGCTCAACAGCTCACTCTCTACTACTCGCCTCAGCAGTCAAAGAAGCTGCTGCAGCGCAGATGCTATATCGCTTTTTTTTCCTTTATTGTTTTCACACCAGTTATTACACCAGTAGGATGGCAGCAGCTCCAGAGGCTACTCTTCAGCCGAGAGAATAAAATACATGGATGAGATGAAAATTAAAATACAAGACAGGCGACAAAACAACGGAGGGACAATGACATAGACAAGGTGACAATTCGAAGTACAAACAGTTGACAGATGATCAAAATCAGATTTAGTCAGTTAAAAAAGATGAGCCACGGTGACCTAAAAAACAATGTAGGACGACAATAACACAAGACGGCGAGTACACGGAGACACAAATTAAAACACACAGTGTGACACTTGTCTGATTGCGATGGACGCAGTTAAAAAACATACACTTCACTGGAGCACAGCACACAACACTTGACGTAGCACTGTTAAAACAGTCAGTCCAGGACCCCGAGAACGTTGGGGGGGGGGGGGGAGTACGGGGGAGAGGAAAAACAGTGGGGAAGGAGGCGGTAGGGAGGAGCCGTAGGGACTCCAGAGCAGGGAGGGGGCAGCCAAGCGGTGGAGGGGAAGGGGAGGGGGGAGAGGGGGCCCTTTATCTACGGGGGGGGGGGGGAATCAGAGCTGGTAGGACGGGTATATGTCGGGACGCAGGACGTCATCAGGGAGGGGGAGGCGGCGGAAATTACCCTGGGAGAGGACATGGAGGGTGTGGAGATGAAGGGAAGGGGGTATAACGCGGTAGAGGCCCAGGGTTGGTAAGGATGGGGTGGACCAGGGGGTTGCTACATCGCAGTTACAAAGACATTATGATGTGCAGTAGTTACAAACATCGACTGAGATTATATGAATGACTTTCACATACAAAATAAAGCTATAAGGCGGATACACGTTCAGATTCACCAATATTACCAAAAAATCCATAAATAATGAACTTCAGCCTATGGCTGCCTACTTTCAGTATGTGATATTAAAGACCGGCCGTCCAGTTTTAATCGGATTCCAGCCGCCCTGCAGCCAGATGGCAGCCTCGCTTCACGAGCATACCTGCAGGCACTTGTTTACGGGACCCCCTGTGTGGACCCCTCGCCCTCTCGTCACAGCCTCGGCGCCCCCGCCTGCACTCGCCTGTGAGCACACTCTAACCACTCACTTCACACGCCATTACCGCCGCATACACCCCAGAGGTAGGGGCCGCGTAGGCCAGCAACTGTTGCGTCATCCCGACCTGCTGGCAGTGCCGCCGCGGGCGCCTTGCTGGTGTGTCTGCTCTCGGTCTTACACTACCTTCGTATCCATCAAATCTGTACTGGAGGCAAGCCACCCCGTGGCCCGTGGCGAACGGTACTTTGCGTTGCTGTTACAAACGCTTTATCCTGCAGCGAAATTGAGGAATATATTTCCTGTGAGTTGGTATGGGTAGAGGTTATACCTGACAACCGGAATAAATTAATAATTGGAAAATTTTATTGCCCCATGACTAAGAAGATGTAGTTGCCGAAATGTTCAAAGAAAGCTTGAATCACATTTCAAATAGGTATCCGAAGCATACTCATACAATCGGTGGCGACTTTAATTTACCCTCCATATGTTGGCATAATTACGTATTCAAAACCGGCGGCAAATATAAAACATCGTCCGAACTAGATCTGAATGCTTTTTCTGAAAACCAATAGGAACGGTTAGTTCATGAACCCACTAGAATAGTAAGTGGTTGAGAAAGTACCCTTGATCTCCTAGCAATAAATAATCCTGAGCTAGTAAAGAGCATCAAAACAGATACAGGGATTAGCGAACATCGAGTTCTAGTAGCGACACTGAATTTCGAAATTTCCAAATGCACAAGAAGTAAACGAAAAATATATCTATTCAATAACGCAGATAAAAATTCGCTCCACGCTTTCCTGAGTGATAGTCTCAAGTCTTGTAAAACTAAAAATGCGAGTGTAGATCAGTTTGTGGCTTACTTTCATAGACATAATATCAGTAGCAATCGAGAGATTTATACCAAATAAATTAATAAAAGAGGGGTCTACCCCCCAAACTACACTATTGCAGAAGCAAATGAGAACGCATGCAAAATTTAAATAGACACAGAATCCACAAGACTGGCAATCTTTTACTGAAACTCGCAACCTAGCGCGGACTTCAATGAGAGAAGTCTATAGTAGTTGCCACAACCTGTCTCATCCTTGCAGAAAATCTAAAGAAATTCTGGTCATATGTAAAGTACACTACCAGAAAAACACAAACAATACCTCAACTAAGCGATAGCAATGGTAATACAGTACTGCTAAGGCATAATTACTAACACAGCTTTCCGAAATTCGTTCACCAAAGAAGACGATGTGAACACTCTAGTATTCAATCCAAGAACAGCTGCCAGCATGCGAAACTTAGAAGTAGCTGTTCCTGGAGTAGTAAAAGAACTTTAGTCACTAAACAAAAAGAAATCTTCCGGGCCCGATTGTACACCAACTAGATTCCTCCCAGAGTATGCTGATGCAATAGCTCCGTACTTAGCTATCATATACAACCGACCACTCAGCGAAAGATCCGTACCATACACTGGAAAGTTGCCAAAGTCACTCCAATATTCAACAAAGGCAATAGGAGTGATCCCCAAAATTACAGGCCAATCTCATTGACGTCGATTTTCAGAAGGATTTTGGAACATACACTTTGTTCGAACATTATGTACTACCTGGCAGAGAACGACCTATTAACCTATAATCAACACGGATTCAGAAACTATCGCTCTTGCGAAACACAGCTTGCCCTTTACTCACATGAATTGATAAGTGCCATCGACAAGGGATCTCAAATAGATTCCCTATTTCTAGATTTCCGGAAGACTTTTGGCACTATACCTCACAAGCGGCTTCTAATAAAATAGCGCGCTTATGAAATATCGCCCCAACTGCGCGATTGGATTCACGATTTCGTATCAGAAAGGACACAGTTCGTTGTAATTGACGGTAATCATCGAGTAAAACGGAAGTGATATCATGCGTTCCCCAGGGAAGCGTTTTAGGTCCCCTACTCTTCCTTGTGTTTATAAACGATTCAGGAGACAATCTTAATACATCCCTTAGACTGTTCGCGGATGACAGTTAAGTGCCTGGCAGAGGTTTCATTAACCACTTTCATAACTTTCCTCTACCGTTCCATTCTCTAATAGCGCGCGGGAAGAACGAAGTCGTTTCGTTTTCGATCTGATTTCTCTTATTTTACTGCGATGCTCATGTCTCCCTAAGTAGGTCGGTGCTAGCAAAATATTTTCAAATTCATAAATTAAAGTCGGTGATTGAAACTTCGCCAACAGATCACGCCGCAATGAATAACGTATTTCTTTTAATGATTTCCTCCCCAATTCGTGCAATATTTCCGTGACGCTCCCCCACCCTCCCCCCGTAACGTGGTAAAATAAAACGAGCTGCCATTCTGTGAACCTTCTCAATATTTTCCGTCACTCCCACCTGGTGAGGGTCCGACAATGGGCAACAGTACTCCTGGAGAGGACGCACAAGTGTGATATAGGCAGTCTCTCTGGTGGAGCTGGTCCATCATCGAAGCGTTCTACCAATGAAATATAATCTTTGGTTCACCTTCCCGACAATATTTTCTGTGTGTTATCACCAGTCTAAGTTGTTCGTAATTGTAACTCCTAGGTATTTGGTAGAATTTACGACCTTAAGGTTTGACTGATTTATTGCGTAATTGAAGTTCAGCGGATTTCTTTTAGTGGTCATGTGTATTACTTCACACTTTTCTTTATTTAGTGTTAATTGCCAATTTTCGCACAATGGCAGGTACTTGGGTGGTGCCATCTAACCACCTAGAATTTTCTAGCGCACTCTATTCCGCGTTGTTGGCAGCGCCATCTCTCGCAGCATTCTGTAATCTGCGGGAAGTGCTAAAGGTTCTGGGAGCCATTCTCTGTTCTCTCTCCTTCTCCATCTGCAGTGCTCGCTTCCATGCATTGCTGAGTGCATATCCGGAGTCCCTATTGATATTATTTTCCAATACCCTGAGTTAAATTGCCCCTCTGTTGACAGAATCTCAGTAGTTTGAAACGTGAGACGTGAGCCAGTACTCTCGTTTCTTCAAACAAAATCCGATGTTTATTTGACAGTCTGTGCTCAACCACCGCAGATTTTTCTGTTGTTGTTGTTGTTGTGGTTTTCAGTCCGCAGACTGGTTTGATGCAGCTCTCCACGCTACCCTGTTCTGTGCAAGTCTCTTTATCTGAGAATACGTTCGGCAACTTACATCCTTTTTAATCTGCTTACTATATTCGTCCCTCGGTCTCCCTCTACGATTTTTATCCCACACGCTTCCTTCCAATGCTAAGTTGACAATCCCTTGATGTCACATAATGTGTACAACAAATCTATACCTTCTCTTAGTATATGCCAGAAACTCCTTTTATCCCCGATTTGGTTAGGCACCTCCTCATTAGTTACGTGATCTACCCATCTAATTTTCATCATTCGTCTGTAGCACCACATTTCAAAAGCTCCTATCATCTTTTTATCTGAATTCCTAATCGTCCACGTTTCACTCCCATACAATGCTACACTCCAGACAAATGCTTTCAGAAAGGACTTCCTAACATTTAAATTAATATTGGACGTTAACGAGTTTCGCTTTTTTAGAAACGCTTTTCTTCCCATAGCTATTCTGCATTTTATATCTTCTTTACTACGGCCATCAGAAGTTACCTTGCTACCCAAATAACAAAATTCATCTACTACTTTTATTGTCTCATTACCTAATCTAATTCATACAGCATCGTCTGATTTTCTCACATTGCATTCCATTATTTTCGTTTCACACTTGTTAATGTTCATCTTATATCTTCCTTTCAAGACACTGTCCATTCCATTCAATTGGTCTTCCTGATCTTTTGCGTTCTCTTACAGAATTACTATGTCATCGGCAAAGCGCAATGTTTTTATTGCTTCTCCCTGCACTTTAATGCCCTCTCCAAATTTCTCCTTCCATTCCTTCACTGCCTGTTCAATGTACAGATTGAATAACATTGGGGAAAGGCTACAACCCTCTGCGTCCCTTTCTTGCCCTTCGACTCTTATAACTGCTATCTGGTTTTTGTATAGGTTGAATATAACATGTCGCTCCATCTATTTTACCCCTGATACCTTCAGAATTTGGAAGAGTGTATTCCAGTCGACATTGTCAAAAGCTTTCTCCAAATCGACAAACACTACAAACGTAGGTTTTTCTTTCCTTAGCCTATCTCCTAAGATAAGTCGTAATGTGAGTATTGCCTCCCGTGTTCCTACATTTTTCCTAAATCCAAACTGATCTTCCCCGAGGTCGGATTCCACAAGTTTTTCTATTCGTCTGTAAATAATTCGTTTTAGTATTTTGCAACCACGACTTGTTAAGCTGATAGTTCTGTGATTACACAAATTTTTCTAAATGCCCGTATTTCAGGTGCCGCTGATGTTCGATGCAGCGTTCGGAAACAGTTCTTATTGACTGGCCCACGTAATTTTTGCCATACTCGCAAGGAATGCTGTATATTCCCGGAACTGTCAGACCGAGGTTATCTTTGACGGGTGGCATCATTTCTTTCATCTTCTTCGGAGAACGAAAGACACGTCGGATTCCTTGCCTATTTAGGACTCTTGGTCCTCTTGATTTGTTGAAATCGCGTCTTGTGTAGGTTTCCTCGACAGTGTGGACCTAATATCACGAGAGAAATATCCGTTCTTTTTGAAGACCTTCTTGAGATGGTTGATCTCAGAGTCCAGGTGGTTTTGGTCTGAAATAATCCTTCCTCTGTATACCAAGATGTTCAGCATAGCTTTCTTCTCAGTGGGATGATAAAAGCTACTGGCATTCAGATACAAGTCTGTATGCGTCGGCTTTCTGTACACAGAGTGTCCAAGTCATCCATCTGATTTTCGATCAACCAACACATTAGCTTCCCGTCCTTCTGTACTCCCACTGTAAATCGTATGTTGGGATGTATACAGAGTGCACTAGAAAATTGTAGGTGGTTAGATGGCACCACCCGAGTACGCGCCATTACCGCTGTGACGTACGACAGCCAATGAGAAGCCGTGTCCTGGTTATATAAGCGGAAGCCTCCAGTTCACGGAAGTCAGCTTTACCCCTGACGACTAATACGGAGGATATGGTCGAAAGCTTGGGCTCTTACCCATATTTAATGCGGCAAGAACTCCGAGAATATTTGGCGCAAGAACTACGTCGCGAAAGACTTCGTAATCTGACGAGAAGGTGATCGTCAGAGAAAGGGGAGGTGGAGATGGGTTGAGAGAGAGGGGAGATGAGGAGATGGACATAGAGAGAGAGGGAGGGAGAGAAGGAGATGGACAGAGACAGAAGGAAGAGGAGGGGGAAAGGGAGGGAGAGGTGCACTAACTTAAGGCTGAAATAAACAAGTGCCCGGCCGACGCCGGGTTTTCAGCTATGAAGAAATAAAGAAAATAGCGAAATTAATTCAAATTTAGTGGTAATGTTGGCAAGCGCGCAGAAAGTTGCGCTTACAGAAATGTAAGTGAAACCACTAAGCTAATGAACATATTTTCAGAACATTGTTACTATGGTGTATTGATTTACGCTGATGTGATAATCACCGACCATTACAGTTGCCTGACACGCCTCTGCCGGCGCGAAATGAACACTGAAACGTCAGTGGCCCTGGAATGAGACTCCACGAAACGCTAATTCCTCTGTCATTTCTGCCACAGGATTTGATCGATACGCAAATTAGAAGTTGTAAAAATTCAATTTATGATTTTCCCGTTTTACTACTGGGAATTTGTATACGTCCTGATGACAGAAACAACGTATATATAGATATGAAGCCATCTATTTTCTTTTAGCAGTTTTAACAGCTACATACACACATGAATTTTACTTTCTGAATTATTATGACAAAGTAGCTTTCAAATTATACAAGTTTCATTACCCTCCTGGCATAATTAATATTAAACATCGGTACTTTTGTTTGCCTGTTCAGGTATTTTTAATACGATAATAAGTTATATTCTACTGATTCAGCGGTACAATCGTATGTAAAGCTTAGCGCGACAATGGAAGTATTACAATAAGAAACTGTGTTTCTCTTGAATCTCATGGCACTGAAATATTCCAATTTAGTTCGTCCATTCTCCAAAAATCGAGACTTCACTACTTGCACTAACATTCACGGACGATTTCAACTCTACTGTAGCGACGAGATGTGTTACACTGGGCTGCCTACCTACCAGGCGGTTTACAGGACGCATCGCCAGAGTAATGCGAAACACAAGTAGGGGGTCTCGTTTTGAAACCCTCTAATTAGCTCGCGTTGTGACACACAGGTTTGGTATGTGGTCCAATGGTGGCTACAATGACGCAGAAGCTTTACATTCAACCATGTCAAGCTTGGACTAGGCGACGCTTCAATCAGCAAAGTGTCTACACAAGCGAGAAAGAGCTAGAGTTCAATATTTCATCTGAGATTTTTAACCCCTTTAGTGACCCAATTAATTACAATTTGGCATATTACTGTAATAATTGTTTTCTTAGTTTTGGAATGGGTAGTGAATCAGGCCCTGTATCTAAATTTCAGTTGTTATTTATAGTTTAGCAATTACTTTATGTGGGCCGGCCGCAGTGGCCGAGGGGAGGCACTCCAGTCACGGTCTGCACGACCACTACGGTCGGGGGTTCGAACCCTCCCTCGGCCATGGATATTTGTGCCGTCCTTAGGATTAGCTAGTTCATAGGTAGTTTGTAAGTTTATGAATTTATGACCCCGTAGTAAAGTCCCATAAGCTATACAAACATTTGAACATTTTTTGTGGAAATTTTCACTTGTAGTGTAGACGAGTTGCAATAAAATGCCACACAACATGTGTCCTATTTTTATTGTGTAGAGAGATACTACTGTAAGTATGTAACCCAAACAAACTTAAAGCAATGAAAACTGAGGACTTCTGACATTCTTTCGTCTGTTCTCGGTAAAACATCATAATACTGAATTAAAAACAACTCTGTGTTTGAAACTTCCTGGCAGATTAAAATTATGTGCCTGAACCGGGACTCGAACCCGGGACCTTTGCCTTTCGCGGGCAAGCGCTCTACCGACTGAGCTATCCCGACACGACTCACGATGCCGCCTCACAACATTACTTCCGCCACTACCTGCTGCTACTTTCCAAACTTCACAGAAGCTCTCCTGCGAACCTTGCAAGGCTAGCACTCCTGGAAGAAAGGCTATGGTGGAGACATGGCTTAGCCATACCCTATGGGATGTTTCCAGAATGAAATTTTCACTCTGCAGCGGAGTGTGTGCTGATATGAAACTTCCTGGCAGATTAAAATCGTGTGCCGAAACGGGACTCGAAACTGGGACCTTCGCCTTTCGCGGGCAAGCGCTCTACCTTAGGCTGTGGCTAAGCCATGTCTCCACCGTACCCTTTCTTCCAGGAGTACTAGTCTTGCATGGTTTGCAGGAGAGCTTCTGTGAAGTTTGGAAAGTAGGAGGCGAGGTACTAGCGGAAGTAATGTTGTGAGGCGGCATCGTGCGTCGTGTCGGGATAGCTGAGTTGGTAGAGCGCTTGCGCGCGAAAGGAAAAGATCCTAGGTTCGAGTCCCGGCACCGGCACACAATTTTAATCTGCCAGGAAGTTTCGTATTAGCGCACACTCCGCTGTAGAGTGAAAATTTCATTCTTTCAACACTGTGTTTGCTATATAAGGATTTTTATTTAGTTAACTGTTTTACGGCTTAAAGTCTGAAGATGGCCTATTGAACCCAAAATCGGTTAACTAAATAACAATAAATTTGTAGTAGTACACAACATATTGTTTTAATGCAATAAGATGACGTTTTAACAAGAATCGTCGGGATAATCAATGGAAAAATCCGTATGTGTTGGCTTTATGTTTGTGTAATTTAATCAATAACCACTGGACACTGTATTATGTGAAAGGTCTTATTGTACTTCAATACTACCACCTCGTAAAATATTTACTGTCCCTTCTTAAAACAACCTGTGTACTGAATTTACGATCCTTCGCAGAACCGAATCACTTTGTAAATACATGTTCATCTTCCAGGTGCTGTATATATACTTGTTCACACCCACAGGAAACGAACATGATAATGGCTAATAAACATGCCAAAGCGGAGCCAGGACTGAAAGCCAGGTGTCCCGCTTCGGCCGAGTGGTCGCCTAAACCCTTTCAGTCCAACATTGTGAAATCAGCTTTGGATAATTAAAATTCAGTGTTTTCTGTATTAATGCAGTGAAGTAAACATCAAAAGATGTATTTTAAAATTTTTTGTCGAACTACTGATTTTTTATGTCATGTTTTTCATGCACAACGCAGACGTTTGTATCGAAGTATTTTATTACGTGGGCGTTATTTTGTTGATAGTAAACACTGCCAGATCAATAATGCTAACACAATCTTCGCCACAGCACCAAAGACAAGACAATTCACTGCTGGAATAAAATAAAAGGAACCACACTCACTCTCACACTCTCAGCCACGTACAGACGGCAACGCAGCACAACCTACAAGATGGACAGATAGATTAATACCTCAGAAGTGGCTATACGTCGTACCAAGCGGCAAAATGTTGTACTAGAAGCATGTTGTTCATCAACAAGAATGCACGTTTAGGATTGATGCACAAAATACGGTACAAATTAACTTTTAATACGTCGTTCTCCAGAAACAACACTGGGAATGAAAGGGTTAACCACTTGGCCACCCGCGCTCGCTTTCCCGTCCGCCTCAAACTCCCAGATTTCGCACGCTACGGCCGTACCGCCCCCATCGTCCATGGCATTTTATGCTCGCCCATTCGGATTCGTGTACGAGGTCGAATGTTATTCAGATGTTAAAATTTTGTATATCTCAGAGACTTGACTGCTGTAGTGACGTCCCTAGACTACGGTGAGCAACCGCGCTCTCCGCAGCAAGGTGCCTTAGAGCGTTTGGCCATTCCACCGCGACCCGAACGTTATTACCGCATCCGCTGTGAAGTAGGTGAAACGCCATCATAGCGCAAGACGTATTTACAGACTGGTATGATGTCTGCTCGTTCGGGCATGCTATAAGGGTGACGGCTTACGATTTATTTTCTTCGACGTGGAACGGGAATCCAAAATGGCGAGTGTAAGGCTAACGCCACGATTGCGTGTTTTGGAGCTGAACGCTCAGCATCTAAAGAAGCTTCTTCAAAAGTCATCCGGTGGTGGCCACAATCGACCGCGTATACAGCTTCTTTCAGGCGTCATAGCGATCAAAGACATGCTTGTGGCACATATACGTCTCATTAGCGTGCCTAGCTGACATCGCACCATTGAGAAATGAATGTATTAAGTGAACAATCTGCAACAATAATATGTACTGAATTGTTACTGATCCCACGGACACGACGTAACAAAAGAGACGTTTTTGAATTCTTCCAATAATTGAGGACAGATCAAAGAGGGGAAAATTCAGTCTGCTACACAACAAAGTTAAAGAAAATCCTGATAAATTTATTTTAGTACTACAGGAGGTCTGCCGCGGCGGAGCGGCCGAGCGCACTGAGGCGTTACGTTCCGAGGCCGATCCCCGTCGGGGGTTCGAATCCCCCCCCCTCTGCCATAGATGTTTGTGCTGTCTGTAGTATAAACCAGTTTATAAGTAGTTTGAAAGTTTAGGGACCGATGACCCCATTTAAGTCCCACAAGCTTTACAAACACACACACACACACATACACACACACACACACACACACACACACACACACACACACACACACACACACACACACACACACAGGAGGTCTGTTATGTCATACGAAACACTGCTGTCTAATGTGTCGAGTGCTATTATTGGAAGAAACACTCGACTACGTGATTGTTTAATGGCTCAAGAAAAACAATCAATTACTTTGAAGTAAGTGAAGTTTTATTCCTTATTTTATTATGTTTTTACTATACATAAAAGGACAAGATTCGATCTTCTGATTTTTCCTGGAAGATCATTGTAGGTGTGCTGCTTGTGGACTAAAATGGTTGTAGCTCACATTCAGATGTAATTCCGGACGGCTGTGCATGTGTGTAGGACTGAACCAATTGTAAATATTTCAACTGAAAATCCATCTTGTCATATGGGCTAAAGTTTTTAATAGCGGTTATTTGCGAAAGTAAACAACATTTCATATGGATCATTAGTTGTAGGTTCATTTATATGTTTTTTAATCCGCATTTTGAATGTCGTATAGGAAAGGTCGAGCTTGAATTTCTAAAATAATGCGTTTGCTATCAAGTTCTATTTTTTCCATCTCACACGTCGTAAAAACTGTGACTCGCTTGGTTAGCAATGTGGTCTAACGCACCGCTTTCCGAGACGGGGAAGCGTAATGGCCCCGGTTCGAATCGTCCCGGAGGATTACCGATCGGGGTCGGAGTGCCGGCCAGGCTGGATGTTGTTTTAGGCGGTTTTCCTCATCCCCGTAGTACCCAAGTACCGCCTCAGTTACACGACACGAAGACATTTCATTACACTACCACACATATAACACTATACAGAGACATTTGGGGTACACATTTCCTCCTGGGGGGCAGGGGGTGGTGGCAGGAAGGGCATCCGGCCACCCTTGTAAATAATAACACACGCCAAATCCGCGTTTAACACAGTGACGACCTTGCAATGTGCGTGAAATGGTCAAAGATAGACAGACAGACACCGAAAAAACTGTAATAACACTTGACTACAGACACTACGTCGTGGTGACACACTGCAAAGATACTGTTGAGCCGGCCGCGGTGGCCGAGGGGACTGAGGCGCTCCAGTCGGGCATGGATATTTGTGCCGTCCTAGTTCGTAAGTAGTTCGTAAGTAGTTTGTAAGTTTAGGGACTGATGACCCCATAGTTAAGTCCCATAAACTATACAAACATTTGAACATTTGAAGAAGCGTCTTTTGACGCAGGGAATGGGCCCCGGCCCATCCGACTAGCGTCTGGCCTTGAGGATGCGCCTTCCCGTCGTACGCTGGCAGAAAAAGACGCCACTACCGGCCTTCTCTCATCCAGCCTGCCTATAAATGTGGCGTTTTTTTGGCGCAAAGCGTCCAGCTTCGGAAAACGCATGTGTGGCCGTAGCCTAAGAGGGCACTAACGAGGGGGAAGGGGGGTGCCTACGGCCGTACCAAGTGTGCGATTTGTGGGGACTCGAGCAGGACGGGATGCGAGTGCGGGTAGCCAAGTGGTTGAGATGACCGTTGGCCCGAAGCGAGAGACCCGGGTTCGATTCCCGACTAGGCTCAACAATGTCACTTGTCGACCTTCAGTAATATCAGTGCCCTGGTGCAGGTAAAGACATTCCTTTTAATCCCTCATCTCCATCGTTCTCCTTAATAAAATATTTGAACATGCAAATGTGATATTTGTGAGTACATAACTGTATTATGCTACTCGAGTGAGCGACCCGTAAAGAACTCGTCCATCCTGACTGAGGTGTAGGCGGCAGCGGTGTGGTCAGCAACGGTCGCCAGTGGTTCCATTACCGCGGCTGGTCGTGCAGCTGGAGACAGGCCGGCAGATCTTCAGTGGAGCGCTTGGCTGCCGGCTGATTCTGTTATTACGGCAGGGCCTCTCGCCGCGCCAGCCCTGGACAAATATTTGCCCTGGCGCGATGACCGGTTGGCGGACACAGTCCGCGAGCCGCCGGTGATCGGCACTGATAGCGGGGACAGCCGGTCTGAGGGGCGGGAGCGCCGACCAGGAGCACGACGTGCGTACTAGGGATGACGGTTATTGCTGAAACAACCGGTTTTCGATTATACCGGTTCTTTTCACCTCCAGTTTAACCGCACTGTAAAAATTGCTCAAGATAACCGGTTTTTTAAATAACCGGTTTTTGGTTTTTTATTGCTATATTTCCAGTAGAGTTCGACCGAAACGTAACTTGCGGTCGAAACAGAAACCGTAATCGATTTTTCGGTTCTTCTAGTTTCGGCCGAAACCGAAACTTACGAAATTAAGATAAAATTTAGGTAAATTTACGTTATACGACAAATCACTAGTCTTTCCATATTTTGCAAGATCTCCTCCCAATACTAAGCCTTCTTGAGTGTGTGTAAGCCTAGCCAGGAGTCCGTAGAAGGGGACCGAGTCTGTGCATCCTTCGGGGAACCGAAGTTCTGACCCTTTTGGCTTTACAGTCTTCTTTCACCTCTTTCTTTGCCTCCGCGTCTGCGTTTGAGGCTTCTCCTCCTACTATTTCTCTCTTCCTCCTCCCTGTACGCACTTGAAGGCCACCCATATGGGTGACTGGGTAATGCGTAAGTCCCAGCCCCGGGCTGGCATGTAGGGTGCGTGCGTACCCCCTGGTTAAGGCCAGGCCAGGGGAGGGGCGATTGCCTGCGCTGATACCTTCCCGATTCGCCGATTGGTCCCTCCGTCTGTAGATCGGGAGGTGTGACCTGGGGTGTGAACAATCACCCAAGGCGGGTGTGCTTCCATTGGGGGCCCCCAGCAGGAAGGAGCGTGCCATCGGAGACACTGGCAATCATGGGGGATACAACCGCGATGGTTCTAAAAAAAAGAAAATGTAAAGAGTCTTTAGAAATTGATGTACTAGACAATAGTGTGTCTGAACAGAAAAATTTACAGACATCAAAGTTCCTTGTGGTGACCCGTACTGAGGAAGGACAATCCTTTTCGTCGGTGAACCCATTTATTATTCAAAAAGGGGTTGATGCCATTGCCGGCCCAGTTAAGACCTGCAACCGCCTACGTAATGGAACACTACTGTTAGAAACAGAAAGTGGCTCCCAGGCACAGCGGCTGCTTAAGGCTACTCTGCTCCACAGCTACCCGGTTCGTGTCGAGCTCCATCCGACCCTCAATTATTCCCGAGGGGTAGTCTTCTCGGCCAGTTTAGACGGTCTGACTGAGGATGAACTGAAAGAATATCTGGCAGCTCAAGGCGTCGTCGCAGTACACAGGGTGACAAAAAAAGAGAACAATGTTGTAGTGCCCACTCGCACAGTGTTTCTGACCTTCGACCGAGTGGCTCTGCCGCCGAAGATCAAGGCAGGGTATGAGGTCATCACAGTACGACCTTATATCCCTAACCCTACTCGGTGTTATCAGTGCCATCGATTTAACCACACAAGCCAGTCTTGCAAGAACCCAGTCATATGTGTCACCTGTGGTAAAGAGGCCCATGAGGGGATTTGTCCACCACCGTCCCCTCATTGCATCAATTGTAACGGGAATCATGCTGCTTCCTCCCGGGAATGTCCCGTGTTTGCCGATGAACGAGCCATCCAGGAAATCCGTGTAAAGGAAAAGGTTCCCATACCAGTTGCACGTAAGATGTACGCCAGTCGTAAGCCCAAGCCCCCGCCGCGTGGTAACTACAGTACTGTAGTTGCAACGCCTCCAACAACACGGGATATGGCCACACAGACTTGTGACCTACAGTTTACGACAGTAGTTGTCAAACAGTCTACATCGACAACGGCGTCACGTTCAACGAAAAGTGTGAGTACCTCTTCCAAGTCTTCATCTTCATCTTCAGCTGTGAAACCACAGATAGAGACGCGAAAGTCTAAGAAAGAGCATTCGCGCGAGGATTTCCTCCGCACCCCTACCAAAACATCTGAGCCAACCAAAGAGCTTCACCAGGGCTCCAAGAAATCAAATAGGGGGAAAACTCTCCCCCCTCCTACCTCACAATGTGACGATGGCATCCCCTGGAAGCCTATAGTCTCTCCAGGTGCATCAGCCAAAGATGGGGCTGCCGACCACACTCACGCAGCTGCTGTGGTAACCTCTGAGAATATGGAGCAAGACCCTCCTGTCTCAGACACCACCAGTTGCGAACATTCGCACTGTGGCCCGCCGCCTTCGTCGGGCTGATGTCCACCTTCATCTCATTTTATCCCATTATGGATATTCTTCAATGGAACATTCGTGGTATCCGGTCGAATTGGACAGAACTGCAGCTTTTAACGCGAACATATCATCCAATCATCTTCTCTCTACAGGAGACAAAATTGCTCCCTGGTACTCGAATTACTTTCCCACGCTACACTACCGTTCGCTTTGACCTTCCTCCAGTGGCAGGAATTCCAGCCCACGGGGGCGTAATGTTGCTTATTCGGGATGACGTACACAGTACACCGGTCCCTTTGTGTACTCCAATACAAGCTGTTGCTGTCCGGATATGCCTTCCTGGATTTGTCTTCACACTGTGCAATATTTACGCTCCTTCCTCTTTTCCCGTCACTAGATCAGATCTCCTAGATCTTATTGACCAGCTTCCGCGTCCGTTTTTGTTGGTGGGAGATTTCAATGCCCACCACCCCCTTTGGGGCTCCCCACGACCATGTCCACGGGGCTCCCTCCTGGCAGATATACTGAACCACCTTCAGCTCATCTGCCTTAACACTGGTGAACCAACTTATCTTTCAGACACCACAAATACTTTCAGCCATATAGATCTAGCTATCTGCACTGTTCAGCTGGCACGGCGTCTTGAATGGTCTGCTCTCTCAGACACACATTCGAGCGATCATTTTCCGTGTGTAATTCACCTAATGATGCCTGACACCCTTGAGCATCCACACCGCTGGCAGTTAACGAAAGCGGACTGGGAGCTCTACACGTCACTGGCAGATTTTGGTACTTACCATTATCCTAGTATAGACGACCAAGTGGAACACATTACCACAGTTATTCTGACAGCCGCAGAATGTTCCATCCCCTGCAAAACTTCCCACGCACGTCGTCCCCTTGTCCCGTGGTGGACCGCGGAATGTCGTGACGCTCTGCGAGCACGGCGACGTGCCCTTAGAATCTTCAAACAACGGCCCACGCTCGACAACTGCATCCAATACAAACGGCTGCGGGCCTATTGTCGTCGCCTCTTTCGCGACTGTAAACGCGCCAGTTGGCGCTCATTCACGAGCTCTTTTAATAGGTCTACCCCTTCCTCCATCATTTGGGGTAACCTTCGAAAAATTTCGGGCACTATGGCTCATTCCCCAATTCCCGGTCTGTGTGTCGCAACTGACACCGTCGTCGATCCTCCACAAATAGCCAACGCACTGGGTCGACATTTTGCAGAGGTCTCTAGCTCTTCACATTACACTGACGCTTTCCTAGCTAGGAAACGGACGGTGGAGGCGACTCCATTGCCCTTTACCTCTCAGAATCGTGAATGCTACAATACCGAGTTTACTGTACGAG
The DNA here is from genome assembly GCA_026315105.1 of Locusta migratoria. Lineage (NCBI taxonomy): Eukaryota > Metazoa > Arthropoda > Insecta > Orthoptera > Acrididae > Locusta > Locusta migratoria. The sequence goes on from CM048751.1 coordinate 307,520,084, forward strand.
AGCTTCACCACGCACTCTCGTCTTCGCGGTCCTCCGCTCCAGGACCAGATGGCATTCACGTGGCGATGCTGCAACACCTTTCACCAACGAGCTTGCACTTCCTACTGGCCACCTACAACCGCATATGGATAGAAGGCACCTTTCCGCGACGCTGGCGTGAAGCCATAGTCATTCCCATACCAAAGCCTGGGAAGGACAAATGTCTCCCTTCCAGCTACCGCCCCATTTCCCTCACCAGTAGCATATGCAAGGTGATGGAACGCATGATTCACGGGCGCCTGGTATGGTGGCTTGAAACGCGACATCTCCTGTCTAATGTCCAATGTGGGTTTCGCAAGCACCGTTCTGCGGTGGATCATCTTGTTGCCCTATCTACCTCAGTAATGAATAACTTTTTACGGAAGCGCCAGACAGTAGCGGTGTTCTTTGATCTGGAAAAGGCATACGACACCTGCTGGAGGATGGGCATCCTCCGCACTCTGCATACATGGGGTTTTCGGGGTCGCCTGCCAATTTTTATCCGCGAATTTTTAACAGACCGTGTTTTTAAAGTGCGTGTGGGTTCGGTTTTATCGAGCACTTTTAATCAGGAGAACGGAGTCCCCCAGGGCTCGGTCCTGAGCGTTGTTTTATTTGCAGTGGCAATCAATTCTATAGCCGATCACCTTCCACTGGGAGTGTCGGCGTCCCTATTTGTTGACGACTTCGCGATCTACAGCAGCTCTGAGCAAACGGGTCTCCTGGAGCGGCGCCTCCAGCGGTGCCTAGACAATCTCCACGCGTGGAGTATGGACACTGGCTTTCGATTCTCAGCCGACAAGACAGTCTGCATGAACTTCTGGCGGCGGAAGGAGTTCGTTCCCCCGTCCCTTCGTCTGGGCCCCATAGTACTTCCATTTGTGGATACCACGACGTTCTTGGGACTTGTTCTCGACAGGAAGTTAAGTTGGTCTCCCCACATATCCCGTTTGGCAGCTCGCTGTACCCGCTCTCTCAATGTGCTGCGGGTGTTAAGTGGCACCTCGTGGGGAGCTGACAGGTCTACTCTCCTCCATCTGTATCGCACCATAGTTCGGTCCAAACTGGACTATGGTAGCATCGTTTATTCTTCGGCTCGACCGTCCATACTGCGCCGCCTTAATACAATCCACCACCACGGTCTCCGTCTGGCGACAGGAGCGTTTTATACTAGCCCCGTTGAGAGCCTCTATGCCGAGGCCGCCGAACTACCCCTTTCTTACCGTCGGGAACTCCTGCTTAGCCGTTACGCTAGTCGTTTGTCGTCCATGCGAGGACACCCGACGTACGCAATTTTTTTTAACGACTCACTTGACAGTCTCTTCACTCTGCGCCCGTCTGCTCTGCTACCACCGGGAGTACGCTTGCGTTCGCTACTCGGCCAGCTTGGCGTTACAATGCCTGCTATCTTCTCGACTGGAGAGAGCACCTCTCCACCGTGGCGAAACCCCGAAGTCCGTGTTAACTTTGATCTTCATTCTCTTCCAAAGGACTCCACACCTCGTTTCGTCTACCAGAGAGAATTTCACGCACTCCGGTTTAAATTTGATGACAATTTGTTCATTTACACTGATGGCTCAAAGACAGACCAGGGTGTTGGGTGTGCTTTTGTACTTGGCAACGTCTCTTTTAAATATCGTCTTCCTGAGTGGAGTTCCATTTTTACAGCTGAGCTGTATGCATTATACCAAGCCACACAATACGTCCGGCGCCACTCGCTCAGTAAGACTGTCATTTGCTCGGACTCTATGAGTGCTTTGTTGAGCCTTCGCATCCTATATCCGGCCCATCCCCTGGTACAAAGCATCCGCAATTGCCCTACTTCTCTTTCAACGAGCGGAACTACGGTGACGTTTCTGTGGGTCCCTGGCCATGTGGGAGTGTTGGGGAATGAGGCTGCGGATATGGCTGCCAAGGAAGCAGTTCTCCTTCCTCGGCTATCTACCTTTTCCACCAGCTCTGATGACCTTCGCGCTGGTATCTCCCAGCGTATTATCTCCCGTTGGTATCTACATTGGTCATCCCTGTCAGGGAACAAATTGCGAGCCATTAAACCTGTGCCTGATCTCTGGTCAACGTCATCTCGACCCTCCCGCCGAGAGGAGATTTTTCTAGCCCGGCTTCGTATTGGCCACTGCCGTTATAGCCACCAGCATTTATTACGTGGTGGTCCTGCTCCCTTATGTGAGCACTGTGATGCACCTTTTACTGTGAACCATCTTTTAGTGCAATGTCCATTTTTTAACCGTCTCCGTCATGATCTGTGTTTCCCATTTGAATTGTTTGACATTTTAGCTGATGACCCGCAATCGGTTAACAGAGTTTTACTTTTTATACATCGTGCAAATATGGCGAAAGCCATTTAATTTCTAACCCCGGTTCTTTTTTACTTTGGGCAGTGTTGGGCGCTAATGACCACAGCAGTTGTGCGCCCTAAAACCAAAAAAAAAAAAAAAAGATTTATTTCCAACCGGCAATTGCGAATATTGAGCCAACCATTCCGTAAGTTGGACTTGTGAGCCAGCGCATACGAATATCTCGTTATATACACAATATATAAGTTACAGTCATTTAATGAATTTCAATCAGTGCTGCACACGTATTTCGAATAAAATAAAGTTACAGTTCCGACTAACAGTATGATTGTTGTCAGTGTAAATTTACGCAAATTGAAGTAGGAAAGCTGTGTACCACACGATCAAAGAGTTATGAGACCTAACTGCTTAGGTCATCGGTCCCTAGACTTAAAAACTACTTGATTTAACTTACGCTAAGGACAACATGCACACCCTTGACCGCGGGAGAAGAGAGGACTCGAACATCCGACTGGAGCAGCCGCGCAGTTCGTCACATGGAGCCTCAAACCGCACGGCTACCTCGGGAGGCACCACATGATCAATGTTACCTAAACCCATATTGGTTATTAAAAAAGCCCCTCGCTTTCAAGGAATCACATTAATAAAACTTGTTCGCATAACAATATGATAATGCATTAAAACTTACTATTCCAAGCTTATAGTACATCACTTACATAATAGGTATATGAATCGAATTTACCTTCTCTTTCAAGAAACATTTTGGATGCTTTCTCCTTGCCGGCCTCGGTGGCCGAGAGGACTGAGGCGCTCCAGTCACGGTCTGCACGGCCACTACGGTCGGGGGTTCGAATCCCCCTCGGGCATGGATATTTGTGCCGTCCTTACTATTAGTTAGTTCATAAGTAGTTTGTAAGTTTAGGGACTAATGACCCCGTAGTTAAGTCCCATAAGCTATACAAACATTTGAAACATTTGATTTCTCCTTAAATGACACAGCATTTTTGTAGTACCTCCACCAGTTTCCAGCTTTTTAAAGCAAATGGAGCATTGTAGCTCACTGCTACCGTACTCCGTGAAGTACTTCCACACTCGGGATGGTGCCATTTAAGACACAATCGATGTCTGGCGACGACAGCAAGGAACTGCCGCATGACCAGACAGAGGCAAGTCTCGTACACTGCTGTGCACGCGCGTCGTCTAATAGGCCACGCCACACGGCAACAGGTGCATCGATGTTCAAATGTTTGTAAATCTATCGGACCAAACTGCGTGGTCATCAGTCCGTAGCTTACAAACTACTTAAACCTAGGTAAACTAACCTACGGACAAACACACACACCCATGCCCCAGTGAGGACTCGAACCTCCACGGCGATCAACCGCGCGCTTCGCAGCGAGGTGCTTTAGATCGCTCGGCTACTCCACCGCGGCGTGCATCGATGCCTCAATAGCTGCACCAGTTCTTAAGTTCTTATGCCACGCGTTCGTTGCGCGTTTCTGACTGCCGGAATTGTTCTTAAATTATCACTGATCGCTTTTCTTAGTTACTGCGATGACCTAATATTTCACAGCAGTAGAAACTTTATGAATAGCTATAAATATTAGGGTTTACTAGTTTTAATTTTTTTTAATTATTTACAAAAAACACATTTTGAATCACTACTACCAGGAAGTAGTCCTACCGGTTTTCTTACCCGGTTCTTGGCAATAACTAAAAAAACCGGTTACCACCGACACCAAATAAATACCGAAAGGAAACGGTTTTCCATACTAAAATACCGGTATCGGTTTTAACCGGTCGGTTTTTCCCATCCCTAGTGTGTACACGGGAGGCCGCCACGCTCGTGCCCGGTCTAAATGAGCTGTACGAACGCCAGACTCAACAACTAATTTATTTCTAATGAAATAAACCGCAATTTGCGATCACTTATGGCTTCGCTGTACTAGGTTTAGATGTAATACCAATGTGCGGCGAAAGAAAATTTGTGCCTGGCCGGGATTCGAACCCGGGATCTCCTGCGTACTAGGCAAACGCGTTGACCACTCCGCCACCGAGGACACAGTGACCAGCCTGACTGCAGAGGACTCTTCCCTGCACGTCTCCCGCCACACCCAAATCTCCATTCGACACACTGCTTCTTAATTCTGTAAGGCTGTAGTAATAGGAAAGAGACAGTGTGGCGAATGGAGATTTGGATGTGGCGGCCGACGTGCAGGGAAGTCTAGCTGATCACTGTGTCCTCGGTGGCGGAGAGGTCAACGCGTCTGCCTAGTACGTAGTACGCAGGATATCCGGGTTCGAATCCAGGCCGGGCACAAATTTTCTTTCGCCGCACATTGGTATTACATCTAAACCTAGTACAGTGAAGCCATAAGAGATCGCAAATTGCGATTTATTTAATTAAAAATGAACGCTGTAACGTCGTCAAAAATATATAATTGTAATTTATTTCTGACATACCGCAAACTGGCTTAAGTTCGACAACATTTTACAGTTCTTTTTAATTTTGTTTTATTTTATATTTATTTATTTCTGGTATAAACGTTAATCTGAAGACGAAAACTGAACATTGTTATTAAATTAGGGACCATTATATATGGTACGTTGTACAAAATGAAAGAAGAAAGATAATTTTGTCTATATCTCGCCTCAGGAGCTAATAACTGAAAGAGACTGATATGGAAATTGTGTTTATTGACAAGACAAACTAATCATACTCTGGAAACAAAACAAACTAACAGCCTTCTGAGACTAAGGCAAAACCAATAAACACCAATCAAAAGTTTTCTTCTTCGCCAAGCCAGAGAGATAACGACAGCCATGAGATTATTTGAGGATAGGGAGGTTAACTATTACATTATTGATTTAAAAAAAACTTTAGGGGTTACTTCTAAGGGCCTTTATTTTGTTCCGTAAGGTACCCCTCTCGTTGTATTAATTACATTTTCACTTAAACTTGGTATTTACATATAATTTAAGACTTTATCCATTAGTCAAGGCACGTGGCACTTTGTATCTATGCCATGGAAGTGGCATTGTCCTCCCCAATGTACGGATGTTGTGTACGGTATCAGTCTTGCGGTGGATCTTCGTCGCTCTTTTTTCGACGGCTCCCATGATAGTATCCATGTGAAGCGCCTCATGGATGTCGGTATTCTTTGTGTATCCATCGTAATCTTTTGTTCTGTATCACCTGCAGCCGCTGAATTTGGGTATCACTGGCCAGTCCCCAGACCGAGCTGCCATAAAGCATCTTCGATAGAACCGTGGTTTTGTACAGCCGTAATTTGGCGCCAGTACTCAGGTCAGTGCTCAAGAAGAAGGGCGTTAGGCTCTTCGACATTGCGTGCGCTACCGTCGTGTTGCACTGCGCCCCCCTAAATAGTTGGCGCGCAGTGATACGTGACAGTCTTACGTGACTGTGCGGAGGAAAATAGTCCCAGTTTAGTTCGCTGTCTGGCGGTGCTCGTCGCGTCCCGTCGAATCCCGGCGTAGCCCCTATTTTTATTTATTTCTTCATTCCTGTCACTTCTCTCTCTGTCTATGTCATTTTTATAAAACATATTTCATTTATCGGAGAATATATAAGAAATAAGTCTCTATTCTATAATGTACAAAATTACAAGTGCAGTATCCAAAAAAAGATAACAATCAAAATTCAAATGACGATCTCATATTTATTGAGTTATATGCAATTGTATAATTTTTCAGGCACATATTAATTTCTATAAGTGCTGTGTTTCTATAAAATGTATTGAGAATGCAGTTAGTATTAAGAAGTAACAGATTCAAACTTCATGCGTTATGGAGCGGTTTTTCATGAACGTTACTGTTTATGTGCTTCTATCTCATGAACTATGTGTCGTTCTGTGATACAATTTCGAAAGCACATTAATCTATGTATGTGTATACTGTCTGTAAAATTTCCAGTGGCTACAACTGATAGTGTATAAATTATAAATTGTAACGTCATACCGAATGCCGTAGTTTTACTCCATGAACAGCGGAAAAATAGTCAGCGAGAAACTTTTTCCTTTCATTATTTTCATGCCCCTGTAAGCGTGAAAATTTTAATAAATGGCGAATTAGAAACCCCCGACCGTAGTGATCGTGCCGACCGTGACTGGCGTGCCGCAGACCGCTCGGCCACCGCGGCCGGCACTGAGTGTCTCATTCCGCCTCCAGCCATTAAATCGGAATGTACATCGAAGGCAAACCAATAAATATCTGATTTGCAAACATATTTTACTGCTTTAATGTAAACTACTTGCAGTTTTACTAATGGAGATCATTCATGGATTTTATTTGCTGCATAATATGACTATTAAACCAAGTCTAGTCCACACTCTAGAGGAAATTCTGTATAGGATTTTAGGACTACATTTTCTGCATAAATCAAGACATTACACTCAAAACATATATTTGCACGTAGATCATAGTAAATAGAGGATTTTTTTTAGGATTTTTGCTAGGTTATAAAATAAGCACACAAATATTTGTTTACAAAGAACTTTTATTAATTTCTTGTATTTATACATTTCCACACAGAAAACAACACTTTCTTTATGTTTGATTCGTGTGATTTTAATAACATCCAGCTTAGCTGTTAACATATAGTTTAAAGCCACGTCGGAATCTTCTACTTCCTTCTCTAACGAGTAATTCGATAAGTATAAAGAAGGTACATTCTCGAACTCCAACACATATCTCTTCTTTTTCCGGTAAACTACTTCCTTTATGGTTTTAACAACCATTTCCGATCCTTCTGCAGCTCTTCGAGATGAGACCATTTGGGTAGTTTAATTTTACCTCTTATTTCCTGCATAACACAACTGTTGTAATACTCCACGTTCTCTTGTGTGTACGCTACAGTCTCTTCTGTTACACAATCTTCTGGTATGTCCATGTAGAACTTTAGGTTTACAACTTTTAGAAATGAATGCTTGTTAAATAGGGTTATTCCACCGGTTTTTAGTTATGCAAACGGTTTTTCTGTGGGTAGGTAGACAACATCCAATCCCCCACAACCAGACACAATGTAACCAATCTTTTTAAGTAGATCCAACTGGGAGTGCAGCTTTAGAAATACATTTTTTGCGTATCCCTTAATGTAGTAAACGCCATAGGTACCATTAATTTCGGCAAGTACTCCAACACGTGACCAATCTCCCTTATTGTTTACTCTAAATACAGATATTTCATATTCCCCAGTCACAGCGAGATTTCTCGATACAGTCTGTTTAAACCAATTCGTGAATCGTGTTTTTACATATGCAATAACCTCTTATTTTTCCATTTGCAACTGGTATTCCTTCTTTAAAGCTATTCCCATCGCAGTATATTCGAGTTTCCTTCTCTTAGTTCCTATCTCCTCCATTTCCAGTTTTCTTTTCCTTGCACATAAGACGTTAACTGCACTTAGAGGTGTAATTTATTTAATGGGGAATGGTTTGAGCCTGTGCAATACATTTACTATTTTTCGTTGCACTTGTGGAATGACATTGCTTGTTAGTACCAGACCTAGTTCGGAGATATCTGTATCTGAAGGCATTATGGAGGCTTATGTTCTGGATTGTAGCTCTTTTGTGTAATACTTATATTGTCATTGCTGGTATCAGTATCACGAATCTCCAAGTAATCTACAGGTAGGCACTTGAAACTAACAGCTGATAGAAAATAATGTATAAGCTTCTCTCGGTCTTCAGTGTCTGGAAGATTTACCTGTACACCAGTCAGTATGTGGACATTCTTATTACCCCAGTAAACAAATTGCAGCACACTATTAAACACCACACAGCAGCTATTTTGTAAGGAAATCGTTAAATGCGTCCACATGGAGGAGATAGGGACACTATACAGGAGTGCACATTGCAGATACCGTTTGTTCTTAAACAGTCGTGCACAGGGTCGAAAACATTATCCATTTTGTATTTGTATTTTGTAGCCTCCAGCCTGGTAATGCCATGTTATTGGCCCAACGAAGAAGTAAAAGTCTCGCGAAGTCGTCTGTCTGGACACTTTATAAAATCGATAATGTAATTACGATAACTTTGTTGACACCAGGGCTCGTGATTTGACACACAAATTTATTATATATTTTCACTCGCAATTCGATGTTAGCCACGTTAAACAATCTATGCCAACTGTCTTATCGTTGTCCGAAATCACGTTGCGGTTTCCTGTGCAGTCTCCTTCCACACAAAAGTCGTGGATGGATACGAGATAATTGCACGTCTCCACTTTGTTAAAAATCCCTGCAAAATCTTGTGTACTGTCGAAATCCAGAAGATAGTAATAATCTGCACGAAGCTGTTGTAGAATAGCAGGGAGCTCCTCCATTAAACCATCCGATGGACCATCGGCTAAATCCACTTTATAAGGTGTAGCCACTGGATGTGCATATTTCTTCTAGGTGTTTTCCAATTTTTCCTTGCCGAGTTTATCCCGTATTCCTTTTGCGGCCACTTCTTTGCCACCGTGCAGGAGAAGTGGTAACTTTGCCTTACGACCATGTCTCGCGGTGTCGAACTTGTCGAATTTACCACGCAGGTAAAAGTTAAAAGATCCGCACATTTTCTTCTTTACCATTACAGAACCTTTTGTTTCTGTCTGCTCCTGACAGTCTACTTGATCACAGATTTTAACTACCATAATGTTGTCGCAAAAAGGCTCTGTAATGGGAGAAGGCACAGTTAAGTTCTTCTTGCTGAGGAGCGCAGCATTTCGGCGTAATAGCACATTTGAGGAGCTCATGTTGACACTTCCAGCTACCATAAAAGGCTGATCAGCGGAGGCTGTCGAACATCTTTTTATACCTTACAGATTAGGTCATATAGGTACGAAAAGTGGTTGCAGTGCCTTTCTGCTATCTACTTTCGGCTACCTCAAACATTACCCAACACACATTTTTCACCCTTAAATTTAAGCGTGTAGAATCGTATATTATTTTAGTTCTATCTTCCTTTATTTTTTGTTTCTGTTTGATGTATCTTTAATAACATACAGTTAATTTTTTTCTATTAACGAAAATCTGTCTATTTCTTGTATTTCGACCTGCATCCATTTAACTGGTAAGTACATCGAAAAATCCAATACATATTTTACTGCTATAATAGAAACTACTTGCAGTTTTTCCAGTAGAGAGCATTCCTGGATTTTTACTTTTTATTTGCTACATAATACGACTATTAAAGCAAGTCTAGACCACACTCCAAAGGAATTGCTGTTTATGATTTTAAGAGTAGATTTTCTGCGTACAGCTGGCTATTACATCCGAAATATATAATTATTTGTACATATACCACAGTAAATAAAGATTTTTTTAGGATTGTTGGTAGGTTAGAAAATAATCACACAAATATTCGTTTACAGAAAACTTTTACTACATTCTTGTATATATACATTTACACATAAAATACAACTCTTACTTTATGTTTGTTGGGGGTAATTTTAACATCCACCTTAAGTTTCAACTTGTAGATTAAATCGGCATTAGAATCTTCTATCTCCTTCTCCAGCCAGTAATTTGACAGGTACAGCGAAGGTCAGTTTTCAAACTCCAGTACATATCTTCGTCTCTTCATGTTTTCCACTTCTTTTATGGTTTTAATAACCAGTGCCACGCCGACCGCAGTGGCCGAGGGGACTGAGGCGCTCCAGTCACGGTCTGCACGGTCACTACGGTCGGGGGTTCTAATCCCCCCTCGGGCATGGATATTTGTGCCGTCATTAGTCTTAGTTCCTAAGTAGTTTGTAAGTTTAGGGACTGTTGACCCCGTAGTTAAGTCCCATAAGCTATACAAACATTTGAACATTTGAACCAGTTCCACATCTTCAGGCAATTCTTCTATCCGAGCGCATTTCTTGCATGACAACTGTTAAAGCATTCCATATCTTCTTGCGTGTACACTATCTGCTCTTCTAGAACACACTTCTGTGGAATTTCTGTGTGGAATTTTAAAATTACTATTTTTGCAAATGAGTGGTTGTTACATGTAGTTATTCCAGCAGTCTTTAAACTCTGGTAACGGCTTCTCCGATGCTAAATGTACAGCATCGAATTCAACACAATTAGAGACATGTAACCATCCTTTTTAAGTTGATCGAGGTGGGAAAGGAGCTTTATAAACAGATTCTTTATATGCCCCTTAATATAGTATACATGCTCGAAACCGCCATCTTAGACAACATCGAATTCAACACAATTAGAGACATGTAACCATCCTTTTTAAGTTGATCGAGGTGGGAAAGGAGCTTTATAAACAGATTCTTTATATGCCCCTTAATATAGTATACATGCTCGAAACCGCCATCTTAGACAACATCGAATTCAACACAATTAGAGACATGTAACCATCCTTTTTAAGTTGATCGAGGTGGGAAAGGAGCTTTATAAACAGATTCTTTATATGCCCCTTAATATAGTATACATGCTCGAAACCGCCATCTTAGACAACATCGAATTCAACACAATTAGAGACATGTAACCATCCTTTTTAAGTTGATCGAGGTGGGAAAGGAGCTTTATAAACAGATTCTTTATATGCCCCTTAATATAGTATACATGCTCGAAACCGTCATCTTAGACAACATCGAATTCAACACAATTAGAGACATATAACCATCCTTTTTAAGTTGATCGAGGTGGGAAAGGAGCTTTATAAACAGATTATATATATGCCCCTTAATATAGTATACATGCTCGAAACCGCCATCTTAGACAACATCGAATTCAACACAATTAGAGACATGTAACCATCCTTTTTAAGTTGATCGAGGTGGGAAAGGAGCTTTATAAACAGATTCTTTATATGCCCCTTAATATAGTATACATGCTCGAAACCGCCATCTTAGACAACATCGAATTCAACACAATTAGAGACATGTAACCATCCTTTTTAAGTTGATCGAGGTGGGAAAGGAGCTTTATAAACAAATTCTTTATATGCCCCTTAATATAGTATACATGCTCGAAACCGCCATCTTAGACAACATCGAATTCAACACAATTAGAGACATGTAACCATCCTTTTTAAGTTGATCGAGGTGGGAAAGGAGCTTTATAAACAGATTCTTTATATGCCCCTTAATATAGTATACATGCTCGAAACCGCCATCTTAGACAACATCGAATTCAACACAATTAGAGACATGTAACCATCCTTTTTAAGTTGATCGAGGTGGGAAAGGAGCTTTATAAACAGATTCTTTATATGCCCCTTAATATAGTATACATGCTCGAAACCGCCATCTTAGACAACATTGAATTCAACACAATTAGAGACATGTAACCATCCTTTTTAAGTTGATCGAGGTGGGAAAGGAGCTTTATAAACAGATTCTTTATATGCCCCTTAATATAGTATACATGCTCGAAACCGCCATCTTAGACAACATCGAATTCAACACAATTAGAGACATGTAACCATCCTTTTTAAGTTGATCGAGGTGGGAAAGGAGCTTTATAACAGATTCTTTATATGCCCCTTAATATAGTATACATGCTCGAAACCGTCATCTTAGACAACATCGAATTCAACACAATTAGAGACATATAACCATCCTTTTTAAGTTGATCGAGGTGGGAAAGGAGCTTTATAAACAGATTATATATATGCCCCTTAATATAGTATACATGCTCGAAACCGCCATCTTAGACAACATCGAATTCAACACAATTAGAGACATGTAACCATCCTTTTTAAGTTGATCGAGGTGGGAAAGGAGCTTTATAAACAGATTCTTTATATGCCCCTTAATATAGTATACATGCTCGAAACCGCCATCTTAGACAACATCGAATTCAACACAATTAGAGACATGTAACCATCCTTTTTAAGTTGATCGAGGTGGGAAAGGAGCTTTATAAACAGATTCTTTATATGCCCCTTAATATAGTATACATGCTCGAAACCGCCATCTTAGACAACATCGAATTCAACACAATTAGAGACATGTAACCATCCTTTTTAAGTTGATCGAGGTGGGAAAGGAGCTTTATAAACAGATTCTTTATATGCCCCTTAATATAGTATACATGCTCGAAACCGCCATCTTAGACAACATCGAATTCAACACAATTAGAGACATGTAACCATCCTTTTTAAGTTGATCGAGGTGGGAAAGGAGCTTTATAAACAGATTCTTTATATGCCCCTTAATATAGTATACATGCTCGAAACCGTCATCTTAGACAACATCGAATTCAACACAATTAGAGACATATAACCATCCTTTTTAAGTTGATCGAGGTGGGAAAGGAGCTTTATAAACAGATTATATATATGCCCCTTAATATAGTATACATGCTCGAAACCGCCATCTTAGACAACATCGAATTCAACACAATTAGAGACATGTAACCATCCTTTTTAAGTTGATCGAGGTGGGAAAGGAGCTTTATAAACAGATTCTTTATATGCCCCTTAATATAGTATACATGCTCGAAACCGCCATCTTAGACAACATCGAATTCAACACAATTAGAGACATGTAACCATCCTTTTTAAGTTGATCGAAGTGGGAAAGGAGCTTTATAAACAAATTCTTTATATGCCCCTTAATATAGTATACATGCTCGAAACCGCCATCTTAGACAACATCGAATTCAACACAATTAGAGACATGTAACCATCCTTTTTAAGTTGATCGAGGTGGGAAAGGAGCTTTATAAACAGATTCTTTATATGCCCCTTAATATAGTATACATGCTCGAAACCGCCATCTTAGACAACATCGAATTCAACACAATTAGAGACATGTAACCATCCTTTTTAAGTTGATCGAGGTGGGAAAGGAGCTTTATAAACAAATTCTTTATATGCCCCTTAATATAGTATACATGCTCGAAACCGCCATCTTAGACAACATCGAATTCAACACAATTAGAGACATGTAACCATCCTTTTTAAGTTGATCGAGGTGGGAAAGGAGCTTTATAAACAGATTCTTTATATGCCCCTTAATATAGTATACATGCTCGAAACCGCCATCTTAGACAACATCGAATTCAACACAATTAGAGACATGTAACCATCCTTTTTAAGTTGATCGAGGTGGGAAAGGAGCTTTATAAACAGATTCTTTATATGCCCCTTAATATAGTATACATGCTCGAAACCGCCATCTTAGACAACATCGAATTCAACACAATTAGAGACATGTAACCATCCTTTTTAAGTTGATCGAGGTGGGAAAGGAGCTTTATAAACAGATTCTTTATATGCCCCTTAATATAGTATACATGCTCGAAACCGCCATCTTAGACAACATCGAATTCAACACAATTAGAGACATGTAACCATCCTTTTTAAGTTGATCGAGGTGGGAAAGGAGCTTTATAAACAGATTCTTTATATGCCCCTTAATATAGTATACATGCTCGAAACCGCCATCTTAGACAACATCGAATTCAACACAATTAGAGACATGTAACCATCCTTTTTAAGTTGATCGAGGTGGGAAAGGAGCTTTATAAACAGATTCTTTATATGCCCCTTAATATAGTATACATGCTCGAAACCGCCATCTTAGACAACATCGAATTCAACACAATTAGAGACATGTAACCATCCTTTTTAAGTTGATCGAGGTGGGAAAGGAGCTTTATAAACAGATTCTTTATATGCCCCTTAATATAGTATACATGCTCGAAACCGCCATCTTAGACAACATCGAATTCAACACAATTAGAGACATGTAACCATCCTTTTTAAGTTGATCGAGGTGGGAAAGGAGCTTTATAAACAGATTCTTTATATGCCCCTTAATATAGTATACATGCTCGAAACCGCCATCTTAGACAACATCGAATTCAACACAATTAGAGACATGTAACCATCCTTTTTAAGTTGATCGAGGTGGGAAAGGAGCTTTATAAACAGATTCTTTATATGCCCCTTAATATAGTATACATGCTCGAAACCGTCATCTTAGACAACATCGAATTCAACACAATTAGAGACATATAACCATCCTTTTTAAGTTGATCGAGGTGGGAAAGGAGCTTTATAAACAGATTATATATATGCCCCTTAATATAGTATACATGCTCGAAACCGCCATCTTAGACAACATCGAATTCAACACAATTAGAGACATGTAACCATCCTTTTTAAGTTGATCGAAGTGGGAAAGGAGCTTTATAAACAAATTCTTTATATGCCCCTTAATATAGTATACATGCTCGAAACCGCCATCTTAGACAACATCGAATTCAACACAATTAGAGACATGTAACCATCCTTTTTAAGTTGATCGAGGTGGGAAAGGAGCTTTATAAACAGATTCTTTATATGCCCCTTAATATAGTATACATGCTCGAAACCGCCATCTTAGACAACATCGAATTCAACACAATTAGAGACATGTAACCATCCTTTTTAAGTTGATCGAGGTGGGAAAGGAGCTTTATAAACAGATTCTTTATATGCCCCTTAATATAGTATACATGCTCGAAACCGCCATCTTAGACAACATCGAATTCAACACAATTAGAGACATGTAACCATCCTTTTTAAGTTGATCGAGGTGGGAAAGGAGCTTTATAAACAAATTCTTTATATGCCCCTTAATATAGTATACATGCTCGAAACCGCCATCTTAGACAACATCGAATTCAACACAATTAGAGACATGTAACCATCCTTTTTAAGTTGATCGAGGTGGGAAAGGAGCTTTATAAACAAATTCTTTATATGCCCCTTAATATAGTATACATGCTCGAAACCGCCATCTTAGACAACATCGAATTCAACACAATTAGAGACATGTAACCATCCTTTTTAAGTTGATCGAGGTGGGAAAGGAGCTTTATAAACAGATTCTTTATATGCCCCTTAATATAGTATACATGCTCGAAACCGCCATCTTAGACAACATCGAATTCAACACAATTAGAGACATGTAACCATCCTTTTTAAGTTGATCGAGGTGGGAAAGGAGCTTTATAAACAGATTCTTTATATGCCCCTTAATATAGTATACATGCTCGAAACCGCCATCTTAGACAACATCGAATTCAACACAATTAGAGACATGTAACCATCCTTTTTAAGTTAAACGAGGTGGGAAAGGAGCTTTATAAACAGATTCTTTATATGCCCCTTAATATAGTATACATGCTCGAAACCGCCATCTTAGACAACATCGAATTCAACACAATTAGAGACATGTAACCATCCTTTTTAAGTTGATCGAGGTGGGAAAGGAGCTTTATAAACAGATTCTTTATATGCCCCTTAATATAGTATACATGCTCGAAACCGCCATCTTAGACAACATCGAATTCAACACAATTAGAGACATGTAACCATCCTTTTTAAGTTGATCGAGGTGGGAAAGGAGCTTTATAAACAGATTCTTTATATGCCCCTTAATATAGTATAAATGCTCGAAACCGCCATCTTAGACAACATCGAATTCAATACAATTAGAGACATGTAACCATCCTTTTTAAGTTGATCGAGGTGGGAAAGGAGCTTTATAAACAGATTCTTTATATGCCCCTTAATATAGTATACATGCTCGAAACCGCCATCTTAGACAACATCGAATTCAACACAATTAGAGACATGTAACCATCCTTTTTAAGTTGATAGAGGTGGGAAAAGAGCTTTATAAACAGATTCTTTATATGCCCCTTAATATAGTATACATGCTCGAAACCGCCATCTTAGACAACATCGAATTCAACACAATTAGAGACATGTAACCATCCTTTTTAAGTTGATCGAGGTGGGAAAGGAGCTTTATAAACAGATTCTTTATATGCCCCTTAATATAGTATACATGCTCGAAACCGCCATCTTAGACAACATCGAATTCAACACAATTAGAGACATGTAACCATCCTTTTTAAGTTGATCGAGGTGGGAAAGGAGCTTTATAAACAGATTCTTTATATGCCCCTTAATATAGTATACATGCTCGAAACCGCCATCTTAGACAACATCGAATTCAACACAATTAGAGACATGTAACCATCCTTTTTAAGTTGATCGAGGTGGGAAAAGAGCTTTATAAACAGATTCTTTATATGCCCCTTAATATAGTATACATGCTCGAAACCGCCATCTTAGACAACATCGAATTCAACACAATTAGAGACATGTAACCATCCTTTTTAAGTTGATCGAGGTGGGAAAGGAGCTTTATAAACAGATTCTTTATGTGCCCCTTAATATAGTATACATGCTCGAAACCGCCATCTTAGACGTGTACTCCAACATAAGACCACTTAGAACAACTATTAACAGTAATGAAGTTGTAGGCATATTTAGCCATGCATTGCGTTTAAAAGCAAGCTTGAATCGTGCTTGCACATTTGCAATAGCCTTATCTTTCTCCATTTGCAACTGGTATTCCTCCTTTAAAGCAGTTGTCATCGCAGGATATTCTTTGATTCGATCTCCTCCATTTCCAGTTTTCTTTTCCTTGCACATAAGACGTTAACTGCACTTAGACGTGTAATTTCTTTAATGGGGAATGGTTTGACCTTGTGCAATACATTTACTCTTTTTCGCTGCACTTGTGGAATGACATTGCTTGTAGGTACCCAACCTAGTTCGGCGATATCTGTATCTGGAGGCATTATGAAGAATAATGTTCTGATTTGAGATCAGTTGTCGGCAGCACTCATCACTTGATGTGAGAAAAAGAACTAGTTGTCTTTTAAATGAACGATTCTTTCTGAATTCGTGTTGAGTGAGAGTCAATAGGTCGTTCTCTTAGATTTTTTTCCTAATAGAAATTATCTATTCTGTAAATTTTGCTACAAGGCGTCGAAATTGAATTGTTTGTTTCCCCAGTGAACTTCCAAATAATATAAAATAATAAAATGTCATCATTCGTATTGCATTACTAGTGTAATGCGACCTTCTGTGCCAGAATGCGTTTCGTATAGGTAGTCGGATATGAACCTCACAAAAAGTAATTGACTAACGAGGAGACCATCAAAAGTGTAAATAACGGATTTTGGTGGGTCTGGGATAAGTTTTAGAGATGAGAACGAAACTATCCGCTTTTCTAGAGACGGGGCTGGGTTTTCGAGAAAATTGATGAAGTTGACTGCGCGATGTAAGACGCGTCACGTTAGCCACGATCCAAGTCAGTGAGCGTGGCGCAGCGGTTGAGGTCGGCAGCTACCGCTCCTCTCCGTGTTTTTGATCTTTTTTGTAGTCAAAGTAGTCCGACTTTTTGTTTTACAAAATATCAACAAACAGTGTACATTGCGTGAACTTAGTGAGAAATCACGAATTTTGCCGTAGTAATTTAATTTTCAAGCCATTATTATAAAATCTTACTCGCTATCGCCACGTTGAAGACACATGGCCGGCCGCGGTGGCCGAGGGAACTGCGGCGCTCCAGTCACGGTGTGCACGGCCACTACAGTCGGGGGTTCGAATCCCCCCTCGGGCATGGATCTTTATGCCGTGCTTAGTGTTAGCTAGTTCATAAGTAGTTTGTAAGTTCAGGGACTGATGACCCCGCAGTTAAGTCCCATAAGCTCTACAAACATTTGAACATTTGATTTGATTTGAAGACTCGTGCTAACCAGCGGTTCTGGAGCTAAGGCACTGCCGGTTATTTTTTATCATTGCGCTGCATATTCATAACCCACAGAGGACTGTCCGTGTGAACTCTGTGTACCAGGAAATTATAACGCCGTATCCAAATGAAAGGCGGTGACTGTCACAATATACAACAGTTCGAAATGTTCAAATGTTTGTATAGCTTATAGTTCTTAACTACGGGGTCATCAGTCCCTAAACTTACAAACTACTTATAAACTAGCTAATACTAAGGGCCGGCCGCGGTGGCCGAGGGGACTGAGGCGCTTCAGTCACGGTCTGCACGGCCACTACGGTCGGGGGTTCGAATCCCCCCTCGGGCATGGATATTTGTGCCGTCCTTAGGATTAGCTAGTTCATAAGTAGTTTGTAAGTTTAGGGACTGATGACCCCGTAGTTAAGTCCCATAAGCTTTACAAACATTTGAACATTTTTAATACTAAGTACGGCACAAATATCCATGCCCGAGGGGGGATTCGAACCCCCGACCGTAGTGGCCGTGCAGAACCATGAATGGAGCGCCTCATTTTCCTCGGCCACCGCGGACGGCCGTACAACAGTTCCTGCAGCCAGTTCGCTTTCTGTTTGACAGAGCCTACACAGTTTAAACTTCTTAATAACTTCACGTAATGTACACTGTGTGTCGGTATTATGTAAAGTAAAATGGAAAAATGTCAAACTATTCTGATTATAAAGAAAGTCAAAAACACGGAGAGGACCCGAACACGGTACCTCCAGCGTGGTAGCTGTGTTTTTGATCTTTTTTGTAGTCAAAGTAGTCCGACTTTTTGTTTTACAAAATATCAACAAACAGTGTACATTGCGTGAACTTAGTGAGAAATCACGAATTTTGCCGTAGTAATTTAATTTTCAAGCCATTATTATAAAATCTTACTCGCTATCGCCACGTTGAAGACACATGGCCGGCCGCGGTGGCCGAGGGAACTGCGGCGCTCCAGTCACGGTCTGCACGGCCACTACGGTCGGGGGTTCGAATCCCCCCTCGGGCATGGATATTTGTGCCGTCCTTAGGATTAGCTAGTTCATAAGTAGTTTGTAAGTTTAGGGACTGATGACCCCGTAGTTAAGTCCCATAAGCTTTACAAACATTTGAACATTTTTAATACTAAGTACGGCACAAATATCCATGCCCGAGGGGGGATTCGAACCCCCGACCGTAGTGGCCGTGCAGAACCATGAATGGAGCGCCTCATTTTCCTCGGCCACCGCGGACGGCCGTACAACAGTTCCTGCAGCCAGTTCGCTTTCTGTTTGACAGAGCCTACACAGTTTAAACTTCTTAATAACTTCACGTAATGTACACTGTGTGTCGGTATTATGTAAAGTAAAATGGAAAAATGTCAAACTATTCTGATTATAAAGAAAGTCAAAAACACGGAGAGGACCCGAACACGGTACCTCCAGCGTGGTAGCTGGAGGCCTCAACCGCTCACTTCCTCGTAAAGCCGTCGGCACACGGATCGGGATAGCTAACGCTGACGTGCCGCTCTCCGAGATTTCTGAAGTCACATCCTGCTTTTTCCCGTTGAGGAGCCATTTTCCGCAGTGAAACGCAAAATAAGTTCTGCGATATATCTCAGTAACGTGCCACATGAAGTCGGACCAATAGGAAGCAAGAATACTGTCTACGTCATGTTCCGACCTTTCCCGCTTCAGTTCGGTTTATTGTTTACTTCTAGCAACATGCCTACTGCGTCGACTAACAAATGTGTGTTTTAATTGAAGCCACAAAGGAAGAATAATAAATAGAAAAAAATAGAAATAGCAATATTGAAATACAGATGAAACATCGAGAAAAACATGCAATGATAACGTTTTACTGTTTGTAAATAGCAATTCGAGACAATGTAGGACACAAAATCTCCCTGAAAACGGCTCATTAATTAAGTTCCTGAATTCGATGCAGCGTCAGGAGAGCTTATTTTTTTCATAATAATGAAGTACAACTACGAATCTTGGGGAAATACGGCGCGAGAGACTAGCGAAGTGTAAAAGGAAAATTACGTTTTGTTCAAAAATGTTCAAATGTTTGTTAAGCTTATGGGACTTAACTACGGGGTCATCAGTCCCTAAACTTACAAACTACTTATGAACTACTTACGAACTAGGACGGCACAAATATCCATGCCCGAGGGGGGATTCAAACCCCCGACCGTAGTGGCCGTGCTGACCGTGACTGGAGCGCTTCAGTCACCTCGGCCACCGCGGCCGGCAATTACGTTTTGCAATGTTCTTTTATTTACCAATGAAACCGAGAGAATGGAGTGTTTAGAAAAAAAAAATGCTTCTAAAAAAGTGCCACTAAAATCTTCATGTTTCAGTTTACGTCAATATTGCTATTTCTATTGTTTTTCTATTTAGTATTTCCCTGCCCAAAACCTCTTAATGACCGCGGTAGTCACATTATTTATTTATTTATTTATTTATTTTTTGCTTACATTTATATTTGTTTAGTTATTTATTTCATGGTGTTAACGGCGCCACATTACATCCGCATTGAAATATGAACGTCGGTTATCGACATGACGTTGTGCCTGACGTCAAGGGTCAAAGCAGCTGGGTGGTATCGTAAGATCAAATATTGCGTACGAATGGTTCTCCTGCCATTATTTCGCCGCTGAATCCACTCCCGTATCCGTGGACTCGTAGCCCAGTCAAACTGTCAGAAAAAAGGCCTATACCTTGCAAAAGATGGGGTACAAGATTTTATTTTTTTAACTCGTTAATATGGTTAGAAAGATTAGAAAATCAAGTTTTGCCAGCAAAATTTTTCTTGGGAAAACTTTCTGTAAAAAAACTTAGAAAATTTCTGACTTTTTTCAGTTTTTTCAAAATATTTCTGTCATTTGTGCACCTACCACTTCTACGTCCCAGTTCTTTTTTAAAGAACACAAAATTCTCTAAAAATTTGATTCTTACCATTTTTTCTACTCCCAATACCTAAGGCGCTACAGCCGGTAAAAATATGTCGATTTTGCAATATTTGTGCAAAGTGAAAAAACACCTCATTTTTAACAAACATTTGAACATTTTGAACAGGAACCTCAACTATTATTAGCTGCACAGGTAACCAAATTAGTTGCTAATTTTCTTGCATATTAAAAAGCACGCAGTTAACATTAAAAATAAGTATCTTTATTACAATTAAAATTCATAATGAGTTACGAACAATTATTGCCACTTCTGTGTGTGTAATACTCATAATATTGTATTCAACTGTAGCGCACTTCAGAGGGATCTGAGCATCTCTTCCGATGTTTTGATGTGCCAGGTTCCTCGGTGTCACCAGAAATACCTTGGGTTGCAGATTCAGAGTATATGCATAGATTTGGTCCCAGGTTGACCTCTTCTTTAAACAGCGAGTTATCTTCTTCAAGTTCGTAGGTTTCGTCATTAGTTTCCTGAACATTCTCCATATCAAAATCTTCGCTGTCTTTATATAAAAATTGTGGAACGTTTTAACATATGACGCCAATACATTCCTTGCAAACTGAAGAATATTTCAAACCTGCTCTTCTGCAGGAGCACGTTCCGACACGGCCCACCTTGCATGTGCATGAAACAATGTGAAGAAGTGCTTCAGGTGCTGGGCTTAGCTGATGTCAGTCTTATTCCAACCCCATTTCTCAGGGGGTATCCCATTCAAACTTTGGACAAATAATGTTACGCAGCATTTTTGTAGGTAGTAACCATGCTTTTTGTGGTAGACTTGGCGAATAGCTGGTACCGCAAAACATCTAATGTGTGGGAAATGCTGACACATCCACTACACAATGCGATAGTAACCCATCTCCTGCTGTTATTATTTATTCACGAGTAGCGTGTGCTTTATTGAACGTGCCAAGCGCTGAGTTCAGCCATTCGTTTTTCTTAACAGTGTTGTAGCACTTAATTTTTTTTTGACCGAAAAAAGCGGATGTTGTATCACATCCGCTAAAAGTGTGAGTGAACAGAATAAACTCACTGTGAAAGTTGTAAGATGCAGTGTAAAATCACTTATCTTCTGTACTTCCTCTTCCCTGCTTTTATTAAAAAACAGTTCAACATCTTCTTCCACAATGATAACACTTCCAAAATATTTAGTTCTTGAAACAGCAGATGTTACAATAATAAGGTGGCCTATAGTAAACTTCGGCTAGTGATGTACGAATCACAATAGATGAGTGGCCAGAAATCACCATGCTGCTTACAGAAAAATTGAATACCTGAAAATGAGATGGTAAATTCCATCATATAACATGATATATATTATATTTTACAAACAGAAACTGAAATAACAGCGTTCAAAACTGAGGTATTTTGTCACTTTGCACAAATATTGAAAAATCGACATTTTTGTAACGGACTGTAGCGCCTTAGGTATTGTGAGTAGAAAAAGTGGTAAGAATGAAATTTGTAGAGAATTTTGTGCTCTTTAAAAAATAACTGAGACGTAAAAGTGATAGCAGCACAAATAACGGAGATATTTTGAAAAAACTGAAAAAGTCAGAAATTTTCTAAGTTTTTTGACAGAACGTTTTCCTAAGAAAAATTTTGTTGACAAAACTTGATTTTCTAATCTTTCCAACCATATTAACGAGTTAAAAAAATAAAATCTTCTATCTCATCTTTTGCAAGGTATAGGCTTTTTTCTGACAGTTTGACTGGGCTAAGAGTCCACTCTTGAATGTGTGTGCTTTGCGCTCCAAATAAATCTGCAGCAGACGACGATTGCGCGCTGAAAATTGTCGCTAGACTAGAGAGCTCTGAAAGCCCTAATCACATTAAGCAGCTTGTTCCGTGTGCCGACCAAGCTGTGCCTCGTAGCGTCGTATTTCCCGTTCTGGCACACGTTAACGTTAACTGCCTCGTTCCGTGTGCCGACGGCTTAACGTACTCCAACGTCACGCGTCTTACAGCGAGACAACCAAGGCCCGTCGCTGAAAAAGCGAATACTCCATAATCAGGATGTGTGTCTCTACAACGCGACTCCCAGGTAGTCGCAAAGTCTTACTCTGGGGGTTGAAGTTGCACCATCGATCATTATCAAGTGATCGTAGATTGTTTTATAATACAGTGTGTTAATGATGAATAATCCCAAAGTCCGAAAAAGTTATACAGGAGAAACTTTCTTAATAACCATAATTCGCATCTGAGGCTCGTCTGAAATGCGAAACACTAGTGAAGAAAAATATTTTTTTTCTGTCGGAAATCATGAAAAAATAGAATAATGTGTTCCATTCCAAAAAAAAAAAAAAAATACACTATCTACGTCCTACAATTTAAAAGAATGCTGAAGCAGGAAACAGAGAAGATTAAATTTCTTTCCTTTGAGATGACACAGTTTTGTCACTGTTCTCGAGGAGGGGATCGCCAGAATATTTTTACTCGGAAGGGGGTCGTATGTTCGAAAAGGTTGAAAACACTGCTCTACAACATATTAGAGCGCCATAGGCAACCATTGTTTTACACTTGTGACGGTCGCCTTGTAAGCTCTTGGCAGCCCGCCTGACTTGGGTTTGTCGCCGCAGCCCGGTTGTGTCCACAGAGCAAAGCAGATGGTGGTGCTGATGCAGCGGTGGCTGCATCGCGCGGACCTCCTAGCACAATCGATGCGAGGCGGCGAGCCACTTTTGGGAAATGTCAGCCGTTGACACTGGCCTGCACCACCCTGCAGCTCAGCCAGCGTTCTGAGCGCGGGACCAGCTGGCGCAGACAGTTCTATTTTGCAGGAGGAGAATAACATTTTTTGTGAACATACTCAATGTAGCCCCGTCAGCTGTGTCGCATCTGGCCCAACGTTCTGTCCATGATGTAAATGCACTGTGGTAAAATCCTAGGGATTGACTTTCACACCATCGCTTGACAAAAGAAATGTCTTCCTCACCCTCGAATGTTATACCATTTCAGGTGAGCCTTCAGGCGACGAATGAGGTAAAAATCAGACAGAACCAGGGAGGATGAGGAACAGTTTTCCAACCCATTTTCCTGCGTCATGAGGGCTGTATGAGGCTTGTAATTGTCGTGTAGTCTCATGAACTGATCCTGCAGCTTTCTTCTGTGGGTCTTGGCGGCACGTACAGCTTGACCATCTACCTTGGCACGACTGAAGTCCTGGCAGCCTTTCTTCGGCCAGTGCCGTTCAGAACTCGCAGTACGTTTTCTGGAAACCTTACAGGAGAAGCATGTACATCTACACAGATACTCTGCAAATCACATTTAAGTGCCTGCAGAGGGTTCATTAACCACTTTCATAACCTTTCTCTAACGTTCCATTGTCTAATAGCGCGCGGGAAGAAATAACACCTAAATCGTTCCGTTTTCGGTCTGATTTCTCTTATTTTATTGGGATGGTCATGTCTCCCTATGTACGTAGGTGCAAGCAAAATATTTTCACTCTCAGAAGAAAAAGTCGGTGATTGAAATTTCATAAATAGATCTCGCCGCAACGAATAACGCCTTTCTTTAAATGATTTACACCTCAAATCGTGCAACATTTGCGTGACCCTTTATCCCTGTAAAGTGATAAAACAAAACGAGCTGCCCTTTCCTGGACCTTCTAAATATCTTCCATCAGTCCCACCTGGTGAGGGTCCCACACTGGGCAACAGTACTCCAGGAGAGGACGCACAAGTGTGATGTAGGCAGTCTCTTTGCTGGAGCTGTTGCATCTTCGAAGCGTTCTGGCTATGAAACGTAACCTTTTTTTCGCTGTCCCCACAATATTTTCTGTGCGTTCTCTCCAGTTTGAGTTGTCCGTAATTGTAACTCCTAGGTATTTGGTAGAATTTAGGACCATAAGGTTTGACTGATGTAGGGTGTAAATAAAATTCAGCGGATTTATTTGGTGGTCGTGGGTATCACTTCACACTTTTCTTTATTTAGTGTTAACTGCCAATTTTCGCGCCATGTAGAAATTTTGTCTAAATCGCTTTGCAGTCGCTTTTGATCCTCTGTTAACTTCACTAACCTATAAACGACAGCGTCATGCCCGAACAATCTAAGGAAGCTTTTCAGATTGTCTCCTAAATCGTTTATAAACACAAGAAAGAGTAGGGGACCTATAACGCTTCCCTGAGGAACGCCAGATATCACTTCTGTTTTACACGATGATTACCGGCAGTTACAACGAACTGTGTCCTTTCTGGCAGGAAATCGTGAATCCAGTTGCACAATTGGGGAGATGTTCCATAAGCATGCAATTTCATTAGAGGCCACTTGTGAGGTATAGTGTCAAAAGTCTTCCGGAAATTCAGAAATATGGAATCGTTTTGAGATCCCTTGTCGATGGCACTTATCACTTCATGTGAATAAAGGGCAAGTTGTGTTTCGCAAGAGCGATACTTCGTGAATCCGTGTTGACTACTGGTTAATAGGTCGTTCTCATCGAGGTAGTTCATAATGTTCGAACAAAGGATATATTCCAAAATCCTATTCCAAATCGATGCCTTTGTTGTATATTGGAGTTACTTGGGCAACTTTCCAGTGTTTGGGTACAGATCTTTCGCTGAGTGATCGGTTGTATATGATACCTAAGTATGGAGCTATTGCATCTGCATACTCTGAGAGGAATCTAGTTGGTATACAATCTGGCTCGGAAGATTGGTTTTTGTTTAGTGACATAAGTCGTTTTACTACTCTAGGAACAAAAAAATTTTCAAATGATTGTAAAGTCTATGGGACTTATCTACGGGGTCATCAGTCCCAAAACTTACAAACTACTTATGAGCTAGTTAACACTAACGACGGCACAAATATCCATGCCGACCGTAATGGTCACTCCAGGAACATATACTTCTTAATTTCGCATGCTGGCAGCTGTTCTTGGTTGGAATTCTGGAGTGTTCACTCCGTCTTCTTTAGTGAACGAATTTCGGAAAGCTGTGTTCAGCAATTCTGCTTTAGCAGTACTTTCATCGGTAATATTACCATTGCTATTGCGTAGTGAAGGTATTGTTTGTGTTTTGCTGCTAGTGTACTTCACATATGACCAGAATTTCTTTGGATTTTCTGCAAGATTACGAGACAGGATTTCGTTGTGGAAACTGTTATAAGCTTCCCGCATTGAAGTTCGCGCTAGGCTGCGAGTTTCTGTAAAAGATTGCCAGTCTTGAGGATTCTCCGTCTTTCTAAATTTTGCATGCGTTTTGGCCCACTTTAGGTTACGGTAGTAACACTAAAAGTGGGCCTTTGCGATCATCTTTTGACAGCTCGAAATGTAAATGAAAATAACGGCTTAACTCTTCATCTGACATGAAAATTGAATAACCTAATTGGTAGAGGAGAAAATTCTCTACAACTTAGCTCCCTTATGTTTTTTTTTTTTTCATATCTCTTATCGTTTGAGACATACTTGCAAAAATAACGGAGATTTGACACCCTCCATTGAATTAACGAAAGCCAGCCGTTAGGAGATGTCACGTGACATTCCTCGCGCAGAACTTTCTGTGGCAAACGCCTTCTTGCGTGTATTTGATGATTTTCTTATTGTAATTTACACGTTCTCATTTCAAAGCAATGGCGCACTGAAGAATTAACAAAAACACATCGTTCTTCGTACGATAAATGATAATCTAGTGTCTACAAATGCCATATTAGTATCAGTTAATAACGGCCATGAATAGTATGAGATTATAGGACTCATCTTCTGAAAGATAGCCGTAGAGTAGTGGGCAAGGCGTTAGACTACAATCTTATTAATTAATTTTTTATTATTGAGATTATTATTTTGGTTCAAAATGTTTGCAAAAACTTATAAAACTACAAATCTAAAGTGGGCCGTAAAACACGTCAGTTCGAGTTTTTCTTTGCCTCTGCAACAGTGATCTGACCTTACTTCTGGTAATGCTAGTCCTGCAGGATTCGCAGGAGAACTTGTGTGAAGTTCGGAGAGGTACTGCTGGAAGTACAGCTATGAGTGAGGCCTATCTCGACCTCATCTTAGTTGCGGAGTTCGTGTCTGCCCTGGGGTGGTGGAGGGTTTGGCTCCGGATAACTGTGGCCTGCCGTTAGTGGAGGTGGGGAGGGGGTGGCGGCGTCCACGTCCGCGTTCTGCGGTCCGGCTGGCGGCGGTGGGGGGGGGGGAGGCCACGCCCTCTGCTGGCAGCCGGGCTGAAGTGCTGCCAACACTCACTGGCCGCTGCACTACATTTTAGCTCAGTGTGCTCGTTCATTCGTGGCTCTGACGATACATTATGAAGTGTCCATAAATTTTTAGATTTAGATGACCAAGTAAGTGTGAAACAGTATCTGCTTTATATCTACAAATTTAGACCACTGCAGCCATTTCCATTAATAATAGTAATAATAATAATGACAGTAATAAGATAATTATCTTGTCTGACGAAAGAATTAACGAGGAGTGTTTTTTTTTAAGTAAGTACCGTTTTGAAATAAAAACAAGACGCGCTAAGATATTTCAATAAATTTATATTGTGAATAATGAAATGCCAAGATCGCAGTATTTCGTCTTTATTTATAACAGACGACCGGTTTCGATGTACATAGACATCATCTTCTGAACTCTAAGTGCGAACATAAAATGTATGGCTACAAAACATCAACAAAGGAACTTGACGCCTAACTGTATGCAAAGGTAATCATACGTCAACAATTTTTTCTCACATACCTGCACTAATTATAATATTATTACATAATACACATTGTAGCCAGTTGGATTATACTGGTGGGATGCCACACGTTAAAATATGCCGTTTGGTTGTTAGATATAAAACTGGAGTAGTGCTATGTACATAAAGAACCACCATATTGTACAGTAGTGAGTGAGCTTTTAACGTGTGGTATCCCACTAGTATAATCCAACTGGCTACAATGTGTATTATGTAATAATATTATAATTAGTGCAGGTATGTGAGAAAAAATTGTTGACATATGATAGACCTTTGCATACAGTTATGCGGCATGTTCCTTTGTTGATTTTTTGTGACCATACATTTTATGTTCGCCATAAGAGACCAGAAAACGATGTCTATGTACATCGAAACCGGTCTTCTGTTATAAATAAAGACGAAATACCGCGATCTTGGCATTTCATTATTCACAAAATACATTTATAAGATCGCTCCCTGCCATGAGCAAATTATATATTTCAATAACTTTATTTTTACATGAAAGACTGTACCTTAATCTATTTTTCTACATAATTTCCGTCAATAGTGAGGCCCTTGTCATAACTTCGTGCCAGTTTTGAATACCTTCCTCATAGAAGTCGGCCGCCTGACTTGTTAACCACTGCATTACAACTGTCTTGACTTCGTCATCGTCGTGAAGACGCTGACCGCCCAGGTGTTCCTTCAAGTGCAGGAAGAGATGGCGGTCACTGGGCGCCAGGTCAGGGCTGTACGGAGGATGGTCTAGAGCTTGCCATCGAAAAGATGTGACGAGATCTGTGGTCTGATTAGCTGCATGCGGACGGGCATTGTCTAGCAGGAAAATTATGCCCTTGCTCAACTTGCCTCATCTTTTGTTCTGAACTGAATGGTGCAGATTGTGCAATGTCTTACAGTAAGCTGCGCTATTGATTGTCTCATTAGGAGGCACAAATTCCACAAGCAATACACCTTTTCTGTCCCAAAAAACTGTGCACACGATTTTCTGGGCAGAAATTTTCTGGGTGAATCTGAATGCCGCTATTCCATGGACTGTTCCTTTAATTCTGGTACGACGTAGACCACCCATGTTTCATCACCCTCAACAATTTGGCTTAAGAAATCATCACCGTCGTTGTGGTACCGCTCGAGTAAAGTCAATGCACTGCCCAAACGTTTGGTTTTGTGAACATCCGTCAACATTTTCGGTACCCAACGTGCGAACAATGTTTGGTAATTCAAGTGCTCGGTCACAATGTCATACAAAACACTACGACAAACATTGGGAAAGTCATCCCGCAAGGAGGAAATCGTAAAGCATCTGTTTTCTCTCACCTTGTTGTTCACTTCCTGCACCGAACTTTCTTTAACGACCGAAGGAGGCCCACACCGTTGTTCATCATGCACATTTGTGCCGCCATCTTTAAATGCTCTCACCCACTTTCTTACCATTCCATCGCTCATAATGTTTTCTCGGCAAACTGCACAGATCTCACGATGAATATCGACCGCTTTTAGGACTTTAGCACTAAGAAATCTTATAACAGCCCGTACTTCACAGTCGGCGGACTCACGATTATCGGAGGCATCTTAAATACTCGGTACACAACGTAAATAAGGAAGAATCAGACTGTAATGTCAGTGCGTAGACAACAGATGTAGGTACCCAGTGCGCATGCGCAGAACGCCAACCGCAGCGCTGCGGCCGCGGAGTGGCAAAATGTAACTTACTTAAAAAAACATGCCTCGTATTTTGTGGATTTTTGCTTTCTACATGTTCATAGCCAGAAGGAAAAATTTAGGCAAGCGAACATATTCCTCTTTTTTTCGTTCAGGGTGGTAGCGCAACAAAGAAGATGTCATCTCAGTAGGAGAGCACGAGAGAACATACAGTCATTATGGACAGAGGCAGTCACTTTAAAAAAGATAAATGAATTGAGACAGTAGCGGCGACAGAAATCGACAAAAGAGAAATTGAGAAAGAGAAATGAATTGGATATGAGCGTATGGTATTTTTGGCCGGAAGATCACATACGTGACAGTTCGGCCGCCTTAGTGACAGTCTTTCTACTTGACACCCCTTGGGCGACTTGCGTGTCTATGACGATAACACACAGAACCCAGTCCCCTGCCGGGAATCGAACCCGGACACCTGTGTGGTAGTCAGCGAAGCTATCGTCTGAGCTACAGAGGCTGACAGAGAAATGGATGTAGGCTAAACATAAGTTTTGGGAATCTGCATCCTCCAAACTCACGGAGTTTAATAACAAGAACTTTGTCCACTTTTTCCCCATCTCCCAAACCTACGTTTTAGCTTGTCGGTCAAGGAATTAGCCCGAGCAACGCATCCGCAAGGAAACGTATAAAGGTGAGGTAATCCTGAACGAAAAAACAGAGCAGACTATGAGGAAGAAAGAGGCTGTAGGAATGTAAGAGAATAATAATGGAATGTGGACAATGGAATAAGAAGGCAGCCAAAATGGAAAGAAAGGAATGAAGGCAGTGGCAGTGGGAAAAACAGATAGAAGGAAGTGATAAAGGGCGGAAATGAGGAGGAAGGAAACTTAGGGTTTAAAGCCCCGTCGACAGCGTGCTCATTAGAGGCGGAGCTAACGCTCGGATTGTTTGGATAAGCACGGGGGAAGGAAATCGGCCGTACCCTTTGAAAGGAACCATCCCGAAATTTCCCTTGAGTGATTTAGGGAAATCACGTAAAACCTAAATCTGGATGGCTGGAGGTGGATTTGAACCACCGTCCTGCCCAATGCGAGTGCAGTGCGTTACCACTGCGCCACCTCGCTCGCTATGGGCGGACAACGAGACAGCGAGAGAAAGACATATCTAGTTAGTGGCAGTGAAAGGGAAATGCTGTGTACAAAACCTACCGTACGGTGAGAAACTGGAATGATTAGCTGTATAGTTCCTTTGGTAATTTTTTCAAAAAAGTGATATGTGTGTCACTATAAGACGATGACAACCAAATATTCACAGACAGAGTGAAGGTACATGCAACTATTCATAAAAGTTTGTAGGCCTATTATGTGAGTGTGTGTGTGTGTGTGTGTGTGTGTGTGTGACAAATTATTCCAGATATAGTTTACCACTGGCCCTACAAAACTGTTACTCGTTCCTTCACCCTGTCTGTTGATAATTTGTCACACAGACAGACACACACACACACACACACACACACACACACACACACACACACACACAGGGTGTTACAAGAAGTCACGGCCAAACTTTCAGGAAACATTCCTCACACACAAAGAAAGAAAATATGTTATGTGGTCATGTGTTGGGAAACGCTTAATTTCCACGTTAAAGCTCATTTTATTACTTCCCTTCAAATCACATTAATCATGGAATCGAAACACAGAAACAGAACGTACCAGCTTGACATCAAACACTTTGTTACAGGAAATGTTCCAAATGTCCTCCGTTAGCGAGGACACATGCATCCACCCTCCGTCGCATGGAATGCCTGATGCGCTGATGCCGCCCTGCAAAATGGCGTATTGTATCACAGCCGTCCACAATACGAGCACGAAGAGTCTCTACGTTTGGTACCGGGGTAGCGTAGACAAGAGCTTTCAAATGCTCCCATAAATGACAGTCAAGAGGGTTGAGGTCAGGAGAGCGTGGAAGCCGCCTCTTCCAATCCATCGGTCACCGAATCTGTTATTGAGAAGCGTACGAACACGTCGACTGATATGTGCCGGAGCAACCACATGTTGTGTCGTACTTGTAAAGGCACATGTCCTAGCAGCACAGGTAGAGCATTCCGTATTAAATCATGATAACGTGCTCCAGTGAGCGTAGGTGGAAGAACATGAGGCCCAATCAAGACATCACCAACAATTCCTGCCCAAACGTCCACAGAAAATCTGTGCTGATGACTTGATTGCACATTTGCGTGCGGATTCTCTTCTGCCCACACATGTTGATTGTTAAAATATACAATCTTATCATGTTGGAATGAAGCCTCATCCGTAAATAGAACATTTGCATTGAAATGAGGAGTGACGCATTTTTGGATGAACCATTCGCAGAAGTGTACCCGTGCAGGCCAATTAGCTGCTGATAGTGCCGGCACACGCTGTACATGGTACGGAAACAACTGGTTCTCCCGTAGCACTCTCCATACAGTGACGTGGTCAACGTTACCTTGTACACCAGCAACTTCTCTGACGCTGACATTAGGGTTATCGTCAACTGCACGAAGAATTGCCTCGTCCATTACAGGTGTCCTCGTCGTCCTAGGTCTTCCCCAGTCGCGAGTCATAGGCTGGATTGTTCCGTGCTACCTAAGACGCCGATCAATTGCTTCGAACGTCTTCCTGTCGGGACACCTTCGTTCTGGAAATCTGTCTCGATACAAACGTACCGTGCGACGCCTATTGCCCCGTGCTAATCCATACATCAAATGGGCATCTGCCACCTCCGCATTTGTAAACATTGCACTGACTGCAACACCACGTTCGTGATGAACACTAACCAGTTGATGCTACGTAATGATGTGCTTGATGCTAGTACTGTAGAGCAATGAGTCGCATGTCAATACAAGCACTGAAGTCAACATTACGATCCTTCAATTGGGCCAACTTGCGGTGAATCGAGGAAGTACAGTACATACTAACGAAACAATTGGGTATTTTGACAATTGCCTGCACGAATTATTTCAATTTACATTTAAAGAGAAATACTAAAATGAGCTCTAACATGGAAATTAAGCGTTTCCGGACACATGTGCACATAACATATTTTCTTTCTTTGTGTGTGAGGAATGATTCCTGAAAGAATAGTTTTACCAATAGGCCTACAAACTTTTATGAATAGTTACATGTACCTTCACACTGTCTGTGAATATTTTCTTGTAATCCTGTTTGATAACAGTCTTATAGTGACACACATATGTTTGCGACATTTTCGAAATGTTACCAAAGGCACTATAGGCCTAATTGTTGCATGTAACCTTCTTTTAAAATCAAACAACCGTCTACCAATTGTCATGTTATTAACTTTTCCAAATTATCGCTTATTTTTTTTTAACAAATACTATGTTATTTTTCAAACAGTCAATTCCTTTTCTTAGCTACTTAGTTAATAATTAATAATTTAGAACCACTTCTTAATACACCTCCCTAACAACGTTATCTCTTGCTTATCTATGTGATTATGTGATTCTTTCTTGCAAATGTCGTAAAATTTTTGCCTTGACGATTGTTGATTGTTGTTGTTGTTGTGAGGAGTTACAGGGGACTAAACAGCTCGGTCATCAGTCCCTTTGTTTATAGTAACCTTTCTACCTGATGATGGCGTAACAGCCGAAAACTAGTTTGCAACATTCTCGTATTTTTATTAGTGATCATGTATCAAATATTCTATCAAGAATCAACGAAAATAACATATTTACTTTTTGTGCTCTTACAGGAACATTTTGCCCCCTTCTTGTTCTCGCAACTGTAGAGTGTGCTGCTTATACAAAATAAATTATTTGTATCAGTAAAGATGTGACAATATACTTCTATGTAAACTAGACTCCGTCCCACACAGGCCTGGTAATCAATGCCAAATGCAAGCCGTTGTGCCCGATTTAATTTAATTTAATCGTGTCTGGGCTACATCTGTAATTAATTAATAGGCTACATATACTAGATTACAAATAAAAAGTGAGTACTAATTACATATTCATATTTACAGTCATCATTTTCACACATCACACGTCATTATTGTCCATACAGTCTCATCTCTCTGTCCAGTGTTCGGCACTCTTCACTGCAGCGTCGTTGGCCAGCCACAGGTCTTGGAAAGTACAAGGCGCCGGCAAGGAT
The DNA here is from genome assembly GCA_026315105.1 of Locusta migratoria. NCBI lineage: Eukaryota > Metazoa > Arthropoda > Insecta > Orthoptera > Acrididae > Locusta > Locusta migratoria. The sequence continues at coordinate 307,553,431 of CM048751.1, forward strand.
GGGCAGCTCAGCAGGTGTGTCATTGTTTGTTTTTCTCCACATTGGCAGAGCTCCACATTGGCGTATCCCCACTTGAACAGGTTATCCTTTGATCTTCCTATTCGACATCTAAGTCTGTTTAGGCTCTTCCAGACTCTCCATTCCAGTTGAGATCCAGCTGGAAGTTTTTCTTTGATATTCCAACATTGCAAGCTGCATTTATCCAATTTCTGTTTCCACATAGATTCCCTGGTTGAAGATTGACTTTCATTTAGTGGATTTTCAAAGTTAATGAAGTCTTTCCCCTATTACAATCTTGCCACCACTGGCTGATGTCCGAACAGGGGATGTCTTCTATCCTCGCACTGTCTGATTCTTTCAGCCATCGCCAACGTTTACCGTCTGATATGTGGAGGAGCTTTTCCAGAACACATATAAAGGAGACCACGGTTTGTAGGCTTCAGGCATCCCGTAATTAGTCGACGGGAATCGTTCAGTGCTGCATCTAGCTTTTGGGTGTGCGTCGATCTTCTCCATACGGGACAAGCATATTCAGCTGGAGCAAAACACAAAGCCAGGGACGATGAACGCAGAAATTCAGGATTTGCTCCCCAGTGTGAGTTGGTAAGTTTGCGGATTATACCGTTCCGTGTGAGCTACTGAGTTGGGCCTGACGGGGTTGTGTTAACAGCGGCAGCCGACGTCGCATAGAAGGCACAACCTTCGAAGTGCCAGTTGGAGTCGATTCCATCACGCCCTGCGTTCAACTGAGCACTGATTTGTTCACTATTGCTCGTATGCCACTGTTGACGATCCGCCTCAAGTGCCACCAGGCAGTCATTCAAACAGAGCTTAATTTCTAAAATTCTAGCTGTCCGAGTGCGTCCACACAACCATTTCTCTTCCTCCTACCTGTGATGAAACGTACAATGAGAAATCATGTTTTAGAAAAAGCTGTTCTGAAATTAAGGTTTTTAAGCCATAATATCTTATAGTGAAAACTGTAAACCGCTAGCTTCGCTATAAACAACAGCTGCTAGCGCCTGCCGCCGTACCAGTGTTACTTTGCTCCCTATATACTTCTGCTTCACACGTATTGGCACAAGTCGGTCCCTTGCTGATTGTGACATGTTTTCAACTGCTGCCAGCCGCGAAGTGCAAACATTTTCTCTGCAGCTGCTCTGCGATAATTAACAAGGCATTTACCGGTTAAGATATTTCTGCTCCATCTGGATCTCGTACAACTCCAACTTCCCAAGTCATAACGGAACGTTAACTCCATGTGCCTTTTGTGGCATAGTAGGTGATCGCTTCGTCCCGCCTGAGTTGATGACAATGCAAGATAAACAGAAGACACCCTCCTGCTCGCCATCCCCTCCTCACTCCGAGGCTGCCACGATCTTCCTTGTCTCATCTCTTATGCACATTTTGTGACACTCCCGTGGGAAAACACTGTTCTTCACACAGATTTTGTCACTTGAAACATTGTCGATAGTGAGTGAAAAAAATCACACGTTTTATTTATACAGATAACAAATTCACTCTATATGCAAAATGTAACTTACCATGATAGTTCTGTTCTGAAGTAACAGGTATTGCTGATGGTCCACAGCTATAAATGTTAAATATGCAGATATTGAAAGTAGCCTGTTATTAAAATAAGCAAGATCTCAGGTAGTTGAGATCTGCAAATATAACTTAAAATGCCCACTGCTGCTCTAAATTACTTTATGAGTGGCCACAGTACATACAAAATGGAAATTTATCTAACTGCTCACTCCTTAATGGAGCAGCCAACGTTCTAACAAACACAAAATCAGTGTTAAAAATAAATGAACAGATGATTAAACATGGGATGGGAAGCATGAAATCATAAAGCAGAGGTTTCATACTTTAAAATGAAAATCTATTCAGAAAAATGAATAAGCAACTAAATGTGGGGAGACCAAATTAAGCACACACCTTGTAGAAAAGTGAATTAAATGATATAATTACTGCCCGTAGTAAAATTGTTTCTGCCCTTTATGAATATGGAGGTAACGTGGGAGGAAACATGCAAACACACAATGGGTAGCTGAAAGCACATTCACTTATTCACAGACACACGCATAATACTTGGAGGTACATTACTCTGCAGGAACACTCGATAACAGTGGCAAAACAAAGCGTCTGTGGTGTCTTGACGAGATGGCAGGTGTCTTGATCACAAATTTTAAGTATACTGTGCGCTAAACGAACTCTTGTGGGGAGGCAGCGGTTCACTATTCTGAAGTACCATGTGGTGTGCGACCACACTGAATCTCATAGCATTTAAAAACAGAAATTAATTTAGAATAAGCAAGTAAATCACATGCGAGAATTCTTATAGAAGAAAGCTAATATTAACAAAAGCATGGCTGAAGGCCGAAGTAACGACCGTTACGAAAGCATGTAGTGCAATTGGTCATACAAGACAGGAAGGACGGAATCATATCAGAAAATCTGAGAAATATTTAGCATACTCGTGGATACAAAAACAATGCAAAAACATTAGTTAAAAACACAAAGCAAATTCAAACATACTAGATTTACACAAAGGCTGAAGGCCCTACACATGTACTCTAACTTGTGCAAAACCGGACACACAATTATCACTGGAATGAAAATGCAAATAATAAATTTACATTGAATTTATTCGAGTTCTGTAAATTCAGAAATACTTCGCCTCGCATAGCGAAAGTATTACTCAAGAAAACCATCACAGAAAACCAAGACTGCCTGATCACAAAGAAAGCAAGGTCCTAACAGCATGCCTTCCTCTCAGCATGTTTCGACGCACTACTTACATCCACATTCGTCGGAGCCAGAATGAAGGGTGAAGCTCTAAGACCACGGAAAAACCTCCCCTGCCATCCGCCGGATATAGAGCGCGCTGAAAGCCGTGCAGAGTGCCTTCAGAGCCTCCTGTCTACCAACCCTTACTACCTGGCGAAGACAATTCCCTCTATATCTGCTCCCAGAGAGGTCTCCTGTCATCTCTTTTGTCCATGATTAGGTTTGTACGACACTAAGAACACGGCCAACTCGCCATCTTGCCAAGTAAGCTTGTCTCTGGCCACCCAGCAGACGTTAGCGCAGATGACAAACGAAGCCATGCATTCTTAACTACAGCAAAACGAGGCCTTAAAACAGGCGGTGACTGTAAGCCATTGCGCGGCAGTCTTTAAAAGCAACCGTCCACATTCACATGAACATAAAAGTTCAATCACACTGGAGGAACCGTATATATATATATATATATATATATATATATATATATATATATATATATATATATATATATATGGGGCAAACCTATATAAATATGGGGCATTGATCATTGAATAGAATAATAAAATAATTAACACACAGATAGATAATATTAATGGTGCAGAAACACTTTAGGTTAAAGAATAAATTAAAATGTAATACAACCACAGAATCTGTGTACGTCTTTTAATATTAATTCACAATTTGCGAGAATTACCGACTGTAGCTGGTCTTGTTCAGTTGGTTTATCATTTTCTAACATATGATAGACCAATTAAAGAAGTGCAGCTAAAGCCGGTAATTCTCGCAAATTCTGAATTAATATCTGCATATTTAACATTTATAGCTGCGGACCATCAGCAATGTCAGTTCCTTTAGAAGAGAACTAACATGGTAAATATGACAGCCAAAACAAGCAAAAGATGGTGTATGTACGAGCGGCGTTTAAAAGTCCGTGCAGTGTCAGAGAGATGGCACCACCGACGCGTATCGAGGTCATGTTTAGTTAGTATCATCTTTGGAAAGAACGCACACCAACTTTCAGCCATATTGGTCTATTTCTTTATGTTTAGCAGTCGTGTGAATCAAGGAAGTTGAGTGATTTTCAAAGATTGGACGAAAAAGAATTTCGTGTGGTGCTTAAACATTACTTTGTGAAAGGCAAAACGCCTCAGACGACAAAAGAGAAGTTTGATAAACATTATGGTGATTCTGCACCTTCGATTAGAACAGTTTATAAGTGGTTTCAAAATTTTTGTAGTGGCCGTATGGGCACAAATGACGCTGAACGTTCTGGACGCTCTGCAAGAAAAACGCCGGCGATTGGCCCACAAAAAAGGCCTTTTTATTCACGAATATGCACCAGTACACACCTCAGCAGTTGTGGTCGCAAAATTATATTATTGGGAATAGGATTCCTTTCACCCCCCCCCCCAATCCCTGTTGTCCAGGGTTGGCTCCCTCGGACTATTTGTTCCCCCATTTCAAGAAATGGATGGCACGACGAAGATTTCATTCAAACGAGAAGGTAATTGTAAAAACTAATAGCTATTTTGCAAGCTTGGACAATTCCTATTATTCGGAAGGGGTCAACAAATTTGAACAGCGTTGGACAAAGTGTATTAATCTAAAAGGAGACTAAGTCGAAAAATGAAAATGGTTTTCCCCAAACCCGCAGTAGTTTTTATTTTTGAACGGACTTTTCAAACGCCCAAGCTGAGCCAACAACAATCAAACAACAACGAACAAACAGTATCAGCGACCGCAAAGGACAGAACTACCAAAAAATAAAATGTTCAAATGTTTGTAGAGCTTATGGGACTTAACTAGGGGGTCATCAGTCCCTGAACTTACAAACGACTTATGAACTACCTTATACTAAGGACGGCACAAATATCCATGCCCGAGAAGAGATTCGAACCCCCGACCGTAGTGGCCGTGCAGACTGTGACTGGCTCTCCGCAGAGCGCACGGCCACCGCGGCCGGCACAAAACTACCCATAGGGAAAAAAATTTTCATAAGTTACAAAAGGACAGACCAATTAAAGTAGAGCAGCTAAAGTCGGAAATTATCCACAATTGCGAATTAATATCTCTATATTCAAAATGTAACTAATACAATAAAAATACCTATGACTTATTTTGTACACTTTTTATAATCTAACCACTTATAATACGAAAACAATTGGACAATAAATAACATTAATTTGAAAGTGGAAGAAGAGGTGACGTGGTTGATATGGTGCGTAAATAATCAACTTATAAACTTATTAGGATGTTTCTATGTTACTAGCCGTACAGTAACGTGCTTGCCATGTGATTAGCATGAGATTCTACGTGTATTAACCGAACTGAAATAATGCTATTGCTGTGTTCGTAATTCTTGTTGGCAGATAAAGTAGTATGTTCATGACGCACTAGCAGCTTTGGTTCACGTAAAATTTTGGTTCCTTCCCAGTAATTGACTTTCCGTTCTTTCGCGAAGCACAAATGGAATATTAATATATATTCAGAGTTCAGAGAACTTGCGAGAAGTCAAGAAATTGGAAACTTAGTTTATTAACTGGAAGCAACGAGAAGAGTTGATAATACTGCCCTTTGAGAGCACAGAACGGTTCTTTCTCCATCGTAGAGTTCGTAAATTTCGCTTTCCTAGTTAACCGTGAACGAATTAAAAAAAAGTAAGCTGTCTGTCAAGTGAGTCAGGAGTTCTGTTGCCATATTCCTCAAAACAGAAATAAGCTGCCAAAAGTGAAAGGTAGGAGCTTACTCTCAGCAAAAGTTTTTACTATGTTCTGTTTCAACGACTTTTCTCTCTCTCTCTCTCTCTCTCTCTCTCTCTCTCTCTCTCTCTCTCTCTCTCTCTCTCTCTCTCTAAGATACGGGGAGAGGGGGGCTTTTGCTTAGTTTTATTGCAAGAGAATGCCTCGTACATCAGTATATCTACCTATCTTTTGTAGGAATCAAAAATGAAACGATCGACTGGCTTTTCGTTGCCGGGATATACCCACAGGGGTTTTGCTGCTCTACTGCAAGTCTTCCTATTAACGCCGCATCGGCGACTTGCTGTCGATGATGATGAAAGTGATGATGATGAAAGTGATGATTAGGACACACACACACACACACACACACACACACACACACACACACACAAAACATCCAATCCTTTGCCGGGAATCGAACCCAGGCCCCTTGCATCGGCGGTCAGCGATACTGCCACTTAACTGCGGGGGCCAACCTCTGTGGGGATGAAAGAAGCATACAACATTTCCCTGTAAAATTTATTATATGAAGACTATTGTAGATCAGCAGAGTGAGAAGTAGATCTCCAGTCTTTTAGAATGTATAATTAATTACCGATTAAGTGGTTATATGAGCTATATGTTTGCGTAAGAGAAAATTAGGAAGTCGCCTTGGAAGTCCCACCTACAAAATAAGATCCTCAAATAACGAACATCACCTCTGACAATCCGATAGTGACTAATTATATCCATCAGGTGTGTTTGAGTCTCGCTGATGTCTTGCAGTAATGTAACGAAGCAGCGATTGAACGTCAGTGTAAGACATACAGGGTGTGGAGAACGGTATGGATGCGCTAAAACGCAACAGACAAATATTAGCAACTAGGTGCGCAAGAAAAGTACTGATTTCTGGTCAGTTTCGGGCACCAAGCACCTCCTTCAATTCACTGTACAGAAAAACAACTAATTAGAACAAGAAAAGTAAAATATTGAAACACCTTCAGGCAGAAAATCTAACAACTAGACGGGTTCCGCATAAAGCCGGTACGCCTCTCGCCGCCTATTTGAGTACTAAATATTTCGGCAGATAACACGACCTTTAGATTAGACAAGGTATAAATTTTCGTCATATATATACAGGGCCAGGCGATTAAAACCGTTTTTATTTATTTATTTATTTTCTAAATGTTTGGAAAAGTAAACTGGGGTTAAAAGAAGTATTTAGAGTTGTTCACCTGGAGTAGGGCCAACCCTTAACGTAAAACCCGACCACCCTGCACAACCCTCGAGTGCGGAAGCGTGGTGACTCTGAATCCTTAAATATTGGAGATTTGGATTCTCCATGAGAAAAATACACTCCTGTCCATTAAACCTGCTACAACACGAGGATGACGCGCTACAGACGCGAAATTTAACCGGCAGGAAGAAGATGCTGTGATATGCAAATGATTAGCTTTTCAGAGCATTCACATAAGGTTGGCGCCGGTGGCGGCACCTACAACGTGCTGACATAAGGAAAGTTTCCAACCCTTTTCTCATACACAAGCAGAAATTGACCGGCGTTGCCTGGTGAAACGTTGTTATTATGCCTCGTGTAAGGAGGAGAAATGCGTACCATCACGTTTCCTACTTTGATAAAGGTCGGATTGTAGCCTATCGCGATTGCGGTTTATCGTAGCGCGACATTGTAGCTCGCGATGGTCGTGATCCAATGACTGGAACACAATATGGAATCGGTGGGTTCAGGAGGGCAATATGGAACGCCGTGCTGGATCCCAACGGCCTCGTATCACTAGCAGTCGAGATGACAGGTATCTTATCCGCATGGCTGTAACGGATCGTGCAGCCACGTCTCGATCACTGAGTCAACAGATACGGACGTTTGCAAGACAACAATCATCTCCACGAACAGTTTGACGACGTTTGCAGCAGCATGGACTATCAGCTCGGAGACCATGGCTGCGGTTACCCTTGGCGCTGCATTACAGATAGGAGCGCCTGCGATGGTGTACGCAACGACGAACCTGGGTGCAAGAATGGTAAAATGTCTTGTTTTCGGATGAATCCAGGTGCTGTTTACACCATCATGATGGTCGCATCCGTTTTTGGCGACATCGCGGTGAACGCACATTTTAAGCGTGTATTCGTGATCGCCATACTGGCGTATCACCCAGCGTGGTGTTATGTGGTGCCATTGGTTACACGTCTCGGTCACCTCTTGTTCGCAACAACGGCACTTTGAACAGTGGCCGTTACATTTCAGATGTGTTACGACCCATGGCTCTACCCTTCATTCGATCCCTGCGAATCCCTACATTTCAGCAGGATAATGCACGACCGCATGTTACAGGTCCTGTACGGGTCTTTCTGGATGCGGAAAATGTTTGACTGCTGCCCTGTACAGCATATTCTCCAGATCTCTCACTAAATGAAAACGTCTGTTCAATGGTGGCCGAGCAAATGGCTCGTCACAATACGCCAGTGACTACTCTTGATGAATTGTGGTGTCGTGTTGAAGGTGCATGGGCATCAGTACCTGTACACGCCAATCAAGCTGTGTTTGACCCACTGCCCAGGCGTATCAAGGCCGTTATTACGGCCACAGGCGGTATTTTGGGTAGTGATTTCTCAGGATCTATGCTCCCAAATTGCGTGAAAATTAATCAACTCAAATGAAAAGTTTGCATGGCTTATGGAACTTAACTACGGGGTCATCAGTCCCTAAACTTACAAACTACTTATGAACTAGCTATTACTAAGGACGGCACAAATATCCATGCCCGAGGGGGGATTCGAATCCCCGACCGTAGTGGCCGTGCAGACCGCGACTGACCCGCCGCAGTCCCCTCGGCCGGCAACACACTTCTCTCCAATCATAAATAGACGACTCCTTGACATCTGTCCATATCAGCACATGCCCCGCCAACTCCCGGCTTCCTGCCCCATCACCGTACCTCCTCCAAAGTCCACTCTCATCCAACACTCTTGCAAAGAACCTCCATCCCCAAGATAGAAGCCAGCGATTTAGTGAAACACCCATCGACGCTTGCTGACTTCGATGCGGATACATCAATTTTCTGTTTCACTCCCAGACAAGACGAGGAAAAAACGAATGCCCGTATGCATCTGAATGAACCCTCAGCAGAATCGTTGAGTTGTCAGCTTCAACCCCCCTAAATTTCCTCGACTGTGTTTCTCCAAAATAAAGTCTCCTCCCCTCCATGCGTTCCCGTAGCATCTCTTTAAGAGTCGCACTTTGATTGAACCTACCGGTGACAAACCTAGCAGATTTCTCTGGACTGTTTCTATGTATACCTTTAAAAATATCTAGAACCAAATGTTCCAATCCTATCCGCATTCCCCACGTTGCCTTAGATGCTTGTTTCAATTGATATCGCTCTGCAATGTTACGAATAGATATTTACTCACTTTTAATGCTGTATTCTAGCATGATGGAATTGATTTTCATACTCATCTGAATCATGTTAGTTTTTTCGATATTTAGTGGTAGGTACCATTCCTCATACTAATTACAAATTTTGTCTACGTTTACCTTTAACTTACTACAGTCATTCCATGACACCTTCCACTTCACCACATCAGCAGCAGCAGCAGCAGCAGCAGGAGATAGCCACAGATTGCTATTCACTTGTCGATTAGCTTATTTGTGTACACAGAAAACAATGATGGACCTATGACACATCCCTGAGGCACTCCTGACAATATTCTTGTATTTGATCAATTCTCGATACCGAAAAGAAGGTACTGTTCTATTACGTACGAGGTCTTAAAGCCACTCTCATATCTGGCAACCTGATGCATTCGCTCGGACCTTCGCTAGCAGTCTTGAGTGCGGCATCGTGTCGAAAGTCTTTCGAAAATTAGGGGTCTGCTGTCTGCTTTTTGCCTCTTCATCCATGGCTCGCAAGATACTATGTGGGAAGTAAAAGCAGTTTGCATTTCATGCGAGTGGCGCATTCCTAAGCTGTGCTTATGCGTACACAAGACCTTTTCCAAATGGTCAAATGTTTGTTAAGCTTATGGGACTTAACTACGCAGTCACCAGTCCCTAAACTTACAAACTACTTATAAACCAACTTATACAAAAGACAACACAAACATCCATGTCCGAGGCAGATCTCGAACCTCCGACGGGGTTCGACCTAAGGCATCGGAGCATAGCGCCTCAGTGCGCTCGGCGACTCCTCCGCGGCAGAGCTTTTCCGTCTCCAAGAATGTTCTGTATTCGAACTGAGAATATGTTCGCAGTTCAACACTTCCACAGCAATCTGATGTTAATGAAATCGGTCTGTAATTATACGGATGCTTGCTTCGACCTTTTTTAATAAAAGATAGTCGCCTACGATATTTTTCAGTCGTTTGGTAGCTCCAGTTCACAAGAGATTGGCGATAAATGGAAAATGTGTAAGAGGCCAGTTCCACAGGGTGCTGTATGTCAAATCGAACTGGGGTTCCTTCAGGATACTACTACTGCAGATGAAGCATGTTTGGTAGCCAGTATAGACAAAGAAATGTTCAAAAGTTTGTGAATCTGTGGGATTTCACTACTATGGTTATCAGCTCCTAGGCTTACATAATACTTATACTAACTTAAACTAACCGAAGGACAAACACACACGCGCGCGCACGCGCCCTACAGGCAAGACCCTGCCCTCCGCAGTGATGCGCCTTAGACCGCTCGGCCACTGGACCGCGGCTCGTTGTGGCCACTTAGGTTGCTCTTGTCAGATGGAATCGTGGGTAATACTCGCTATGACTGAGTCATGCTTCATCGTAATTAATATTATAAATGAGATTCCCAATTAAATTTGTTTTGTTATCCAGCCACATTTGTCGTAAAATTTCGTACACACCTTGTGAAGGGTACTGAAAAGGACACGCGGTACCCGATGGACAGGAAAATACCGTCTAGACTGTCTTACTGCGTGGGCGTACTAACGCGAATAAATTGCAACATGATGGCTCGACTACAGAAAAAGGGGCCTATGGTATCCCAGATCAAAATGTCCTTACGAGTTACCTTAGAGGCACATTAAAATGGTGCATGGCAGATGGTACATTAAAATGGGTTTGTACATCGTTTTATCGATCAAATGGGTGGAACGTGTACGTATGTTTTCATGGAGAAGTTTCTTATGCTTGGAAAGTCGATGTATAGTCCATGGTGGTATCGTTTCCTCAATAACCATTAGTGTTTTTTAATGTACAGGCGAAAGAGGGCATGAACTGTGAGAAGGCGGGAGGAAGAGATGGAGAGAGCTTGGTGAGAGGATATGGATCGAGAGTAGGGGAGGAGGATATGGAGAGAAGGGGGGTCAAGTATAGACAAAATTTACTAAACTGACACGTTCCACATCATTACGAAATGTCGTATACATGATCTAAGGAACAAGTATTAATCTAATCTAATCTAATCTAATCTAGCAGGGGAGGAACAGAGAGGGGTGAGGAGTAGACGCACAATATTGGGATGAAGAAATGGATAGGAGGGAAGAGGAGGAGCAGATTGACTTGGAGGTATGTAAGAGGGGGATGAGGAGATGGGCAGAAACAGAGGGGGAAGGAGAAGATGGACAGAGAGAGGAGAAAGGAAGAGATTGGTACAGATGGGAGGGAAGAGGAGATGGCTAAAGATGGAAGGGAAGTGGAGATTGGGTAAAGAAAAGGATGGAGGAGGAGATTGATAAAGATGGAGGAAAGGAGGTTGATAAAAACTGCATAAGGCAGTAGGGAAGAGGAGATTTAAAAAGACGGAAGTGGAGAGAGGTAAAGTCAGGTGGGAAAAGGAAATGGATGAAGATGGAAATGAATAGGACGTCGATAAAGTCAGAAGGCAAGAGGAGACGGATAAACGCGGGAGAGAGGAGGAGATTGATAAAGATGAGGGATAAGAAGATCGATAAAAACGGTAAGAGAGACAGATGAGACGGGAGGGAAGAGGAGATTTATAAAGACGGACGTGAAGGGGAGGGAGGTAAAGACTGGATGGGACGGTGGATAAAGATTGGAAGGAAGAGTAGACGAATAAAGACAGGAGGTAAGAGAACACTGATAAGGATGGGAGGAAAGTGCAGATGGATAAGACAGGAGGGAGTAAGAGGTGGGATAACAGAAGACTGGAGAAACTGAATACCCTGGGATCAGCGTGTGATGCGGCTGGTAAATCTGCAAGTGAATGTTGTCAGAAACGAGCAGCATCAGTTGTTCTCTCTACTGATTCGTGCGTCGTTCAATAAAGCATCTCCAAACCTAAACATCATTTATCTTTCGCCATTTAAAAAATTAGAGTTCAAACGAAATTATTTTTGTTGTTTAAAAATTGGGAGGAGGAGGAGAATTGTGCTAGCTACGTGGTTGCAGTTAGAAATAATGGACGCAATTACAGGGTAAAGGATGGAGTCCATTTAGCTTAGAGATGGGGTTTCCAAATCTTTTTGTCTCGTGGACCCCTTGCCAACTTTTACTGTCCTGTGTAGACCCCCTGCGTTTTATGTACTTAATTATTTACGAATTCCTAACTTCAGATGTATTTTCGCGCCTGGTATGGTGCTAATATCTATGATAACTAAACTGTAAAACGGTGGAGTGAAAAACTAGAAAAAAGGAAAAGAAAGATGTTATCATACATTTATTTATTTAAATAATACAAATGTATATCTAACAAAACTGATACATACAGACTTTTACTGGGAGGAGTGAGCCTGATGTTATTTTAGTAAATTATCAATATTTGGTTTCAGTTTTGTTAGGTTTAACCTTAAATCTCGTCTTTCAATAATTTCCAGCCTATTTCTTCTATCTGTAAGAAGATTGGCAACTGTTTCTCGGTTAAAACGCAGAGTGATCTGAATGGTTTTCAAACCCGCGACCATTCGGTTTCCAGTCGAGTGCTCTACCCCGAAACCGCCAGGTCATCCGCCTATGTTTCTTTGATCGCTCTTTCAAATGTAATAAACGACTTAAGTTCCTTGCAGTAGGAACTGCTACACGCAATGCAGAAAGACTGAAGCAGCCCACATTCGCACTGTCCACAATATCTTAATATATCCCTTGATTAGTGACGAAACATTTGCTGGTCGTTTATGTGCAGCGTCCGATACTCGTCCCAGTCCTCGGAGAAGGGCAAGGGGTAGTAGTTTATGTAGTGAAGCTATGAAAATAATAAAGTAGCCGATTGTATCGTATAATTCAAAAGTATGCTCAAGTTCCTCTTTGGAGATTTGCATTTAATAGAATTTAATATTATCTCTATTGAAATACATGTGCTCGTTTAGATTTACTTATGTTGTAATGCAGAATGAAACTTTCACTCTGCAGCGGAGTGTGCGCTGATATCAAACTTCCTGGCAGATTAAAGTTGTGTGCCGGAACCGCCACTCGAATCTGGGACCTTTGCCTTTCGCGGGCAAGCGAAATATTGGAGATTTCGATTCTCCATGAGAAAAATACACTCCTGTCCAGACTGAGCTATCCCGACACGACTCACGATGCCGCCTCACAACTTTACTTCCGCCAGTACCTCGCCTCCTACTTTCCAAACTTCACAGAAGCTCTCCTGCGAAACTTGCAAGATTAGCATTCCTGGAAGAAAGGATATCAGCGCACACTCCGCTGCAGAGTGAAAGTTTCATTCTGGAAACATCCCTTAGGCTGTGGCTAAGCCATGTCTGCACCATATCCTTTCTTCCAGGAGTGCTACTCTTGCAAGTTTCGCAGGAGAGCTTCTGTGATGTTTGTAAAGTAGGAAGAAAGGTACTGGCGGAAGTAAAGTTGTGAGGCGGCATCGTGAGTATTGTCGGGATAGCTCAGTCGGTAGAGCGCCTGCCCAAAAAAGGCAAAGGTCCCAGGTTCGAGTCCCCGTTGTGGCACACAATTTTAATCTGCCAGGAAGTTTCATATGTTGTAAGGCCTTACGAGTTAGAATATATACGTCATAATTGTCTAATCTCCCCCACCCCAAGGGAAAAAAACTGACTGCAGGCCTGCAGCAGGAGTCCGAAAATACAGAATTCCTCCACTCTCTCGCTTAGTCAATGACTCGAACCGTGACACACAAAGGATCAATCTTTGTGAGAATAATTCTGAATTTTTGTTACGAGCTTCCCAAATGTGAACCGTCAACCACTATTGTAGACCCCCATTTACAACAAATGGACCCCCACACTATTATTCCACTGACGTGGACCCCTTGCTGGTTGGAGTAAACCCCTGGGAGTCTATATGACCACTTTGGGAATCATCGGCTTGGAGGATCTCTTCATTGGCACTGATAGAAGCAGAGAAGTCAGGGTTCTGGGATACTTCATTTAAGCGAACAGGGGCGCCGACTCCGTGGGTGCTCAGCATCCACACAAAATAAGGGAGGAAAATAAAGTAGCACAAAAATGTTGGAAAAGTCATAGCAGTCACCTCTGCATTTTTGCCATGGCAGTGTAGCAATCACGACCTAGCCGCTAAGCTGTTCCAACAGTGCGCCAAGGAGCACTCACTGCAGAAGCTTGCAGCCCGTTCGGTGGGCGGAGAAGTGGGAGGGGCGAGACCACTGACCCCTGGCCGCATGACGTCGTAACCGAACCGATGCAACAGTCAGAATTCAGTGACAGCCATAGTTTGCTGTGGTAGCTCCATTAATTCAGTTCATGAAGATAGATTGACAAACGCACTGTCTTTTACGTCAAAGTATTTAATTATACTAACAAGTACAGCATACTAGTGCAGTGGCGTTACACACGACTTCACGTAAACCATTGCGGGCAGGTAGAGGGCGAAGCACCTGCAGGGCTAGTAGCCGAGCTTAATAATGACACATATGCAGAAATTAACTGAAACGTGAACCCAGGAAAGAGGTTTTGACCATCCATTGCTCCATTCACAAAGCGCCATTGTCTCCTGAAGGAGTGCAATCAGGCGCCGTAATAAAAGACGTCACGTGTGTGGGATCTGTGCTTTGTCGCCATATAAATAACCGCCGTTTCAAAGGTTTCCTGAAAGTTATACAAGCGGAGCATGGGTATATATCTTGGCACAATACAATTCGTTGGCTTAGTTGCTTTACTTTGTTTGTCAGTCATGAGGAAATGTCTGTCTAAATGAAAGAGGCAAAGTTCATTGTCGAATAGATTAAAACTGGATATTAATTTTAGCGTTCCATACTCACATAACTATGCACATTAAGAAATTAGTCATTGCAGGGCTAAGAGCATCTAATAATAGAGATGCAGGACCAAATCAAAGTGTTTATGAAAGAGTTTCGTCTATCTGAGAGGCAAATATGTAACTAAATTGTAACATACTTCAATCGTCTGATTCGTTTTAAACTTCTTAAAATTTCCTGGACATAGCAGTGGTGCTAATTTTGAAATTAATGATTTTTTTCTTCTTATTTTGTTTTCTCATAATGTTCAAATGTTTGTAAATCTATCGGACCAAAATACGTGGTCATCAGTCCGTAGCTTACAAACTACTTACGTCTAGGTAAACTAACTTAAGGACAAACACACACACCCATGCCCCAGCGAGGACTCGAACCTCCACGGCGAGCAACCGCGCGCTCCGCAGCGAGACGCTTTAGACCGCTCGGCTACTCCACCGCGGCTTTTGTTTTCTATAATATTCAATCTACCACAGTTGAAGTACTGTTAATAATATCAGTGAATGATCCCTCTTGTTTTTCTCCAGGTCTCAAATCATGCAATGTTATTACTACTGACAGAGGAACAAATATGACTGGTAACCGCGGTGGAGTAGCCGAGCGGTCTAAAGCGTCTCGCTGCGGAGCGCGCGGTTGCTCGCCGTGGAGGTTCGAGTCCTCCCTGGGGCATGGGTGTGTGTGTTTGTCCTTAGGTTAGTTTGCCTAGGTTTAAGTAGTTTGTAAGCTACGGACTGATGACCACACAGTTTGGTCCGATATATTTACAGACATTTGAACATTTTATGACGGGTACGTTTTCTAGGTTGCAAGCAAAAATCAGCGAAATTGAGCACTGCTTGGCCCATTCATTGAACTTTGTGGCCGAAAAGGTAATTAAAAATGAAACCACTAGCACCCACACTGATTTTCAAAAATCGGCGCCCCTGGCTTGTTGCATACATACTGTTGCACAGCTGCCGGTGTCCCGAAGAAAACGATCTGAATTTGTCAAAAGAAGGGGGTGAGAAGCTGCCTCGCATTACGCAATAAAGCCACGTAACAAGTGGCTTCTCTGAAGTGGCGCTGGTGTGAACAGCAGAGTGGCAAACGCGTCACACAGACTGAGCGCCGGCAAGTGGATGCGGACGAGAGGGGTGGCTGGGGTTGTCGGCGTTACGCAAAGCCAGCGGCCGGCCGGCTGGGGTTGTAATTAGCGGCGCCCGCGACCCACGGTTAAGGCGGGCGGGCGAGCTGAGGAACCAGGCGTGTGCCTCGCTAACGGCGTCTGCTCGACCGCCAAAGCTCTGACAGGCTGCTATCACAGGGACGAAGGCTACGCAACAAGCATGTTCCTACAGGAAACACCAAAGTAACATCAAATTCTGCCTACTCGTGCAAATTTCTCTGTTCACGTGTGTATCAAATTCACGTAAATGTCATATTACTCTTCCTATTGCACGCGTCTTTGTCAACGTACATCCGGCCGTGGTGGCCGAGGGGACTGAGGCGCTCCAGTCACGGTCTGCACGGCCACTACGGTCGGGGGTTCGAATCCCCCTCGGGCATGGATATTTGTGCCGTCCTTAGTTGTAGGTAGTTCATAAGTAGTTTGTAAGTTTAGGGACTGATGACCCCGTAGTTAAGTCCCTTAAGCTTAACAAACATTTGAACATTTTCGGGAGCGCTCACTTTAGTTCGCGGCAGAGCCACGAACTAGTTCGTTCTTTTAGTTCGTCCGCTTCCAGTGACGGCTCAGCGCTGTGGTCGGCGCATGCAGGTGAAGGGAGAAGTTCCCCCGCCTAGCTGCTTCATGTGCTTGCTGCTTGAGCCGCTAACGATATCACGCAAACCAAAAGAAACAGTCTGTGGATAATTTCTCGCGTTTAAGTTTAGAGTTATCTCTATATCTTGGCATTGTGGAATTTATTAGTCAGATATTGCAGAGTGCAGAACACATCAAAATAGAATTTTTTTAGCACTGAACTCTAATCTAGCAGGCAGACGTGCACCTCGAAATGGAACTCATCAGGAGAAGGCAAACACGTGATTTTTAATTTTGCTGCGCGCCCTCTCGCTGTTGCTCGTCGGTCTTCGGAAAAGAAACCAACGAACTAAGAAGCGAGATACATTTGGAATAGTAGTTCGCGACCGGTAACGTATGTTTTAGTTCGCGACCGATTGGACATATTTTAGTTCGCGACCGATCGCGCTTTTAGTTCGCGACAGATCGCGCAAATTTTAGTTCCAGACCGGTAGCTCTCCTTTTAGTTCGCAGCTCGGCCGCGAGGTAGGTCGCTCTTTTTAGTTCGTCCGCTCTTTTTGGCTTTTGCTACCACTACTAAAATAACTCTTTCTTTTGTTATGACAGCTTTTTATATAATGATCAGTGTTGCCCAAGCGTGTACTATAACCCGTATTTTTGGGCATTTAGACATCAAATACTTAAGCAAATAAACCAGTTATTTACACGAATGGGTGATACAGTGCTATTCAACGATTTCGCATACCTAGTACTCGAAGAGTATTTTATTTTTAAATTGGATTTATTTATTTATTTAGTAGGTCATCGAAGGAACATTACCTACAAAATATGCAAAATGCGTCTATTTTTGTGAATAAAATGCACTTTTATAAATGACTTTTTAATTTTTATAAAGTTTTGGAAGTGATCAACATGAAATATTAGACACTGCTGAATATCTTAGAAAAGAAAATTTGTGGCACTGAAATATGAAACTACAGCTAAGCTGCATCTCAGATCGAAATGACGGTAACTGGCAAAAGGAAATACGCGATTCTGCGCGCTCTCGCGTCCTCTCGCTGTTCCCTGTGAGTCTTCGTGAGCGTTCTTCCGAACTAGTTCGTTCGCGAACTACATAAGACTACAAACAACTTTGTGGTGCGTGGCGAAGTGCACCTCGTACCACCGCTGTCATTTCGTTTCCTGTTGTAAATGGTGAAGTTTTTCTAAACAAGATTAAGTAAGAAGGGTTGCTGCCTATTGCCTTTCCTCTCAGACAGGAAGTGATCTGCTGTCCTTGGACCGTAAAGGCGTCGAACTGTGTTTTGTCGCCTTATTGAAGGTTCTTTAATTGAAGCCGCGGCGGAGCGGCCGAGCGCATTGAGGCGCTATGCTACGATGCGCGAGGCCGTTCCCCGTCGTGGGTTCGAATCCCCCCTCGGGCATGTATGTTTGTGCCGTCCTTAGTATAAGCTAGTTCATAAGTAGTTTGTAGGTTTAGGGAATGATGACTCCGTAGATAAATCTACATTTGAACATTTTGAACATTACTTGAAAAGAGGACAGTAGGAAAGTTACAGAAGAAATAGGTAGCAGTGTGGTGTAATCTGTATTCGTCATATGACGAATTTGAGGTATCCCTATTGCATGTTTAATATTATTTCAGAAATAAGACTACTTTGCTACGAAACCACTTTGCTGTAGGACAGGAATTACTAACAAAGAAAAGAAATAATCACATTTTATACAGATACAATTGCTGTCCCTAGAGAGAGCGGAGAGTGGTTGAAACAGAGAGAATGTTGCTAGCCATGAAAGTCGTAATACTGTAACCGGAGAAGGGGCCAAACGGTCAAGCTTACCTCACTGTAAACCGAATGGTAAGTGTACCAGATGCTTCCACTCGCCCATCATTGTAACAGACACGGACAGTACTCAAAGTCACACTTTACTAGTACGGCGGTAACTTTCGCCCTAGATTGTCCGCGAGGTGGATACCTTGAAGCTCTGCAACCGAATGGCGGTGTGTGGCTGTTCGCCGGGCACGGCACCGCAATGTGCTTCCGCTGTTCTAAAGTAGTCCCTGTAGCCAACCTTACAGGTAGGGGAGAGGAACCGTTGGGGAAGCTTAGCCCTTGCGGGCGGCTCTGTGTCTCGGACACTCAGACTGGGACACCTGTTTGGAACGCGGGACAAAGCTGGTATGCCTCCGCCACGGCGTCGCTTCCGCTTGCTTTTAAATTTAACGGCCACAGGCAATTCTCCATTTTGAACAATTTTTACATTAACCAAACGGGTAATGTAGAAATTACTCTGTCCCTTCCATTCGATTGCCCTCTAAGTAAGCAATCATTCTGTAATGCTCCTTGGTTGGTGAAAATTAATAAAACGTCCTAAATTAATTGATTTAATTTTGCTAATTTTTAATTAAGGATCCGTCCGGTTTGTCATTGGTATCCAGGAGTTCGTAATTTTACTGGAAACTAGAATCTGTAGTCGGAATAACATATTTAATTTTATTTTGGCAGAGCCGTTGAGGCTACGTTCTTCCGGCGCATTATTCTGTTAGCGATTCATCAAAGAATTTTAGGCTAATTGCTCTGTTTTCCGTACTTGATACTGTAATGGCCAGTAATCTAAGTACTAGGCGTGTTTTTTTAAATAAGTTCCGAGTTCCGTTTTGTTGTAGATAGTAGTAGTTCGCTCGCATACCGCAACGAGCGCGTGCGTCGTGTACCGCCTTGCCTGTGGAACAACTGTGCTGAGTGTCTGCTCTGTAGCTAATCTGCACGGTGCTGTGCTTTCAAAATGTTTCAGACAATCAACTCGCCCCCTTCGTGTGTGGTTCGCCCAGTGATACGGTTTTTTTCAGCAAGGAACCTGTCTGCTGCTGAAATTCATCGACAGATTTGCGAAGTGTGCGGTGATACTGTTATGAGTGAAAGCAAAGTGCCTAAGTGGGTCCGAGGACTCAAAGATGGCCGTAATCGGGACCGCTCGGGTCGCCCTTATTCGAATACAGACGATTTGGTGGCTTCAGTTGAAGCGAGGATTCGTGAGAACAGGCGTTCCACCTCCACCTCAAACAACACCTCAGTGGCAATTGTTACAATGATGACGACGACGTGAAAACGGCAGTGAACTCTTCGTTATCGGAGCAGGCGGTAAGATTTAATGAAGAGGGTATTTTAAAATTGTTTGAGGGGTATGATAAGTGTTTGAACAAACTTTGCAACTAGGTCAAAAAATAATGTATGTACTTTCTGAACAATAATTTACTTTTTTGAAATAACCTTTCGTTGTGTGCTTCTGTTGAAACGGAACGTACTTAAAAAACACGGCCTCTAGTTACTAGACGTGCTGAAATAACTGCAGCCGTGTGTCTTTCTGTTTTCAGGTGGGTACCCCAGCAGGGAAGACTAGCAAGTTCTGAGATACACAGACCACAGGGGCAGCAATGGGGCGTAAGTACAGCCTGCTACTACCGTTGGTTTGTAAGTCACACACACTTCGCTGTCATGGCAGTTTGAGTAGTCAGTTTTGATTTGTTTAGTACTCCGAGGGAAGATTAAAAGGTGTGTGTGTGTGTGTTTAATGTTGAACCTATCGTTTAATCAGACAACAAAAGTAGTTTATTTTAAAGTTACGCGTTCAAAACCTGATCTGGTATTTGTTGCAGTCCAAATAGGTGTCATATATTGATGTTTAACAGTCAAGATCACAAAGTCATCAGATAATGTTTAGTTAAATTTTGATGAATTTAACACAGTAATTTGGTTTAATTATGGTCCCGATGTATATACTGTTAAATACGAAACAGTGCATTAAACTGATAATGTGTGCAACGGATCTTTTAACAAAACAACTGTGACACGTAACCTGCATGAAATACACACTGACTATACTCAAAAAATTTGACTGCGAAAAAGATATTAAAAACACAAACCACTTTCTTAATGTTTGACTACGAGAATTTAATGCAGATCAATACCTGATTATCAAAATTCAGTATCATACTCAATTAACTGCATTGTTGCATAACAATCATTTACTACGGTACCAATAAAGAAAGAAATCTCTTCAACAAGATTACCAAAATCAATACTGCACTTTAAATCCACAAATAACTAATTATCAAGTAGATTAATTAGATTATCAAGTAGATTAATCTTCTAACTACGTAACTGAAACAGGAAAGAAAGGACAACTTTGTTACTTATTATTAATAAGCACCATTACATTACCTAAATGATACAACCTTTTCATAATTACATGAAATCCTATTACCTTAATTCCAGTAGTGGTGCAACGTTATTCACAATTATAAGAAATACAATATATTCCAAATACAATCAAATCAACTTGCTGGCACTGCAGCCTCTGCTCTACATCGGAGCCAGATACACAACACTGCTCTCTAAGCGAGCTGAACCACAAGTCCGACTCTCTGTTTCTCTGCACGATCTACAGTGCTATGCGATACATAATCTTTGCCAAAGATGAAAGTTGACAGATTTATTTACACATATCCATACATACAGTAGAAGCAATATTATTCATTTTCTTGCAAGCAAGTTACTCGACACAAAACAAGAGGCACAATATTAGACATTTTCTTACAAAGTCAACAATATATATTTTGTATGAACACGTTTCAAGATCAAGAAGTAAGTTGCACTTCCAAGTTATGGCCATTTATTAATCCATCCAGATATACGAAAGCTACAGGGCTGTGACAACATACAATTTAAGTTCTTTTTTCGCATAGTCTCCGAGAGACTGTAAAATTTTCTCGGAACGGTCGACCCGTTTTTTGCTTCCGGTTGCTTAGAAATCTCCTCCAGAGTTTTGTAACCCCACGTAGACAGGCGCTTTCAATTCCTCACCGTTTAGAAATCGTTGTCCACCGAGATCCGTTTTGAGCTTACCGAAAAAGATAGAAGTCGCATGGCGCTAAGACAGCACTGTACGTTGCTATGCCCTCCACTTGAATCGTTGCAGCAGTTCGCACGTTTGGCGGGACTTGTGAGGTGCGACTGTCATCTTTTCGGTAAACTCATGACGGATCTCGGTGGACAACGATTTCGAAACGATGAGGTGAAAGCGGCTGGAGTTACAAATCGCTTGTGGAGATGTCTATTGAAGCGGAATCGAAAAATTGGTTGACCGTTTCGAGAAATGTTTCCTAGGTGGAAATATCAACTTACATTGTATGTTGTGATAGCCGCTTTGCTTTTGAATAGGTGGTTTAATAAATGGCTATAGCGTGGAAGTGCAACTTGCTTTTTGATCCGCCCTCGTATTTCTGGACAACAGGTATCTCATGTGAGAATTACAAATAATACAGTACCTAAGGCCGACCACTGGAAAGAAAATTAAAAAAAAAAAAAACAAATCTTGGAAATACAGGTTCACCGAGAAAAATCAGCCAAATCAGTATGTCCCATACTTTGCGTTCATGTGACATGGGCGGTCACCATGCTTAGAATATAGGAAGATGTGAGGTACCGCTTGCTACTAGAAATATGAGATACGTAAATAAAAAGGATATGTAACATAGCAATGACAAGCAGGTTAATAAGAGAGAGAGAGAGAGAGAGAGAGGATTGTCAATGCTTGATGTTTTCAGCGGAGTTCTTTAGTAGCGACATTTAAGTGCCTGGCAGAGGGTTCATCGAACCACCGTTTTACTATTTATCTCCCATTCCATTCTCGAATAGCGCGTTCGAGTTTTGATTTCTCGTATTTTATTTTCATGATCATTTCTACCTATGTAAGTGGGAGGCAACAATATATTTTCTCATTCGGTGGAGAATGTTGGCGACTGGAGTTTCGCAAGTAGCCCACGCCGCAGCGACAAGCGCCGTCGTTGATTCCCATCCCAGATCCTGTATCATTTCCGTAACGCTGTCTCCCCTGTATCGTGACAGTACAACACGAGCTGCCCTTCGTTGGACACTTTCGATGTCCTCCGTCAAACCCACCTGATAAGGATATCGCACTGGGCAGCAATACTCTAAAAAAGAACGGACAAGCGTAGTGTATGCAGTTTCTTTCGTAGTTCTGTTGCATCTTTTAAGGTTTTTGCCAATAAAACGCAGTCTCTGGTCCGCTTTTCCCACGACACCCCATGCCTAATAAAGCACTGGGGTGTTCAAATCAATCTTCGGGTGGTTGACTGCCTTACCTTTTACCGTTTCTACATTAAGTGAAAATTATAATGCCAAGTTGGCAACACACTGTGATGTGTGCATTTTGCCAGGGTCCAATATAAGACAAGGAAACTAATTTACGGAAAGGAAAACTAGGAAAAAAAAACAACACCGTAACGCTTCGTTCTGTTCGTTTTCGTTCCCGATTTATATATAAAAATAGTCCAAAGTGCAATGAGTTTTATTTATATCAACTAGTTTCGGTCCTTTTTTGGACCATCAGCAGGATTGCAACTCCATTAATTTCGTGGAGCTGGGAAGGTGCTTGAGAGCCTGGAAGGCTGTACTGTTATCCCTAAAGTGGAAAAAACATGTTTAAAAAAAATTGTTCGTTCCTGATGACTAAACTATACTTATTTTGCCAGAGCCAATTCTAGCTACGAAGTAATAAAAAACATTCATGAAAGCAAGTGGTTGCAAATTTTCGCCAAAATAAATCGCCAGTTTTATACTGCAGTTGTATTTCGTGGGCCGCGGTTGAGTGACCTACCTCTCTAAGGCGCCTTGCTAGGGAGCGCGCGGTTGCTCGCCGTCGGAGGTTCGAGTCCTCCCTCGGGCATAGGTGTGTGTGTGTGTGTGTGTGTGTTTTGTCCTTATCATAAGTTAGTTAAAGTAGTTTGTAAGCCTAGGGATTGATAACCGCAACAGTTAAGTCCCTTAGATATACAAACGTTTGAACATTTTGTATTTCGTGATCAAAGATGGCTAAACTGATAATGATCATAACTTACTAAATGAAATAATGTACCTGAAGAGGCGAAGAAAAGAAAAAAAAATGGCAACCTGAGGTACAAACCTGCAGTGGTCATGGGTTATAAAGTATTTAAACTAACTTATTGTAAGAGTGTCACACGCACCGATGCCCGACGGAGGACCGAATCTCCGACGGGGAGCGGCTGCTGACTCCGCAGCAAGGTGTCTTAGAGCGCGCGGCGAGTCCCGCGCGGTGTACGCAATCCGTGTCACGGTGCCTTAGACCGCGCGGCCCCTCTGAACAGGCCATATTCGCAATTGCGAATGCATTTATTGTATGTTCATTACGTATAAAGAACTTGTCCTTTGCAGAAACACATTGCTGACATGATGTCAGTTTTCACCTATCTACCAACATTATTAATTTGAAATACTAACTTTTAAAATGTTAATGCACTTTTAGGTCACTCTGTATCTATTTTAGTTACCATACCCAGGGACGCCGACTCCACTGGTGCTCCAGTGCTCGAGCATCCACCCCGAAATTTATGAAGGTGCTAATCACCCACGTAAAATGTCCCGTGGACGCATGAAGCCGTAAATGGGTAACAGTTCGAGTTGACAGCCATTCTATTCATTGTGAAGGGTGGACATACACAAGACGTCACGTAGAACACCCCGGGTCAAGCTACTAGAGAGCTAGAAGCAGGGCTCATTAATGTCACAGAACGTAAGCGAACTCAAAAGTGAATCGGGGAAAGCCTTTCTGACTATTTATTGCTCCATTTCAAAAACAAATATTTGTTAAGCTTATGGGACTTAACTACGGGTTCAACAGTCCCTAAACTTACAAACTACTTATGAACTACTTACGAACTAGGATGGCACAAATATCCATGCCCGAGGGGGGATTCGAACCCCAAACCGTAGTGGCCGTGCAGATCGTGACTGGAGCGCCTCAGTCCCCTCGGCCGTTCGACCGGCCGCTCCATTCCCGAAGCACCACTATCTGATGAAGCAGTGCAACAAGGTGCTGTAATGAAAGTCGCCAATTGTGTAAGTTTGCTGCTCTGTCACGGCATAAATAACCACCAGTTCAAATGGTCCCCGAAAGATATAGAAATGAAGCATGGATAGATACCTCAGCACAGCACAGTTCTTTGGCTGAGTAGTGAAAAAGTTCTTCAGGTTTTCTTTCCCATCCATAAGCAAGCAACTCTCTTTCTCGAAATGAAAGGGGAATCAGTGCATTGTCGATAAAGATTAAAACTTGGTATCAAACGAAGCGTTCTTAACTGAGGTAACTTTGCACTTTAACTACTGAAATAAATCATTTCAGCGTGAAGAGAATTCAGTAATAGATAAAAGTTTTCTTCTAAGAGTTTCGTCAATCTTGGAGGTAGATGAATAACGAAATTTAAACATTCTTCAATCGTCTGAGTTCTTTAAAATATTATTAAAATTTACTGAACGTACCAGTGGTGATGATTTTCATATAAAAGAATTCTTTTCTATAATATTGAATCCATAAGATGTGAAGTACTGTCAACAATTTCAATGGATTTTCCCTCTAGTTTTTCTCCAGATATCAAGTTAAATAACTTTATTACTACTGACAGAGCGACAAACATGACTGGTCCTTTTTCTAGGCTGCAGGGAAAATCCAGAGAAATTGAACCACGCGTCGCATACGTTCACTGATTGGCCCGTTCTTTATACCTTGTGACTGTAGAGGTAATGGAAAATGAGCACCCACACTGAGTTCCAAAATTCGGCGCCCCTGACCGTACCGTCACAAGCCGGGGTCTATTGTGGCGGTCGGCAGTGTTCACAGCGTTTCGGCTCAACGGCGCGTATATTCATTCTTTACACAAGGGGCGTATTTAGGAGCGAAATTCGAAATCCGCTGAACCGTTGTGTAGTTGGCCTGAAATGCCGTCGGCACGTGTCCCGCTCCCTCAAGCCCTCACTGCAAAGCACAGTAATAGCTGCAGTTTAGCGGGGCTCCGATGTGAGCATTGTGTGCGAGCAGCTAGGCGAACGTGTCCGTGGCCTTTCATATCCGCGGCGCGCTGTGCTGCGTTCTGTCGTGCCAGCGCGAGGTCTGCTGGACCAAATGACACGCCAGCGAGCAGGTCGTTGTGTGGTGGGGGCACCAGACAGGCAAAAAATGTTCAAATGTTTGTAGAGCTTATGGAACTTAACTACGGGGCCATCAGTCCCTAAACTTACAAACTATTTATCAACTAGCTAACACTAAGGACGGCACAAATATCCATGCCCGAGGGGGGATTCGAATCCCCTACCATAGTGGCCGTGCAGACCGTGACTGCAGCGCCTCAGTCCCCTCGGTCACCGCGGCCGGCGCCAGACAGGCCTTGTTCACTGGCCAACAACGCAAACACACCACCAACAGCGGGCACCAACCAGATTAGATTAAATTAGAAACTTCCTGGCAGATTAAAACTGTGTGCCGGTGCCGGGACTCGAACCTGGGACATTTGCCTTTCGCGGGCAAGCGCACTACCGACTGTGCTCTCCCGACACGACTCACGATGCCGCCTAACAACTTACCTTCAACCAGTACCTCGCCTCCTACTTTCCAAACTTCTCAGAAGCTCTCCTGCGAGCCATGCAAGACTAGCACTCCTGGAAGAAAGGATATGGTGGAGACATGGCTTAGCCACAGCCTAAGGGATGTTTCCAGAATGAAAGTTTCACTCCGCTGCAGCATGAAAGTTTCATTCTAGATTAGATTAATACTTGTTCCATAGATCATATATACGACGTTTCGTAATGATGTGCAACGTGTCAGTTTAGTAAATGTTGTCTATACTTGACAATCAATATTTTAAAGATATTATTTTATTTATTTCATTTTTTATTTTTTATTTTTTTAAGTTTTATCTAAAAATTCGTCTACATTGTAGGTGGAGTTGCCATTCAGAAATTCCTTTAATTTCTTTTTAAATTTTAGTTGTCTATCTGTCAGACTTCTGATGCTACTTGGTAAGTGACCAAAGACTTTTGTGGCAGCATAATTCACCCTTTTCTGAGCCGAAGTTAGATTTAACCTTGAATAGTGAATATCATCCTTTCTCCTAGTGTTCTAACTATGCACACTGCTATTACTTTTGAATTGGGTCGGATTCATGATTATGTATATATATTGTGAAACTACAGTGAGGATCCCTAGATCCGTAAATAAATGTCTGCAGGATGCTCTCGGATGGGATCCAGCAATTATTCTGATTACACTTCTGACACAGAAGTCGACAAACTGTTCCTTCTACTAGTTGCCGTTACCTGATGGAGCACATTGCTGGTACTACACTGCTCATCATTTAAGAATATACACTCCTGACCATAAGAATAGCTAAACCACGAAGATGACGTGCTACAGTCGCGAAATATCACCAAATGTTCAAATAACTTCTTTACTTTGGGGCCCGCAGTGTGGAATACGTCGTTGAGAGACATATTTATAAATGACGTTTATACCTTGCACACTGCTGTTATAATGCTTTATTTATTAACGATGAGAACCTACCACAATACAGAAAAATTCCAATACAAAGTACTAAAGAAATTTTAGAACTAATATAATTAGTACTCCACCAAAATTACTTTGAATTTAACAATGAAATATACACACAAACTGATGGAGTTGCTATGGGATGTAGTATAGCTGGGACCATAGCAGACATATTCCTCAACAATTTGGCAGAAAAAATTTTCAATATTAAAAAAAAAAAAAATTATATACTACTACAGGTATGTCGATGATTCTCTCATGCTTATAGAAGGTGACCTTACTGACATAGACGGCATACATAAACAATTAAACGAACTACACCCTAAAATGAAATTCATAATAGAACATGAAAAAAAACCAAAATGATTAATTTTCTTGACCTTACTATCAAAAAAATTAACAACAACCACTGTTTGGAAATTTATAGAAAACCCACCACAACTGATTGCGTTATAAATGCAAAATCATGTCACCCGAAATCCCACAAACTTGCATTCTTTCACACAATGCTTAACAGACTGATAAATTTGCCACTAGAGGAAAATGAAATTAAAAAGCAAATAAAAATATTAGAATACATAACTATTCAAAACGATTATGACCTAAAGGTGGTATCAAACCTGTACCACAGCAAAACACAACCACAAAAGGTTCATGTACATAAAGAAATAACACTAGACAGACAAATAAAGAATAAGGAGAAACCAAAATATGTAACCACTCACTATCTAGGTAACATTTCCAACAAAATTAACAAAATCTTCCAAAACACCATCACATTTGCTTACGAAAATAGATACAGCCTCAAACACAAAATATACAAGGGAAACACAGGAAAAAATATAAAAAACCTGGTATCTACAAAATTGTATGTAACACATGTCACTAATTTTATGTAGGGCAGACTGGCAGAAGTTTTGAAATTAGATATAAATAACACACCAGAAACATTGAAAACAATCCTACTTTTTATCATCACCTACAAACCGAAAAACACGAAATAGGGGTCATAAATGAAACGATAGAAATTCTTCACATCACGGAAAAGGGAGCAATCATGAACATCCTTGAAGAAATCGAATTATATAAAAAATAAAAAAAATATTCATATTTTCAGCCACGAAATGGATAGCCAAAAACATGTCACAGATATTCACTCCATCGTAACAACATAAACATCAATATCAAGGAAAATACATTAGCTGATAACTACAGTGATCTCTGAGTAACTATGTAAATATATAATGTCGTCAAAACATTTTGCAAACAGCTGTCCTTTTTAATCAGGCAGAAAATAAAAAATCTATTACAGGCATATAAACCAGTCATAATTTAAATAAAATCAAGATCATCTTAAACAAAAAGGACAGAAATAAGAACTACATTTTATGTAAGTAAATTAAATGTATTTGCCATAAAAAATTATATATGCCAGCTTATGTTACTGTTATTATAAATTATCTCATTTATATTACAGAAAATCTGATTATGGCAATATACAGTCGAAATGAGCTCATAGTTAATAAATAAAGCATTTTAACAGCAGTGTGTAAGATATAAACGTCATTTATAAATGTGCAAATGTTTGTTAAGCTTAAGGGACTTAACTGCGGGGTCATCAGTCCCTAAACTTACAAACTATACTTGTGAACTACCTTAGACTAAGGACGGCACAAACATCTATGCCCAAGAGGGGATTCGGCCACCCGTCCGTAGCGCCCGTGCAGAGTGTGACTGGCGCCGCAGACCACTCGGCCACTGCGGCCGTCGAAATTTAACCGACAGGAAGAAGATGCTGTGATATGCAAATGATGAGCTTTTCAGAGCTTTCACACAAGGTTGGCGATAGCTACAACGTGCAGACATGAGGAAAGTTTCCAATCGATTTCTCATATACAAACAGCAGTTGACCGGCGTTGCCTGGTGAAACGTTGTTGTGATGAGTAATTTCCTTCCAATTTTTACCGAAATCGTCGATTGGAAAGTTTAGTGGTACTACCAATGTAGACGCATCATGAAACAAAAGGTATCTTGTGTATACACTCATAACAAAGTATAATTATTTTAATGTGTGTTATTATTTTTGTACAATTAAAATATATAAATGTATGTAATGCTAAAAAGTAATCTGGTTGTATCTTGTTGTATCTGGTTGTATCTTGTCTCTTGTCTGCTCTGGTCGATTCAGATATCCTGCCGATTTTTTTTTTTTATGACAATGACGGAAACATCGTAATGAGGTCTCTAAATGTGTCTGAACATTTTTAAAGTCTTAAAATACATGTATTAAATGAAATAAGAGTACGAAATTTAATTAGTTAGAAATCCCCTGATCACTTATATGAAATGCTAAAGGACGCCATTAGCATTTGTTTCAGCAAGAAGCTAACAACAGAGATTGCATCAACGCCGCCTTTACGTGGTAAATATAGAATTCGTAACTGATAAAGCAAGGATGGCTGAAAATAAGGCTTAATAATAAAAAAATAATAATTTCTATTTCAGCTCTGCAAAACCAAACTGGACTTATATAAAAATTACGCCAACTTCTGTGGTAATGTAAGGTAAATTGTGGGGTCTTACAAAGATCTATAAATTACGAAGTGCATCATTATCCAAAGTGACTATTAGCTATTATTATTCTGAGAGAGAAGTGAATAATATTTCATTAAATAATTTGCTGATAGCCATATCTTAAAAAGTTAAAAAGACATTTTTCATTTAGCTTCAGTGAATTGAGACTTTAAGTAAAATCGTAAAGTTGGACATTCAATTAAAGTAACAATGATGTACTTAACTGAGCATAATATTCAGAATCTTAATATAAAGGATAGGTTCCACATTGACTTTAATAGGAAATATTAATAACATTTGCCTTTGAACGTTATCTTTATAGTATTTAATGTGGGACTACTTTCTAAGAATACTCGCACCAGTTGAAGACCTTCAATTAATATTTAACGTGAATAATCACGTCCCTAAGGAGGTTTATGTTTCATCCATTTACTGACCTAGTTAGAAAACTAAATTAATATGAAATGCAAATACAATATTTTAGAATATACTCTTACTAAACTGACGAATAACATAATGCTTTTTTTTTTTTTTTTTTTTTTTTTTTTTTTTTTTTTTTAGTATTTTTACAGTTGTCTCCTGTGAGGAGGAGAAATGCGTACCATCAGTTTCCGACTTTCATAAAGGTCGGATTGTAGCCCATCGCGATTGCTTTTATCGTATCGCGACGGTGCTGCTCGCTATCCAATGACTGTTCGGAGAATGTGGAATCGGTGGGTTCAGGAGGGCAATACGGAACGCCGTCCTGAATCCCAACGGCCTC
Source organism: Locusta migratoria (assembly GCA_026315105.1). NCBI lineage: Eukaryota > Metazoa > Arthropoda > Insecta > Orthoptera > Acrididae > Locusta > Locusta migratoria. The sequence continues at coordinate 307,583,610 of CM048751.1, forward strand.
GTATCACTAGCAGTCGAGATGACAGGCATCTTATCCGCATGGCTGTAACGGATCGTGCAGCCACGTCTCGATCCCTGAGTCAACAAATGGTAACGTTTGCAAGACAACAACCATCCGCACGAACAGTTCGACGACGTTTGCAGCAGCATGGATTATCAGCTCGGAGATCATGCCTGCGGTTACCCTTGACGCTGCATCACAAACAGGAGCGACTGCGATGGTGTACGCAACGACGAAACTGGTTGTACGAATGGCAAAAGTCATTTTTTCGGATGAATCCACGTTCTGTTTACAGCATCATGATGGTCGCATTCGTGTTTGGCGACATCGCGGTGAACGCACATTGGAAGCGTGTATTCGTCATCGCCATACTGGCGTATCATCCGGCGTGATGGTATGGGGTGTCATTGGTTACATGTCTCGGTCACCTCTTGTTCGCATCGACGGCACTTTGAACAGTGGCCGTTACATTTGAGTTGTGTTACGACCCGTGGCTCTATCCTTCATTCGATCCCTGCGAAACCCTATATTTCAGCAGGATAATGCACGAATGCATGTTGCAGGTCCTGTACGGGCGTTTCTAAACACGGAAAATGTTCGACTGCTCCCCTGGCCAGCACATTCTCCAGATCTCTCACCAAATGAAAACGTCTGGTCAACGGTGGCCGAGCAACTGGCGGAGCAACTGGCGCGTCATGTCAATGGTAGCCTAGCAACCGGCTCATCACAATACGCCAGTCACTACTCTTCATTAACTGTGGTGTCGTGTTGAAGCTGCATGGGCACCTGTACCTGTAAACGCCATCGAAGCTCTGTTCGACACAATGCCCAAACTTATCAAGGCCGTTATTACGGCCAGAGGTGGTTGTTATGGGTACTGATTTCTGAGGATGTATGCACCCAAATTGCGTAAAAATTTTATAAGATGTAAGTTAGTATAATATATTTGTCCAATGAATAGCCTTTTATCATTTTCATTTCTTCTTGGTGTAGCAATTTCAATGGCTTGTAGTATAGAAATGGAACTTGGTGGACGACCATCGCAATTTGAAAGGGGTTAAAAAACCCGATATTCAATTATGTACAGCCTGTATTTGCTTCGGGACGAATGCGATGTTTTCGTAAAGTACAGACCGATCAGACACAGAGAATTTACCGCAAAATGGTACGAGGGAAAGGGATCGTTACAGTCTAAAGCCTGGCGCAGACCTCGTATTGGAGGCTGGCCGCTGCACCGCTGAATTTTGAGCGTTCGTGCACCTCTGCTGCGCTCGACCGAATGGAAACCGGTGTTATTCTAGCTGGAACGCTGTAATTAAAAAGCCGACAGTCGTATCGGGCGCGTTCGGCATTAATTAAATTCATCGGCCGATGCCGCAGTTGACACAGCCGGGCGCCGGCATGGTAATACGAGGGCAACGTTCGGGCGTTCCCACCGCCTGGCGTATTCTAACGCGGCCCTGTGTTGCATTACCGAGCGAAAGCGTTCAGGCAGATAGGTGCGGCGACGTTTAGCTCACTGGCGGCTGTTCACAGATGCACTAAAGCGTAAACACCCTGCTGTAGGTGCCGAGAAATAAGCCTTTCCTGTTCCTGAGATAGACTGTATGCAGTAGCTGAACATTGGTGTTTTTTTTCACTACTGGCCATTAAAACTGCTACACCAAGAAGAAATGCAGATGATAGACGGGTATTCATTGGACAAATATATTATACTAGCTTAAACCCGCGGCTCCGCGAGCGTGTTGGGTGATTATGATAGATAAGCTATCTTTCAGTATAGCTATCGGCATGGAACTGCTATGGTGTACAACGGGAGACTTCGGACAACAATTACACACAGACCATTCCTTTGCGTTCCGTAGTTTTCGGTGCAAAGCGAAATTTTAACACACACACACACACACACACACACACAGAATTTTATATACACCGATAACTTTCCATCCCAATATACTCCACCCTTTTATCATTATCAACCCTCAAGCAACAATGCAACCTATAAAGAGTAAAAAAGAGTAAATATAATTTTCAAAGAGTAATTATTGTATCGCATTTCGCGTTATATTCTTCAAATTACTAAATATCTATTAGTTCGCTATAAAACCGTGCCTAAAACCTTCCTCAGGTATAAATTAGTAACTGTACAAATATTTAAGTCTCTGTGTCTTGTCGTTCGGACGTGATAAGCGTACACCGAACAGACATTTACATTTGTAGATAGATAGATAGATAGCTATCCGATCGCCATAAAACCGTGCGTAAAGCCTTTCCTGGGTAGACATTATTAACTGTACAAATTTTTAGCTCTTTATGTCTTGTGGTTCAGGCGTGATAAACGTACACCGAACAGACATTCACATTTATAGATCTTGGCTAGAACTAACATGTGATTACATTTTCACGCAATTTCCGTCCACAGATCCTGAGAAATCAGTACCCAGAACAACCACCTCTGGCCGTAATAACGGCCTTGATACCTGGGTATTGAGTCAAACAGAACTTGGATGGCGTGTACAGGTACAGATGCCCATGCAGCTTAAAGACGATACCACAGTTCATCAAGAGTAGTGACTGGCGTATTGTAACGAGCCAGTTGCTCGGCCCCCATAGACCAGACGTTTTCAATTGGTGAGATATCTGGAGAATGTGCTGGCCAGGGCAGCAGTCGAACATTTTTCGTATCCAGAAAGGCCTATACAGGAAATGCAACATGCGGTCGTGCATTATCCTGCTGAAATGTAGTGTTTTGCAGCGATAGATTGAAGGGTAGAGCCACGGGTCGTAATACATCTGAAATGTAACGACCTTTGTTCAAAGCGTGGTCGATGCGATCATAGACAGGAGCGCCTGCGATGGTGTACGCAACGACGAACCTGGGTGCACGAATGGCAAAACGTCATTTTTTCGGATAAATCCAGGTTCTGTTTACAGCATCATGATGGTCGCATCCGTGTTTGGCGACATCGCGGTTAACGCACATTGAAAGCGTGTATTCGTCATCGCCGTACTGGCGAATCACCCGGCGTGATGGTATGGGGTGCCATTGGTTACACGCCTCGGACACCTCTTGTTCACATCGACGACAGGCAAAACTAAAAATATGGAAATTATTGAAAAACGGTAATGTTTTAAACAAATACACGGCAGATCAGGAAAATCAGAGTACAGTTTTTTATGTTTCTGTTAATGCTATCTCTTGACATCTCCCACAATCGAATGAAACACAAACTATGATAATGCTATCAATCCACGACCAGACAGTTTGTTGTACCTATTTCAATGGTTTGGACTGTACCCACCTGTACGCAATTGTTCCCCGATGTTAACGACAGCAGAGAGAGAGAGAGAGGGAGAGTCGATATCATTTCCTGATACTATGAGGAACACAAACGCACAAGGAGCTCGTCACAGTTATGTTACACTTTCATGTATGCCGGTTGCAGCGCCATTCATTGTGAAACGAAAAAAAATGTTTCATGCGAAAGTTAAAGATTTGGATTCTTCGTGAAAAACTATGTAACCAAACGTAGACGTTCCTATAAAAGATTTCGAAGTTGCCTCACACCCAGGGTTGGCAAAAATCTGTTTAATTTCAAAAATAACAAAACAACTAGTTTGTTTGTTTTAAACACGTTTTAAACAATGTTGAAAACTAATGTTTTAAACAATGAAATGATTTAAACAAAGAGTTTTAAATAAATTACCGTGTTGATTCGAGAAATTTCGCGCCCGCGTATTTTGCGCACCCTAGTTTTTAAATTAATTTCCCTACTTACTTTTCAATCCTCTCATAATTTGCAAATCACATACTTTAGCATTCAAGCTTTTTAAAAACGGGTTAAAATATATTTCATACAACTTTCTTGAAACGGCAAGGATTAATGATAAACATCTTCGTCCTGGCTGTAAGCCATCAAACAGAAAAACAAGTAGCACATGAACTTCTTGATGCTGTTTATAACGAGAAATTCCATGAGGTAAAACTATCTCTAACTGGCAAATTTGTATGTATGGCTTTGGATGGTTGGAGTAATGTGCACAATGAGCCAATTCTTTGTGTCTCAGTGACACTGTGGATGTTTGTAGACATACAGTAGAAACGATTGACACTGAAGATAAGTGTCACACTTCTGATTACCTTTTAGAGGTTGCAGAAAAACGATTAAAACTGTCAAAAATACAGGTGCAAAGTAAGAGGTTTTGTCACTGATAACGCTGCCAACATGGCTAAAGAAATATTCAAATGTTTGTTAAGCTGGCCGGCCGCGGTGGCCGAGGGGACTGAGGCGCTGCAGTCACGGTCTACACGGCCACTACGGTCGGGGGGTTAGAATCCCCCCTCGGGAATGGATATTTGTGCCGTCCTTAGGATTAGCTATTTCATAAGTAGTTTGTAAGTTTAGGGACTGATGACCCCGTAGTTAAGTCGCATAAGCTTAACAAACATTTGGCCATTTGTTTGTTAAGCTTATGGGACTTAACTGCGGGGTCATCAGTCCCTAAACTTACAAACTACATACAAACTACCTTATACTAAAGACAGCACAAACATCCATGCCCGAGAGGGGCATAGCGCCTCAATGCGCTCGGCCGCTCCGCCGCGGCCAACAGGGCTAAAATGAGAGAGGAACTGGCAAAAGGAGACATAGAAGGTATCTTGTTGATCAGCTCATCTTCTAAATCTTTTGACACATGACAGAGATAGCTGGTATTAAGGAACACATTAAGCAGATTGATAAGTATTATAAAAATATACATTTTACAACAGCCAAATACTAACAAGCAGGAGGGACTGCTCTTGTTCTTCCTACAAATGTTCGTTGGAATATAATAGCATATAATAGATAAAGTGTGCACTGAAAACAGAAATTCAATTAGCTCAAATATAATTGTTAAAGTAACTTATGTAAACTTAAAGCAGAATAACCAAGATTATATGAAAACACTCAAATCAGTGTCAGTTTCTCTTGATAAAGTGCAATGTGATGAGTGTACCATTGGAAAAGCAGTTGAAGTATGGTTGGATGTTAAAGATATTTTTAAATGTAACAGCTCTAACGCTGGAGATCTGGCTCACTTTACAAAACTATATAGTACTGCCATGACAAATGCTCATTACTTAGCCAACATTATGGACCCTCGCTTTCAGGGGGAAAGAATAAATGAAGATGAGTATGACGCTGCTATGTAACATTTTGTGGCTCGTTTCCGCTGTAGGTGTCGGTGGCCGAGTGGAATGAGACCGACACAGGAATAAAGATAGCACGCTGGTGCAGGTACGGAGGGGAGCAGCCAGAAACTAGAAACACTAGAGTAAATTAGAACGAGATATATATTGCACAGAATTTATACAATACTTAACTTTTACACAGTTCAGTACGGCAGAATGCCGATACATAGTTGAGGCCTGCCTAGTGCCTGTCCGATAGCCAAGCTTCGCTGGTGCCTATCTGTTTCCGATGTGTTAACTGGTTGCTATCTCGGTCCCAAGTGAACGATGTCGTTCAGTGGGAGCCACGAGCGGAGTTGCAGCAGAGGGCGGTCGTGGCTGTCGTCGTGAGAACGCCGCGCCGTGCGTGCATGGCGGCGCGCGGCGAAAGTAGGTGGCGCGCACTTTGTGACACCACATAACATGCTACAGTTTACCATCCAAACACAATGCCAGATTTTATTAAGCATAAAGCCAAATGTTCAGGTTTCAAGGCATATTTGTTTAGTCATGACACTCTTGTGAACATAAAACCTTTAGTTCGGTTAATGTCATTGGAAAACAGTATACACCTTACAACCGTAAGTCTGGCACAACAACTTCATAGTGCTGTGGCTTCATCAGCGGGGACTGAACGCCTTTGGGTTTGTACACAGTGAAGTACGAAAAAGATTACGAACCGAAGCTAAGCTTGTTAGTGTGTTTCGAGCACTCAGCCAAGAAGCAGAAGATGAATAAGGAAGTGACACTTTCACACTAGGTGTATCGTCAATTTTTCATTTTCAACAAAAGTGCTTTCTTAACAAATCTGTACAGCGTTTTTAAAGCAAACATGTTTATTATGCAATTTCTCATATTAATTGTTTTAATAGCCATTCAAAAAATGTTTGTTAAGCTTATGGGACTTAACTACGGGGTAATCAGTCCCTAAACTTACAAATTACTTATGAACTACTTACGAACTAGGACGGCACAAATATCAATGCCCGAGGGAGGATTCGAACCCCCGACCGTAGTGGCCGTGCAGACCCTGACTGGAGCGCCTCAGTCCCCTCGGCCACCTAATAGCCATTGTTTTTAAATATATTGTTTTACAAAAGTCATGTTTGTATCAACAAAACATATTTTTGTATGTACTGTGTTGCTGTGCATTATTATTTTTTTATTGCAATGCAATAAGTGCAAGTATTTTTTTAAAAAATTTTTGTAAGTCTTCATTTTAGAGAGAAAAGCCTACATATATGAACGCTATAAGAAGAAAAATTATAAAAATCACTTGCTTAAGTATGTACTTTTATTTTTAAAAATAAAAATCATCTAATTAAAAACAACAGTTGTAATTATTTTGTTTGAAACGTTTTAAACAAAACATGTTTTAATGAATGAGCATTGTTTTAAACCACGGTGTTTAAAATATTTTCTTTCTCACTCCTCCCGTTACGGGTGTGCGGGGGGGGGGGGGGGGGGCGGCTAATGGAACGCTTTAACATTTGCCGGTGACCGTTTCTACGTTTGTTGCAAATTTCTTGAGATATTTGGCACGTTTTTTTTTTTTTTTTTTTTTGCTTAGCATTTCTGTCTCGGTACAACCTTAGAAAATGAGATAGTTGTGATAGCGCAAGTTACAAACCCAGCAGGCGCCACTGAAGTACGTATTTGCCTGTTTTATGAGACGTTTCAGGCGGCTGGCTTGCGTGAGTAGTTGAGACGGTGGGTGGTAGTCTTGCTGCCTGCAGCCTACTAGAGGCTTCTGGCTGGGTGTCAAATTTTTGTAGTCTTCATTTTAGAGACAAAAGCCTATATATATGAACGCTATAAGAAGAAAATTATAAAAATCACTTGCTTAAGTATGTACTTTTATTTTTTTAAATAAAAATCATCTAATTAAAACAACAGTTTTAATCATTTTGTTTGAAACGTTTTAAACAAAACATGTTTTAATGAATGAGCATTGTTTTAAACGTTTTAAACCACGGTGTTTAAAACATTTGGTTTCTCACTCCTCTCGTCACGGGTTTCGGTAGGTGGTGGGCGGGGGGGGGGCGACGAATGGAAAACTTTAACATTTGCCGGTGGTGACCGTTTTTACGTATCTAATTTCTTGAGATATTTGGCCCGGTCGCTATCAATATCTTTATTTTTTTTTTTTTTTTTTTTTAATTTAATTTTTTTTTTTTTTTTTTTTTTTGCTCAGTATTTCTTTCTTGGTACAACGTTATAAAAAGAGATAGTAGTGATAGCCCAAGTTACAAACCCAGCATACGCCACTGAAGAACGTATTTGCCTGTTTTATGAGATGTTTCAGACGGGCGGCTTGCGTGAGTAGTTGAGACAGAGGGTGGTAACCAGTAGCCAGGCAGCCTACGGCCTACTAGAGGCTTCTGTCTGGCTGGGTGTCCGGCTGTCGTATCCAGGCCGGCAGGGATGACGTTTGGGATCCCCAGGGCGGGCGCAGCTGTTGCCTCTGGGCGCGTAGCCAGGCAGGTCAGAGAACAGCACCGCTGCCGGCTGGGACTCATAGCGCAGAACACAGCAGCAGGCGCGGCGAGCAGCAGACCCGGAAAAAAAGTCCGCCCTTGCACTGTGGTGGTACGTCATTTCGCGGCCAGTTCAAACTAATTACTGTTTAACAGATTTAAGAAACTTTCACACAGTTAAAAATTAGGTGTTAAAATTGTAATAGTCTGAATGAAAATCCTTGGTCCACTTGAGCTGTTATTTTATTGGAGTCGTGAAGACCCGCACAACCGGTTTCGCAACCTACAGTTGCATCTTCAGGCGCTTTTTTACTGTACAGGATGATAATCGTTTTAATAAAATGAATATTTAGATTGAAAATTACGTATTAAAACAAAAAAAGTCGAACTACTTATGTATGAGGAAGTTACGTGCAAAATATTTGTTTATATAGAATCCAGTGGCTAGTAACTGCAATTAATATTTTTTATGTTAGTTACAGAGCTTTCCATTTACCGTACGTCATTTGTGATGAATAACGGGGTTAATTCTGAGGTCGTACCGCAAGCACCTTCGCTCTTTTCGTCAAAAACTTAAAAAGAAGTCTACCGTGCGGTTCTTGTCATTTTTCGTAAAAGAATAGAAAAGTCGGCAATCAGTAAAATTTGTTTGGCCTGTGCCATAAGGCGACGTGATGGGTAGCCCTACAATTAACAACCATTATAATGATTACTGATAACCACCGATGTTGTTGGCAAATTAGATTTTCGCGTAGAATGAGAATGCATAATTATTTAAACTTACAAATTGTGGCCAGTAGCCGGCCGCGGTGGCCGAGGGGATTGAGGCGCTCCAGTCATGGTCTGCACGGCCACTAAGGTCGGGGATTCGAATCCCCCCTCGGGCATGGGTATTTGTGCCGTCCTTAGTTGTAAGTAGTTCATACGTAGTTTGTAGGTTTAGGGACTGATGACCCCGTAGTTAAGTCCCATAGACTCTACAAACATTTGAACATTTGTGGTCAGTATAGTGAGGTTCATCAGATCCATCAAGGTGATCAAAAATTGTATATTCGTGCTGGGCGGAAGTGCGAATACAACTGAAGTGGCAGATCACCATGTGTATCGGCCACTAGACTAAAGCCGACTGTCCAAAAAAGTAAATAGGACGAACTGCTAGATCGTTTAATACACGATTCAAAGAACACCTGAACTTTAACAGCTCCAGATCCGCGTTAACTGGGCATTTAAAAGACAATCGACATTCTATTAAAAGCCTACAAACTAAGTTAGATATTCTGCACGTCGAAGGTAAGGGTACTGTTTTGAACGCACTTGAGGAAATGTACATAAAACGTTCTATTGCACAGTTACCAGATAACACGCCGAATAATCAGACGGATTTGAAATATAATGGAATATTGGCCAATTAAGACTACCTGCAAGCAATGTAATTATATTAAGGAAACATGCATGTGTACCATTAAAACATTAAATACTATAACATGTGGCCCCCCTTCCCAACCACTCGTTTTAGTCCATGACTTGTGGCTTGTTTCGGTCATGTGGCCCTGTATAGCTGAGGTATTATCCCCGCATTTAATAAGTTCTTATGTCTCTTATTATCTAATATTTGCAGAATTGTAATCCATAAAGTTTTATTTTAAGTCCAGCATGATGCATTTTTATTTGAAAAATTTCTCATTTTTATCTCACTGTAACCGTGATGTCAACACAACTTCAGAGTTTAGCTCATAATCATTAGTGTAAATTAGTATACATACTTGTGGAATGTGGTTAACTAGGTTTACTAAGTCCGTTACCATCGCAACTATCCTCGACGTCACAGCTAACGCCCCCTCGAACCACAGCCAGTCGGCTTCAGTCTAGCGGCCGATTCACATGATGATTTGTCACTTCAGTAGTATTGCACTTCCGCCCAGCACGGGAATGCAGTTTTGATCATCTTGATGGAGCTGACGAACCTCACTACACTCTTACAATCTGTAAGTTTAAAAACTTATGTATTCTCATTCTACGCGAAAATCTGATTTACCAACAACATCGGTGGTTCACACTAATCATTATAATGGTTGTTTATTTTAGGGCTACCCATCACGTAGCCTTATGCCACAGGCCAAACAAATTTTACTGATTGCCGACTTTTCTATTCTTTTACCAAAAATGACAAGAACCGCACGGTAGACTTCTTTTTAAGTTTTTGACGAAAAGAGCGAAGGTGCTTGCGGTACGACCTCACCTTTAACTCCGTTTTCATCACAAATGACTTATATGGAAAACTCTGTAAGTAACATAAAAAATATTTATTGCTGTTACCAGCCTACTGGATTCTATATAAACATTTTTTTTAATTTTTTTTAATTTTATTTTATCTTTTTATTTTATTTTATTTATTTATTTATTTATTTTCTGCACCTAACTTCCTCATACATAGGTAGTTCGAATTTTTTGTTTTAATATTTATTTTTCAATCTAAATATTCATTTTATTAAAACAATTATCATCCTGTACAGTAAAAAAGCGCCTGAAGATGCAACTGTAGGTTGCGAAACCGGTTGTGCGGGTCTTCACGACTCCAATAAAATAACAGCTCAAGTGGAGCAAGGATTTTCATTCAGACTATTACAATTTTAACACCTAATTTTTAACTGTGTGAAAGTTTCTTAAATATGTATAAATATTTTAGCTGTGGTTGCCCGTCATACAAAATTCTTTGCGTATTGTTTAACAGTTCAGGGCAGTGGCGCGTCCCAGGTGTTCAATGGTTCAGTGTACCCCAGAAAAAATAGCTCGTCGTGAAAACAAAGCAAACAAATAAGTGTTTTTAAAGTATCATTCATCGTTTCGTTCTTCTACCAGATCATTTTATATGTACAAAGTGTTTTTATCGCATGAGAAACATTTTACGTCGCGGAAACAGCACGTATACGAGTCGTAGCACATGCGCACTGCGACGCTGCGGCCACTGACGCCCGTATTAACACTTTCGCTACGGTGAACTTCTGCAGAAGTCGGGAGCGAATGTTTCCACAGGCGGTGGACTGCTGCAGCAGTCGAGTGCTGCCTGTGCCGCCCAGACGGTGGACTGCTGCAGCAGTTCCGCCTCGCATCATATTTCTCCGCTTCACTACGCTCGACTTGTGTGGAAGTTTGACTTATGCACCATCTAACGGCTTTTTCGATAGTCTGTAGTTAACTAGATGGCAGTTGCATTCAGTTTCAAAGCGTTGGTTTCGCTTGAGTTGTACTACTCGTTTCCCTCCTTGTTTATATCTGACGTGTTGTTAACCTCAGTTTCTACTAGATGTGTTATGGCAGAGAAGAGATATACTGTGAAGCTCTTTCCCTAATACTGGGTAGTGACTCTGAGGATGAAAGTGAATCATCGTCCGAATCTGACGATGGACATAAAACGCCTTTTGTAGCTGATTCTACATCTCGTACATGTGCTACTCCTGCTGTTCCATCGACATCCACAGAGTTGGATTTTTGCACAGAAGACGAATCTACAGATAATGAGATAGACGAAGAGGCAGCAGAAACACCGAACAAGGAAAAAATAAAGTGGAAAAATGACAACTTGAATCCCAAGAAACACGCGTTCGACGCAGCTACCTCTGTACTAAAAGGTATCGTAGACAGTGACAGCATGCTAAGTTTCTTTCAGTTGTTCTTTAGCACAGATTTCATAAACATTTTGTGTGAGGAAACTAACAGATACTTCTCCCAAATGGTGGCTGGTGAGGAGAAGAAATTAAAGTTCAGGGTGAAGAATTAAAAACATTACGTTTTACCAACGACATAGTAATTCTGTCAGAGACAGCAAAGGTCCTGGGAGAGCAGTTGAATGGAATGGACAGTGTGCTGAAAGATGCATAAAAGATGAACAGTAACAAGAGCAAAACTACGGTAATGGAGTGCAGTCTAAGAAAATCAGATTAGGTAACGAAGCAATAAAGGAGGAATAGAAGTTTTATTACTTGGGCAGTAAAATAACAAAGGATGGTCGCAGTACAGAGGATATTTAAATTGCAGAATGGCAATGGGTAGAAAAGCGTTCTTGAAAAAGAGAAATTTGTTAACATCGAATGTTGATTTAAGCCTAAGGAAGTCCTTTCTGAAGGCATTTGTGTGGAGTGTTGCCTTGTATGGGAGTGAAACATGGACGATAAACAGTGCGGGCAGGAAGAGGATAGAGGTTTTTGAAATGTGGTGCTACAGAAGAATGCTGATGATTAGGTGGGTGGATTGCGTAACTAATGAGGAGGTACTGAACTGAATTGGGGAGAAAAGGAATTTTTTGTATACCTTGACTAAAAGAAGGGATCGATTGGTAGGACACATTCTTAGACATCAAGGAATTGTGAATTTAGCGTTGGAAGGAAGTGTGTGGGGTAAAAATCGCAGAGGAAGACCAAGAGATGGATACAGTAAGCAGATTCAGACAGATGTAGGTTGCCGTTCTTATGTGGAGACCACAACAACGACAGTTATTTATGATCTCAAATCTCAGGAACTGTGTGTATACTGACTGTAAAATGTCTCGCGGTTATAAAAAGTAGAATTGTCATGAATGGCGTAGTTTTACCACTCAATAGCGGACAAGTAGTAAGCGACAAATCTGTTTCGTTTCAGCATTTTGTTGGGATTGTCAGTGGAAGGAATTCTTGATCATATTCTCAGTTCTGATGTAGTATATTTCCTCGAGACGGAAAAGCTTCTGTTCTTGCATCCGGCTCTCAAAGGGGTGAACCCGCAGCCACCGGAAGCGCCAGCCGCCGCTGCAGAACGGCGAGAAACACGGAGACTTGCCGCTGCGGGGATTCGAGCCCGCGATTTTCTGCTGACGAGGCAAGCGATATAATGGCTAAAGTTGCCTCGTAAGCAGGAAGTCTGAGGTTCGAGTTCCACCTTCAACGTTGCCCAGCTGCTATCCTCAATGGTTGCACAGGTATATCGAATTCTAGAACAGACAGACCAACCAAGCATCGACTGTGCAAAACCCAGCGTGCCCTTTTCTCTGATGACATCTTGCGTGCTATGGATGAAGGGTAACAGGCAGACTGCACATTTCTCGTTTTTCGAAAGGCGTTTGACACGGTACCGAACTACAGACTGCTAACGAAGGTACGAGCTCATGTAATAGGTATCCAAATATGTGAGTGGCTCGAAGACTACTTAAGTAACAGAACCCAGTACACTTTCTTAAACGGCGAGTGTTCATCAGAGACTAGGATATCGTCAGGGGTGCCCCAGGGAAGGGTGACAGGACTGCTGCTATTTTCTGTCCATATAAATGATCGTACGGACAGAGTCAGTTGCATCTTGATCTTTATAAAAGTGTAGAATCTATCAGATTTAATAACCTTTGTAGACGTAATAATCTTGTACCAAAATACATCAATGTGAAGATCAAAAACAGTTCGAAAGCAGCAAAAGCAGCCAGACAAGCTGCTCGAAATGCATGGCTGAAGCTGGAGTTAAAATCATTGTACGAAAAACAAACACTTAATGAAAAGCTATACGAAACCCAACTTCAGATAGCGCAAAAATTAAACAACCCTGCTATTTTGTTTCCATCATGGAAAAAGTCAAATGTTGCACATGCAGTGCTGTAGATAACATGCGCCTAAAACATCAAAATAAATTCAAAAATCGCAAACTACATCACACAAAATTTAAAACCAACAATGACACATAAACGCACAACTTCTATCCAAACCTCACAAATGTAACATTAAATAAAGATGAACAACAACTCCTAGAAATTGATCTAAAACACAATGTTGACTCGCCAGCAAATGAAAGACAAATAGAAAATCTCATTTTTGAAGCTGAGTACATACTCACTACAGAAGGAAAAAACGATGACAGTACTGTAAATATAGAGCTAACTAGGGACTTAATAAAAGAAGAAGTTATCAACTTAGCAACACAAATTAAAAAAAGAATCTAATAAATTTAATAATAGTTGTGATGAAACAAAACTTAAAGATCTAAAGAAAAAAATGCAGGCAGCAAATAGTATCATAACCAAATCAGACAAAGGCAGTAGTGTTCTTCTCATGGAAACAAAACAGTACATAGAAAAATAGAAGATTTCATCACCAAAAACAACATAAAAAGGCTAAAATCAAACCCAACCAACAGATTCCAAACCAGGTCAAAAACACACTCAAAAACATAGTATATTCACTTTCAGACAGGGGAAAACAGAGAATAGTGCAAAAAATCCTGAAGCACCCAACATGAGATGCCAACCAAAGGTCCATAAAAATCTTACCCCTCTCCGTCCGATAGTAAATTTCGGAACACCTCCCACATATCTAGTATCAAAAGAAATTCAGTCACAGCTCACACAATACTATAAAACTGAAAATGGCAGAACAGTGAAAAATACTGGTACCGATACATGGTTGATATAATATGTATGGTGGACAAGCCTAACAACAAAATACAACATCTACGTAGAGATATAAATATCATACTCAGAAACATGAAGTTTACAATAGAAAAAAACTAAAAAGACACACTCAATTTCCTTAGACATAACAATAACAAAAGAAAACCACAAACACACAACTGACATATTTAGACAACCCTCCACCTCAGTCATCATTATACATGGCCACTTCAAACAATCCACAAAGTCACAAACAAGCTGCAATAAGGTACACGCAAAACAGACTCAATAGGATTTCCTATTACCAAAAAGAGCTAGCTATTATAAATCAAATAGCAGTAAAATGGCTACGAAGAAACCCTTGTAGACAAACTAAACAGGAAAATAAAGACACAGTTGAAGAAAAAACCAAGACAAACCACATTGACATAGACAAACAGCACCCACAGTAAAAATGGCATATACTGACCTACCACAACAAATTCACATACAAGACAGGTAATATATTCAAGAAAAAAGACATAAATATTGTCTACAAGACAAGCAAACAATTCCAAATCACACCCCCAAACTAAAACCAAAAACAGACAAATACCAACAAGCTGGTATCTATCAGCTCAACTGCAGAGACTGTGATAATATATATATATATATATATATATATATATATATATATATATATATATATATATATATATATATTGGAAAGACTGGCAGAACATTTGACACTAGATACAAAGAGCACATCAGAACTTGGAAGTATGGCACAAACCATTCACCATTTGCCGACCACGTGAAACAAGAACACCATAGGCCCAGCACCATAGAAAAATATATGAAAATTATACAGACTAGTAGAGACAGACACCTTCTTCCTTTCAAAGAAAACCTCCACATACACAAAGCACTATCGCACTAGAAAAAATTACTCAGTGACCAAATAAATATTGGAAACCAAACATTGTATAAAATAATAGAAAAAATCACATCACCCTCCCCTTCATGCAATTAACTATCTCAGTCTACTTCCACATCTCATTCCACATCCCACTATCAACACTCCACAGCTAATGTCAAATAAAATAACATACCCAACTCTCTGCTAAAGTTGAGACTCTCCGAACATGTAACACATATTCAAATAAAACTCCCAAACTTGCTCGCTCCCTGCTAACAACCACCCAACTTCGTTCTGCTCACAGTTACCCCACATCACATACTAGATTTAACAAAAAAACACAAGTCCCAATTCTTCTCCTCCTCCCCTCGAACCACACACACACACACACACACACACACACACACACACACACACACACACACACACACAGTACTTGCATTACAACCACTACCCAGAAGTTTCAATATTACTGTTACTTCATCACAATGAATATACAGTACCTTAATTTTTTAAATAAAAGCCAATTGACAAATATCTCCCCTCTACCAACCACCACCCCACCTCCTGTCCATCACTTTTGTATCCCATCTCACTTCACATCCCACTTACCACATCCAACCACCATTCAGTCATCTTTTCCCTACTACTCAACCACCCCCAATAATAATAAAATAAATAACTAAAATAATAATAAAAATATATTAAATAAATAAAACTAATATATATATATATATAATTTTGTCACTATTCCAATCCGCTTACATCAAAACTAAAGACACTAAAACATAATTTATTATGAAACATACAAAAATAACTAGATTTGTGATGTTGGGAACAGTCCAGTGACACACTGTGCAGACTAAGTCAAAACAAACGCGTGGGATCTGTGAAAAACAATTATTGTTGAGTTGGTTTACGTTCCAGGAGGCGATCCACTATGATACTGCAGAAAGATACAAAAAAGCCAAGATCGCTGATCATCAATTTTTATTTACGACGATCGGTTTCGCTGAACTATGTCAGCATCATCTGGTCAAATAAAATCATTTTACAAGGCCATACTCTTGTAATGTCAATCAGTTGGCTTTTTTGTATCTTTCTGCAAAAACAATTATGTACAGTGCAAAAGTGACAGTGAAAGTAGTGGGAAAAACAATGACACAGCATGAAGAATCGGCGGTACTGCATGAAACAGTCCAGCATTCCATGATGTGAGGTGAAAACAACATTAGGCCTACTTTTCATGTTTCGTTAAAGAACTGTTTTCGATCTAATAACAAAACACACTGTAGATTTCTATTATTACAGACCACTGAAGATATTTTACTGTCATTAAAACGAAACGCGTGTCTGGTGAGAAAAATCGCATTTGTAGTTGCATAGCCGGACAAACACGGTCATTCATAAATATGAGGCTGTTAGCTAATGATCCTTTGGTGTACAGTGTGATGTTACCATGAGGTAGAGAAGTGATATACCAAGGGAGGAAAGAAATAAAAAATTAAATTTATTTTATAATTTTAACATGTTGTTGTTATGGTCTTCAGTCCGGAGACTGGTTTGATGCAGCTCTCCACCCTACTCTATCCTGAGCAAGCCTTTTCATCTCCTCATAATAACGGCAACCCACATCCACTTGAATCTGCTTACTATACGCGTCTCTTGGTCTCCCTCTGCGATTTTTACCCCACACACTTCCCTCCAATGCTAAATTTACGATTCCCCGGTGTCTAAGAATGTGTCCTACCAAGCGATCCCTTCTTTTAGCCAGGGTATGCCAAAAATTCCTTTTCTCACCAATTCTCTTCAGTACTTCTTCATTGGTTATGCGATCTACCCACCTAATCTTCAGCATTATTCTGTAACACCACATTTCAAAAGCCTCCATTCTCTTCCTGTCCGCACTGCTTATCGTCCATGTTTCACTCCCGTACAAGGCAACACTCCACACAAATGCCTTCAGAAAAGACTTCCTTACACTTAAATTAATATTCGATGTTAGCAAATTTCTCTTTTTCAAAACTGCTTTTCTTCCCATTGCCATTCTGCATTTTATATCCTCTGTACTGCGACCATCACATGTTATTTTACTACCCAAGTAACAAAACTCATCTACCACCTTCATTGTTTCGTTACCTAATCTAATTCCTTCAGCATCGCCTGATTTTCTAAAACCGCATTCCATTATTTTTGTTTTGCTCTTGTTAATGTTCATTTTGTACGCTCTCTTCAACACACTGTCCATTCCATTCAACTGCTCTTCCAGGTCCTTTCCTGTCTCTGACAGAATTACAATGTCATCAGCAAAACGCAATGTTTTTATTTCTTCCCCCTGTACTTTAATCCCTATTCCAAATTTTTCCATGCTTTCCTTCACCGCTTGCTCGATGTACAAATTGAATAACATCGGAGAAAGGCTACAACCCTGTCTTACTCCCTTCCCAACTGATGCTTCCCTTTCATGCCCTTCGAGTCTAATAACAGCGGTCTGGCTTGTGTACAAGTTATAAATAACTCTCCTTTCCCTGTATTTTACCCCTGCTGTGTAAAGTGAGTATTGCCTCCCGGGTTCCTACGTTCCTCCTGAATCCAACCTGATCTTCCCCGAAGTCAGCTTCTACCAGCTTTTCCATTCTTCTGTAGATAATTCGTGTTAAAATTTTGCAACCATGACTTATCAAACTGATGGTTCTGTAATTTTCACACCTGTCTGCGCCTGATTTCTTTGGAATGGGGATTATTACATTTTTCTTAAAGTCTGAGGGTATTTTGCCTGTCTCAAACGTCCTACACATAGTCTTGTCATGGCTGGCTCTCCCAGAGACTTTAGTAGCTCTGAGGGTATGTCATCTACTCCTGGGTCCTTGTTCCGACCTAGGTCTTTCAAGGCTCTGTCAAATTCATCTCTCAGTATAGTATCTCCTATTTCATTTTGGTCTACTTCCTCTTCCCTTGCTACAACATCGTCTCTAAATTCATTTCCTTTGTAGATCTGTTCTATGTATTCTTTCCACCTTTCAGCCTTACCTTCTTTGCTGAGAACTGGTTTCCCATCTGAGTTCTTGATATTCGTAGAGTTTCTTTTCTTGTCCCCAAATGACTCTCTTATTTTCCTGTAGGCGGTATCTACTTTTCCCCTTCTCATACATTCTTCTACAGATTTGCTTCTAGCCACTCCTGCTTAGCCATTTTGCACTTCCTGTCAATGTCATTTTTTAGTCGTCTGTACTCCATTTTGCCTCTTTCATTTACTGCAATTTTATATTTTCTCCTTTCATCAATTAAATCTAGTATTTCCTGTGATATCCAAGGATTTTTTGTAGGTCTTGCGTTTCTACCTATTTGGTCCTCTGCTGTCTTCACTATTTCATCTCTCAATGCTACCCACTCATCTTCTACTCTTTTATTTCCCCCTGTTTCTGTCAATTGTTGCCTAAATCTCCCTCTGAAATTATCCAGAACTTCACTTTCCTTCAATTTATCTAAGTCCCATCTCCTTATTTTCCTACCTTTCTGCAGTTTTTTCAGTTTCAGCCTACAGTTCATGACTAACAAGTTATGGTCAGAGTCTATATCTGCCCCTGGGTACGTCTTGCAGTTTATAACCTAGTTCCGGAATCTATGTCTTACAATTATAAAATCAATCTGATACCTTCCGGTGTCTCTTGATCTCTTCCATGTATACAACCTTCTTTTGTGATTCTTAAACCAGGTGTTTGTTACGATTAAATCATGTTCCGTGCAAAATTCTACCAGGCGACTTCCTCTTTCATTCCTCCTGCCCAGTCCATATTCACCTACTATCTTCCCTTCCCTTCCTTTTCCTACTACCGAATTCCAGTCTCCCATAACAATTAAGTTTTCCTCTCACTTAACTGTCTGAATAATTTCCTTTAGCTCCTCATATATTTCTTCGATCTCCTCATCATCAGCAGAGCTAGTTGGCATATAAAGCTGTACTACTGTTGTCGGTGTTGGCTTCGTATCTATCTTGACAATGATAATGCGATCACTGTGCTGCTCATAGTAGTTTACCCGCATTCCTATTTTCTTATTCATCATCAGTCCTACTCCTGTGATACCACCAACTGATTTTGTATTTATAATCCTGTACTCACCTGACCAGAAATCCTGTTCATCCTGCCACCGAACTTCACTAATCCCCACTATATCTAACTTCAACCTATCCATTTCCCTTTTTAAATTTTCTAATTTTCCTACTCGATTAAGGGATCTAACATTCCACGCTCCGATCCGTAGAATGCCAGTATTGTCTTTCCTGACGACAACATCCTCCTGAGTAGTCTCCGCCCGGAGATCCGAATGGGGGACTATTTTACCTCCGGAATATTTTACCCGAGAGGATGCCATCATCATATGTTCATACAGTAGAGCTGCATGTCCTCGGAAAAGTAACGGCTGTAGTTTCCCCTTGCGTTCAGCCGTTCGCAGTAACTGTGTGGCAAAGCCACATTAGCTGATGTTACATGGCCAGCTCAGTCAATCATCCAGACTGTTGCCCCTGTAACTACTGAAAAGGCTGCTGCCCCTCTTCAGGAACCACACGTTTGTCTGGCCTCTCCACAGATACCCCTCCGCTGTGGTTGCACCTACGGTACGGCTATCTGCATCATTGAGGCACGCAAGCCACCCCACCTCGGCTATGTCTGTGGTTCATAAGAATTTCTAAATATTTGGTATTTTATCAATTTGTAGTATATAATTCCAGGAAAATAATTTTTTTTTGATGTGGCAGAGGAGTAGTTTTATGTTATAATAATAAGTGTAATAAAACGATCAACTTTGAATGATTAGCAAGTATTTTAAAAAACATACGATGGTCAATTAGCTGATGTATCACCTGTCTAGTCTTGTGCCTACTTTCATTGGTGTAGACGTCTTGTTATGTATTCATTTTAAAAAGTATAATAATTGATGTGTTTACCAAAAAGTGTTGCAAACTTCATCAATTTCTTTTTATTTAAGACAACACTCCATACAATATCTAGGCGTAAACTATGACGAAATACATGCCCTGGGAGCTATAAAAAAGGAAGAGGATAATCGTATCCGCTCAAATTGTCTATGATCAAAAAATTTCGTAATGAATATTAACGTTAATCTATAGAAAATGACTAACATTTGCTTATTTTTCAGTCAAGTTCCTTCTTTATTCCATTTAATGTAACTGTATCTGAACATTATTCCAAAAACAAATTATTTAATTCTCACATATTTTATTATTTTCAACAATAGAACTCTTCAACAGGTATGACTGTAGTAGCAAGCAGGGTAACTTGGACCAAATTTATAGGTGGTGCGAGGAATGGCAGCTAGCGCTAAATGTAGAAACATTTGAGGTGATGCAGATGAGTAGGAGAAATAATCCCCTAATGTTCGAATACAGCATTAGTAGAGTGCTGCTTGACAGAGTCGCGTCAATTAAATACCTAGACGTAACACTGTACAGCGATATGAAATGGAACGAGCATACGAGTATGACAGTCGTAAATAAAGTAAATGGTCGACTTCGTTTTATTGGGAGAATTTTGGGAAGATGTGATTCGTCTGTAAAGGAGACCGCATATGGAACGCTTGTACGACCCCTTCTTGAGTATTGCTGAAGTGTATGGATCCCGACCAGACCGGTTTAAAGGAGGACATAGAGGCAGTTAGGAGGCGGGCGACTAGATCAACGCGCGAGTGTTGCTGAAATGCTTCTGGATATTTACGACTGATTGCTGAAAATTTTTCTACAAATTAAATAAACAGTCGTTGGGCAGAAGTGCCACTATGAAAAATCAAGCCTCATAAAACATCTAATATTCATAATTCTTCCGTAGCACCACATTCCAAAAGCTTCTATCATCTTTTTATCTGAACTCCTTAGCGTCCACGTTTCACTCCCATACAATACTACACTCCAGACAAATTCTTTCAGAAAGGACTTCCTAACATTTAAATTAATAGTAGATGTTAAAAAGTTTCGCTTCTTTAGAATCGCTTTTCTTCCCATAGCCATTCTGCATTTTATATCTTTTTTACTTCGGCCATCAGAAGTAATCTTGCTTCCCAAATAATAAAATTCATCTACTACTTTTACTGTCTCATTACCTAATCTAAATCCTTCAGCATCGCCTGATTTTCTGACATTGTATTCCATTACATTCGTTTTACTCTTGTTAATGTTAATCTTATATCTTCCATTCAATTGCTCTTCCAGATCTTTTGCGGTCTCTGACAGAATTACTATGTCATCGGCAAACCGCATACTTTTTATTTCTTCTCCCTGCACTTTAACGCCCTTTCCAAATTTCTCCTTCCATTCCTTCACTGCCTGCTCAATGTACAGATTGAACAACTTTGGGGAAAGGCTACAACCCTGTCTTACTCCCTTCCCAACCTCTGCGTCCCTTTCATGCCTTTCAACTCTACTAAATGCTGTCTGGTTTTTGTATACGTTAAATATAACTCTTCACTCCCTATATTTTACCTCTGATACCTTCACAATTTGGAAGAGTGTATTCAAGTCGACATTGTCAAAAGCTTTCTCCAAATCGAGAAATGCTAAAAACATATCTTTGCCTTTCCTTAGCCTATCTTCTAAGATAAGTCGTAATGTGAGTATTGCCTCTTCTGTTCCTACATTTCTCCTAAATCCAAAATGATCTTGCCCGAAGTCGGATTCCACAAGTTTTTCCATTCGTCTGTAAATAATTCGTGTTAGTATTTTGCACCCATGACTTATTAAACTGATAGTTCTGTTATTTTCACACTTGTCTGCACTTGCTTTCTTTGGTTGAAGAGATGTGACACATGCGTTACACGCGAATATATCGATTTTTATAATATGTGTAAATTCGTTTGGTGAAGTCATGCAACATTCCGCAAAGGGTAGCGCGGCAGGTGCTGCTAGCGAAACAGGACACGTCTGACACAGGAAGGGGATAGCGGTGCTTCGCACGCGCGGCACGGAGCCGCTTACAGCGCCTCTGGGGGATGAATCCCCAAGTAACGGCCCACATGTGGCGAGTCGCACTTACAGGGAACTCCCTCGTCATCTGACGTGTGAAACTTACGCGCGTTTGCCGGCGATTTCTCGGGTCCCGCAGTTAGAATACCTCCTTCTCTGACTTCTTTTATCACTCGTTTTCTCTAAAGGTCGGGTTCGCTGTGCAAGATTTCGCCCACCAGGGAAGTGGCCAGCAAATACGGGAACATCGTCTGAGGCGTGGTAATGAAGGGGCTGGAGGGTGGCGGGGAGGGGGAGAGATTAATCCTTTCCTGCCCAAGTTACCAAGTATTCGAGCATATAAGTTCGTATTTAGTTATTTTACTAACAAGGTGAATAAAAGCACATTAGTGTATTCACACATTTTTGTTTTCCTTATTTGACGCAAAAATTATAAAATAAAAAAATTGAAACATGGACTACAAAGTCCAAGAGGTCATAATGCAATTGGGAGCCATAGTGAAATACTTATCACTGTTAACATTATGATTTACCAGCAACAAAAAGATTTTTTTTTATCGAAATGTCATTTTAGATATTGATCTGAAGGGGGAAGAAAAGCAGACTGAAGTGACCCCTGAATCGTATTCATATTTCGTAACTCGTAAAAAAAAAAAAAAAAAAAAAAAAAAAAAAAAAAAAAAAAAAAAAAAAAAAAACTACAGCCATTTATTAGTGAAACCTAACAACAAAGACAACTGCAAAAATAACATGGACAAAATGCCTTTGGAACACTGTCAGTACTAAAAATATCCAGGCACAGTTTTGAACGCTACAAAAATAAGAGCAGCTCTATTGCTTTAACAATATCAGTTTCCATTAACTAAAACAATACGAAACTAAATTACCAACGTGAGAACACACAACAGTGTCTTTTTGCGACACCAAAACTCTCCTGAGGAAGTCGTACACACAGACGTAAAACAGTCCATTATTTACTGCTGTCTCTAAGCAGTAATACTGAACAATCTGGGTCAGCGAGCATTTCATATGATACATCAGACGGACCGTAACGTCCCGTCAGGAACACGAATCAGATATCATTTTTCACTTTGTTTTATGACGCTGTAAATGGGCTGGGACTTTTAAGTCCCGTCGGGCAGGAAAGGGTTAAAGGGCACGCGTCTTTCTGCTGTCTCCCTAGTGTGTCTGTCTCTGACTGAGAGAGAGAGAGAGAGAGAGAGAGAGAGAGAGAGAGAGAGAGAGAGAGTGCGAGGGAGGGAGAGAGAGGGGGAGGGGGAGGCTATGCCCCGTGATTGGTTAATCAGCTACAGCGCCATTTCTTTGCCAGGATAAATACAAGGCTCATTTTGAGAGTATTGCTTGCTGTTTTTATTCACGGAAACTACAGGAGACAGAAATCTGAACAACACAGCCAGACAGAGCACTATTACAGCTACAGACTTGTCATTTTTCCACATAGTCACCACCAGCATCATCATCATCATCATCATCATCATCATCATCATCATCATCATCATCATTTGGTTGTCTGCCGTTCGGCAGGTTTAGACTGCATAGCCCTCCACGCTTCTCTGTCTGTTGCTGTTGTCTTCATTCTTTGGTACCCTCCTAGTGGCTTGCTGACGTCATCCAGCACCTCGTACCTTCTTCTGCCCCTCCCTCTCTTCCCCGGAATGCAACCTTCAATTGCCTCTACCAGGAGGCAATCTCGTCTTAAACTGTGGCCTAGCCAGTTTAGTTTCTTGTTCTTTATCGTCAGCAACATCCCCCGCTCCTCTCCAACTCTGTTCAGTACATCTTCATTTTTGACTTTATCGATCCAGCTTATCTTCTCCATCCTACGCCATATCCACACTTCACAAGCTTCAATTTTCTTCTCATCTTGCTTTCTCAATGTCCACCTTTCTGCCCCATATAAGGCCACACTCCACATTAGACACTTAACCAGTCTCTTCCTTAATTCTTTGTTTAAACCACTGGTTAGGAGTCTTCTTTGATTCTGGAACGCTTCTTTCGCCAGAGCCATTCTCACTTTGATGTCTTGTTGGCAATTCATATCTTCCTTAATCCAACTTCCCAAATACTTGAATGCTGTCACCTGTTCTGTGACCTCTGACTCCAACTTGATTTTCACTTTTCTTTTCTTTAAACCTATGACCACGCTTTTCGTTTTCTTTTAATTAATTTTCATGCCATATGCTGTACAGGCTTCACTCAGATCATTTAGCATTTGAGACAGTGTATCTTTATTTTCTGCAAGGATGACCATGTCGTCAGCAAATCTTATACAATCAATTTTCCTTCCACCTTTCCTTATGCCTCTTGTCCCATGCAAACAGCTTTCCAGCACTTCTTCCAGATAAATGTTAAATAAAATTGGAGAGAAACAACAGCCTTGTCTGACACCTCTCCCAATGTTGCTGTCTTCAGTGATCCCCTTACCTATTTGTACTCGTGCCTTCTGTTTCTGGCACAGATTTGCAATTAATCTTCTTTCATTCCACTTTACTCCCTTCCTTTTCAAGATGTCAAATAGCTTATCCCACTGCACTCTATCAAATGCCTTTTCGAGATCTATGAAGACAGCATACACTTCTTTACCCTTTTCAATATATCTTTCGCCGATGGTTCTTGGGAGTCCAATTGCATCTCGCGTTCCCAATATTTTGAACGTGATAACTTAATCCCTCCTGCACAGTTTGTCTTTAGATCCACCCTATCTACAGTGAAAGCAGTGGATAGTAATGTAACAAAAGTATACGTCTGCTTTGAGAATAAGTCAGGAAGTTGTGTGACACTACTGGACATAAGGAAAGCCTTATTCAGCTCGCATTTATGGCGAATCTTTAATTCAGAGCAAAGTTCCTACTGATTGGAAAAAAGCGCAGGTGACTCCCCATTATAAGAAATATAAAAGAACTTTCCCACATAATTACAGGCCAATATCGTTCACATCAGTTTCCTGTAGAATGCTGGAGCAAATTATCATTTCGAATATAGTAAATTTCTTCACGGGTTTAGGAAAGTCAGCTTGCCCTTTCTCACTCGACATCTTGCGAGCCACGGATGAAGGGCAACAGGCAGATTGTGTTCCTCGATTTCAAAAAGGTATTTGACGTGGTGCCACACTGCAGACCGCTAACGAAGATACGAGCTTATGGAACAGGTTAACAGATTTGTGACTGGCTGGAAGACTTACTAAGTAATAGAACGCAGTACGTTGTTCTCGAAGGCGAATGTTCATCAGGCGTGCCCCAGGGGAGTGTGATAGGACTGCTATTATTTTCTATATACATAAATGATCTGACAGACAGAGTAAATTGTAATTTGAGGCTGTTTGCTGATGATGCTGTGGTGTATGGGAGGGTGACTTAGACAAAATTTATAGATGGTGTGAAGAATGGCAGCTAGCTCTCAATGTAGAAAAAGTAAGGTGATTCACATTAGTAGCAAAACAATCTCTTAAAGTTCGAATACAGCATTAGTAGTGAGTGTCTTGATGCAGCTGTGTCATTCAAATATCTAGGCGTAACATTGCAGAGCAATATGATACGAAACGAACATGTAAGCACAGTTGTGAATAAGGCGGACAGTCGACTTCCGTTTATTGGGAGAATTTTGGGAAGATGTACTTCATCTGTAAAGGATTCCTCGTGTAAAACGATTTTACGACCACGCCTTGGGTATTGCTGAAGTGTTTGGGAACTGCAGCAAATCTGTTTAAAGGAAAACATAGAAGTAGTCAAAGGCGAACAGCTAGGTTCGTTACTGGTAGGTTCGACCAATGCCCGAGGGTCACGGAAATGCTCCGGGAACTCAGATGGGGATCGCTGGACGAAAGACTTTCTTTTCGAGAAATTCTGCTAAGGACATTTAGAGAGCTGCCATTTGAAGTTGAGTGTAGAACGATCTTGCTGCCGCGTACTAACAGTTCGCGTAATGATAACAAAGACAAGATAAGAGAAATTAGGGCTCGTACGGAGGCATATAGACTTCCTTTTTACTCTCGTTCTATTGGGAGTGAAAAAGTAAGGTAAATGCCTAGTAGTGGTACAGTGTACGCTCCACCACGCACTTCACGGTGCATTGTGGAGTATATATATGTAGATGGAGATGAACCACACAATCCTAATACGAAAGCTACAGTAGTGTGGGATACGGGAGAACCCCTCTGCCTACTGCGGTCATACCTAAGTGAAAGGCAACAGTTGGTGCGTGTAAATAATCAAAAATCTGATCCTTTACCTATTAAAAACGGAGTGCCCCAGGGTTCTGTCCTTGGTCCCTTTCTGTTAATTATGTACATAAATGATTTACGTTCTTTATTACCCTGCGAGGCTGTAGTATATGCGGACGACACTACATTAATCACTCAAAATACCAATATTAATGAACTGCAACAGAATGTTGCTATAGCAGTAGAAAAGTGTATTTCTTGGTTCCAGACCAATACGTTCACATTAACAGTAGCAAACCAAAACACATTGTATTTAATCTAAATGTCCCTAAACAGGAAAATAGGACAGTAAAACTATCTGGACTTCATATTGATCAAAGTCTTAGCTGGGATACACACAGAGATATATTGTGCTCCAGACTCACACGTGTGATATATCTACAGCATAAGCTGAGAGATTATATAATTAAAACTGTACTATTGTATGCATACTTTACATTCTTCAATTCCCATCTGACATATGTAATTAGGTTGGGGAAGCTCACCTAGATCCAAGAATGTATTTAAGTGGCAAAAAAGGCCATCAGATGCATAGCGGGACTCAAACCACGAGAATCGTGCAGACACTTCAAAGAAATTAATATTATAACAGTATCTTTTTTATACAGCTGTACGTGCTTAGTATACACCAAAGGAATCCTACGTAAGTTTGACCTTAGGTCATAATAACACAAGACATAGCCATATGCCAGAATAGCAAAGGTCCACAACAGCTACAAGCATCTTCGCCTCACATATTTTAACAAACTGCCCAATAAAGCCCACAAAGTCACACTATGTAAATTTAAAGATGTTTAACAAAGTGTTAAAAAAATAAAGCTTTTTATAGCCTAAAGGAATTTGAAGAAGATGCAGTAGATGTCTTGAATTGTAATATTTAATAAAGTTAACATTGTAATATGGTGATTTACTGTTCAATGTTGTATTAAGGTTATAATTATTCATCATTTTATGGATTTACTTTTATAAGATCATGTATCAATGAAAAACAACTGTAAAGTACTAACTGTATAGGCTATGTATATGAATTTTGTATGACGACACCAATTGCATGTAAACATGTTTAAAGGTGAATATTCTACTCTCTTTTATTCTACTCTATTCTATTCATTCGTAATGCACTTCCGTCAACGATGAACAAGATCCAGTATGCTGCTCTAGTAAAACACGCAACCAGCTGAGACTAGCCACTTCCTTACAGCTCTGAGAACAACATCTAAGCCTCGAAAATGTCCTCCAAGTAACCGAAGGGGATGTAAGTCTGGTGGCTCTCAGTGGGGACTGTGCGGTAGTCTTCTGTAGTTCGCAAAAGAACTAGTTCGGAAGAGTGCTCCCACAGACGAACTACACGAACTAGTTCGCAGATCCCTCGCTTCTTAGTTCGTCCGCTCCTTTTCCGATGACTGACGGGTAAGATCGAGAGGACGCGAGAGCGCGCAGAATCGCGTAATTCCCTTCTGCCAGTTGCCGTCATTTCGAGCTGAGATGTAGCTCAGCTGTAGTTTCGGTAGCGGTAGCAAAAGCCAAAATGAGCGGACGAACTAAAAAGAGCGACCTACTTCGCGGCCGAGCTTCGAACTAAAAGGAGAGCTACCGGTCGCGAACTAAAATATTCGCTATAGGTCGCGAACTAAAATATGCGTGATAGGTCGCGAAGTAAAATATGCGCGACAGGTCGCGAACAGAATTAAAATTCACGTGTTTTCATTCTGCTGTTGAGAGCCATTTCGAGGTGAGCATCTGCCTGCTAGATTACATAGTTCAGTGCTACAAAATTTCTGCTTTGTAGTATTCTGCACTATGGAATATCTGACTAATTAATTCCATAATACCAAGGTATAGATATAACTCTAAACTTAAACGCGAGAAATTATCCACAAACTGTTTCTTTTGGTTTGCGTGATATCGTTAGCGGCTCAAGCAGCAAGCGCATGAAGCAGCTACGTGGGGGAACTTCCTCCACCTGCATGCGCAGACCACGCCGCTCAGCCGTCACTGGGAGCGAACTAAAGTGAGCGGTCCCGATCGCGAACTATTATGCCAATGTCTACTGTGCGGTGGACAGTCCAGCCGAATTTTGCAGTGAGTCGCGTGGCCCGACGTTATTACGTTCCAGGTTAAACTTCGTCTTCAGGTTAGTCGATGTCGTCTTGTAGCGAGCTCAACCGACAGTTTCTATTTACCATGAAGCAGGACTTCTGGAAGATCCATGGGGTTGGAACACTTCAGAATGTTCAAATGTGTGTAGATCTATCGAACCAAACTGCGTGGTCATCAGTCCGTAGCTTACAAACTACTTAAACTTAGGCAAACTAACCTAAGGACAACACACACACCCATGCCCCAGGGAGGACTCGAATCTCCACGGCGAGCAACCGACGTGCTCCGCAGCGAGACGCTTTAGACCGCTCGGCTACTCCACCGCGGCAGTTGGAACACTTTCACGGAGTGACACTTGCCCGGAGCCCGGGACTCTTGCAAGGCTTCCAGCTTTTCACCGGTACAGCACAGGCATACTGACAAGTCCAGCAGTTCAGCACAGCAACCCCCGCGCTCACACCACAGCAGCAGGGAAGTGTGTGTCGCTTCAAGGTGGCCCAATCACGAGTTTCGTGGCGAATTTGTTGGCTACGACTGTTGTGGTAATCAGAACTGACAATGAAACTGACTACAATCACAATTGGCAATGGAATTAATCGTTTCTTCTAATATTTTGATGATGGGAATATCAGGGGACAACCGACTACAAAACACGGCATTTCTTATGACTCCCTAATGGCCGTTTTAGGACCAAATTTAAATTGTCAAATTAATAATGTTGTTTTTAGGTAGCAATCTACAGGCACGATGTACAGTGGAATTTCCATTAACGGACACTTACCAATAGCGGACTCCTCTCAGTAAGGGACATTTTAAAATTCCCCTGGAAAACAACATTAACCCTTAAGCTAAAATTATTCCGAACAGCGGATATTCTTAATAACGGACGCAGACACTGTAATATGTCTCCCAACAACAATCAACACTTCAAAATAACGGACAGCGTGAAAGAATCAGTGAACTCGTTAGTGTAAAAAATCTGAGTGTTGTCAATTAGAGCGTGTGTTGGCTGAAGATTTAGGCGTAGTTTCGTAGCATTGCCACCTTTGGAATTCTTGGAAGTACAGCAGTACAGCATTGCTCCATGCAGCGCAGACGTAGCTTTGTCGAAACCGACAGTTTCCACCTGTTGTCTGTACATAAGACGAAGCCAATCGTTTAGCAGTAAACGCACTGTTGTGTTGCCGCGTGGACTTGGCTAGGACAGCGTTGAGTTGATGGATGTATCGAATGTTTTCACTCGATGGCTACCACAGCCTGGTTTCGAAAGTCAGAAGTTTTGTGTAATGCGTCTTGAGTGTTGTCGTTCGTTTGTGTGTTTTCAATAAGCAGTTTCGTGCTCGCGCTGCATGCCTTAAAATGTTCAGAGATAGAAGTGGCAAAAAACGAAAAGAAAAAAAATCATTCCAGTGTCGGTAAAAAATCGCTGACTACGGGCGCGATAAGAAAAAATATGTGATCTCGTTATAACAAACGCTTCGCATTTTTCAGAAAATTGATGCCGGTGAGTCACCCGCCGACGTTGCTGCGGATTTGAACGTCTGCATGAGTGCGATTACTGATTGGAAAACAAATCGATCAGAAATTGAAACATTTTGTTCCATTCAAGCGTCATTCAGCGCAATGAATTCTAGAAAAACCATGAGAAAAAGTTCACATCCTAAGTTAGGAGATGCTTTTATTTTTGTAAGAGCCAAAGGCGTGCCAGTTTCGGGTCCTCTTCCTCGTCAAAAAGCCATGACTTTTTATGAGCTGACTGAAGCAAAGGAGCAAGAATTCCCCGGAAGCGATGGCTGGCTGGATCGCACGTTTTACGATCATACTTCGCAAGTCGGTGTGTTTGACACGTAAAAACGGGGGATTTCGGTTTATTCGAGATTTTGGTTATCCGAACCGACCGCCGTCTCGATCATTTCGGATGAACGGTACTTCACTGTTTTGAATTTTATACTTTTCTTAACAGCGGACACTACGTAAAAGAGAACAGTTATATTTTCGACATTGGTGTCCGTTATTCAGAGGTTCTACTGTACTTTGAAAAAAAAAAATCATTCTTTTTTGCCAAGGAGGCAAAATATTTTTATCTGCTATATTCTACAGGTTTCGACAGCTGCTGTCATCGACAGGAAACCAAGAAGATATTTTGCATCAAAGCCAATGAGATAACATTTTCACTGAGTACAGCAACTGCCGAAATCGTCATAATACAACAAATGCAAATATTTTGCAGCCTTGTCATAAGAATGATTTTCTTTTCAAAGTGGCAAATTTATATTTCATTGCAATTTTATGTAAATATCTAATATATAATAATTAATGTTCGTTTGCCTTTTTCGTCGCGTTTTGTACACGGCCATACAGTTAATCCGATTGCGATAAAACTCTGTCAAAACATTGTTGTAATCGCGCAAAGGTTGTAGGAATACTGAAATTAACTTCATATGGTATATGCCGGAGGGTGTTTTGCAATTAGTTTCTTACGCCCTCACGCTAAAATGGCTGGACGGATATGATTGAAATCTGGAACAGAGGCATCTTATACTCTGTTTAATACATGGGCTACCTTTCTCTTCATGCTGAAATAGCTGGATGGATTTGAATGACATTTGAAATGCAGATGGCTCATCTGAATTAAAGCATGAGCTACCTTCAGGAATCCACCGTATTCATACGTTTGTTACTCTTCACGCTGAAACGGCTGGACGGAATTGAATGAAATGAGAAATGAAGATCGCTTATGCCCCGAATTACTACATGGGCAACCTTTCGTAAACCTCCGTAGATGCATGGCGGAATGTACGTTACAACAAACATCCAAATTGTTTCACTGGTCACCACGAAAGTCAGCACATAAATGTATGTCTTCACGAAGGAGATTTTTAAAATCTGCACGCATGGCGGAGGATATCTTGCCACTTTGACAACGTTTCACCATTCACCATGAAACCTGTCGCATATATGTATGTTTTCATTAATAGGAGGGAGAGGAGTAGGTGGAGGAAAAGATAGAGACGGATACAGAGAGAGGAGAGGAGGAGAATGAGAGGGGGGAGATGGTGACAGACAAATGAAAGGAGATTAACAGAGGGAGGGGGAGGAGGAAATGGACAGAGAAAGGGACACGAGGAGACGGGCGGAGGAGCAGGTGAACAAAGAGAAGGGAAAGGAGGAGATGGATTAATGGAAGATTAAAAACCTCATATATATATATGTTCATATTTTATGCGCTGCCATAACGTTCATCTGATTGCGATAATACTTTGTCAGCTTACTTCTAGCTGTCACGCGAAGGTTTCGGACACAGTACAGTTAAATTACAGTAGGTGATGCGCGTGTCCTAAGTAAACAATCTAACACTTGCATATTTCAAACGTTATTTGCACAATTATTAATTCTGATGCAGCAACGTGCCGGTTACCAGCTAGTAAACACGTGACGCCAATGCATATTAATTGTTTTCCTCTTCATTAAACGATCAATGTCTGATACCACTTTTCCAGTAATGCTAATTCGAAGGGGCCGAGGGGACTGAGGCGCTTCAGTCACGGTCTGCATGGCCACTACGGTCGGGGGTTCGAATCCCCCCTCGGGCATGGATATTTGTGCCGTCCTAGTTCGTAAGTAGTTCATAAGCAGTTTGTAAAAAAAAAAAAAAAAAAAAAAAATAGCATGTGCATGCAAGTCTAAACATCGACATAAACGTAGCTGCAAATTAACATAGAGAAAACAGAAGTCTACCATATTACTTTTACAATGGAACTAATCTCGCAAACTTCACGCTGTAGGTGAATAACTTCTAGTTGTAGGCAAGTTTCCGTACTGTTAACATGAAAATATGCAAAAGGGCACAATCGTTTGCAAGCTGAAGAACAGTCTTGATCTAACTACAGATTAATTATTTAAGCGTTCGTCCTGAAAACAAAAATATATTTTAATAATGAAAATGTTTGGAAAGTTATTAGGACGTATATTTTTCTGCTACCGTATGATGATGACTTCCTTCAGACATTCGTCTTAAAAGCGTTTTATTTAAAACACTAAGCATGTAATGTCACCTTTGCAGAGAATGAACGTATTGGGCATCCTTCACAGAAAGGGGCGTATAAGAGGAGGCCCGGGGCCTGCCCCACCCCAGAAATTATGTATATAAAGAAAAATATTGCTATATTTTTTATGAATTATTATCAACAATAGAAAGCTTGATCTCGGTAAAGTAAAAAGAGCCTCTGCGCAAATTATCGCATGAATATGGGCAGAAAAGCTGATGCAAAGTATCATGGGGCGTCTACTTAAAATCACTTAACTTATCTTTACATTAATCTTGGCTCCCTCCCAAAAATATATGCTATATTGACTACTTTGCACAGATAAGTTGACGTGTCCGACCGCTTTGAACCATCGTGCTACTTTCATTTCATTAATACAGCTACTCTTCATTTTAACGAGAGTCTCCACCTTAAAGCTTCTATAAAAAAAATGACTCACATATTTGGAGTGTTTACTTTTAGTTCAAATGTTCAAATTTCTGTAAATCTATCAGACCAAACTGCGTGGTCATCAGTCCTTAGCTTACAAACTACTTAAACCTAGGTAAACTAACCTAAGGACAACACACACACACCCATGCCCCAGGGAAGACTCGAACCTCCGACGGTGAGCAACCGCGCGCTCAGCAGCTAGGCGCCTTAAACAGATCGGCTACTACACCGTGGCTACTTTTAGTTCCCAAAACGATTTGCCTGTATTCGCTTGTTCTTCACACATAAAGTAGAGTTTCCGTGTGTTCATGTGTGTACTTATTGTATACAAATCTATAGTTTTGTTCCAATCTTTATGAAATTTTGCATACTTGGCATTCAAACCAAACCATGAGGACGTTCGTCGTAAGTGTAAGATTCAAGTACAATACATTGTTCGCGAGATTTGATGTCATAAATAACGACATGCGTAAAAAACTGCTGCATCACGCGACAATGTTGCACATATCCTCTTGAACAACTGGACCGATTACAACCAAATTTGGTACGGTACACATATTCTTCACCGTGAGGTAAAAATCGCTGTTGGGGTAAGAACCACATACGACAATTTTTTAGATTTTATGTCGCTAACAACCACGGCAAAATTACGAAAAGAAGAAAGTTTCTCTTACTAATTTATTGCTGCCGGCCACGGTGGCCGAGCGGTCTGCGGTGCGCCAGTCACGTTCTGCACAGCCACTAGGATCGGGGGTTCGAATCCTACCTCGGGCATGAATATTTGTGCCGTCCTTAGTATTAGCTAGTTTATAAGTAGTTTGCAAGTTTAGGGACTGATGACCCAGTAGTTAAGTCCCATAAGCTCTACAAATATTTGAACTTTTTTTTTAATTTTCCGCTGTTCCTGGAGTAAAACTACAGCATTCGGTATGACGTTACAATTTATAACGCATGCACTAGATATTGTAAACGCAGGAAATTTTACGCACAGATACACACATACAGCTGAATGTATCTTCGAAATTGTATCACAGTACGACACGTAGTTCATGAGATATAATGACACAAACAGTAACGTTCATGGAAAACCCCATCACGCGTCAGGCGTCAATATATTACTTCTTTACAAATCGCTGCATTCGCAACAAATTTTAAAGACATACAGAACAAATAAAAATGAATATATCTTGTGAGGTTATGCAGTATACACTACGATAAATATGAGATGGAAAATTTGTAGTCATTAAAGAACTGCTTATTTCAGTATTAACTAGTTACTGGTTCGGCAAGTTGATAAGGGCTCTATTAAGCGCTCTCGTCTCGCCCTCCTGTAATTTTTCATGTTCCTTAACTGTCTGCCATTTGCGCCGGTCCTGTGCAGCAGTGTTCTTCAACCTTTCCCAATGTGCGACCCCCTTGCAAGTGAATATATTCCCCCGACCCCTTCCAAGAATAACATTTTGTACAACCCCCCCCCCACACTCTGTGAAGAAGTAGATCTTTTTCTGAAGTTCTTTGATTTAACCTCCTGAGGCTCACGGTACAGTATACTGTACTTTACAATTTAATTTTTTTTCTGCTAGATGTCACATTTGAACTAAGCATTGGTTGCTAGGAGGTAAATT
Organism: Locusta migratoria; assembly: GCA_026315105.1. Lineage (NCBI taxonomy): Eukaryota > Metazoa > Arthropoda > Insecta > Orthoptera > Acrididae > Locusta > Locusta migratoria. Next base: position 307,618,019 of record CM048751.1, read on the forward strand.
TTTTTGTACTCTTTAAGTCGTACTTGAGTGCTTAGCCACTGATGCTGAGTTCAACTGTGATATCTAGTAGAAAAAAATTAAATTTTGACTTTCAAAGCAGCTAACCTGCTCAACCAATGTTTTAGGTGACTGACACAACACGTGGAATTAGAGATCCCAAAATGTTTTATATAACACAACTCAAAAACAACGATAAAATATTTTACAGCGGGGTTCGAACCACCGACTCCATGACTGTGAGGCCATAACGCAACCATCTGAGCTATATTGACAGATGTGTTTTAATTATAGGTACTTACGCGTACTTGCAAAACTTAAAATTCGATTTTCTCGAGAATTTTTGAAATGTAGCTCAGATGGTTGTGTTCTGGCCTCACAGTCATGGAGTCGGTGCCTCGAATCCCGTTGTAACACCTTTTTCGGTTGTTTTTGAATTGTGTTATATAAAACATTTTGGGATCTCTAATTCCACGTGTTGTGTTAGTCACCTAAAACAATGGTTGAGCAGGTTAGCTGCTTGGAAAGCCATTAGTAGCTATGGAGATGACTTTCCAAAAACAGCGTCGTAGCCCTTCACAAATTGAACAATGAAAGACTACCGTCTTTAATTAATAGTGAAGCCAAAAGTATAAATAATGTAACTTACTTTTTTTTACTGAAACCATCATGATTAACAACTTTTTATATAATACAGAAAATTGCGAATAAACAAAAATTTGTACATTTTTCGTAAAATTTACCATTAGATATTAAAATTGTGTAAATATTCGAAGGAAAAAAATTCCAGTCACGGCAGGATTCGAACCAACGCCTTTTTTGTTGTATAGTCAGATAGCTAGCACGTTCTTTTTAAATTTATTTCTTATGCTTTCTACTATATATAGAAAATATACTGTACATACTAAACATAATTTATGACATTTTAGAACACACATAAAGATTATTTATACAGGTACTTAATGATATCACATATACACAATCATAAAAAAAACATGTTGATTCACTCATTATTTCGCAGTTCAGTTTTTACGTAAGTTAACATTAACTATTAGCATTTGGGCTTTTCATAACAGTTTGAGTTACTTGTAGCCATCGATTTTGATTTTAAGTGAGACCATGTGTGTTTATTAACCTAACCCCATTCGTTCAAATACGATAGTAAACATGTTTCCATATTTGTATTTTTGGTCCACGTATAAACTTTGTTATATTCATTTTCCTTATATAGTTTGAAGTGAATGGTGGTGTCCGGTGCACACCTGTTAATCACGTAGCTCACTTATGTTCCCAGTAACCAGTATACTGCTTCGTTTCTTTCTCTGGGAAGAATCGTGCATCTGGTCTGCATAGTATGGACGGAGATACGTATTGAGGTAAAGTTTTTGTGAGGAATGCTACGTAGTAGTGCTTTCCAATTATTTCCTTAACTACGCCGATAGACGCTGCTGTTGGTTTAATTATTGGTACTCACGTGTACTGTACAGAACTTCAAAGTCGGTTTCGACGAGAATATTTGAGAGTTGTGCCGAATGGCTTTGGCTGATTGTTATCTGCGTTCTGAACTTAACGTACCATAAATATAAAAAATATATAAAATCCGATACCCATGTGGTTTCCTTGTGATACATTTAAGAAATCTTTTCACGCAGGAGGACCGCACAAATGTACAATCATTTGATCAACGTACTAATTCCGAAATGGAGGACATAGTAATTGGTATTGCCGGTGTAGAGAAGCAGCTGAGATAGCAAAATACGAAAAATTCTTCTGGTCCGGATGGAATACCAGTTCGCCTTTACAAAGAGTATTCCGCGGCATTGGCCCCCTACTTAGCTTGCATTTATCGCGAATCTTTAATTCAGCGCAAAGTTTCTATGATTGGCAAAAAGCGCAGGTGACTCTCGTTTATAAGAAAGGAAAGAGAACTGACCCACACAATTACAGGCCAATATAGTTGACATCAGTTTCATGTAGAATTTTGGAGCAAATTCTCAGTTCGAATATAGTAAATTTCCTTGTTCAAATGTTCAAATGTTTGTAAAGCTTATGGGACTTAACTACGGGGTCATCAGTCCCTAAACTTACAAACTACTTATGAACTACTTACGAACTAGGACGGCACAAATATCCATGTCCGAGGGGGATTCGAACCCCCGACCGTAGTGGCCGTGAAGACCGTGACTGAAGCGCCTCAGTCTCCTCGGCCACCGCGGCCGGCTGATTTCCTTGAAACGGAAAAGCTTCTTTCTATGAAGCAGCACAGGTTCAGGAAACATCGTTCATGTGAAACACAGCTTGCCCTTTTCTCACATGACATCTTGCGAGCCATGGATGAAGGGCAACAGGCAGATTGTGTTTTTCTCGACTTCAAAAAGGCGTTCGACGCGGTGCCACACTGCAGACTGCTGACGAAGATACGAGCTTATGGAATAGGTTCACAGATTTGTGATTGACCGGAAGACTTCCTAAGTAATAGAACGCAGTATGTTGTTCTCGACGGCGAGTGTTCATCAGAGACGAGTGTATCGTCAGGCGTGCCCCACGGGAGTGTGATAGGACCGCTATTATTTTCTATCTATATAAATGATCTGATGGACAGAGTAAATTGTAATTTGCGGCTGTTTGCTGATGATGCTGTGGTGTATGGGAGGGTGACTTAGACAAAATTTATAGATGGTGTGAAGAATGGTAGCTAGCTCTCAATACAGAAAAATGTAATGGGATTCACAATAGTAGGAAAACAATCCCATAATGTTCGAATACAGCATTAGTAGTTAGTGAGTGTCTTGATGCAGTTGCGTCATTCAGATATCTAGGCGTAACATTGCAGAGCGATATGAAATGGAACGAACATGTAAGGGCAGTTGTGATTAAGGCGAACAGCCGACTGCGGTTTATTGGGAGAATTTTGGGAAGATGTACTTCATCTGTAAAGGAGACCGCGTATAAAATGCTTGTACGACCACGTCTTGAGTATTGCTCAAGTGTTTGTGACCCGCAGCTGATCCGTTTAAAGGAAGACACAGAAGCAGTTCAGAGGCGAGCAGCTAGGTTTGTTATTGGTAGGTTCGACCAATGCGCGAGTGACAAGGAAATGCTACGGCAAATCAATTGAGGACCGCAGGAGGAAAGACGACGTTCTTTTCGTGAATTTCTGTTGAGGAAATTTAGAGGGCCGGAATTTGAAGCTGAGTTTAGTACGATCTTGCTACTTCCTACTTACATTTCGCGTAGTGATCAAAAGGCAAGATAAGATAAATTAGGGCTCGTACGGTGGCATATAGGCATTTTTTTCCTCGTTCAATTTGGGAGTGGTACAGTGTACCCTCCGCCACGTACCTTACGGTGGATTGCGGGTATGTAGATGTAGATGTAGAAGTTACTGTATTTCAAAACCCGTCGTATTTAGACATCAGACGTCCAGTAGGCTGGTAGCTTTACTGTGGAAGTACTCGGCGACCCCCGAGCCAGACTTTGTCACCACCCACAGGTAGAAGAACACTGCTCTACAGAAAAGAAACAAGTGTTATTGCACGGTGCACATCTCCACGTTTTCTAAATAAGGAAGCATAGAAGGAAGGAAGCTTATGGTTTAACGACCGTCGACGAGTTCGGATTGTGTTTGTTGCCGATGCTGAAGGAAGTCGGCTGCTCTCTTTCAAAGGAAACATCCCAGCATTGGCCGGAAGCGATTAGGGAAATCATGCGGAACTAAATCGGCTTGGCCGGGAACGTATTTGAACCGCCGACCGCTAGTCCAGGATTCTAAGCAGTGTGCCACCTCGCGGGGATCCGATTTTTCGCTACAGCGTAGTGTACAGGCGCGTATCTAAAGCGCTCAACAAAGGCGGATACGTGGCACCTAGGGCGTCGTCAGACGGGAGTGTTCGCAGAAACCTACGACGTTTTATGCGGGCGTGTGTCAACATTCCACCCCAGTCTGCTCACATCACAAAGCGAGCGCGTGACAGCATAGCTGAGGGCGCATTACCGCCGCCTTCTGCGTCGAATCGCGTTTATATTCCCCGGGAACTGCTTTGTTCACCCCTACACATTGCTGTTCGGCGAACGCTGAGGCCGAGACACACTAAAAACTGCCACTGGCGTGCTTTACTACAGACTTTAGATTTATGTCTTATGACTTTCTGCTTACATTTCGGACAAGAACAATAGAAATATAAACAATAAAAAATCATATAATTAACTATTACAACTTTACTACTGTGATAATAGCTATGCACTCTACACGTAATATAATCTTTTTGCGTATTTTAAGAAATAGCTAAAATTATTTGATATCTAACATCTTTAAACGAGCAATTTGGTGTTACAAAAACGTGCGGCTAAACTTTCAGGAAACATTCCTCACACACAAAGAAAGAAAATATGTTATATGGACATGTGTCCGGAAACGCTTAATTTCCATGTTAGAGCTCATTTTAGTATTTCTCTTTAAATGTAAATTGAAATAATTCGTGCAGACAATTGTCGAAATACCCAATTGTTTTGTTAGTATGTACTGTACTCCCTCGAGTCACTGCCAGTTGGCCCAATTGAAGGAAGGTAATGTTGATTTCAGTGCTTGTGTTCATGTTCTTCCACCTACGCTCACTGGAGCACGTTATCATGATTTCATATGGGATACTCTACTTGTGTTGCTAGAACATGTGCCTTTACAAATACGACACAACATGTGGTTCATGCCCAATGGAGCTCCTGCACATTTCAGTCGACGTGTTCGTCGATTCGGTGACCGATGGATTGGTAGAGGCGGACCAATTCCATGGCCTCCACGCTCTCCTGACCTCAACCCTCTTGACTTTCATTTATGGGGGCATTTGAAAGCTCTTGACTACGCAACCCCGGTACCAAATGTAGAGACTCTTCGTGCTCGTATTGTGGACGGTGGTGATACAATAAGCCATTCTCCAGGGCTGCATCAGCGCATCAGGGATTCCATGCGACGGAGGGTGGATGTATGTATCCTCGCTAACGGAGGACATTTTGAACATTTCCTGTAACAAAGTGTTTGAAGTCACGTTCTGTTGCTGTGTGATTCCATTCCATGATTAATGTGATCTGAAGAGAAGTAATAAAATGAGCCCTAACATGGAAATTAAGCGTTTCCGGACACATTTCCACATAACATATTTTCTTTCTTTGTGTGTGAGGAATGTTTCCTCAACGTTTGGCCGTACCGTTTTGTAACACCCTGTGTAGCGGTCTCGGAAACGACTCTAGTGATTTCTATGCAATTTTGTATTTACACCGGTTTTCTGGCTTTATCTTTTGTTGTTCACCTACATAGTTACATTTTTCGTAAAACGCGATTTGTTAGACTCGAAAACGCTATGGGTAACTCCTCCGCCATTGGGGCACTACGTCCTGCGACAGATTGTCGTTACCCATCACAGTGATGTATCGTGTATCATAAAAAAAAAGAGTGTGTGATCGCACATGTAATATTCGTGCGACGATATATATATATATATATATATATGTGTGTGTGTGTGTGTGTGTGTGTGTGTGTGTGTGTGTGTGTGTGTGTGCGTTCATGAGTGGCGTCTGTTCTTTCCTGCAGTTGTTATTCTTTCATGTTCACAGAATATAATGACATCAAATGCGAATGGGCAAAGCTGAAAATGTGTACCCAGCCGGGATTAGAACCCGGGTCTCCCGCTTACTACGCAGTTACGCTGACCCGGGTTCGAATCTCGCCAGGGTACACATTTTCACCTCTCTTTCCGTGGTAGTTTGTCTTCTTTTCCGAGTTTATTTTTCTTTTTTCTTTGCCTGTATTGGTTTACGTAAAATCAAGTGACAGTATCAAATCGCCGTTATTTTTGCAAATATCTTTGAAACTGCGCGAGTTAGGGAAATAACATAACAGCGCAAAGGGGTAGGTAATTTTCTCCTCTACGAATACGTTTATTCAATTTTCGTCTGACATGAACGGTTAAGGCGTTAATTGCTATTCAATTTTTTTTTTGTCAGAAACATCTAGAATAGGGAGATTCTTGTTGCTGGCGCCCAATAATTCCATCTGAAAAATTTGGAGCCGTTCGGTTTCACAGAGCGACCTAAAAGGTGGGAACAGATTACAGACAGATACTCAGACATTGTCAAATCGCCGCTATTTTTGCAAATCTTTGAAACATTGCGAGATGCGATAAAAACATAAAAGAACAAAGTTTTAGAGAATTTACTCCTCTATAAATTGGTTTATTCCATTTTGTTGTGAGATAAAGACTTAAGCCGTTATCTTCATTTAAATATCGTGCTGTCAAAAGGCGAACGCAAGGCCCACTTTTAGTGTTTCTACCGTAGACTAAAGTGGGCCAAAAGTGGTCAAACTATGCCGCAGTCCTAGAAATTCAATAGTTGAGATATCAGTCGAGCACGCGGGTGTGAGCTATTACTCGTCTTACTGCAATTTCTGCTTTCTGACAATACACTATACACTATACACTTCTTCTTCAGAGACGCTAGGGCGACCCTCCCGATGCATGTCTGCCACAGTTTGCCGACCTTCGTAGAGGGCTTTTACCCGACGTGCCACCGTTCTATACGGCAATGCGCATTCCCCGTAGTCCTCTTGAAGATCTTGATGACACTGTTGTGCTGTACCATCTCTGACACATTCAATATTCTTCCATCAGCCACAACAATAGATTCTATTGCATAGTGTCTCCACAGCAGTGTTGCCACTGTATAAGTTCCAACCCTTGCAGATACTGGAACTAGGCCAAACAAAGCAGGCTGCAGAATGATTTTTTTGAATGCGACAGTATACAGAAGAAGTAGGCCACACATGGGAGAATTTTGCCAGAAACAGTTAACGCCTGTTGGAGTTACTTACTGAAATCTCTACTATGAGGAAGAGGTTGCCAGATGGGCACTGATACATTGCCCGACTGATTCACTGGAAAAAGTTTCACTGAGAGAAAGGATCAGTCTCTGTTGCACAAGCGAAGTTATGGTGGAAATGATAATGTACGTTGTAATAGGAACTGAGGAAACAGACAGCAAATAGGATGTATGAGGGAGGATCATAGCAATGGTGGGTAACGACGACAAAATTTGGGAAACTAAGAGGAACCACTTTAGGAAAAGACAAAGTGCTAGGAATAGGACCAAAGAGATGGAAAAGTAATGTTAGCAAGGCCAACAGGGATTCTTCAAAGAAATCATTATAATATTAATAGAGAGAGGGGGGGAAGAAATAATTTGTGGTATGGAGACAATTTAAGTATTGAAACATAGAGGTTAGCTTTATGGAGCATGCCAAATTTGGCAATTTCGACTGCGTGGTCATTATCAGATTGAAGTAACTGCACCTTAACAGATGTCGAAACGTCAAATTACGTAGCATGACATGACACAGAAGTTGATTTCGGCAGTTTGTGTGTAGCGCACTCGTTGTATAGGTTGGTGAATATATTGCTCATTTGTGCCCTATTTTTACATGAATACGTAATCTTGTGTGGAATAAATTATTCAATTTTTTCGCACAAAACATAAATTGGTTTCGTTACATATGGACTTTTCTTTTCGCACGCGAATTTGTGCAATCTTCTCAAATAAAATGTGCTATAAGTGTATTGTTTTTGTTCTGTTTTATTTTAACTTGCAACCGGTTTTCGCACTATCTCGCTTTCGACAACTTCATGTCGAAAACTTAAAGTAAGATTCTATTTGTCACATATTGTCACAAAAATATCAAAATGTTTGTTACATTTATGGGCTTAACTGCGAGGTCATCAGTTCCTAAACTTACTTACAACTTTTAAACTAACTTATACTAAAGACGTCACAAACATCCATGTCCGAGAGGGGATTCGAACCCCCAACGGGGAACGGACCCGCGCATAGGAGGATAGCGCCTCAATGCGCTCGGCCACTCCGCCGCGGCCATCTTGTCACAGAAATACTATTTAATTCCCCTCTGCATCAAGTCGCTTCTTATCACAGGATTTAGTTTGTAGAGGTACACTCCTGGCCATTAAAATTGCTACACCACGTAGATGACGTGCTACAGGAAGAAGATGCTGTGATATGCAAATAATTAGCTTTTTAGAGCATTCACATAAGGTTGGCATCGGTGGCGACACCTACAACTTGCTGACATGAGGAAAGTTTTCAACCGATTTGCGTACCATCAAATTTCCGACTTCGATAAAGGTCGGCTTGTAGCCTGTCACGATTGCAGTTTATCGTATCGCGACATTGCTGATCGCGTTGGTCGCGATCCAATGACTATTTGCAAAATATGGAATCGTTGGGTTCAGGAGAGCCATACGGAACGCCGTGTTGGTTCCCAACGGCCTCGTATCACTAGCAGACGAGATGACAGGCATCTTATCCGCATGGCTGTAACGGATCGTGCAGTCGCCGACTGCGGTGGCCGAGGGGACTGAGGCGCTTCAGTCACGGTCTGCACGGCCACTACGGTCGGGGGTTCGAATCCCCCCTCGGGCATGGATATTTGTGCCGTCCTTAGTTGTAGGTAGTTCATAAGTAGTTTGTAAGTTTAGGGACTGATGACCCCGTAGTTAAGTCCCTTAAGCTTAACAAACATTTGAACATTTTGATCGTGCAGTCACGTCTCGATCCCTGAATCAACAGATGGGAACGTTTGCAAGACAACAAATATGTGAACGAACAGCTCGACGACGTTTGCAGCAGCATGGACTATCAGCTCGGAGACTGTGGCTGCGGTTACCCTTGACGCTGCATCACAGACAGGAGCGCCTGCGATGGTGTACGCAACGACGAACCTGGGTTCGTAATTTTTTCGGATGAATCCAGGTTCTGTTTACAGCATCATTATGGTTGCATCCGTGTTTAGCGACATGCGGTGAACGCACTTTGGAAGCGTGTATTCGTCATCGCCACACTGCGTATCACCCGGCGTGATGGTATGGGGTGCCATTAGTTACACGTCTCAGTCACCTTTTGTTAGCATCGGCGGCACTTTGAACAGTGGCCGTTACATTTCAGATGTGTTACGCCCCGTGGTTCTACCCTTCATTCGATCCCTGCGAAACCCTACATTTCAGCAAGTTAATGCACGACTGTACGTTGTGGTCCTTCACGGGCCTTTCTGGATACGGAAAATGTTCAACTGCTGCCCTGGCCAGCACATTCTCCAGATCTCTCACCAATTGAAAACGTCTGGTCAATGGTGGCCGAGCAACTGGCTCCTCACAATACGCCAGTTACTACTCTTGATGAACTGTTGTGTACCTATACACTCCATCCAATCTATGCATGGGCATCTGCACCTGTACACGCCATCCAAGCTCTTTTTGACTCAATGCCCAGGCGTATCAAGGCCGTTATTACGGCCATAGGTGGTTGTTCTGGGTACCGATTTCTCAGGATCTATGCATCCAAATTGCGTGAATATGTAATCACATGTCAGTTCTAGTATAATGTATTTGTCCAATGAATACCCATTTATCATCTACATTTCTTCTTGGTGTAGCAATTTTAATATCCAGTAGTGTACATAGTAATTCCGTGACAAGAAGTAATAAAATGGAATGACAATGCTCTCAACAGCTGCTAACATGGAGTACTCCATTTAAATGACAGAAATTATCAGAACCGGATGCGAATTAAAATATATTAGAATAAGGATGATCCATTTACAAGACATTTAAATCTAGCGTTTCTCTCGCTAATTTGAGGTAACAACAAAATACGTATATCCACATGCCACTATGTAAAGGAAAAAAGGTTTTTTTTATCTTCTTCTTCTTTCTGTTACTGTGATTCGCGCCGAAGGACAGGCCCCAGCGACCTATTATGCCGCTCTGCAGGCAAAAGATTACAAAAATTGACAATGTGTCATCAATTGTTAACAGAGAAGATAAATGGGGTGAATTTCCAAACAAGACAAAGTGAGATATTGACGACAGAGCAAATACAATGAAGTTTAGAAACATGTGTAGGGACGTTAAAACGGCTAAAATCAGAAACATAGTTTGACGCAAGTAGAATTACGGATACTTTGAAGGCAGCACATAATAAAAGCCACAGGGAAAGCTTGTTATGTCGTACACTTCACTTGGGGGACTCTGGAGGGGAAGGGAGGCGGAAGAGGGAGGCATGGTGGGAGGGGAACGGTCAGGACGAGGTGGGAGCGTAGAAACCCCAGGGGGGGGGGAGGGGAGGAAGAAGAGCCAAGCATGGGTAAGGATCAGGAGGGGACGTCAAGGGGAGGAGGAGCACCAGATATTAGAGCTGGTAGGAGGGGTAGATTTCAGGATAGAGGGCATCATCCAGTAGGGGGAGGCAGCGGAAGTTACCCTGGAAGAGGATGTGGAGTGTGTGAAGGTGGGGGTGTAGCAGAGGCCCAGGATCAGTGAGAATAGGGTACACAGGTGATGGGGGTCTATTTTGTGGCTCACCTAAAGGATGCAGGTATGCTCGAGAAATAGATGAGAGAAGGGGATGGGATCATGAAGCATCCACACAGGGAATGGAAGTCCTCTCGGAAACCGCGGCCGGCTTTTGTCTAAGTCATCGTGTATGCTATTACTGTCAGTTAAAGACGACCCCTCCAATACACCATAGTATCATCAGCAAACAGCCACAAATTACAACTTACTCTGTCCATCAGATCACTTATATATATGGAAAATAATAGCGGTCCTATCACACTCCCCTGGGGCACGCCTGACGATACACTCGTCTGTGATGAACACTCGCCGTCGATAACAACGTACTGTGTTCTAGTGCTTAGGAAGTCTTGTAGCCAGTCACAAATCTGTGAACCTATTCCATAAGCTCGTATCTTCGTGAGCAGTCTGCAGTATGGCGTCATGTCAAACGCCTTTTTGAAGTCGAGGAAAACACAATCCGCCTGCTGCTCTTCATCCATGGCTCGCAAGATGTCATGTGACAAAAGGGCAAGAACGATGAACGATATTTTCTAACACATGAACGATGTTTTATAAACCCGTGCTGATAGAAAGAAGCTTTTCCGTCTTTTACTATATTTAAACTGAGAATATGCTGCAATATTCTACAGGCAACTGGTGTCAACGATATTGGCCTGTAATTATGTGGCTCAGTTCTCTTTCCTTTCCCTCGCATTTTTCTAATCACTAGGAACTTTGTGCTGATTTAAAGATTCGAGGTACGAATAGTGAGGTAAGAAGCAAACTGTTGCCCTAATAGCGTTGTTGGGAAGGGGTTGGTCATTGTGAAGTAGAGGGTATTGAGGGCCAGGATGACTGCCAGTAAGGCAGTGGAAGGATCGCCAGTACTTGGAGGAGGTGACGAGGAGTGTGGCATTTTAACAGATGTATTTCTGCCACTGCGCCCAACTAGGTTAGGAAGGGTGGGTGGACAGCATTGCTGGGGATGTGGGTTTGCACGGCGTCAGCAGCAGTCTGATGAAGGAAGGAGGAGGCATGTTCGATGTCGGTGAGAGAGCGGATGGGGAGAAGTGACTCTCGACTGAGGTGTTCGTGGATCACAGGTAGACATCTCAGTCGGCATGGGAATAGTCATGGACTTGGGAAGGGGGTCATGTTGGGGAACATGGGTCAGTAGCCACTGCCTATTGGGTCAAGGACATCCGCCGCGAGGCGCCCAAGGGGTTTGGGGGACACCACGACAATATGGGGGGGTGTAGGTTTAGAGCCGGGTGGGTTGCGGAAGGGGGATGGGGTCGCCCCGATGCGAGATGGTGTTGAACTGACGCCACAGCTGGTGACTGGCGGCAACCACATAGGTCGTGAAGGATCTGTCACTCTAGGGCAAGAGCAGCTTTTGTTTTAGGCCATTATAAAATAGAGACTCTATTACGACGGCGAGCAAAAATCAAGCGTAATGCAAGTAACAAATTACAATGCAATTCACAGTGCAATACAGGCACAATATCATAATCAGAAACACGATGCTATGAATTCACCTTCTGTTTTGAATAGGACCAAACAATTAAGGAAGAGTGTAAACCATCTAACGAGAAATAGAGATGACAGGCAGACATAATTTGCAGCGCTCCAAGTGAGGGAGAGATGAAACACATGTGTGAACCTAACCCCCGAGGTCCACGCGGTCATCTGTTCGCACTCTATACTTTTGGTTAGATTGGCTCTTCGGATTTTTAATCGCTTCTCTTCACTTCTTCATACATTTTAAAAAGATACACAACTAGACGGATACTTTTTAGATTCACTGTTGCTAAGTAACTCTTTATCATGTGCCTTTTTTTTTTTACATTACACATTTATTCTGATTGCAAAGCCGGCAAAATTGGTGGAAAATATGCGCAATTAGTGCGAGTGACATTGTGGCGATTTATTTTTCTGCAGATTGCATTGTGGACGTAAAGCGCTTTGCTGAACAGCAGGTCCGAAATTAATAATTATGGCGTCGCGTAAGAGCTCGTTATCCGCGAATGTTAATTAGATCATTAACTGCTGATTGCCAAACCAGCGCCTCTGCCGGACGGGTGATTAATTATAATGGGATTTGTTGACAGAGGGCAGAGCCAAAGCTCTGTTTCACTCACTCTCCGCCAGGCGACAGCAGCAGCAGCGAGTGCGGACCTATGTGCATACACCCATAGTGCGGACATATGCACACACAGAGAGAGAGAGAGAGAGAGAGAGAGAGAGAGAGAGATGCCAGTGCTCCTTATCCCATACATAATATACTCAGGTGTCAGACAAGTTTTTGCCAAAATCCGTCCGGAAAATAGAGCATTTCGGTCAATATCACAAAATGAATTTGACATTCCCACAACACCATAAATTCTAGCTTGCTATTTAGTGTAAATTTAATGTGTAGTAATTTCCAAATCCTCGGCAATCATCATAGGCCGTACCACCCGTTCCTTCTGCCACCAAGACCTGTACCTCACTCTCCATGACTGTCCCATTTCCCAAACCACGACCCTCAAGTATCTTGGCTTCACTTTTGACTGCTCCCTATCCTGGACTCCTCACGTAAAAATCACCTGCCAGAAATCCATTTCCTGCCTCAACCTCCTCAAGCTTCTCCCCGGCCGGACGTGAGGATTGAACCCCTCCACCATTCTCCACACCTACCATTTCCTAATGAGTCCCATATTATGTAGCTTCCATCCCGCCTGAGTCTCTACCTGCCCAGCCTATCGCAGTTCCCTCCAAATCCTTGAGCACCACACCCTCAGCCACGCTTACCGCATCCGTCTCACTTTCCCCATGCAGATACTTTATGACCTTATACCTTTTCCACACCTTCTTAAATTACTGGATCATATCCGTATCCTCTACACTCCCGAAAATCCTCTGAATCCCAGGCCTCTGCCAACCAAATACTTACATATCCTCCCCTCCCTTCACCTCTACCCTCTCCATATCCTTTCGGAGGGTAACTTCTGTCAGCTTTCCCTCCCGGACGATTCGCTCTGTCCCAGCATCTAGCCTCCTCTCCCTCCGTTCTCCCTCGCTCCCCCACTTGGCTTCTCCTTTACCAGTCCCTCCCTGTGGAGTCCTTACGTCCCATCCTGTCTCCCCCTCCTCCTCCACCCCATCACCTCCCTTTCCCATCCCTCCACGCTTCTCCCTGTCCCCTTCGGAGCCTGTGCAATTATTCAAATGTTCAAATGGCTTATGGGACTTAACTACGGGGTCATCAGTCCCTAAACTTACAAACTACTTATGAACTAGCTAACACTAAGGACGGCACAAATATCCATGCCCGAGGGGGGATTAGAACCCCCGACCGTAGTGGCCGTGCAGACCGTGACTGGAGCGCCTCAGTCTCCTCGGCCACCGCTGCCGGCGTGCAATTATTATAAAAGTAACAGTGAAATAGTGTTGTGTGCTTCTGTTTGATTTCTAAAACTTCAACACTCTCTGAACAGTCAGAACAAGTGTTGTCATGTATTTTCTGCTGTGTTCATCGTCTCGTCACCGTTCTGCGTATTTGTGTCAACATCAGTGTTTTTAGCCACGGTGGAAATTTTAGCCGCTGAATATGTCTGTTTCTCGTCTGCTGTTAATGTTACTTTGACTAATCTTACCATATGTATATATTTTAATTCTCCGTTTAATCACCGTATACAAGTGTAATTCACATTTTCATAGCTTGTATCTCTTGGCTGAAGAACGGCATTCAGACCACTGCCAGCCTGCCACACCTGGCGGTTTTAAAATATCAATAAAGGGAAAACAACGTGTAGTAATTTGAAAACTAGCGTCGTGCAGTGTATTCAAATCAAATGTTTGTAAATCTATCGGACCAAACTGCGTGGTCATCAGTCCGTAGCTTACAAACTCCTTACTAAGGTAAACTAACATAAGGACAAAACACACACACACACACACACACACACACACACACAAACACACACACACATGCCCCTGGGAAGACTCGAACCTCCGACGGCGAGCAACCGAGCGCTCCGCAGCGAGGGTGCAGTGTATTGTAAGTATAATACACAGTAACAAAATAGCCTCGGTGGAATGGATGAGCGCTTTCAGACGCATTGCTGTGGAGCGCGCTGTTGCTCCCCGCCGGAAGTTCACGTGCTCCGTCGGGCATGGTGTGTGTGTGTGTGTGTGTGTGTGTGTGTGTGTGTGTGTGTGTTGTTGTTGTTGTTGTTGTTAGGATACGTTGGTTTAAGTAGTTTGTAAGTTTAGGGACCAATGACCACTACAGTTAGATCCCGTAACTTTACAAACATGTTGGGGCTGATGACCTTTGTAGTTTAGTCCCATCCAAAACCAAATACCAAACAACTAACGAACCAAGCTAAACTAATGGACTGCAACGACTTTAGTTTGAGACATATCTTATTAAAGTCTAGGTGCAAGTTGTATATCGTACTTATGTAGTGTCAACAATGTGAACACTCCCAACAGCTATGCGTGGCACTGTGTTTTGTATGAAACACATGGGTTCGATTGGGGCGACCTAGAGTAAGTTTGTAATAATGGCTGGACTTTGCAATACATCAGTTTAGTTTGTGTACTTTTCGGGAAAGAAGAGGATGTCCAGATGTATGTTGGTCCAAATTGACCCACTCCTTCAACGGAATGCGGCGTAAATCTCCCACACTGGTTGGTTGCTCGTCTCGTCCAGAAAGAGCCGTTTTCAGTGTATTCCAGACATGTTCGGAGAACATGCTAGCCATTCTAATGTTGCCATGTCAGTACCGTGAAGGAACGCATTCACACGACGTACACGGTGTCCGCGAGATTGTCGTCTTTAAGACGAACCCCTCACCGAAATGCTGCCCATACGTCTGCACTGTACGTTGAAGAATGTCACCCGCCTACCGTATAGTCCAGAGGTCGGCAAGTATTCTTGCATGGGATCCGGATACTTTTGGAAATTTTTTATCGAGGTTCAGAAGTGAAACCACATATTCCTTATCAAATTCTTATTTTAATTTTCAGTCTCAAACTAATACGAAATACAAAATATGTAAAATAAAAATGTATAATAATCCAGTAAAACTTTATTTGCTATTTATTTCTTTTTATTTTCACTCACAAAATATATGAAATAGAATGAGTTGTCAAACTTCTATTAGAAAATCCAATACCAGGTCATACATTAAAAACTATTATTCGTTTAACTGTCAATAAAAAAACTATGAAATACAGTGAAGGATGAGTATTTGACTTAAAAAAAATTAATGCAAGAAATTACATTTGCGGCAAGTTTCTTAACGTTAGGTTCACATGCGGGGCAGCTCATGCGAATAGTGTCTTTGAGGTGGGTGGCCATTATTCTTGAGCGATACTTGTTTAAATGAAATTTGGCAAATATATGTGGAGCCAAACATAGTAGATGGCGAATGTTTTGTAATTTTCATATTTCTCTGGGACATGTTCACTCCACAATTCGTCAGTGGATACGTGTTTACACGTTTGCAAGGACATGTCGTCCTGCAAGTCTATTATCTCCATTTGGAGTAAAGGCTTTGAAAGGTGGAACAACTTCGCAGTCACATCCGTCCGTTCTGCTGCTGGAGAAACCTCAAAAGGTGATTTTTAAAAGCTCAGAAATGGTGTTTAAGTGGATACGCCCTGGCCGCTTAAATAGAGGTTTCAGAGACTGTTAGAGTATGAAGACTATTTACATAATTTCGCTGTTTACTAAAAGTTCTCGTGCTGCATTCGTGTGTACAGAGCTTTTAGGCAGATCACCGGCTACCTTGCTCCGTTTTGCCGCCCCCTGATAAAGTACTCTCGAGCGTTGCACATCATGACTTTTATTTAATCTACCTATAGTGTTCATTAAGGGTTCTAATCATTCAGCAGTTAACTGTAAAATTCTAGGAAAATTGTAAGGGTAGTTCTCATACGAATTGTTATCTACAGAAAAAAAGGTTTTTTTAGTGCGTAACTTTTATTTTGAAAATATTTTTGGCGGTCCGGTGTTTGGCCTCCCGCGGTCTGGACCTGGACCGCGGTCCGTCAGTTGCCGACCGCTGTTGTAGGCGTTTGACCGCCTTCTACGGCCACCAGTGGTGTACCGTGGTCCCAAAACATCGGGCAACCACCGCCTTGCTGCATTTTGGCATGATGATGTAAGATGCACGAGGATGTTAATAATGAAATAAAATTCATTTATTTTTCCGTCGGTGCTTGACAGAACAGGATACTAATATCAAAAAGGAAAAAATTCCTGGTGTTCTGCAAATCTTATTCATTCGTCACAAACCGGCTTTCGGCTTCTTAGGCCATCATCAGGTGACAACTGAATGTAGTATACATATTTTCAAAGGTGTTACAAACATGTTACGATTTACAGAGATGTTATCGCAGAAAATCGATACTTAACAGGAAAGTTCAATTCAAGTACATATTTATGAAATATATTAACATTTGTCTTGAGCTGTTACACCGGCAACCCACGCGCAATGGAAATATTTTAGAGCTTATAGCTACGAACAGGCCTGACCTTCTTAACGATGTCACTGTAGAGACAGGAATTAGTGATGATGATATCGTCATAGCGTCGATGGTGATCAAAGTTCATAAACCAATCAAGAAGGCTAAGAGCGTGTTTTTGTTTGGAAGAGCCACTAAGAAAACGTTAGGATCGCACTTAGAAAATGAATGGGCATTGTTTAATTCCGGGATTATGGATGTAGAGGAATTGTGGACTAAATTTAACTGCATTGTAAATAAAGGGTTAGAGAAATGTATGCCAGTGAAGACGATTAAGAATGAAAAAGATCCACCGTCGTGTAATAATAATATTAGAAAGCTGCTGAGAAAGCAAAAATTGTTGCACTCCCGATTCAAAAAAAGAACACGCAAATGATGACAGGCAAAAGTTAGTAGAGATTCGTGCGTCTATAAAAAGATCGATGCGCGAAGCATACAATAATTACCACAGCCATACCTTACCAAAAGATCTTTCCGAGAACCCGAAAAAATTCTGGTCCTACGTAAAATAGTTAAGCGGGTCAAAGCCCACTGTCCAGTCACTCGTTGATCATTCCGGGGCAGTAATAGAAGAAACCAAACGGAAAACTGAAATTCTAAATTTAAACTTTAAAAATCTTTCACGCAGGAGGACCGCACAAATGACCCATCATTTGATCAGCGTACTAATTCCGAAATGGAGGACGTAGAAATAGGTATTTCCGGTTTAGAGAAGCACCTCAGACAGCTAAATACGAAGAAGTCTCCTGGTCCGGATGGAATACCAGTTCAGTTTTACAAAGAGTATTCTGCGGCGTTGGCCCCCTAGTTAGCTTGCATTTGTCGCGAATCTTTAATTCCGCGCAAAGTTGCTAGTGATTGGAAAAAAAGCGCAGGTGACTCCCGTTTATAAGAAAGGAAAGAGAACTGACCCACACAATTACAGGTCGATATCGTTGACATCAGTTTCCTTTAGAAATTTTGAGCATATTCTCAGTTCGAATATAGTAAATTTCCTTGAAACGGAAAAGCTTCTTTCTATGAATCAGCACGGGTTTAGAAAAAGTCGTTCATATGAAACTCAGCTTGCCCTTTTCTCACATGGCATCTTGCGAGCCATGGATGAAGGGCAACAGGTGGATTGTGTTTTTCTCGACTTCAAAAAGGCGTTCGACGCGTTGCCACACTGCAGACTGCTAACGAAGATACGAACTTATGGAATAGGTTCACAGATTTGTGACTGGCTGGAAGACTTCCTAAGTAATAGAACGCAGTACGTTGTTCTCGATAGCGAGTGTTCATCAGAGACGAGTGTATCGTAAGGCGTGCCCCGGGGGAGTGTGATAGGACCGCTATTATTTTCTATCTATATAAATGATCTGATGGACAGAGTAAGTTGTAATTTGCGGCTGTTTGCTTATGATGCTATGGTGTATGGGAGGGTGTCGTCTTTAACTGACTGTAATAGCATACAGGATGACAGACAAAATTTCTAGTTGGTGCGAAGAATGGCAGCTAGCTCTCAATGTAGAAAAATGTAAGATGATGCGCATGAGTAGGAAAAACAATCCCATAATGTTGGAATACAGCATTAGTAGTGAGCTTTTGATGCAGTCACGTCATTCAAATATCTAGGCGTAACATTCCAGAGCGATATGAAATTGAACGAACATGTAACAACAGTTGTGAGTAAGGCAGATAGCCGACTTTGGTTTATTGGGAGAATTTTGGGAAGATGTACTTCATCTATAAAGGAGACGGCGTATAAAACGCTTGTACGACCACGTATTGAGTATTGCTCAAGTGTCTGGGACCCGCAGCAGATCAGTTTAAAGGAAGACATAGAAGCACTTCAGAGGCGAGCAGCTAGGTTTGTTACTGGTAGGTTCGGCCAATGCGCGAGTGTCACGGAAATGCTCCGGCAACTCAGTTGGGGATCGCTGGAGGAAAGACGACCTTCTTTTCGTGAAATTCTGTTGAGGAAATTTTGAGGATCGGAATTTGAGGCTGAGTGTAGTACGATCTTGCTGTCGCCTACTTACATTTCACGTAATGACCACAAAGACAAGATGAGTGAAATTATAGCTCGTACGGAAGCATATAGGCATTCGTTTTTCCACTTGTTCTATTTGGGAGTGAAATAGGAAAGGAAATGCCTAGTAGTGGTACAGTGTACCCTCCGCCATGCACCTTACGGTGGATTGCGGTGTATGTATGTAGATGTAAATTTGCATCGTGCATTGCTGTAAAAGGAGGGTATACACGACACTAGCGTCGACATTGTACTCACTCTGGTGACTGTACTTATGTAGGTATGACAGCGTGATCGTGTGATGTATACGTCGTCAAGAATGTGTCAGTAAAATTTAGCGCCGGCCGCGGTGGCCGAGGGGACTGAGGCGCTCCAGCCACGGTCTGCACGGCCACTACGGTCGGGGGTTCGAATCCCCCCTCGAGCATGGATATTTGTGCCGTCCTAGTTCGTACGTAGTTCATAGTTTGTAAGTTTAGGGACTGATGACCCCGTAGTTAAGTTCCATAGAATATACAAACATTTGAACATTTTTTTTAAATTTTGCTCTGTTGGGTTGATGAATTCGTGGTGTTCTTATTTCATTTCCGAGGCGTGTACAGAAAGTAAGTTCCGTTTGGTGATATAAAATGAACGGGTATAGATACAGAAAAAGTATTGATTGTACAAAAATCTACAACTGTTAAATTACTTTTCTACATAGCTTCCGAAATTTTGTAGGCAATTGGCATAGCATGGCACAAGGTTGTGTGTGCCTTTTTGTAGAGTGTTGCCGCCTGTGTATTCAACCATGTGGTAACATGTTCTTCAGCTCGTCATCATCGTTGAAGTGTTGTCCACCAAGGACAGATTTTAGGTGTAAGAAGAGGATTGCTGTCAAAATATTTTTTTTTTCACGATAATGCCTGACCTCTCACACCGAATGTGACCAAACAATTCTTAGGGAAACTTCAATGGGACCTGTTTGATCATCCTCCATACAGCTCGGACCTCTCTCCTAGCGACTTTCATCTCTTCTTACACCTAAAATCTGTCCTTGGTGGTCAACACTTCAACGATGATAAAGAGCTGTAACCACATGGTTGAATACCACAGACGGCAACCTTCTGTGAAGGATACATGCAAAAACTTGTGGCACGGTATGAAAAGTGCCTACAAAATTTCGGCAGTTGTGTGGAAAAGTAGTTTAAGAGTTGCAGAATATTGAGCAATAAAAATTTCTTCTGTATCTGTGTACAATTTCATTTTATTACCAAACGGAACTTACTTTCTGGACGCGCCTCATATGTATAATTTGTGGTAGACCTGGTGAAAGTAGTCATACTTTGGACGTTTGAAATCCTTAGGATACGAACCGTATTTTCTCTTTATATATAGCAGCATCTTTGCAGCGGAGGAATACTTTCAAGCCGGCCGCGGTGGCCGAGGGGACTGAGGTGCTCCAGTCACGGTGTGCACGGCCACTACGGTCGGGGGCTCGAATCCAAATCAAATGTTCAAATGTTTGTAGAGCTTATGGGACTTAACTACGGGGTCATCAGTCCCTAAAAAAATGTTCAAATGTTTGTAGAGCTTAAGGAACTTAACTACGGGGTCATCAGTCCCTAAACTTACAAACTACTTATGAACTACTTAATACTAAGGACGGCACAAATATCCATGCCCGAGGGGGGATTCGAACCCCCGACCGTAGTGGCCGTGTAGACCGTGACTGACGCGCCTCAGTCAGCTCGGCCACCGCGGCCGGCAGTTCGAATCCCCCCTCGGGCACGGCTATTTGTGCCGTCCTTAGTATTAGCTAGTTCATAAGTAGTTTGTAAGTTTAGGGACTGATGGCCCCGTAGTTAAGTCCCATAAGCTATACAAACATTTGAATACTTTCAATGAGGTTAGGCCATACAAGTAAGATGTTTTACGTTACACACCACTGATAGTGATATGATCAGCTGCAGAAGTGATTTCTTCCAGATGCAAGCGAATAGCGGTGTGCCAGCAGCTAGGGAACAGCACACCTGCCGGCCAGGTGGCGTGGTACCGCGCCCCCAGACGACGCCGGCTCATGAATGAGGCTACCGAGTGTCTCGTGTGCCCCGCGGAGGCGGCGAGTAGCCGCGACCCCTGACCTTTGGCCGGCCAGACGGCGGCGGCGGCGGCAGTCCGCCAGTCGATGCGCCACACACCCTCACCCCCCACCCCTTCATACACACCCTGCCAGCTCCGCGCCGCTTCTCCATCGTCCCATCCCAGCTGGCTGCCGTAGCGGTCAGTCTCTTATCACTAAAGACGAGATAATCCGTGCAAATGCAAGTTCTACATCTACATACATAATCTGAAATCCACCGTAAGGTGCGTGGCGGAGGGTAAACTGTACCGCTACTAGGCATTTCCTTTCCTGTTCCACTCCCAAATAGAACGAGGAAAAAAAAACGCTTATATGCCTCCGTACGAGCCCTAATTTCTCTTATCTTGTCTTTGTGACCACCACGCGAAATGTAAGTTGTTGTTGTTATTGTTGGATTTTTGAAGGGACTAAAGAAATGTAAGTAGGCGGCAGCAAGATAGTACTACATTCAGCTTCAAATTGCGGCTCTCTAAATTTCCTCAACAGAAATTCACGAAACGAACGTCGTCTTTCCTCCAGCGATCCGCAATTGAGTTCCCAGGCCATTTCAGTGACACTCGCACATTGGTCGAACCTACCAGTAACGAACCTAGGTGCTCGCCTTTGAACTGCCTCTATGTCTTCCTTTAAACTGGTCTGCTGCGGGTCGCAAACACTTGACCAATACCCAAGACGTGGTCGTACAAGCGTTTTATACGCGGTCTCCTTTACAGGTGAAGTGGCATGTATGTTTGCACCTTATTGGCCATTTGAGGAGTAAATGAATATTTCGAAGTTTAATTGATATCAAGTCATGTTGAATAGTTTTAGTCCTTATATTACACTAATTTGCGTGAAATCACGTTTTATTGATTTTCTAACAGTAAGATGTAATTATGACAATGTCAATAATTTGATATCCTCACCTGAACAGGAATGCTGAAAATGTATGGATGCATCAATTGCAATGTTCTCAAAAATAAAAAAATATATCGGTCTTTTTAAAATGATGCTTTGTTTTATGAAGTTACTATCTGTAAACCCGGCGTTGCCCGGGTGTTTATTTATCCTACAATCTCGTAGCCCACGTCCCCTTCCCCCTCTCTGCATCCCCCTCTTTCTCTCCCATCTCTCTGTTGGTTTCCATTTCTCCCTCTCTCGCAAAGATTACTAGAAGGTACCCTCTGTCATGTACCATTCAAACATTTATGTACCCAGTGATCTTCCTCTTGGCTTAAAGGTCATGGGAGCAAACATTCAAAAGTATTGCACCATGCATTTTGTAATATTCGGTAAGTTCAATACTCTCCACCACGCACCGAACGAAATTTTATATAGACAGTGGCATTCCTCTTGTTTTTAAGGTAGATTGTGCGAAATTTCATCAATATCGGAACAAAAATATAGATTTCTATACAATAGAAATGCACGGTCACATTCAAGAACACACTTTGTTGTTTTCAAATTTTCCAGTTTTATTTCATACAACACTTATTCTGAGAATAACGAAATCAACAAGATTAAGGATCTGTTAAATCGGTCGAACCGTTCTCAAGTTAAGGCGTGACCAAGGTATTTAGAGACGCATTTTTATGTTGCAAATTACTCTCCCTCATGCATCGTATGAAACTTAAGGTACACGATGACGTTCCTCTTGTTTTGAAGGTCAAGCGTGCGAAATTTCGTGAAAATCGGAATGAAACTTGATTTCGTGAGTCTGTAGGAGAAATATGCTCCGCCATGCAACTATCACAAAATACTTTCTTAGCTGACGTTTTCTACCAAAAAACTGTTTTCCTGACGAATTTCAGCATCATAGGTGAATTAGTATTTGAGATTTCGTGTGTAGTCAGTGAGTGAGGTTCCTTTCGTTTTTTTATAGAAAGAGATTAAGAAAACAGATTGCTTAATTTTGGATGCAAGAGAATTAAGGGAGACCTGCAGACAAAAATAAATAGTAACTTGCAAATCTGTAATGCTAACTTTATTTGCTACAAGTTCATGTCTGGTGCGACAGTTTTCGTTTCATCGTTTTGTGTGTGTGTGTGTAGGGGTTGGGGGGTGTGTTCAGTTACAAAACGCTTCATAAACGTCGAAATTTCATGCAAACTTTGTCGCAGGTCCCTAACTACTCGCATTTTCCAATAATTGAGGCATAAATCTGGTTATCCTCACACCGTGGCCTCTCATTGTGTATGACGTCATATCTCCTGAGCTATGTGTCGTGCTCTTCTGTTTTTTGTTCAGGAACCTTCTTGGGCGTATGGTGAACAGAGCACCAAAGTTTCATTGCAATCAAATGAATGGTTTATGGACACACATAGGACATACAGACAAACATTCATATACATATATATATATGATTATCGAAAGCCCCTGCACCTGTAACTGCGTATAGACAGCGTTTGCCTGAGATTCCAATATATTAGCTGCTCAGCCCATTCTCACTACGTGGAGCACTTGGATGGAAGCTGTAATGTTTTTAAGCTGACTACTTCGATACCACTAAATTGATACGTACTTAACTGTAAAATAAATACTGCAATGTTTTATTCTGAAATAAATACCTAAAATGAAAAATAGTAATTTTTTTCCAGCCACATGACTCCGTTTGCATCAGTTCACCAACAGCTTTTAATCAAATTGCCTGATTATAGAATATCACCCCAGATTTGTGACTGGATAGGGAATTTTCCCACTCCCATGAACCACAGACATTGCCGAGGTGGGGTGGCTTGCGTGACTCAACGATACAGATAGCCGTACCGTAGGTGCAACCACAGCGGAGGGGTATCTGTGGAGAGACCAGACAAACGTGTGGTTCCTGAAGAGGGGCAGCAGCCTTTTCAGTAGTTACAGGGGCAACAGTCCGGATGATTGACTGAGCTGGCCTTGTAACATCAGCTAATGTGGCTTTGCCACACAGCTACTACGAACGGCTGAAAGCAAGGAGAAACTACAGCCGTTACCTTTCCCGAGGACATGCAGCTCTACTGTATGAACATATGATGATGGCCTCCTCTCGGGTAAAATATTCCGAAGGTAAAATAGTCCCCCATTCGGATCTCCGGGCGGGGACTACTCAGGAGGATGTGATCATCAGGAAAGACAATACTGGCATTCTACGGATCGCAGCGTGGATTGTTAGATCCCTTAATCGAGTAGGAAAAATAGAAAATTTAAAAAGAGAAATGGTTAGGTTGAAGTTAGATATAGTGGGGATTAGTGAAGTTCGGTGGCAGGATGGACAGGATTTCTGGTCAGGTGAGTACAGGATTATAAATTCAAAATGAATTGGCGGTATCACAGGAGCAGGATTGATAATGAATAAGAAAATAGGAATGCAGGTAAACTAGTATGACCAGCACAGTGATCGCATTATCATTGTCAAGATAGATACGAACCCAACACCGACAACAGCCAACTAGCTCTGCCGATGATGAGGAAATCAAAGAAATATATGAGGAGCTAAAGGAAATTATTCAGACAATTAAGGGAGAGGAAAACTTAATTGTTATGGGAGACTGGAATTCGGTAGTAGGACAAGGAAGGGAAGGGAAGATAGTAGGCGAATATGGTCTGGGCAAAAGGAATGAAAGAGGAAGCCACCTGGTAGAATTTTGCATGGAACATAATTTAGTTATAACAAATTTAGTTATAACAAACACCTGGTTCAAGAATCACAAAAGAAGGTTGTATACGTGGAAGAGACCAGGAGACGCCGGAACATACCAGATAGATTTCATAATGGTGAGACATAGATTTCGGAACCAACTTCTACAGTGTAAGACATACCCAGGGGCAGATATAGACTCTGACCATAACTTGTTAGTCATGAACTGTAGGCTGAAACTAAAGAAACTAAGAAAAGGTAGGATAATAAGGAGATGGGACCTGGATAAATTGAAGAAACCTGAGTTTCTTAAGAATTTCAGAGGGAGATTTAGGCAACAATTGACAGAAACAGGGGAAAATAAAACAGTAGAGGAGGAATGGGTAAAATTGAGAGATGAAATAGTGAAGGTAGCAGAGGACAAAATAGGTAGGAAGGAAAGACCTACAAAAATCCTTGGATATCACTGGACATACTAAATTTAATCGATGAAAGGAGAAAATATAAAAATGCAGTAAATGAAACAGGCAAAATGGAGTACAGACGACTAAGAAATGAGATTTACAGGAAGTGCAAAATGGCTAAGCAGGAATGGCTAGAAGGCAAATGCAAGGATGTAGAAGAATGTATAAATAGGGGAAAAATAGATACAGCCTACAGGAAAATAAAAGAATCATTTGGAGATAAGAAAAACAGCTCTATGAATATCAACGACACTAATGGAAAACCAGTTCTCAGCAAAGAAGGGAAAGCTGAAAGGTGGAAAGAGTATATAGAGGGGCTCTACAAAGGAAATGAACTTCGAGACAATATTGTAGGAAGCGAAATGGATGTGAATGAAGATGAAATAGGAGATACTATACTGAGAGATGAATTTGACAGAGCACTGAAAGACCTAAGTCGAAACAAGGCCCCTGGAGTCGATGATATTCCCTCAGAGCTACTGAAGTCTCCGGGAGAACCAGCCATGACAAAATTGTTTCACCTGCTGTGTAAGATGTATAAGAGAGGTGACGTACCCTCAGACTTTAAGAAAAATGTTATAATCTCCATTCCTAAGAAAGCAGGTGCGGTCAGGTGTGAAAACTACAGAACCATCAGTTTAATAAGTCATGGCTGCAAAATATTAACGCGAATTTTATGCGGAAGGATGGAAAAGCTGGTAGAAGCCGACCGCGGGGAAGATCAGTTTGGGTTCAGGAGAAATGTAGGAACACGGGAGGCAATACTCACTTTACGGCTTATCCTAGAAGATAGATTAAGAAAAGGCAAACCTACATTTCTACCTTTTGTAGATTTGGAGAAGGCTTTTGACAATGTTGATTGGAATAAACTCTTTGAAGTTCTGAAGCAAGCAGGAGTAAAATATAGGGAACGTAAGGTTATTTACAACTTGTACAAAAATCAGGCAGCGTTTGTCAGAGTTGAAGGGCATGAAAGGGATAGAGTGATTGGGAAGGGTGTAAGACAGGGTTGTAACCTTTCTCCAGTGTTATTCAGTATGTACACTGAGCAAGCTATAAAGGGAAGCAAGGAGAAATTTGGAGAAGGAATTAAAGTTCAGGGTGAAGAATTAAAAACATTGCGTTTTGCCGACAACATAGTAATTCTGTCAGATACAGCAAAGGAGCCGGCCGCGGTGGCCGAGGGGACTGAGGCGCTTCAGTCACGGTCTGCACGGCCACTACGGTCGTGGGTTCGAATCCCCCCTCGGGCATGGATATTTGTGCCGTCCTAGTTCGTAAGTAGTTCATAAGTAGTTTGTAAGTCTAGGGACTGATGACCCCGTAGTTAAGTCCCATAAGATTTACAAATATTGACAAATTGACAGCAAAGGATCTGGAGGAGCAATTGAACGGAATGGACAGTGTGCTGAAAGGTGCGTATAACATGAACATTAACAAGAGCAAAACTAGGGTAATGGAGTGCAGTGTAAGAAAATCAGGTGATGCTGAAGGAATTAGATTGGGAAACGAAGCAATAAAGGAGGTAGATGAGTTTTGTTACTTGGGCAGTAAAATAACAAATGATGGTCGCAGTACAGAGGATATAAAATGCAGAATGGCAATGGGTAGAAAAGCGTTCTTGAAAAAGAGAAATTTGTTAACATCGAATATTGATTTAAGCCTAAGGAAGTCCTTTCTGAAGGCATTTGTATGAAGTGTTGCCTTGTATGGGAGTGAGACATGGACGATAAACAGTGCGGACAAGTAGAGGATTGAGGCTTTTGAAATATGGTGCTACAGAAGAATGCTGAAGATTAGGTGGGTGGATCGCGTATCTAATGAGGAGGTACTGAACAGAATTGGGGAGAAAAGAAATTTCTGGCATACCTTGACTAAAAGAAGGGATAGATTGGTAGGACACATTCTTAGACATCAAGGAATTTTGAATTTAACGTTGGAGGGAAGTGTGTGGGGAAAAAATCGCAGGGGAAGACCAAGAGACGGATACAGTAAGCAGATTCAGACAGATGTAGGTTGTCGTTCTTATGTGGAGATGAAGAGGCTTGCTCAGGATAGGGTATTGTGGAGAGCTGCATCAAACCAGTCTCCGGACTGAAGACCACAACACACAGGGAATTTTCTGTCAGAGAGGAAACAGTTTGTAGTTATCGACGGTAAGGCATCGACTAAAACAGAGGTGATACCGGGCGTTTCACAGGGTAGTGTTATTGGTCCTCTGCTGCTCCTTATTTACATAAACGTTTTGGGAGAAAATCTGAGCAGCTCTCTTAGATTGTTTGCAGATGACAACTTCATTCACTGTCTGGTAAAATCATCTGAAGATGAAACCAACTGCGGAACGATATAAATAAGATATCAGTATGGTGTAAACATTGGAAATTGACTCTAAATAATGAGAAGTATGAAGTCGTTCACATTGAGAAAGGAAATCTGTATGTAACATCTCTTCTGATTTACTGGCAACACAAGTTCTTCGACTGAACTACAGTAAATGTCTGATGATGGCTTAATAAGCCGAAAAACGATTCACAAAATAAATATACCTGTAGAACAAACACGAAATTAGAGATTTCAATTTTCATAATCAGAAAGAAGACGGAAGAATCAGTATACAACTTGTCTTTTTAAGGTTTCTTATCAAGAGATATTTGCAAAATATGCGTGATCCTCATTGGCTGATTAAAAGGCGCGCCTGTCGCAAGGTTAATGGAATTTGTTTTTTAATTAATATATTTTTCGTTAAATTTCGAGGTACTTGGGAATTTCGATATTCAGTCTGGCTACTACAACTCGTGTGTTCACTAATCTCCGATGCCCTTGATTGTTTGTTGCTGAGAGGTGCGGCTTGTTAGTTATCGTAGTTGTACACTGCAGCAATGGTGGTCCTCAGCCGTGCAGGGGGTGGAAGCGGCGCCCCCGTTGGCCAGCCAGAGACAGCGTCGCGGCATCGACCGCCCCCCAGCCTCTCAGCTGGAACGCCGCCAAAGTGCAGGCGGCTCCACAGCTCGGCCAATCACAGGCCGCGGCTGCTCGCGGCATCACCGCCCAAAGCCAATCCTCTGCCAGATTTACCGGCCAGATGCACTCACATCAGTGATAGATAACATCGCTTCTCTGGACTGCGCGGAATTTCTGTTGGTTAGTACAATTGTGTTCCTTCGGAACAATCGTCCAAATTCATCTTTAATAATGGGATCCGCAGCACTTGTTAAAATAAAAACAAAATTGTTGGGTGTACGCACTACCCTGGTTTTAAGATCTATGTCTCATCATTAGGTGCATCTACAAATTACAATCATATAAAATAGTGACATATACCATGTAATAAAATGGCTTCCTTACATCATTTACAGTCATTGGAAGAGGAATGGACAAATTAAAGGGACACACTGCTGGAAGCAGCTAGAGAATGTCTGGGAACAGTAGTATGTAAAGGCAACAAGAAACAGACAGCTTGGTGGAATGACACAGTCAAGGCAGCCTGTAAAATGAAAAAGAAATCATTTAAAAAATGGCACCATACTAGAAATCAGGCACACAGAGAAATTTATGTTGAAGAAAGAAACAAAGCCAAACAGATAATTGCAGATTCCAAGCAGTAATCATGGGAAGACTTTGGAAATAAGCTAGAAACTCTGGGTCAAGCCGCGGGAAAACCATTTTGGACCGTAATTAGCAATCTTCGAAAGGGAGGGAGAAGGAATTAACAGGTGTTTTCGACAGGTCAGGAAAGCTGCTAGTGAATCCTGTGGATGCCTTGCGCAGATCGAAGGTATATATTGTAGGATTGCTAAATGTAGGTGAAACATTAAATGCTGTCAGATTTTGAGGTAAAATAGGACAGGAACAATGATGGAAACAGGATCGTGTTTGAGGAAGTGGAGAGATTGGTCAATAGATTGCAGTGCAATAAAGTGGCAGGGGTGGATGAAATTAGGCCGGAACTCGTCAAATACAGTGGAATGTCAGGTCTCAAATGGTTACACAGAATAATTGAAAAAGCATGGGAGTCGGGACAGGTTCCGAATGACTGGACAAAAGCGGTAATGACGCCAGTTTTCAAATAAGGAAACATAAAAGATTGTAACAATTATCGAAGGATCTTTTTAATTACCGTAGAGGAGAAAATATTCGCACGTATTGTTGAAAGGAGAATGCGAGAGCCGGCCGCGGTGGCCGAGCCGTCTGCGACGCGCCAGTCGCGGTCTGCACGACCACAACGGTCGGGGGTTCGAATCCCCCCTCGTGCATGGATATTTGTGCCGTCCTTAGTATTAGTTAGTTCATAAGTAGTTTGTAAGTTTAGAAACTAATGACCCCGTAGTTAAGTCCCATAAGCTATACAAACATTTGAAACATTTGATTTGATTTTTTTCCAAACTTGTTTATGTAAACCAGTAACAGCAAAAGACCGATGACACTATTCTGTGGAATGCCCGATATCACCTCTGTTTCAGTCGATGTCTTACCATCGATTACTACAGACTGTGTCCTCTTTGACCCTATCCAGTCGTAAATTTGGGGCGATATACCATAGCCCCCGCAATTTGATTAAAAGCCGTTTGTGAGGTACGGTGTCAAAAGCCTTCTGGAAATCAAGAAATAAGAAATCAATTTGAAAACCCTTGTCGATAGCACTCATCCCTTAGTGTGAGTAAAGAGCTAGTTGTGTTTCGCATGAACGATATTTTCTAAATCCGTGTTGACCTTGGGTCAATAGATCGTTCTGTTCGAGATAATTCATAAAATTTGAATACAAGATATGTTCCAAAACCCTGCTGCAAATTGACGCCAATGAAATAGGCCAGTAGTTTAGTGGGTTACTCCTACTGCCTTTCTTGAATATAGGTGTGAGCTGTGCAATATTTTAGCACTTTGGAGACAGTTGATGTGTTCCTCTTGAAATTCCGTGTTTTTTCAATAGAAGAACAGGTGGTATTTCTTCCAAAACCATTGTCGGTGTTTGCTTGGTCATTGGAGTGGTTAGTTTTGATGTGGTAATCGTAGAAGTCTTAGATTTCGAAGGGGTGGTGCTTGAAGTTGTGTCGGCGAAGGAACTCAGCTCTTTTGACGTGCTTGGGGACGCTAGGTTTGTTGCTGAACTGTGAGCTGGTTGGTTGGTTTGACTGCCAGATTCAGCTCCTATATTTGTTGGCACTGACTCAACTTCCGAGAAAAAAGCATAATCGAGGATTGCAGACATACTTAGTGCCTTGAAGCCACTTGTACCATTTTCAACGGTGGCTGATTTAGCCCACGCTGAATTTAGTAGTTTTCCAAACTGAAGACGGTTTATTTTCCTTCCTGGATTATTTATCAAGAAATTGTTGCAAGTTTTGTAAAAGTAGTTATTCAGTGATCTGAAAAATTTTCTATCCAACGGTTGCAACCAGTGAGATGTATGTGGAAGTAGACTCATTAAAATAATCCCTTGTTCCTCTGCAAACTCCAAAGTTTCCAAACAGCTTGTGTGAGAAAAATACCAACTATACCAAAACATGTTACTCGATTACTTTTTAAATATTAATGTAATTTCCATGGTCACTAAAGATATACTTAATTGTGGTCCATCTCTCCCTAATTAAAATGCATGGTCCATCACTCTCAAACAGAACTGGCCCATCTATCCCGATTGTCTGGGAGAGATGGACCACCGCGATATATGTCTGCAGTTTTATAGCTCGGTGGCCATTTTAGGTTAGGTACATGCCAACACATTTGTCAAGGTTTTAGTAATAAAACTGCAGGAATAGTGTGCAGACTGTGTCATAATACTAAAAGAACGTAACTACATTCCGTTCAACTGTTCTTCCAGATCCTTTGCTGTCTCTGATAGAATTACTATGTCGTTGGCAAAACGCAATATTTTTAATTCTTCACCCTGAACTTTAATCCCTTCTCCGAATTTCTATTTACTTTCCTTTATAGCCTGCTCAATGTACAAATTGAAT
This sequence comes from Locusta migratoria, assembly GCA_026315105.1. Lineage (NCBI taxonomy): Eukaryota > Metazoa > Arthropoda > Insecta > Orthoptera > Acrididae > Locusta > Locusta migratoria. The sequence continues at coordinate 307,649,069 of CM048751.1, forward strand.
AACATTGGAGAAAGGCTACAACCCTATCTTGCTCCCTTCCCAACCACTGCATCCCTTTCATGCCCTTCAACTCTGACAACCACTGTCTGGTTGTAAATAACCGTACGCTCCCTATATTTTACTCCTACTTGCTTCATAATTTGAAAGAGTTTATTCCAATCAACATTGTCAAGAGCCTTCTCCAAATCTACAAAAGCTAGATATGTAGGTTTGCCTTTTCTTAATCTGTCTTCTAGGATAAGCCGTAAAGTGAGTAAAATGCCTCCAGAGTTCCTACATTTCTCCTGAACCCAAACTGATCTTCCCCGGGGTCTGCTTCTACCACTTTTTCCATCCTTCTGTATAAAATTCGTGTTAATATTTTGCAACCATGACTTATTAAACTGATGGTTCTGTAGTTTTCATACCTGTCTGCACCTGCTTTCTTTGGAATGGGGATTATAATATTTTTCTTAAAATCTGAGGTTACTTCGCCTGTCTCATACATCTTATACACCAGGTGAAACAGTTTTGTCAGGCCTGGTTCTCCCGGAGACTTCAGTAGCTCTGAGGGAATGTCATCTACTCCAGGGGCTTTCTTTCATCTACATCTACATACATACTCCGCAATTCACCGTAAGGTGCGTAGCGGAGGGTACACTGTACCACTCCTAGTCATTTCCTTTCCTATTCCACTCCCAAATGGAACGAGGAAAAAAAGAACCCTAATTTCTCTTATCTTGTCTTTGTGATCTTTACGCGAAATGTAAGTAGGCGGCAGCAAGATCGTACTACACACTCAGCTTCAAATTCCGGCCCTCTAAATTCACTTAACAGAAATTCACGAAAATAACATCGTCTTTCTTCTAGCGATCCCCAATTGAGTTCCGGAGCATTTCCGTGACACTCGCGTACTGGTCGAACCTACCGGTAACACACCTAGCTGCTCGCCACTGAACTGCTTCTATGTCTTCCTTTAAACTGATCTGCTGCAGGTCCCAAACACTTGAGCAATACTCAAGACGTGGTCGTACAAGCGTTTTATACGCGGTCCCCTTTACAGGTGAAGTACATCTTCCCAAAATTCTCCCAATAAACCGAAGTCGGCTGTCCGCCTTACTCACAACTGTCCTTACATGATCGGTCCATTTCATATCGCTCTGCAATGTTACGCCTAAATATTTGAACGACGCGACAGCTTCAAGAAGCTCACTACTAATGCTGTATTCGAACATTATATGACTGTTTTTTCTACTCATGCGCATCACCTTACATTTTTCAACATTGAGCGCTAGCTGCCATTCTTCGACCTAGGTCTTTGAGTGCTCTGTCAAATTCATCTCTCAGTAGAGTATCTCCTATTTCATCCCAATCTATTTCTTCTCCCCTTCCTAAAATATTGCCCCTAAGTTCATTTCCTTCGTAGAGCCTCTCTATATACTCTTTCCACCTTTCAGGTTTCCCTTCTTTGCTGAGAACTGGTTTTCCATCTATTTCCTTGATATTCATAGAGCTGTTTTTCTTGTCTCCAAATATCTCTTTTATTTTCCTGTAGGCTGTATCTAGTTTTCCCCTATTTATACATTCTTATACATCATTGCATTTGCCTTCTAGCCATTCCTGCTTAGCTATTTTGCACTTCCTGTCAATTTCATTTTTTAGTCGTCTGTACTCCATTTTGCCTGTTTCATTTACTGCATTTTTATATTTTCTCCCTTCATCGATTAAATTTAGTATGTCCTGTGTAGATCTTGCCTTCCTACCTATTTTGTCCTCTACTGCCTTCACCATTTCATCTCTCAATGCTACCCATTCCACCTCTACTGCTTTATTTCCCCCCGTTTCTGTCAACTGTTGTCTAAAACTCCCTCTGAAATTCTCAAGAACTTCAGGTTCCTTCACTTTATCCAGATCCCATCTCCTTATTGTACTACGTTTCTGCAGTTTTTTCTGTTTCAGCCTACAATTCATGACCAATAATTTATTAGTTTATATCTGCCCCTGAGTATGTCTTACAGTTTAATACCTGGTTCCAAAATCATTGTCTTACCATTATAAAATCTATCTGGTATCTCCCGGTGTCTCCTGGTCTCTTCCACGTATACAACCGTCTTTCGTGATACTTAAACCACGTGTTTATTATAAATAAATTATGTTCTGCACAAAAATCTACCAGGCGACTTCCTCTTTCATTCCTTTTGCCCAGACCATATTCACCTACTATCTTCCCTTCCCTCCCTTGTCCTACTACCGAATTCCAGTCTCCCATAACAATTAAGTTTTCCTCTCCCTTAATTGTCTGAATAATTTCTTTTAGCTCCTCATATATTTATTCGATCTCCTCATCATCGGCAGAGCTAGTTGGCATATAAACCTTTACTAGTGTCGTCGGTGTTGGCTTGGTATCCATTTTGACTACGGTAATGCGATCACTGTGTTGGTCGTAGAGGTTTACCCGCATTCCTATTTTCTTATTCATTATCAGACCTACTTCTGTAATACCCCAACTGATTTTGTATTTATAATCCTGTACTCACCTGACCAGAAAGCCTGTTCCTCTTTCCACCGAACTTCACTAATTCCCAGTATGTCTAGTTTCAACCTATCCATTTCTCTTTTTAAATTTTCTAACTTTCCTACTCGATTAAGGGATCTACCATTCCACGCTCCGATCCGTAGCATGCCAGTGTTGTCTTTTCTGATGATCACATCTTCCTGAGTAGTCCCCGCCCGGAGATCCGAATGGGGGACTATTTTACCTCCGGGAATATTTTACCCGAGAGGATGCCATCATCATATGTTCATACAGTAGAGCTGCATGTCCTCGGGAAAAGTAACGGCTGTAGTTTCCCCTTGCTTTCAGCCGTTCGCAGTAACTGTGTGGCAAAGCCACATTAGCTGATGTTACAAGGCGAGCTCAGTCAATCATCCAGACTGTTGCCCCTGTAACTACTGAAAAGGCTGCTGCCCCTCTTCAGGAATCACACGTTTGTCTGGCCTCTCCACAGATACCCCTCCGCTGTGGTTGCACCTACGGTACAGCTATCTGTATCGTTGAGGCATGCAAGCCACCCCACCTCGGCAATGTCTGTGGTTCATGGAGTGGGGAAATCTAATACCATATAACAAATTTGTAAGGTATAAAGGCGATGTTTTTACGCAAACCACTAAAGACTAAAAACACAACTGCAGCAGGAAAATGTTACGTGATATTTTTTGGTGGCCTGTACTAACACGAGTGCACAGCCAAACTAACTAAACTGAGCAGCCTACTCAGCTATCGCGCCGCTTATAAGCGTCGCCAGCTCTGGTGTGTTGATCGCGGAAACGCTTAGAAGCGTCAGCCGCAGCGAACGTGTTAATAAAGTTGAAGTTAATGGCGGTATGCGGCAGTGGCGCAGCTAGGATTTGATCCGGGGTTGGGTCTGATTCTTTTAATAATAAAGCCTGTTGAATTTATTAACCTATGACTTATTTTTCAACTTTTTATAACTTAACCAATAATACTACGAAAACAATTGCACAAGAAATAAAATGAGTAGGTTCGCATGAATTTGAAAGTGGAAGAGGAGTAACATGGAGGAAATGGACTGTATACAGGATGAATCTGAATTCACGCATTCGGGCTTCGCGGCGCGATTCCTCACATGCTAGCAATAAAAAAAATGTTTCCTGCGCATATTGACGGCAGTAAACAGACGTCGAAGATTGAGATGGGTGTATGTTCCATACGTCCGTGTGGTTCCGAATTACACTACCACACCAACAAATTTCTAGGTGATGTGGGAGGTGTCTTGAGGAACAAAGTGAGCATGGAAACCCATGCCCGGAAACGCCATTCAACGACGCTACGGGAGTTCAAGTTACATGCACCAGCTCCTGCCGATAGACATCCCCTCCAGCAACTTCGAAGCTCTCTAGCGTTATTGGATGACATTTCCGGACATCGGAACTCGAAGAGACAAAGAAGTTGTTAGAGAACACGGTATATAGCCCATTCACATTAAACCCTTAGAAAAACGAACAGTGTATCATAGATTTTGTTGTAATATCATCACTAAATTTATGTGACTATTATACTCTGCGGATGTGTGTGTCCCTTTGACACAAGTTAAATATGTTTTGCATAATCATTTTCATTAGGTAGAAAGCCATAAATGAGATACCACATCCCTTACGATTACAAACATTCTCACGGGGTTAGTTGCGGCTTTACATAGTCAACGTATTTTCTACATTAATATCTCAGCGAAAACTGTATGTCATGTGATGGACATTAACTAAAAGAGTGATACACAATGTGAATCGTGTAGTGTACGAAACGAGTAATTTCGAGGAATCGATCAATTCATAACGGTTGGCGCAACCTGCCAGGTTAGATTATTGATTCTGACGACGTACTCTTAGTAAACAAAGCAACAAAATGTGCTTTTTGAAAGTGTGCAGGTTGTCTGTATGTCCACACCAGCGATTCCGCATGTGGTTACTACGACAGGTAGCATGGCGGTATGGCGAATGTCTCTGACAGCGAACGCTGCCTTCACTGGCCGAGAGACGTAGCAGGTGTAACAGTCGAGCATCCACATGACGAGTTGTCTGGCAGTTATTAACGACTGCACTCCCCTGCCGAATTGGGCGCTTCTCTCCTGTTAGGATGGCGTTCAATCCTCCCGGATCGGGTCAGTGCCTCCGAGGTTGGGGACCACGTGCTGCTTTGTCACGTGTCGGCACCTCGTGGCTCGGGTCGATGCCTTCTGGGCAGAGGCGGACTATGGGGGCGGACCACCCCGGGCCTCTCGTCTTGAGGGGCCTCCAAATACCTTCAAAGCACCGTTTTGTTTTTGCCGCGCCCTTGGTCTCTTGTTCTGGAGCTTTTTTCAAGTGAAGAATGAAAATGAAAAACAAGAAATCTAATAATGGAAAGTCCAGGTTGGAATTAATAATATAGTAGGACAGTTTACAACTCACCGCAAAGACGTTACGACGAGCTGCGTCAGGCACATACAAAAGACACATACATACAACACTTTCAGCTATCGACCACAGCCTTCGTCAGAAAACAGAACACTCACGCAACCACACAGGCACACAACACACACATACAACCATCACCTCCGGCTGGCCGGCCGCGGTGGCCGAGGAGACTAAGGCGCTCCAGTTACGGTCCGCACGGCCACTACGGTCGGGGGTTCGAATCCCCCTCGGGCATGGATATTTGTGCCGTCCTAGTTCGTAAGTAGTTCATAAGTAGTTTGTAAGTTTAGGAACTGATGACCCCGTAGTTAAGTCCCATAGACTATACAAACATTTGAACATTTTTGAACCTCCGGCTGCCGCACTTCGAATCACGCTCTGCGGTGAATCGGGGTCGGGAGGGGAGGGGAGACGGGATAGGAAGATTACGTCACGGTGGTGGGAATGGGTTAGATGGGAATAACGAGATGCAGCTTAGGAATGGAGTGGGGAGGCGGGCGAGGGGAGATAAATAAATAAAATAAAATAAACAACATAAAAAAAGTAAAATAAATATACAAAATTCGTTCACACTGCAAGTACACAAGACCACACACACACACACACACACACACACACACACACACACACACACACACACACACACGATCGCACATTCACGCACCACTCAAAATAGGTGAGGTTTGGAATAGAGAGGTAGGAACTGTAAGGTATGGAGAAAAAAAATAGGGAAGTTGTCTTAGGTTGAGGCCTCGTGGATTTCGGGATCGGAGAATGTATTGTAGGGATAACTACCATCTGTGCAGTACAGAAAATCTGGTGGTGGATGGGAGGATCCAGATGGCCCGGGTTGTGAAGCAGCCATTGAAATCAAGCATTTGCTCCGCTGCATGTTGTGCCACAGGGTGGTCCACCGTGTTTTTGGCCACAGATTGGCGGTGGCCATTCATGCTAATGGATAGCTGGTTGGTGGGATGCCAATATAGAAAGCTGTACAGTGTTTGCAGCACAGTTGGTAAATTACGTGGCTGCTTTCACAGGTGGCCCGGCTTCTGATAGGGTAGGATAAGCCTGTGACAGGACTGGAATAGGAAGAGCTAGGTGGGTCGATTGTACAGGTCTTGCAGCGAGGTCTTCCACAAGGATATGATTGCTGTGGCAGTGAACTGCGTTTCGGGGTGGCATAAGGATGAACTAGGATGTGGAGGTTACACCACTTTAGGAGGGCTGGGAAGGATCTTGGGCAGGATGTCTCTCATTTCTGGGCACGAGGATAGAAAATCAAAACCTTGGCGAAGGATATAATTTAGTTGCTAGAGTCCAGGATAGCACTGGGTGACAAGGAAAAAGCTCCTTCGTGGATGGTTACTGGTGTTAGGAGGAGGATTTCGGGTGTGTGAGGATATGGCACGGGACATCTGTTTGCGGACTAGGTCTGTGGGCTAGTTTATATCTGTGAAGGCCTTTGTGAGACCTTCAGCATATTCAGAAAGGGAGTTCTTGTCACCGCAGATATTGCCGTCCACAGGTGGCCAGGCTATAAGGGAGGGATTTTTTGATGTGGAGGGGATGGCAACTGTCAAATTGTAGGTACTGTTGGTGGTTGGTAGGTTTAATATGGACGGAAGTGTGGATGGAACCATCATTTGTTTCTTTTGTTTTATTTTATTTATTTTTCTCCTCTCACCCGCCTCCCCACTCCATTCCTAAGCTGCACCTCGTTATTCCCATCGAACCCATCCCCACCACCGTGACATAACCTTCCTATCTCCTCTCCCCTCCCCTCCCATCCCCGATTTACACGCCGCAGAGCGTGATTCGAAGTGCGGCAGTCGGAGGTGATGGTTGTATGGCTGTTTTGTGTGCCTGTGTGATTGCGTGAGTGTTCTGTTTTCTGAAGAAGGCCATGGCCGATAGCTGAATGTGTTGTATGTTTGTGTCTATTGTATGTGCCTGTCGCAGTTCGTCACCACGTCATTGCGGTGAGTTGTAAACATGAAATCTAAATATATATACCCCGGAAATTAAATTTACTGCTTTACGCTCCCTGTGTTAGAAGGGACAATAATGCTTGCTCTAGTAAAAGGCTTTGAATGTGCTCAGAATTTTTTCTTCTCTCTCTCTCTCTCTCTTTTTTTTCAAAATGGGCGGCGGAAAATTCAGCTGACGAAGTTCAAATGTTTGTATAGTCTATGGGACTTAACTACGGGGTCATCAGCCCCTAAACTTACAAACTACTTATGAACTAGCTAATACTAAGGACGGCACAAATATCCATGCCCGATGGGGGATTCGAACCTCCAACCGTAGTGGCCGTGCAGACCGAGACGGGCGTGCCGCAGACCTCCCGGCCACCGCGGCCGGCTAGCCAGACGAAGTGACAACCTGTATCCAATGTAGTGTGACCACGCCGTCGGCCGCTGTTTGCAGTCAAACTCGTGCGACAAAGTCTGATGAAGGTTTGTCGGCGCCACTGTGAAGACGGCCAGGGACGCGCGAGACCTACTTGTGCGGCTCCCGCTACCGGCAGACGCAGCCCCGCGCGTTGCTCAGCAGATAAATGGAACACGCTGTATTCACTCAAACCTCCTTGTGCCACAACAGTGTGGTAGGATATACGAAAATTCATCATCATTAGAGACTGATTATGGCTTTCAGCGTTCAGTCTGGAGCATAGTACCTCTAATAAAATTCCTCCCGAGGGGACTAAGGCGCTCCAGTCACGGTCTGCACGGCCACTACCGTCGAGGGTTCGAATCCCCCCTCGGGCATGGATATTTGTGCCGTCTTAGTTCGTAAGTAGTTCATAAGTAGTTTGTAAGTTTAGGGACTGATGACCCCGTAGTTAAGTCCCATAGACTAATTAAACATTTGAACATTTTTTGAAAATTCCTCCATGATCCCCTATTCAATGCTAACATCGATGCCTTGTCTGATTTTATGCCTTTTACTTCAAAATCATTCTGCAACGAATCTAAGTACTTTCTTCTTGGTTTACCTCGACTCCTCTTACCCTCCGCTGCCGAGCTCATGAGTCTCTTAGGTAACCTTGCTTCTCCCATGCGCGTAAGATGATTTCTTCATTATGGACACCCTCCTGCCATTGTTCCCATCTATTAGTACCTGCAGTCATTCTTGCCACTTTCATTTCTGTAACCTCTACCTAATCAATAAGGTAACCTGTATCCACCCAACTTTGACTCCCATACAACAAATTCAAATGTTTTTAGAACTTGTGGGACTTAACTACGAGGTCATCAGTCCCTAAGCTTACAAACTACTTATGAACTAGCTAAGAGTAAGGACGGCACAAACATCCATGCCCGAGGGGGGATTTGAACCCCCGACCGCAGTGGGCGTGCAGACCGTGACTGGAGTGCCTCAGTCCCCTCGGCCACCGCGGCTGGCCCCATATAATAATGTTGGTCGAAAGATAAAGCGTGCACTGCTAACTTAGTCTTGGTACTTACTTACTTCTTGCAGAAGAGAGTAAATCTTAGCTGAGCCTACGGTCGGGGGTTCGAATCCCCCCTCGGGCATGGATATTTGTGCCGTCCTTATTTGTAGGTAGTTCATAAGTAGTTTGTAAGTTTAGGGACTGATGACCCCGTAGTTAAGTCCCTTAAGCTTAACAAACATTTGAACATTTTTTTCTTAGCTGAGCACTCACTGCATTAGCTTTGCTGCACCTCGATTCCAGTTCTTTCACTATGTTGCCATCCTGTGAGAAAATACATCACAGGTACTTGAAACTGTCTACCTGTTTCAACTTTATTCCTCCTATTTGACACTCAGTCTGTTTAAATCTCTTTCTCACAGACATTACTTTCAGTTTGGAGGTGCTGATCTTCATATCATAATCTTTGCACATCTGATCGAGCTCTGAAATATTAGTTTGCAACCTTTCAGTCGAATCTGCCATTACAACTAAGTCATCCGCATATGCGAGACTGCTTATTTTGTTTTCACCTACTTTAATCCCGCCCTGCCAGTCTACTGTTTTCAACATATGATCCATGAATAGTATCAACAACAGTGGTGACAGGTTACAGCCTTGTCTTACCCCTGAAACTACCCTGAACCATGAGCTTAATTCGCCATCTACCCTAACGGCTGCCTGACAGTCTATGTAAAGCCCTTTAATTGCCTGCAGAAGTTTGCCTCCTATACCATAATATTGTAGAACTGACAGTAGCTTCGTCCTAGGAACACGTTCATGAGCCTTTTCTAGATCTATGAAACATAGATACAATTCCCTGTATACCACTTTTCCATTACCTGCCGTAAGCTAAAGAACTGGCCCTCTAAGAGGCCTAAACCCACACTGATTTACATCTAACTTGTTCTCAATTAATACTCTCACTCTCCTTTCAAGAATACGTGAGAATATTTAGCCTACAACGCTAATTAAAGGGAGTAAAATACGGAAATTATACAGTAAAAAATCTATGTTGTCGGTGCGAGGTTTCTCGGAAGCGGGAGAGATACGGTGAGCGGTGCGCGCAGTTTTTGAGGCTTTGGTGCCCGCTCGGCACGTCACGGTTCGGGAGTTCCGCTGAGAGTGTACGTCCGGCCAGAGCAGGGCAGGGCGGTGTATGTGGCGGCATCGGCGGCGGTTCTTTGGGAGGCCCGGTGTGACGTGAGGCGTGTCCGAGGCGAGGCGTGTCCGCCGGCCCGGCACGGCCTGCCCCTCCCCCCTGCCCCTCCGCTCTCCTCCCCCCCCCCCCCCTGGCTGGCCCGCTTTGATGTGCGCCGGCCCGTGCGGGCGGCGCTGGCGCCAGCGATTGCGGCTCGCGACGCGCCACTAGCCCGCTGCACTCCCTACCCGACACCTCGCCAGCCGGCTGGTCGGACGCCTCTGAACCAGTCTTCAGCGCAGCTACTGCTGTCAGGGGGTTTCATCGATACCCCCTACCAGGGCGAAAGACCGTGTAAAAAAAAAAAAAAAAAAAAAAAAAAAAAAAAAAAAAAAAAAAAAAAAAAACTAGACTCCCGAACAGCCGCCCGCGGTGGCCCAGGGGACTGAGGCGCTCCAGTCACGGTATGCACGGCCACTACGATCGGGGGTTCGAATCCCCCATCGGGCATGGATATTTGTGCCGTCCTTAGTATTAGCTAGTTCATAAATAGTTTGTAAGCTTAGGGACTGATGACCCCGTAGTTAAGTTCCATAAGTTCTACAAACATTTGAGCATTTAGACTCCCGAACGGCGCTGCTGTCGCGGGATAATTTGAACCTTCTGCCGGCCGCCATGATAGGGGTAAGCGTCATATGAATACTAGTGTCGTTAGTAGATAAATCGTGTATTATATAGCTACTGCGGTATACATATCCAAGTCATAGTCACGTCTGTACTGTTTGACTACTGCATTGTACATGAAGCACGATGGTGAAGACCTCCTCAGTGTTTAACTGCACAAATGGTTTTAAGAAAGGAACAAAAAGAACGAAAACTGTCTTCCCATTTTTTGTGTCCCAGCCTCGTCGCCGCTTTTGTGTCTCGTTCCGTTGTAGGTGTCGGTGGCCGAGTGGAATGAGACCGACACAGAAATAAAGATAGCACGCTGGTGCAGATACGGAGGGGAGCAGCCAGAACTAGAAACATTAGAGTAAATTAGAATGAGATATATATTGCACAGAATTTATACAATACTTAACTTTTACATAGTACTGCAGAATGTTGATACATAGTTGAGCTAGAGTCCTGCCTAGTGCCTAACTGATAGCCAAGTCTTCACTGGTGCCTATCTGATTACGATGGTCCTAACGTTGCTATCTCAGTCCCAAGTGAACGATGTCGTTCAGTGGTGGCCACGAGCGGAGTTGCAGCAGAGGGCGCTCGTGGCTGTCGTCGTAAGAACGCCGCGCCGTGCGTGCATGGCGGCGCGCGGCGAAAGCAGGTGGCGCGCACTTTGTACTTGTGCGACACCACACCATTTATACGAGGCGCGTCCAGAAACTAAGTTCCGTTTCAATTTATCTCCGCTGCAGCGCTGCGATTGCAGTTCCGCACATGCGCTGTAGACGAAGTGTATCAAGGAGAAGAACGTGCACCATTTGGAGATCGCTGTCAATTACGTACGCTTTGCTGTGCTTGTTTGAAATGTCGGCGTTGATTGAAAATTCCGCTGCCTGTAAAATCAGGTAGGTGATTCAGTTTCTGAACGCGAGGAAAGTGAAACCAAGTGAAATTTATCGGCAAATTTGCGATGTTTACGGACCAAATGCGATGAGTGATTCGATGGTGAGAAGATGTGTCGGACAGTTCAATGGCGGGCGTAGTGATGCGCACGATGAAGAACGAAGTGGGCGTCCACCTTTGGTTACAGAAGAACTGGTTCACGCGATTGATGACAAGATCCAGGACATCTCAAGTCTTTCCTTGGCGGTCATCACTTCACCAATGACGACGAGCTGAAAGAAACTGTTTCCAACTGGCTGAAGACACAGGCGGCAGATTTCTATGAAGAAGGTATACAAAACCTGGTGTCATGCTATGACAAATGCCTGCAAAATTTCGGCAGTTATGTGGAAAAGCAGTTTAACAGTTGTAGAATTTTGTGCAATAAAAATTTCTTCTGTATCTGTGTACAATTTCATTTTATTACCAAACGGAACTTAATTTCTGGACGCGCCTCGTATTTCTAAGCAATACAAGTAGCCCTATTACTTCTGTTCAGAGATAGTTACTCTTGATTAACAACCTGTCAGTCAACACAATATCGTATTCAATAAAATAAATAACAGGTTTTTACAATACTGGCAACTCTTAAAAACGATTTACGTTACGAAGTACTGGTGGACAAGAAGCTCAAAAAGTCTCATTTTATGACGTGTAAAATAACTATTGGTGGCACGAGATTAGTTTCCTCACTGCAGTTCGAATTTGAGTTAATGAGCTGGCCGCGGTGGCCGAGGGGACTGCTCGGCCACTACGGTCGGGGGTTCGAATCCCCCCTCGGGTATGGATATTTGTGCCGTCATAAGTAGTTTGTAAGTTTAGGGACTGATGACCCCGTACTAAAACGCCATAAGCTATACAAACATTTGAACATTTTGTTAATGAAATTAATATTAGCAACATGTAAGACAGAATTTGAAGGTCAACTGCATTACATATGTGTAACTATATAGATATAACATCTGAAAATGATTTGCAGAACTGTGTATAGTTCGATATATGAGTGACACACAGCCACACTTGATGTACATCGTGAAGTTGAACCCTATGACGATAGTTGCTGAATCTTGAGCAATTTTCGCTACTTTAAGGTTTTTGACTCACAGCACTAACAACGCTAATATTCATGCTGGTTACCCTAATGCTAACGTTACGTGCACTTAGTTAAGCAAAAGTTATGGCATACATCGTGTTCTTAAAAGAATTTGGTAGTGGCTGGTTGTTGTATTCACAAGGTAAGACGCTACTTTACAGTTATGTATCTGATGGGCTATTTCATTTTCACAGCCGATTTTTAACATTAGCTGTTTCACGCAGCTCTGTTTCATTTTTTGATGCTATAAAATACCTAAATATTGGAGAATACAGAAAGAACTCAAACAAAGACGTAAAGTTTTGTGAAACTTTTCCGAAATTAATATTTGTAAAAAAGTTTGAGATAAATCGTGAATATATTGGAAAAGTGCCAAAAAATTGTCTCTCACGATAAATTCCGTTCATATGCTGCAATTAGAACGCTAAAAAACTAAATGTTATAATTCATTTTAGTTCGGAAAAAGAAATGCTGTTCGCCGATTTCTACACCATATGTGTAATAAATTTACACTCAACCGATAGTTGCTGTATATTCAAAGAGTCTGAAGCTGTTTTGTAGTTATATATTTAAATGAGACATAGTTTTCGCGACTTTAGACGAATGAATACACATACTAATCAAAAAGAGTGTTACGCACATTTAAGGTTGTGGCGGAAGTTTGCCACCATAATGGCCGCCGAAGCGCTCCTCAATTTGTCCGCGGGAAAGCCTCCTACCAAAGCACAACTAAGGAAGGAATACAAGTCAGGGGCAAAGTGGAACATGTACACGAGGAAACCTACGAGTGTGGTCCCACAAGCACATGACCACACAAAGAAAACATAAATATTTTCAAAAATATATATTTATTTTTTCAACATACCCTCCTTTCAGCTCTAACACTTTATTTTGTCACTTATTGTCTCATGACCCAAGCAGAAGAAATTAAAGAACTTGGTTAACCCAAGTGATTTCTTCGTATCAGAACAAACACTCTACGATGAGTGGTCATCAGAGACGATTGTATCATCAAGCCTGCCCCAGGGGATTGTGATAGGACGGCTATTATTTTCTATTTATATAAATGATCTGATGAAGAGAGTAACTTGTAATTTGAGGCTGTTTGCTGATGATGCTGTGGTATAGGGGACGGTGACGTCTTTAATTGACTGTAATAGCATACAGGATGACTTAGACAAAATTTCTAGTTCGTGTGAAGAATCATAGCTAGCTCTAAATGTAGAAAAATGTCAGGTGATCCACATGACTAAGAAAAATCAAGAAAAATAATCCCATAATGTTCGAATACAGCATTAGTAGTGAGCGTCTTGATGCAGTCGCGTCCTTCAGATATCTAGCCGTAACAATGCACAGCAATGTGATACGGACCGAACATGTAAGCACAGTTGTGAGTAAGGTGGACAACCGACTTCGGTTTATTGGGAGAATTCTGGGAAGATGTACTTCACCTGTAAAGGAGACCGCGTATAAAACGCTTGTACGACCACGTCTTGACTTTCGTGAAGTGTTCGGGACCCGCAGCACATCAGTTTAAAGGAAGACATAGAAGCAGCTAGGTTCGCTACTGGTCGGTTTGACCCACATGCGACTGTCACTGAAATGCTGCGGGAACTCAAATGGGGATCATGGAAGAAAGACGACGCTCTTTTCGACAAAATATGATGAGGAAATGTAGAGGGCAAGAATTTGAAGCTGTGTGTAGAACGATCTTCCTGCCGCCTCGTTACATTTCGCATAATGATAAAAAAGGTAAGAGAAGGCTTGTACGGAGGCATATAGACATTCTTTTTTTCCTCATTCTATTTGGGAGTGGAATAAGAAAGAAAATGCCTATTAGTGGCACAGTAGTGGTATCCTTTCCACACACTTATCAGTGGATTGCGGAGTATATATGTAGATGTAGATGTAAAAAAAATCGCACACTTATGAATCCTACTGCCCCAAAACTCCGAGTACAACGTAAAATTCATAAAAATAATGCATCAATTAGACCAATTCTTAAATCCAAGAATATACCTGCATCTAAACTTTCACAGTTGCTAAATAATATCCTCAGAGAATTGTACACTTTTGAAACCACCTACGCATTAAGAAATACACAATAGTTAACAACACTTATCAAAAATGTAAAAATCCCCAGAGAATCCAAATTTGTATCATTTGAAATTGTCAACCTATTCGCAAATGTACCTGTAAAGAGACAATAAAATTATTAGAGAAAGCCTGTATAAAACACAAAAACTAACCAGACCAGAGAGTTCAGACTTGGTAGACCTACTTGAACTAGTACTATACCACAGCTATCTCTCGTTCGTTCAGTCGAATCCGACTCTTCACGGCCCAATGAACCAAACCACGCCACTTTCCTCTGCCCTGAACTTTCTTTCATAACTTCGAGGTCGGAGTACGTTGCTTCTGTGATGCCATCGATCCACCTCTTTCTCTGCAGGCCTCTTCTTCTAGTGCCTTCGATCTTCCCCAGCAATAATTTTTTTTCATTGAGGCATTGTGTGTCCAAAATAGGTTAGCTTTTGTTTTAATGTTAGACCTTCCAGGGAACAATCTGGCTTTATATGTTCTAATGTAGATCTGTTAGTTTCCTGTGCCATCCATGGAATTCTAAGCATTTTCCTCCAGCACCACGATTCAAAGGAGTCAATTCCCACAACTACTTCTCATTTAATAATAAAATATACCACGCCACTTTCCTCTGCCCTGAACTTTCTTTCATAACTTCGAGGTCGGAGTACGTTGCTTCTGTGATGCCATCGATCCACCTCTTTCTCTGCAGGCCTCTTCTTCTAGTGCCTTCGATCTTCCCCAGCAATAATTTTTTTGTCATTGAGGCATTGTGTGTCCAAAATAGGTTAGCTTTTGTTTTAATGTTAGACCTTCCAGGGAACAATCTGGCTTTATATGTTCTAATGTAGATCTGTTAGTTTCCTGTGCCATCCATGGAATTCTAAGCATTTTCCTCCAGCACCACGATTCAAAGGAGTCAATTCCCACAACTACTTCTCATTTAATAATAAAATATACCTATAGAAAAAAATGTTCAAATGTTTGTTAAGCTTATGGGACTTAACTACGGGGTCATCAGTCCCTAAACATACAAACTACTTATGAACTACTTACGAACTAGGACGGCACAAATATCCATGCCCGAGGGGGGATTCGAACCCCCGACCGTAGTGGCCGTGCAGACCGTCACTGGAGCACCTCAGTCACCTCGGCCACCGCGGCCGGCTACCTATAGAAAGAACGTTGAGCTATGGGTAACTGCATGGCAAGCTTTCTAGCTGATTTATTCATCAACAATCTACAAAAATAAATTATTTAGGAAAACAAATTAACAGAAAAAAATTGTGTATTACAGGAGGTATGTGGATGGTACTATAGATGAACTCGAAGAACTTCTTACTTTAATCAGATCACTTCACAGAATAATAAAACTCACAATTGAACGTGAAACAAACGAAACCATAAACTTCTTAGACATAAGTTACAAATGAGCAACAAGAACATAATTTTTACATTTACAGGAAAACTACTTACACTGATGTCACAATACACCAATCATCACATAATCGAAACACGTACAATTTGCTGCATTTAGATCCATGTTATACAGAGCAAACCTGGAGCACTAAAAGAAGAAAATCATTCAGTTAAAACAATTGCATCTAATAATGGGTACTCAGAAAAATCAATCGACAAACTATCAAGAAAAGACAAGGTAACATTACTATCAAACATGCAATGAGTAAAACCACTGAGAAAACATAGTATTTACAAGTATTTCCTAATTAGGCACAGCATCATAAAAATAGCCAAGGTATTCAAGAACACCAAAATTACAATATCTTTCTCCACTAACAACAAACTAGGATACCACGTACGACACACACACAGTGAACAAAAACAAATACAGAACACTGTGGGATATTAAATTACAATGTAACAGCTGCCATGCATTTTACATAGACAAAACTGGAAGAAGTTTCCACACACGTTACAGAGAACATACTGATGCTTTTAGACTTAATCATGTTGACAAATCCACAATAGCTAACCATCTATACCTTAATCAACACATACTGACATCTACAGTAACCTAACGGTACGCCAAACACAAATAAATGGCAAACAACTTCATTTCCTTGAACAGTTATAAATATTGTTACTTAAAGAAAAATGTACTTAAAACATGTTAAATGAACAAACAGAATTTAGCAGCTACAGTTTATTTTTTCAGTAATTTCAAAAGTTTATTTTTTCTGGTAACACAAATACTTAAAATTACAAACCAATTGCCAACCTAAA
Source organism: Locusta migratoria (assembly GCA_026315105.1). NCBI lineage: Eukaryota > Metazoa > Arthropoda > Insecta > Orthoptera > Acrididae > Locusta > Locusta migratoria. Next base: position 307,665,623 of record CM048751.1, read on the forward strand.
ACCAATAATTAATGTTTATAAACATAATTTTTGTGAATGAAGGCGTGTTTGTTTTATTGTACTTCTATACACTTTCTGCAGCGATGATCAATAAGTTCGACACCCTTCTTATTTGTAGATACGATGCTGCGAAAAGAATTGGACAGAGGACTAAAAGATTTGAGTAGAAACAAGGCCCCTGGAGTATATGACATTCCGTATGAACTGTTGATATCATTAAGACAGCCACTCAGGAACAAATTGTTTCACCTGGTATGCAAGATGCATGAGACAGGAAAAATACCTTGCGACTTCAAAAAGAATATAGTAGTTCATTTCCTAAGAAATCAAATGCAGACAAATGTGAACTTTACAGAACTGTGAGTTTAATAAGTCATAGTCGAAAATATAACACGAATTATTTACAGACGAATGGAAAAACTGATGGAATCCGACCTTGGGGAAGATCAGTTTGCATTTAGGAGAAATATAGCAACGCGCGAGGCATTACTGACTTTACGATTTATCATATCAGATAGGTTAAGGAAAGGGAAACCTATGATTTAAGCATTTCTAGCTCTGTAGAAAGCTTTTGACAATATTGACTGGAATATACTCTTTCAAATTGTAAAGGTATCAAATGTAAAATATAGGAGCGAAGAGTTATATTCAAATTCTACTAAAACCAGACAACAATTATTAGAGTCGAAGGTCATGAAACGATAGCAATGGTTGGTAAGGGAGTAAGACAGGATTATTGCCTTTCCCAATGTTGCTCAACTTTACATTGAGCAAGCTGTGAAGGAATGCAAGGAGAAATTGCGAGTAGGAATTATAGTTCAGGGAGAACAAATAAAAAATTTGCTGTTTGCCGATGATATTCTAATTCTCTCAGAGATAGCAAAGAACCTCGAAGAGCAATTAAACGGAATGGATAGTGTCTTGAAAAGAAGGCATAACATGAAAATTAACAAGAGTAAAACAAGGACAATGGAATGTAGTATCAAAAAATCAGGCGATTCTGAAGAAATTACCTAAATAATGAGACAATAAAAGTATGAGTTTTGTTATTTGGGTAGCAAAACAACTTCTGATGTAGGAACTGAAGAAGACATAAAATACAGAATGGCTACGGAAGAAATGCGTTTCTGGAAATTCGAAATTTGTTGACATGCAATATTAGTTTAAATGTTAGGAAGTTCTTTCTGAAAGCATTTGTCTGGAGTGCAGCATTGTATGGGAGTGAAACGTGGACGATAAGGTGTTCAGACAAAAAGATGATAGAAGCTTTTGAAATGTGGTGCTACAGAAGAATGATGAAGATTATATGGGCAGATGAAGTAACTTACGAGGAAGTGCTCAACAGAATTGAGGAGAAAAGCAGTTTTTGGCATCTCCTGACTAAAAGAAGTGATAGGTTGGTGGGACTCATTCTGAGACATGAAGGAATCGTCAACTTAGCATCAGAAGGAAGTGTGTGGGGTAAAAACCGTAGAGGCAGACCGAGGGACGAATACAGTAAGCAGGTTCAAATGGATGTAGGTTGCCGAACTTATTCACTGATGAAGAACCTTCCACAATCAGACTACAACAACCCCTACAACAACCCCTAAAGAAGGCACTCTTCTGCACGGCCACTACGGTCGGGGCTTCGAATCCCCCCTCGGGCATGGATATTTGTGCCGTCCTTAGCATTAGCTAGTTCATAAGTAATTAAGTCCCTTAAGCTGTACAACCACTCCCATGAACCACAGACATTGCCGAGGTGGGGTGGCTTGCGTGTCTCAACGATGCCGATAGCCGTACCGTAGGTGCAACCACAGCGGAGGGGAATCTGTGGAGAGGCCAGACAAACGTGTGGTTCCTGAAGAGGGGCAGCAGCCTTTTCAGTAGTTACAGGGGCAACAGTCTGGATGATTGACTGAGCTCGCCTTGTAACATCAGCTAATGTGGCTTTGCCACACAGCTACTGCGAACGGCTGAAAGCAAGGGGAAACTACAGCCGTTACCTTTCCCAAGGACATGCAGCTCTACTGTATGAACATATGATGATGGCATCCTCTCGGGTAAAATATTCCGGAGGTAAAATAGTCCCCCATTCGGATCTCCGGTCGGGGACTACTCAGGAGGATGTGATCATCAGGAAAGACAATACTGGCATTCTACGGATCGGAGCGTGGAATGTTAGATCCCTTAATCGAGTAGGAAAATTAGAAAATTTAAAAAGGGAAATGGATAGGTTGAAGTTAGATATAGTGGGGATTAAATGAAGTTCGGTAGCAGGATGAACAGGATTTCTGGTCAGGTGAGTGCAGGATTATAAATACAAAATCAATTGGGGGTATCGCAGGAGTAGGATTGATAATGAATAAGAAAATAGGAATGCGGATAAACTACTATGAGCAGTACAGTGATCGCATTATTATTGTCAAGATAGATACGAAGCCAACACCGACAACAGTAGTACAGGTTTATATGCCAACTAGCTCTGCTGATGATGAGGAAATCGAAGAAATATATGAGGAGCTAAAGGAAATTATTCAGAAAATTAAGGGAGAGGAAAACTTAATTGTTATGGGAGACTGGAATTCGGTAGTAGGACAAGGAAGGGAAGGGAGGATAGTAGGAGAATATGGTCTGGGCAAAAGGAATGAAAGAGGAAGCCGCCTGGTAGAATTTTGCACAGAACATAATTTAGTTATAACAAACACCTGGTTCAAGAATCACACAAGAAGGTTGTATATGTGGAAGAGACCAGGAGACACCGGAAGATACCAGATAGATTTTATAATGGTAAAACATAGATTTCGGAACCAGGTTCTACAGTGTAAAGGTACGGCCATAGTGGGGCGCTCCACGCTTCCTGCTTCTCGCCGGCAGGGAGGCGGTTGGAAAACCCAGTGTGTGATCCCATTGGGGTGGTCATAGTGCACCCGCGCGGCCGCCTCAGCTCGCTCACGTCGCTTTCACAGCCGCGTGCAAGAAAGAATTTATGTTTCTTGTTCCGCTCTCAGCTCGCGGGTGCCGAGGTTTCAACGCTGTGCGCTGCGCGTCGCGTTTAATGGGAGCTGATAAAGACGCGTTTATCTCAAAAGTGTTGAATGAAAGGCCGTTAATTCACTGTAGCTGAATTTTATTGAACTTTTGTAGACTCGCACAACCGGTTTTGCAATGTCGTTAATTGCATCTTGTTGTTCATATTAATGCAAGAATACCAGTACTATAATATAGCAAACAACCAGACATTCAAGATAATTTACGTGTAGATAGGTTATTTAGCTCATAATATGAAATGGACTTCTTCGCTAAAGGTTTCACGTAAAATTGGCTTTTTTGTGAGCCACTATCATGAGGCTACTTCATTCTTAATTACTTTGCTGCCATTCCATGTAAATTTACCTTACCAAAAATTTTTTTGTTCTTGAACAGTATAAAATATCGGTATGAGGTTGGGAACCTTGACAGTGAAATAATTTTAACTGCTGTCCTACTATAATCTCAAAATACATACACTGTGACAGACGGTACACTGTCAGTTACAGGGTAATTTCAAGTAAAAACAGCCTTGGTTGCAAAGTGGTGTTATTAATTACCAATGACGTGTTCTGCCCTCACAGCAGGCAATCATCTTACCTGCATGACAAATGTTACACAAGAATTATTACAACATTTAAAGTAATGAAACAGGGGCTGTTGTAGCAATTTGCGTAGCGTTTGTCATGCAGATAATGTGATGATACCCTGTTGTGAGGGCGAAACGCGTCATTGGTAATTACTAAAACCACTTTTCAACCAAGAATGTTTTTACTTGAAATTAAAATTTCACTGGTTGCTGTATCAGCCACACCATGGACTACAGAAAGCCTTATATAGTTACTTTGTATGTATATTGAGGTTATAGGACAGCAGTTGCAACATGTTCCCTGTCGTGATCTAACAGTTACTACCCCATGCCAGCAACTAGTGAGTCCAGTTTTGGCATTTTATGCAATTTGCGATCAGAACATTTTTTTTTTTCGTCATCATCATCATCCGTGGATGGTGCCAAGTTATAACAGCAGTTACATTATAGCACCACTGATTTACTTGCATTAAACTCAACTAGAAAGAAGATGCACTTAAGTTGCGCATACGAACTTATTATTCCAACTTAACAGTGCCGTTGAAAACATCTTTAATGTCCTCCCGCTCTTGCTTTTTGTGGAGAAAGTCTAATTAAATATTGATTCAGAGGAAAAATGCTGCAGCGCCTTGGATAACATTTACACGCTTGCTATTGGATCCTGTCAAAAATCCTTCTGGTAATTTTAGTCTTTCCATTTCTACCGCATGTCGGAAGGGGCATTTAACACACACTAGCATTCTCTTTTCCTTAGAACCCTACAGTTACCATTATGAACTTGCAATTTTCCGTCAGTGTCAGCTAGCAATCCAATATTTGTAACTTTAAGACATAGAACTAAATATACTGTCTTTTTTTTTATTTTTTTATCCAAACTTGTATGTCACCAGTATTTTAAAATGAGTTAGAGAACTGCCATCTGTCCCAGATAAACTTTGCTATTTTTGAAAGTCATTTTCTGTTGGCTCGGGCATGTGCTTTATTACGAAGGTTGACTGACTGAGCTGCAGGCCAGAGGCTCAGTAGTTGTCACATGGCGCGCCGAAGGAGAGCGCGCGGCGCTAGCGCCCTTAAATTTCAACACCCAGTTCGCATACTGGAGCGATGTATTGCTTTCTATTCAGGTTTAAAAATAATTTTACAATGTTGGCTACATTTCGTACGCAGTAATGTATAACCTAAAGTTAACCAAACGAAAAGTAGTCAGCGACTAGATTTTTCACTGCAAAAGCTTCAAATGTTATGCGATAGGTTAACTGGAAATTAAGTATCGTAATAACTATGGCGAATACCGGAAAAACAGACACTCCGTTATTAAGCTGTTATGTTAACTTGCAAGATGTGCAAAACTCAGTGAGGTACGACAATTAGTTTCCTCAGAATCGAGTGAGAAGTATCCTACGTCAAGGAAAGCGCACAAAACCGGTAGAGGTGGTTTTTATTTTTTTTACTGCAGAAGGGGAATTTTTATCGAAAAACTGAACCGGAGTGCGATGTAGCTTTGTTTCATACATATGCAGTATTTTTTTCAGCAAGAAAATCGAAAAGTAATTTTGGTCATGTATTGGCATAAGCCGGCGCGCGGTTGGCTGCGCACTGTGGCCGCCACCAGCTGCCATCGCGCCGATGCAATGCGCGCGGTCCGACCGCTGCGAGTTAAGCGGCCGAGCAGCTAGCGGCGAGCCGTTCACTATGGCCGTACCCTAAGACGTAACCAGGGGCAGATATAGACTCTGACCATAACTTGTTGGTTATGAACTGTAGGCCGAAACTAAAGAAACTACAAAAAGGTAGGAAAATAATGAGATGGGACCTGGATAAATTGAAGGAACCTAAGGTTCTTAAGAATTTCAGAGGGAGCTTTAGGCAACAATTGACAGAAACGGGAGAAAACAAAACACTAGAGGAGGAATGGGTAAAACTGAGAGATGAAATAGTGAAGGTAGCAGAGGACAAAATAGGTAGGAAGGAAAGACCTACAAAAAATCCTTGGATATCACAGGAGATACTAAATTTAATCGATGAAAGGAGAAAATATAAAAATGCAGTAAATGAAACAAGCAAAATGGAGTACAGACCACTAAGAAATGAGATTGACAGGAAGTGGAAAATGGCTAAGCAGGAGTGGCTAGAAGGCAAATGCAAGGCTGTAGCAGAATGTATAAATAGGGGAAAAATAGATACAGTCTACAGGAAAATAAAGGAAACATTTGGAGATAAGAAATACAGTTCTATGAATATCAAGGACACTGATGGAAAACCAGTTCTCAGCAAAGAAAGGAAAGCTGAAAGGTGGAAAGAGTATATAGAGGGGCTCTACAAAGGAAGTGAACTTCGAGACAATATTGTAGGAAGGGAAGAGGATGTAGATGAAGATGAAATAGGAGATACTGTACTGAGAGAAGAATTTGACTGAACCCTGAAAGACCTAAGTCGAAACAAGGCCCCTGGAGTAGATGATATTCCCTCAGAGCTACTGAAGTCTCTGGGAGAACCAGCCATGACAAACCTGTTTCACCTGGTGTGTAAGATGTATGAGACAGGTGAAATACCCTCAGACTTTAAGAAAAATGTTATAATCCCCATCCCTAAAAAAGCAGGTGCAGACAGGTGTGATAACTACAGAACCATCAGTTTAATAAGTCATGGTTGCAAAATATTAACACGAATTATATTCAGAAGGATGGAAAAGCTGGTAGAAGCCGACCTCGGGGAAGATCAGTTTGGGTTCAGGAGAAATGTAGGAACACGGGAGGCAATACTCACTTTACGGCTTATCCTCGAAGATAGATTAAGAAAAGGCAAACCTACATTTCTAGCTTTTGTAGATTTGGAAAAGGCTTTTGACAATGTTGATTGGAATAAACTCTTTCAAGTTCTGAAGCAAGCAGGAGTAAAATACAGGGAACGTAAGGTTATTTACAACTTGTACAAAAACCAGACAGCGGTTGTCAGAGTTGAAGGGCATGAAAGGGATGCAGAGGTTGGGAAGGGAGTAAGGCAGGGTTGTAGTCTTTCTCCATTGTTGTTCAATTTGTACATTGAGCAAGCTATACAGGAAAGCAAGGAGACATTTGGAGAAGGAATTAAAGTTCAGGGTGAAGAATTAAAAACATTGCGTTTTGCCGACGACATAGTAATTCTGTCAGATACAGCAAAGGACCTGGCAGAGCAATTGAACGGAATGGACAGTGTGCTGAAAGGTGCATATAAGATGAACATTAACAAAAGCAAAACTAGGATAATGGAGTGCAGTGTAAGAAAATCAGGCGATGATGAAGGAATTAGATTCGGAAACGAAGCAATAAAGGAGGTAGATCAGTTTTATTACTTGGGCAGTAAAATAACAAATGATGGTCGCAGTACAGAGGATATAAAATGCAGAATGGCAATGGGTAGAAAACCGTTCTTGAAAAAGAGAAATTTGTTAACATCGAATATTGATTTAAACCTAAAGAAGTCCTTTCTGAAGGCATTTGTATGGAGTGTTGCCTTGTATGGGAGTGAGTCATGGACGATAAACAGTGTGGACAGGAAGAGGATTGAGGCTTTTGAAATATGGTGCTACCGAAGAATGCTGAAGATTAGGTGGGTGGATCGCGTAACTAATGAGGAGGTACTGAACAGAATTGGGGAGAAATTTCTGGCATACCTTGACTAAAAGAAGGGATAGATTGGTAGGACACATCAAGGAATTGTGAATTTAGCGTTGGAGGGAAGTTTCTGGGGAAAAAATCGCAGGGGAAGACCAAGAGATGGATACCGTAAGCAGATTCAGACAGATGTAGGTTGTCGCTCTTATGTGGAGATGAAGAGGCTTGCTCAGGATAGGGTACTGTGGAGTGCTGCATCAAACCAGTCTCCGGACTGAAGACCACAACAACAACAACAACAACAAGCTGTACAAACCTTTGAACTTTTTTGAAGGCGCTCTGCCCAAATAGGCAGACAGTCGTGTGACAAACATACATTATCAAAGTTACGGTTGTTCTGGAATATCATGCATCGTCATGTCAGTGTACAACATCGGTAAAACGTGGGTCCAGAAGAAAACGTATTGTCTCGTTGCGTTAACTTTCATTTTTCAAGTGTAGACGAAGAGAATGCTCTTAAATAACACAATTAAAAACAAAAATACTGTTTGACGCTTTGATTTACAAAACCGACCATTTTCGTGTTAAAGTTTTTTTACCTCGAATTCTAACATGCTTTAGCGCAACGTTAAACAGTACGGACGCTGCCTGCTGTTCATAAATGAGTTACGGCTTGACCTGTGGGTTGCGGACGCCGACTTGTGGACTGCAAGCGGCGACACTTGGTGACCTGCGTGTAGACTCAAAGTCGTTGGTGACTCCTGCTGCTCTGTGGCTACATTTTGTATGCAAAGGGCAGAGGGTGCTGCTGTCTCGTTCCGGTAGCGCTGTAACACGCTGACTAGGGTAGACTGGGTGCGGTGGTGACAATGTACATTTCATCCTCTATAATATTGATACTATGCAAGCTAACTGGAAAAAAATTTGTCTAAGTGAAAATATTAAAATATTGTCCATAAGTACAACGGTTAGATCAAAGGAGGAAATTAGAAAAATAGAAAAAAAAGTCACAACTGACCCACCCCAGTGGCGATTGTGACAGTACTTGGAGTCAGAAGTGACATATTAAAAGTTCCCCAAAATGATGTAAAATTTCTTATTGCTATTAATATGTATCTTAATAGCAACATAATTGTCTTCTGTAAAAATTTCACTTTTATGTAACAAAAGAAATACAATATTGTAATACTTTAGTCGGTTATAATTAATAAGGAATTCCAGCCGCATTATCTGTATTACAACAGCGACCAAACGATTGCCTTTTATGGTCATGTCGCGGAGCACCAGTGACGTCACAGCCAGCAATACAGCTAGATAATGACGACAGTCAACCAGTTGACATTGGCCAAGGAGATCTCGGCTGAAATGTTAAGGATAGTAAACCACACGACGCGGCTGGAAACCCGAGAACATTTTATCAAGACCAATACCTATTAATATTTAATTAATGTTTAAAATGTTTGTTTATCTAAGGGGCTTAACTGCTGTGGTTCTCAGTCTCTGGATTATAAAGTACTTAAACTAACTTAAACTGACTTATGCTAAGGAAAACACACACACACACACACACCTATGCCCGAGGGAGGACTCGAATCTCCGACAGCTAGCAACCACATTAACTGAAGTTCAGCTATAAAACTTCATTATTGTTTGCTGTAGTTCATAATCTGTCTATACTGTAATAAAACGGTAAAACAGCAATGTGTATCACCAATATGGTGGATAACACTTATCTCCAAAAACTCCAACCAATTTTTATCAGTTTTTCACAGGTAACTAGAGCACAACTTGAAGAAACATAGTCTTTATTTCATCAAAATTGGATTAGGGAAAGAAAAGATATGGTAGTTTTAACTTTCACTTATAACCGACATCTCTTCTTCGGAACCCTCTAATGTCCAAACCTTTAAGAATGATTTCTATGGCGTTTTTTGTAGATAACTTGAGTTATTTTGTGGTAACGTACAGGCTTTCTTTCATCAAAATGAAGTAACAGAAAAAGATGATATAACATATTATTAGACTGGTCTGCTCTGGTCTGTAGCGTGGGGTAGAATTAAAAAAAAAGAATCTTAGTTCATCAAAGAACCTATTGACTTTTTCGTGACATTAATATTTTTGGAAGAATACATCAATGACAGAACGAAGCATTAAAAGCTCGTATTTATCAATAAAAAGTAACATTCAGTTTACTTTATGAGGTTATATGGATTGACAGAGTTCACTTTGTGTATTAAAAACTAGATTTAAGACAATCCTGCAATATCTTGTATTTATATTCAATTTATTGGCTAGGAAAACCGATTTTATTAACCAGACGATTGCTTAAAACTTTGGTTTTACTATCTAAAGTTAACTGTGGAAAAACGGCAGTATTTGAAGGGCCTCTTCAGTTTCTGTTTCGAAGCATGTGTGTATAGCTAGTCAAGTACAATATTTCCACAGTCATTCTTCTTGTGTACCATATGTGACTCGAATAAGAAAAAGGAGGAATTTAGACTGCTGTTGGGAGTACCCTGCGCTATACAATGTAAGGTACAGGGTGTCCAGAAAAGGGCTCCCTGATTTCAAAATTAAATATCTCGAAAACAAAGATCAATAGAGGAATGCAATAAACGGTATGTTTATTGTGAAAGCTATAAGAAGTTTATACAGCAGTTTGAAATAATAGTTATAAAAGCTGCTAACAGATGGCGCTGTACGCTCTACAGCTGATATCAGCAAACAAAAGTGAAATAATCGTATGAAAACACTCTTTGCAAACAATCACATCACAATATTTTCAAAATGTTCACCATTGGCACTACAGACGTGGCGCAAACGAAGAATGAATTTCGCCATCACATTTCGTAGTGTCTCAACCGGAATGGATTCACATGCGACAGAGATCGCCGATTGAAGCTCGTCCAGCGTGGCTGGTTGCTTAGGGTAGACCATGTCTTTCACTGTGCCCACAAAAAAAAGTCACAGGGAGTCAAATCCGGCGAATATGGAGGCCAATCCATGCCTGCGCCAGTAAATTTGGGATATTCCAAAGCAATGACACGATTCCCGAAGTATTTCTCAAGAAAGCGAAACACTTGTTCGGTCCGATGTGGTCGGGCTACATCTTGCATAAACCATTCAGTACCTGGTCGATCCTCTAACGCTTACTGTGTGGTGACAAATTGTTCCAAAACTGCAACGTATCGTGCACCAGTGACCGTTTCTCGAATGAAAAAAGGGTCAATAATGCCTCTGCTGCATACTGCAGCCCACACAGTAACTTTAGGAGAAAACAGGGGTTTCGCTTCACATCAATATGGCTTTTTAGAACTTCAAAATCGCCAGTTCTGCTTATTCACGTATCCATTCAGGTAGAAGTATGCTTCATCTGTAAACCAGATGCAGCCAACATCAAATCCTTCACTATCAATCATTGTGAGCATCCGATTAGCAAAGGCAACCCTTTGTTGCACAGCTCGTACGGGTATGGCCTGGTGCGTTTGAATTTTGAATGGAAACATGTGTAGGCTCTTTCTCAGTATTTTCTGCGTGCTGGAACGCTTCAAACCAGTCTCAGATGCAGTTCTACGGACGGATGACATTGGATTTCGCTGAATAATTCTAGAAACTGTGGCGATATTTTCAGGCGTAACTGCGGTTTGCTTGCGGCCGACATGCCCCACTAGATCATCAGTTACGCTGCCTGTTCGTTGAAATTTTGCGAAGAGCGTACGAATGGTTTTCGCATCGGGTACATTTGGAACATTAAAGCGTTCTTGAAAACTACGCCTTGTCGCCGTAGGATTCTCTTCTAATCTGTGGTACTCTAGCATCAGAAAAACGCATTGTTCAATGGAATACATGGTTTTAATTTCTTCCTTCGGTACGCTAACCTCCTTTCACGTTTCAGTAGTGGAACTGATCGGTCTGGGTTTCGGATCACTATTTATACTAGTCATTACGTATGGCGATTACAGCGCCATCTGTTAGCAGCTTTTGTAACTATTATTTCAAACTGCTCTATAAACTTCTTACAGCTTTCACAATAAACATACCGTTTATTGCATTCCTCTATCGATCTTTGTTTTCGAGATATTTAGTTTTGAAATCAGGGAGTCTTTTTCTGGACACCCTGTAGCTTGCAGAGTATAAAAATGTGTGTATGTGTTGGTTTTGTTTAAGTGAGGTTAGAGGAGAGGCAGCTGTTGCTCAAGACGAGGAAGTCGCCAGTGGCAACAGTAGCAGTAGCAGCAGCAGCAGCAGCAGGGTGTCAGGGTGTTGGGTGGGGGGAGGGGGGATGCTACTGCGTCACGGAGGCAGCGATTTGCATGCAAATGGCGGGGGCGAGTATTAACAGCCAGCGGCGTTCACAACCGGCCTGACGGGGCAGCCGCTGTTGTGGATTTCTGCGCGCTCGGCCGCCTCACAGATCGTACGTCCAGACGCAACAAACCCTTACTGCTCTTATCTACATGTATCTACGTGTATGGAAAGAAGGGAGGGGGGGTGGAGGCATAATGTAGACTACTATAGACCTATTTCTATGTCATCGGGTTTTTCTAAAGTTATTGAAAAGGCTGTATATTCAAGATTAATTGATTATTTCAATTCACATAATTTGTTGTCAAAGGTACAGTTTGGTTTTAGAAATGGTTTAATGACTGAAAATGCTATATTTTCGTTTCTCTGTGAGGCACTTGATGGGTTAAATAAGAGGCGTTAATTCCCGTAACATTAGGCGTCTTCTTTGATTTAACAAAAGCGTTTGATTGTGTTGATCGCAAAATACTGTTGCAGAAGTTGGAACATTATGGAATACGAGGAATAGCTCACAACTGGTTCGCCTCTTACTTTAATAATAGACAACAGAAGGTAATTCCACAGTGTAGAAAATGTTCAAATGTTCAAATGTTTGTAAGGTCTATGGGACTTAACTACGGGGTCATCAGTCCCTAAACTTACAAACTACTTATGAACTACTTACAAACTAGGACGGCACAAATATCCATGCCCGAGGGGGGATTCGAACCCCCGACCGTAGTGGCCGTGCAGACCGTGACTGGAGCGCCTCAGTCTCCTCGGCCACCGCGGCCGGCTGTAGAAAATGGCTATGACGTACAATCGCAATGGGACACAATTAAGTGTGGGGTGTCCCAGGGATCTGTTTTGGGACCGTTGCTATTTCTTGTTTATATAAATATCTTCGAGTATAACAGGTGACTGTAAAATATTTTTGTTTGCTGATGATACCAGCTTGGTGGTGAAGTATGTTGCCTGGAATATTGACACAGTATCAAATAACGCAGTTCAAGAGATAAGATCATGGCTTGTAGAAAACTATTTGATGTTAAATCACAGTAAAACTCAGTTTTTACAATTTCTAACACATAATGTGACGAGAGCTGACATTTTGATTACACATAATGGGCATATGATAAGTGAGACTGAACAGTTCAAATTTCTAGGTGTTCATATAGACAGTAAGCTGTCATGGAAAGCCCATGTTCAGGATCTTGTTCCAAAACTAAATTCTGCTATATTTACCATTAGAACAATATCTGAAATAAGTGATTTTTCAACACGAAAAGTAGTCTATTTCGCTTACTTTCACTCACTTATGACGTACGGCATTGTTTTTTGGGGTAACTTGCCTGATGCAAAAAGGATATTTCTGGCTCAAAAACGGGCGGTTCGAGCAATAGCTAGTGTAAGTTCACGAACGTCATGTCGACCCCTTTTCAGTAGAGTGGGAATTTTGACACTGGCGTCACAATACGTTTTTCTTTAATGTCGTTTGTTGTTAATAATATCAGCTTATTCCCACGAGTTAGTAGCTTTAACTTGGTGAATACTAGACAGAAGTCGAATCTACATTTGCATGACACCACCTTGACACTTGTGCAGAAAGGTGTACAGTATTTTCCGGTATCCATTTTCAGTAAGCTGCCACAAGAACTAAAGAATCTTAGCACTAACCAACACGCTTTCAAATCTAAATTGAAGAGTTACCTCATGGCTCACTCCTTTTATTCTGTCGAGGAGCTCCTAGTAAAGTTAAACAATTAAGTTAATTCATTTTTTTTCTTTATTGATTCTTTTCACTTTGTCTTAAGATTCAAATGTTTGTAAATCTATCGGCCCAAACTGCGAGGTCATCAGTCCGTAACTTACAATCTTCTTAAACTAAGGTATACTAACCTAAGGACAACACACACACCCATGCCCCAGGGAGAACGCGAACGGCGAGTAACCGCGCTCTCCGCAGCGAGGCGCCTTAGACCGCTCGGCCACTCCACCGCGGATGTCTTAAGGATATCGTGTGCATAGGACTAGTTAAAAAATTTCTATTACCATTCTAGTGTAACAATTAATGTATTGACTTGTTCCATGTCCATGGAGTCTCACTCCTCATTTGGGTCCTATGGAACAGAAGAAACGAATAAATAATAAATAAATAGAGAGAGAGAGGAGGGTGGGAGAAACATGTTGTGCTCCTACAGATAGGCAAGCCGACTATATGCTTCAGTTCGGTTGCCTACCTTCACGTCCACGTGTACATCTGTACTCCGTAAGCCATCTTATCGTGTGAAGTGAACAATACTTTATGTATCAACGTTTCTTCCTCCATTTCGCCTTCCCTGCGCCAGTTGACAATGGTCTGCATGATGAAGTATCGTCGTCTGACATTGCGCCTCTGATTATAAAGGAAATATTGCAGAGAATTAAATTATTGTTGATGATCCAAATGTAAGATAAAATGGAACCATTGCAAATTTACGAAAATTGGCATAGCAAGACAAACGTTCGTTCGAAAAACAACATACAAATAAGAGGGCAGTCTACTTGTTATTTCCATCTACTGCATTGTCTGCAAACACTCCTTGTACAGTTTTCTGGGAGCTGTTTTACATTTGTATAAAAGTGAACATCGTCACTAACTCCTCTGACTCCTGGTTTATTATAAAGGGTGTTACAAAAAGGTATGGCCAAGCTTTCAAGAAACATTCCTCACACACAAAGAAAGAAAATATGTTATGTGGACATGTGTCCGAAAATGCTTACTTTCCATGTTAGAGCTCATTTTATTACTTCTCTTCAAATCACATTAATGAAATAATGTACAGAACGTACCAGCGTGACTTCAAATACTTCGTTACAGGAAATGTTCAAAATGTCCTTCGTCAGCGAAGATACATGCATCCACCCTCCGTCGCATGGAATCCCTGATGCGCTGATGCAGCCCTGGAGAATGGCGTATTGTATCACAGCCCTCCACAATACGAGCACGAAGAGTCTCTACATTTGGTACCGGGGTTGCGTAGACAAGAGCTTTCAAATGCCTCCATAAATGAAAGTCAACAGGGTTGAGGTCAGGAGAGTGTGGAGGCCATGGAATTGGTCCGCCTCTACCAATCCAAGGGTCACCGAATCTGTTGTTGAGAAGCGTACGAACACGTCGTCTGAAATGTGCAAGAGCTCCATCGTGCATGAACCACATGTTGTGTCGTACTTGTAAAGGCACATGTTCTAGCAGCACAGGTAGAGTATCCCGTATGAAATCATGATAACTTGCTCCAGTGAGCGTAGGTGGAAGAACATGAGGCCCAATCAAGACATCACCAACAATTCCTGCCCAAACGTTCACAGAACATCCGTATTGATGACGTGTTTGCACAATTGCGTGCGGATTCTCGTCAGCCCACACATGTTGATTGTGAAAATTTACAATTTGATCACGTTGGAATGAAATTTACATTTAAAGAGAAATACTAAAATGAACTCTAACATGTAAATTAAGCGTTTCCGGACATATGTCCACATAACATATTTTCTTTCTTTGTGTGTGA